>CAWUFW010007968.1:0-600000 GCA_963921515.1 Calotriton arnoldi
TCCGATTCGGGCCGGAAATTTCTCCGACCGAGCCGGATCCGGAGAGATTTCCGACCGAATCGGACCCGTGCAGTCCGACCGAACGAGTACGATGCGTCCGTATGTTATCGGACTCGAGTCGGTCGGACTCCCATTGATGTCAATGGGAGCCGGTCGTACAACGCGTACGCGGGCTCCCATTCACTCAATGGGTGCGAGTCGGACAAGTGCGCCCCTACAGCGTGTACGCGGCGAAGCGATTCGCGGCGTACACGCACAGGTAGGGGGGACCCATGGGTCCCCCCTGTGTGCGACTTCGCGCGGCTACGCGTACTGGGGGTCCGACACGGACCCCCAAAGTACGGCTCCGACAGCTCTTACGAGCCGGAGTGCGCGGCTCGGTCGGACTGCTCGCGGCGCGCATCGTACTTACCCGGCCGGGAAACGTCTCCATTGCGCGGTGCGAGTCGAGTCCGAGCGAGTCGGTCGGAGCGGTTCGAGTCCGAGCGAGTCGGTCGGAGCTGTCGGGACGCCCGGACGAGTCGGTCGGCGATTTCGCATCGTACTCGCTCGGCCGGACCCGCGTACGGTTCGGTCGGGAAACAGGGCTCCGAATCGGATCCGGTAAAGCCGAATCCTATTCGGAGCCCTACCGGCCGAGATCGGAATCGGCCCCACAGTGTGATTGGCCTGTCATTGTCAGTAGTGTTGATGTGTATGTGCCCCTGCACATGCCAACTACACACATGTATGACCCAGGTAATGTGTACCTGTTAGATTACATTGTCAGACATGTGCTTCAGATTGTGGGCACATGTAGGAGTTGTAGGTTGAGCACTGTGCAGTGTGTCGGTGTGTGCTTGCACTCCTGGGGGACACCTACTTGTTGTCGCTGTCAGTTGTGAGTATGCAGAGTGTTTCACTGCCAAGTCTGTGTTCTGTTTTGTTGATCAGCATGGGTCTTGTTTAAGTTTGTGCTCACTGTGCTGACCTGCTCAGCCACACTGACATTATTTGTCAGTTTTCTCATGCATTGCTGTCACTTGACACATTTTTGGGTCGAGTATAGTATGTGGTATGAGGAGTCATACCATCCCCTATAGGTGCTTCTGATGCCTACACATTGTGAGTTACTCCTCTATGTGTTTGTGGACTGTACACTCCTCACCTGTCCAATACTGATGTACACCAACACTTCAATCTCATGTCTTCCACCCCATGCCTTGCCAGTGTGTGACCCTCCCCACCACTTCATAGTGTGACACTATACTGTGTGAGTATGATCTGTGTACAGGACCAATGTGCCACTCAGGACAGTTTCACAATTAGTTATGTGTTATTTTCTTCTACTTGTTTGCAGTCATGGTTGATCATGTGCAGTGCATATGTTTGAGCAGCACAGTCCTCTAGTCATGTTGTTTGCATCTGGGTTTCCCTGAGTTGTGCATCTGTGGGCGATGGCTAAGCTGTATGTCTGTCTGCTGAGGTACTGCTACCCTTCCTGAGTGTGATGTTATCTGTGTGCTGTGATGATTTGTGTTGTGGGAGTTCATGGTGGGGCACTCAGATATGTGTGCTACTGGTTTGGTTGGTGTGCACACACTGCTTAGTGTGCATGCAGTGCTGTCAGTGTATGTTGCCTTGTACTTGCCTGGTGTGCATCCCCCTGATGTCCAGCTGAGATTGCTATGTGATGGATTGGTATGTGCATCTGTTGTGTTTTTGTTGTAGATGTATGCAGTGTTTGGCCTGTGTTGGCTCTTTCTGCTGACAGGTGCAATGTGTGTGTGATGTTCTATTTGCATGACATTGTGTTTGAGTAGTTTGTGCATTGTGATACATTCAGATGTGTGTTGCATGTGTAGTGTGCATTTCTTGTGTGTATGTCACATGCAGCAATGTGGATTCTTGTTCATGAGCTTGTTTTGAGTGCACAATAGTGGTATGTCTTCCTATATTTGACCTGTCACTTGTCAGGATTGTGCAAGTGCATGCTTGTGGTACACTGTGACAGCATGCTCACTTGATGACTGGTGTGGTGTCTATGTCTGTGTTAGCTGTTTTGTCCCATTGATCCCAGTTAGTGTTCAAGGGAAATTCTTCGGTCATCCAACGTCGTGTAGATAGTTGAAGTTCTGGGATTCTGTAGCAGAGTTTCGTCCAGGTAAATCTAAAGTCCTGTAGTCAGAGGTTCCTACTTTATACCCAAGGAAGGGGTGGGACAAACTCTGGGGACCCACCTATGGGAGGGTCAGGAACGAGGGGTGGCTACACCCATTACCTTTGTCCAGTTTCACGCCAGAGCAGGGGCTGGTAGCCCCTGCAACCAGTTTGAGCTGGACTATGCACAGGGACACCAAATGTGCCCCAGGGCAGACTTCAAAGCACTCTTGGAGTGCACCCACCCAGCCCCAATACACTAAAGCCTGTCTGGGAGGTGGTCACACCTCCCTGTGACAGGAAACCTATTGTCCAGGCCTCCCCTGCCGGAGTTTCGTCCAGCAGCAGGAGGGCAGACTTGTGTCTGTGGCTGCAGCATCCATTTTGTGATGCCAGGGTTCTGTTAAGCTGGTACCGGGTGTACCGGTGGTGCCATGTTTCTCCCTCTAATAGGGTGGAATCATACCTCTCGCCCCAGTTACTAGGGTGGAGGTATGATTCCAAGGTGTTTGACACCAAACACGACATGTTTCCATGCAGCCATTCTCAAGTTAGCATTTACCTGGAGGTTACAATGCACTTAAGAGTCTATGGTTGGCTGCATCACAAACAACCCTGGAATGAAGATTCCGAAAGCTGCAGAGGGGCTCTGCTCATGCATGGGCACCCTCTCACATGAAACCCAGCACCCTACCTTCAGGATTGTTAAGACCTGCCATAGGGGTGACTGATAGGTTTACATGTGCAGTGATATGGAGAGATATAGGGAGCCTATATCTCAGTAAGGGGTGCATACACCACCTTACACAGGCTGCTGTAGCAGACCTGTTGTGTCATTTTGGATGGCCTCTCAGGGGTGGCATAATACATGCTGCAGCCCCTGGGAGGCCTCTGGGGTACCTATGCCCTGGGTACATAGTATACCATATACTAGGGACTTTTAAGGGTACCCCAGAATCCAATCTGGAGTGTACCTAAAGTACATATAATCAATTTAAGGGGAAAGCAGATAGGCTGGGGTCCTGAATAGCAGGATCCCAGCCAAACTAAGTCGAAAACCAGCAAAACACCAGGAAAAAAGTGGGGGCAACCATGCAGTCAGATTCCACCTTCCTACAGCATACACATGTCAAGTAAGTTGACACAGATGTGTGGCTGGTCACTGTATGGCTTCTGACACTTCCTATCATTCCTGTGCCTATGCATAGCTTGCATTGCTGTATCCCAGAGATATTGCACAGTTGTCACTTTGGTTTCATTGCTATCACTGTGCCACCCATGTCTGATTTGAGGGCCTAAGGGTAGTGTGATAAATTCCTCCTCTTGCATGTGATGTCCACATGCTATGTGGCTTGCTCCATGGTTTTCCAGCACTGTGCACTCCACTTTGGCCTAGCCCATTTATTGTCCTACATTGCTGCTGACTTATGGTATGTGTATGTGGCAGAGTGTCAGTGTGGGATCTTTCTGAGGGACTTGACATGCAGTGTGAACAGTTCAGTGGTTGTTAATATGCAGTGTGAGTCTTCATTTCTTAATTATACTCAGTTTGATTCACATGAGTGGAAGGCAGGTGTGAGGAGGAGGGTTGTCCAGCCCCTGACCTTCTGTGCAGGGTGTTCATCTTCACCCCCACCTTCCCAGTCAATCTACCTTGCCCTTTGATGTGTGAGGTGCGAGGTCGAGCCACACCTGGCTGATATATTGTGCATTGGGGGGGGACAGGAGGGGCACACAGCATGTGCAGAAATGGGTGTGGGAAGCGTGCTGTGGGCTGTGGCCAACTGATGCAGCCCACCATGTGGGTAGGGTGAAGGTGGAGCCCTGGGAAGCTGCCCATACTGCCCATGCCTGGCGCCAGCCCTGCCTACTACATTGTGCGCACGTTTTCCAGCGTCTTCACCGCTGCGGTGACTTGCCCGGGACATTGCAGTGATTTCGCGGTTGATGGGTGACCCGGATGCGGAGGTGTGGATTTCTAGCAGGTAGAACATGTGTGAGTACACTGGGGGATATGTTCCTGTCTCCACCAGAGTGTCTGATGTGGACAGGAACCGTATTTCAGCACAGGAGTTGTGTGTTGTGGTTGTATGCGGAGATGTGTTTTTACGTACCTGTGGTGTTGACCGCGGCGACATCTTATTTGCTGGTAGTGGATGAGGTACAGCAGCGGAAGGGCTTGAAGAGCTGGATCCATGGCGGTCAGGAACGGGTGGAGGTGCCCGGGATTCGAGTTTCGATCTCCGCAGCTGTGCTTCCGCCGTCTCCGGGTGGCTGGTTTCTCCGCTGCGTTCTGATGGGCTGTTTGAGGCATCGTGATTTGTCCGGCGGTCGGGACGTCATTCCGCACGGCGGTCTTTCTCTATTAGCTCCCTCCACCACCGTTGCGGAAGGAAATTCCTGGCGGATCCCGAAACTCCGCAGCGGACGAAAAATGGGCTATCTTTGCCCATTATAATATGGCGGACGCGAGGACCGCCGCTGTAGTGCGGAAAAGGCCGTTTTCCACCAGTACCGCAGATGTGCCTACAACCACCATCCTAATGAGCCCCTTAGTGTTTTGGATAATGTATTTTGAGTGTGGAGGGATTGATGAGGTCATAGTCATAATGGCTGGTAGCGGGATGCCTTTAATTAGATTTGCCTCAACTTCCACCCACGGGGGCGGTGCAGTGGATTTTCTATGAACCAGGCTGCTCCTTGTCTGCAGAGGAATGCAGTTTGGTAGTTTCTAAAATTCGGTAGACCAACACCTCCTTTGGATTTGCAAAGTTTCAATTTTAACAAAGATATTCTAGGCTTCTCTCCCTGCCATAAAAAGTTGTTGAAGGCTTTGTCGATTTTCTTTTTAAAGTCTTCTGAAAGAGTCATAGGAAGCATACTGATAAGGTAGTTAACAATAAGTGTAATCATCATCTTTATCGTCTCTACCCTACCCCACCACGATAAAAATTTTGGCGACCAACTATTGAGTAGATCAGAGACTTTCTTGAATGTGGTTTCTTCATCCACTTCTAGTGTGGAGATAAGGTCATTGGTGAATAGTAGACCTAGGTATATAATCGGATCTGGTTGCCATGCTAGGCCTGAGTCTCCCAAGATGTCTTTGCCCCCTAGAGAGTTAAGGAGCTTGACCTCAGTCTTCTCTCTATTGAGTGTGTAGCCTGAGACCACGGCAAAGTCATGTATCTCTCTCATTAGGGCGGGGATAGCAGACTTAGCTTCCTTCGACACTATTAGGACGTCATCCGCGTAGGCGGCAACCTTGAATATTGTGCTGCTGAATTCCACGCCAGGTATGTCCGTGTTTATTCGTAGGTGCTGGAGGAACGGTTCTATGGCTAACAAGAACAGTGATGGGGAAAGGGGGCATCCTTGTCTGGTTCTTTGGCGGAGTGTGAATGATGATGAAACAGCGCCCCCGCTCTAACCTTTGCTTTGGGTTCATGGTACAGTGCTAAAATCATTCGTATTAGTGGGTCTCCGAAGTTGAATCTTTCTAAGGTCACTCGTAGGTATACCCAATCCACCTTGTTGAATGCCTTTCCTGCGTCTAAGATAATGGCTACAGTCGGCGAGTCGATCAACTTAGCTTTCTCAATCGCGTGGCAGAACATTCTAGTATTGCCACTAGAGAACCTTTGTCTTAGGAAGCTTACCTGCGAAGGGTGGATAAGATTGGCAATATACTTTTGTACACGCAGGGACAGGATCGTTGCATAAATTTTGCAGTCGAGATTAATTAGGGAAATTGGTCTGTAGTTTTTAGTGAGGAGTGGGTCTTTACCTCCTTTAGGAATGACTGTGATGATCGCTTCTGCTGGGGTGCCTGTAACTTGGGCAGTTGATGTGAAGTGTTGAAATAGATGTAGGTGGGGTTGTGTTAGTTGTGTAATGAATGTCTTGTAGAAGGTAGCGTTGTAACCGTCGGGGCCCGGTGCCTTACCAGATTTTAATTTTTTAACGGCGGATTCTATTTCTTCTATGGTAATAGGCCCATTGATAGACCTAATTTCTTGATCAGATAGAGGATTGAGTTTTATACTATCTAGGTATCCCTTACTATTAGCGTGATTTAGTTTGTTGTTAGTGTCGTACAATTCCTGGTAAAATTCTCGAAATGCGTCCGCTATTTTATTTGGATTGGTATGGATAGATCCTGTTTTATCTTTAATTGCATTTATCGCATATTTCTGCAATTTAAATTTTAGGAATGCAGCCAGTGATTTCCCTGCCTTGTTGGCATCACAAGTTTTCAGACTCTTCTGCTTGTTAATCCAGACCCCTGCTCTGTTGCTGATTATTTAATAATATTCATATTTTTTGTTTAGCATATTGTTTAGAGTCATTGGATCCTTTTTGAGAATATGTAATTTCTCGAGATCAGAAATTTCTTTCTCTAAGGTCTGGAGTTTTTCGTTTGCCTCCCTGTTTATAATTGACTTTATTTTTATAACTACTCCCCTGATTGTACTTTTCATTGCAAAAAGTAGTTTTTGATCGATTGTTCCAGAAGGGTTTTATTTTGTATGTTTGAGAGTACGTCTTCATTAAACCTCCATAGGGGTTTTTTGAGAGGTGGTGTAGAGTCCGTGATTGTGAAGGAGATGCAAGAGTGATCTGATACGAGTCTTGGTTCAATTGTCATCTGTTCTATCATGCTGGTAGAGTTACCCGTGATCAGTAAATAATCGATGTGGGAGTAGGAGTTATGTGGAAACGAGTAAAATGTGTAATCCCTTTCTGTAGGGTGTTGTAGACGCCATGTGTCTACCATGTTAAATTTACTGCATATTGTTTTGAGCGCTCTGTGTGCTTTATTCTGTCTGAAGAGACAGGTCGAGTGCCTGTCTAAGACAGGATCTAATGGGAGGTTAAAATCCCCCCCAAGCACGATTGTGGCGGTATCAGGGATCAACTTAAGATGATCAGCGAGGTCATTCCAAAACCCTGGATCATCATTAGTGGGCGCATATATATTGGCTATGTAAAATTCTGAGTTTTGCTTATTTAGTTTTGTTATGACCCATCTCCCTTTTTTGTCGGAGTTATGTGAGACAAGATTTGTTCTAGCGTTCCTCGAAATCATTGTCAGGACGCCGTTTTTTTTGCCGTCTGCTGGAGAGCAGGCAATTTCTGTAAAAAGATTACTCTTGAAGGAGTTGGAGATGTTGACATCCAGTTTAGTTTCTTGGAGGAGAATAATGTCCGCCCTATAATCAAGCAGTTTCCTTCTTTTGACAGGGTGGTTCAGACCCTTAACGGTCAATGAAATTATTTTAATTTTTTGTTGGGTTTGATGTGTCATTTGACATTATGTGAGGCTTGCAGTCAGTGATTCCATTGGGTGATCAACATTAAAATGTGGGCGAAGTATCCTACGTGTTGATTTTGTGACTATCGATAATATCAGACCCTTCCCATCTTTGCTTCGATTGGGAGCCTCCCATAAAACAGTAGTCGTGTTTGACACCATAGTAACCATCTTAGTACCCAGTTGTGTGTGCGGGATCACGTTAACGCATCCTTTGTTGAGGGAAAGCAATAGAAATTGTGTGTGCGACCGGGGACTGAAATAAAACATAAGACAAAAAAGCAGGTGAAAGAAAAATCTTAACCCTCCCTTCTCCCCCATTACCTTTGCCCCTCCCCCTATTAGAACCTGTAAACGTGGCGATTGCAGGAAGGTACGTCCCTCTCAGAGGCATCGCTTGAGTGGACATAGTTACGACCACCATGGAGCTAACAGATAACATTTAACATAAAACATACCTTAACCGCTAACAGTTAACATTCCTTGATAACATTTATGAGCTTGCTAAGAGAGCCTCGTATTGCATCGCATCTTGGTCTATCTGATCGATCAGCATAGTTGACGATAATGGCGCAGATGAATATTTACAGTGTGTATAGTGACAGAGTGGGCCTACATAACCAGTACAAGTAAGAAGTCTTTAACATATTGACATTACATCCATTTGAAGTGAGAGCAGTCTGTTCTGAATAGGTCTTACTAGTGAGGACTAACTAGTATGGCACCTAGCATAGTGAGTATAATAAGCGTAGTAATGAATTGACAAGGTAATGGGTAGGTCTAGTGACTATAAACAATTTATTATGCCACAATAGGTTGTCTATAGGACTGTGTAATCGGAGTTACAATTAACAGAGTACTAAACGCTTGGTCTAGGCATTAACTTTAGAGTCTAGGCTTAATTATCTGTCACTATACAATTGGGGCAACAAGTTTCAGAGCATTAACCCCCTTGTTCTAGGCATTGGCTATAGGCTCTAAACATAGTAAACATAGTAAAACATAGTAAACATAGTAATCCTTCGTGTGTTAATCAGGCGAAGTGGTTTCAAGTGGTTTCAAACAGCATAGAATAACAAATCTAGAAAGAACAGCTTAGCTATAAGCACTGTATAGAGAGAGCAACCAAGTTTAGTTATCATCCGCGTTAATCAGGCGAAGTGGCGAAGTGTTTTCAGACAGCATAGAATAACAAGTGTAACAAGTGTAATAAGAACAGCATAGCTATAAGCATAAGCTTTAAGCATTGTATGATGCAACATATGAGAGCAACCATGTTTAAATCGTTAAAAGTCTGAACATTGTTATCCTCTTCAAGATATTCAAGTTACTCGAGTTACTCAAGCATTATCTGGAGCAATCATGCTTTTTATGCGCTTTTTCTAGAGTAATAACACTTAATCTAAGCAGTTACTCAAGCTGGCGTCCAATCTTTAGTGTTTACTACTGTGTGGTCCTGCTGAGCTTTTCTGTAGGATATATCCATCTTGTGGTCGTCGTTGTCGTCAAGATATTTCTTCAATGATAAGTGGTCCGAAAAGAAGTGAAACTTGCCATGCACTACAATTAGGTATTTGGCCGGGCCCACAAATGAGAATTGGTATCCTAGAGATCTCAATCTTGGGCGGAGAGCGAGAAACCCTTTTCTAGTATCCACTGTTGTTTTTGAGTAGTCTTATGATATGAAGATCTTGTTGTTATGCCAGAGAATATGTTGGCTTTTCCTCATGAAAGATAAGATAAGCTCAACGTGCTGGTACATCAAAGGCTTGCATACAATGGGCCTGGGGTGTGTTTGGTTCAGTAGTCTCCTCGTTAGCACTCTGTGCGCCCTGTCTAACTCAAAGGGCTTGTCGAAAGGTAGCTTGGTAACTTGAGGGAGCCATTTTTCAAGAAATGAGATGCATGACCCGGTCTCATCTTCACTTCCCTCCAGAAGACCAAAAATGCGTAGATTTACTATTCTATTTCTATCTTCCAATTCCGATATCTGCTTGGTTCCACGATATTTTTAACTCGATATTATAGTAGGTCAAATTTTTTACCCTCGATATTCTGTCTCATTACCTTGTAATCTATGTACAGCCGCGGCCCGTGCAGGTAAGATCGGTGAGGGTGGGTGGGGGGGTGGGGATTTCGACAGACAACGGCGAGGAAAATGTAATTATTTATTTAATTTTCCCTCATAGTCCTCTGCCGACCCCCCCAAACCGGCCCCACTGCTCTTACCTGCGCAGGCCGTGGCTGTCTATGTGTCAGGTTGTCTGGGAGTCCTGTGTATAGAACATTTGCATAGTCCAGTCTGGATAAGATCAGTGCCTGGACCACGTTTTTTTGAGCTTCCCAGGGTAACAGTTTGATAAATTTCCTCAACATCCTAAGGATCCGGCACGTACTTTTGACTATGGCCATGATCTGGGATTTGAGGGTTAGGTGATTATCAACTATGATCCCTAGATTTCTCACCTTTTCAGTGGGGGTAGGAGCAGGACAGTGGGACTGCCAGGCCCCTGACCAACCTTGGATGGGGTCTGATCCAAATAGCAAGACCTCCGTCTTGTCTGGGTTGCATTGTAATGCGTTGGATTTGAGTCAACCCAACACTGCCATCATGCAGGCAGCGAAGTTTGTCTTAGCCTCAAAGTCATTTCTGTTGTATGTTAGTAGCAGTTGGGTGTCATCTGCATAGGAGACCACCTGGATGCCGAAGGATTCGATGAGGTAGGCCAGCAGGATCATATATATATTAAAAAGAGTAGGGCTCAGTGCTGAGCCTTGGGGGACACCATATTTGATTGTTTTTGTTTCTGAGTGGAATGGTTTGAGCCAGACCACCTGTTCCCTATGTTTTAAGAAGGATCCTAACCAGGCTAAGGCCTTACCTTCCTCCCCAATGGAGACGAGGCGACATAGCAGGATGTCATGTGAGATCGTGTTGAATGCCGCCGAGAGGCCCAGTAAAATCAGTGCGGCATTATGTCCAGCATCTAATGTGAGTTTAATGGAGTCTGTGATCACCATCAGTATAGATTCAGTGCTGTGGCGGGTTCTAAAGCCAGACTGTGAGGGGTGAAGGAGATTGGAGGTTTCCAGGAATGACATTAGATGGGTGTTAACTGCCTTTTCTAAGATCTTAGAGGCTTCTGGAAGCAAAGATATTGGTCTGAATTTTGAAAGTATTTCTGGGTCTGCATTAGGTTTTTTTAAATGATGGACGACATTTTCCTTTTTTCATGCAGGGGGCACTAACCCCGAGCTCAGGGAGGTGGCTAAACGTTCTTGGTAAATGGGACCCAAACTACTCCCCAACACCTTCGTAACTTGGGGTGGGAGGGGGCCCAGGGGGGAACCAGACTTACTTTTGAATAAGGCCTCTTCCAGTTCCTTAGTTGTTGGGGGGAGAAATACTGATAGTTTGTCCTGTGCCATAGGAATAGGGGGGCTCAAGTTGTATATGGGAGCCATGTCTTGTGTTAGAGTTAGGTTATCTTGAATTTTTTGTATTTTGTCCTCAAAGAAGGAGTTCAAGTGCGAGCACAAGGAGGCACTTGTTTCAAGTGGTGGTGCACATTTTTGGGGTCAGTAAAATTTGAGACGAAATTGAAAATTTCCTTTACCTTATTGTTTGTCTTTTTAATTGTGTTATAATTGTAAAGTCTGCGTGCAGCTTTTAAATTACTGTGGTACTTGCTCAATGCCGCTTTGCATCGGTATTTGTCAAGTTCCTCATAGTGTTTCCTCCATAGTCATTCCAATTTTTTTCATCCCTTTCTCTCAACCGCAAGTTCAGTGGTGAACCAGTGGGCAGATTGCAGATGTCTGTTGCTTTTCCTATTAATGGTGGGAACAGTCCTATTTGTGACCTCGGTGAGCAAGTTGCTCACTGTAGCCTCATTGTGTATTGTATTGCCTGTAAGGCTAGGTTTGGTAACCTCTAGTGTCTATTTTGCCCCAGACGCGAGTCTTGTGTGTGAGCTTCATTCTCCCTGGTTTTTTGGTTGCAGACAAGGACCATGAGAAGGGTAGTATGAAGTGGTCAGATAATGTGACTTCTCTTGGTATGCCTAAATCTAGTGTGGTATTTGAAAGAATAGCTCCTAGACTGTGTCCTGCTTTATGGGTGGGACCTTTTATTGTTGTAAAAAGATTGATGTCTGCAAATGATTCCGACAGTTTGGAAGCCAGGTTGCCTGGGGGTTGTCCAACTGAATATTTAAGTCCCCTAAGACAGTGAAGTTTGCTGCAAAGGAGCATTGGGCGGAGGGTGAAACAATGAATCCCATAACGTTTGCCTTTGCCAGAGCATCTACCACAAATGTAGTGCATTTTAGTGATATTGTAAATGCTATAGCTAGCCCACCATCCCTCCTATCCGCTCGATCTAGGTGGAGGCAGGCAAAATGTGGGGGGAGAGCTAGTTGTAGGTCAGGGCAGGAAGCCTCTGATAACCATGTCCCAGTCATGAGAATAACATCCAGGTGCTCTTCCTCAATTAGATTGTAAATATCTAAGGCATGTTTAGGAAGTGACCATTTATTTATGAGTGCAGCTTTAAGTTTGTTATTGGAGACTGACGGTTCTCCTTTATCTCTGATTCCAGTGTTTGATGGACTTAGGGGAAGCTTGCAAAAGTGGCAGGAGATGGGGCCTAAGCATTTGGTGAGAATACATTGTCTGTGGCGTAGGTTGAGGCGATGTAGCTCTGCCGGTGAGTATGTAAGTGGAGTCCCACCTCTGGGCAAAAACCAGCAGAGTGGCTGGAGCTGGTCACGGTCCGGTCGCGGTCGGGTCTGGTCGTGAACGGCGCAGATGGGCTAGTCTTAGGCATGCCTTCGGCATGCCAGTGGCGCGCCCACTGTGTGTCAGCGCCGCAGCCATGCTTTTATGCCCTAAATGAAGAGGAACCACTAGAGCACTGCCTCTGTGATCAATGCTTCGCCCTCCGTTGTGCCTTTACTGTGCGGTGCAGTGCATTCAAGAGCAGACTTCCCAACTGCCGCTAAACTTTAGGCAATGCAGTGATCTATCATGGAAGGTGAGAGCTACAGTTTTAAAATCTTTCTCACGGAGCAAGAACACAATTAATTATTTCAGATTTACGGTGCGATAAAAGGTTAAAAAGGTGATTGATTACCTAACAAAACCAAAGGGGATGATGGACGGAGTGTTGAACATTGCAAGCACTCATCCCCAGTCAACTGATCTGGGTTTAATCCATCATCATTCTTTAGCTCACTCCGCCACCCCAGTTCAGACATGGCCATATGCAAATCAGTCTGACCCTGTGCCTCATGGGAACAGTCCAGCCCGAACTGCCAAGCCATGTCTTCCCTGGACCGGAAACAAGCATCCTGGGACCGGTTTCTGGCTTACAGCCGTCATCAGCCAGGCTATCTTGAATCCAGTGGCAAAGTGAGCAAGGGACCCACGTCTGGGCATACCCTGCCAACTTAGGGCGAACATAACAAAACCAAAGGGGATGATGGAGGGAGTGTTGAACATTGCAAGCACTCACCCCCAGTCAACTGATCTGGGTTTAATCCATCATCATTCTTTAGCTCACTCCGCCACCCCAGTTCAGACATGGCCATATGCAAATCAGTCTCACCCTGTGCCTCATGGGAACAGTCCAGCCCGAACTGCCAAGCCATGTCTTCCCTGGACCGGAAACAAGCATCCTGGGACCGGTTTCGGGCTCACAGCCGTCATCAGCCAGGCTATCTTGAATCCAGTGGCAAAGTGAGCAAGGGACCCACGTCTGGGCATACCCTGCCAACTTAGGGCGAACAATGCAAAACCAAAGGGGATGATGGACGGAGTGTTGAACATTGCAAGCACTCACCCCCAGTCAACTGATCTGGGTTTAATCCAGCATCATTCTTTAGCTCACTCCGCCACCCCAGTTCAGACATGGCCATATGCAAATCAGTCTGACCCTGTGCCTCATGGAAACAGTCCAGCCCGAACTGCCAAGCCATGTCTTCCCTGGACCGGAAACAAGCATCCTGGGACCAGTTTCGGGCTCACAGCCCTCATCAGCCAGGCTATCTTGAATCCAGTGGCAAAGTGAGCAAGGGACCCACGTCTGGGTATACCCTGCCAACTTAGGGCGAACAATGCAAAACCAAGTTCGGGCTGGACTATTCCCATGAGGCACAGGGTCAGACTGATTTGCATATTAAACCTAGATCAGTTGACTGGGGGTGAGTGCTTGCAATGTTCAACACTCCGTCCATCATCCCCTTTGGTTTTGCTATGTTCGCCCTAAGTTGGCAGGGTATGCCCAGACGTGGGTCCCTTGCTCACTTTGCCACTGGATTCAAGATAGCCTGGCTGATGACGGCTGTAAGCCAGAAACCGGTCCCAGGATGCTTGTTTCCGGTCCAGGGAAGACATGGCTTGGCAGTTCGGGATGGACTGTTCCCATGAGGCACAGGGTCAGACTGATTTGCTTATGGCCATGTCTGAACTGGGGTGGCGGAGTGAGCTAAAGAATGATGATAGATTAAACCCAGATCAGTTGACTGGGGGTGAGTGCTTGCAATGTTCAACACTCCGTCCATCATCCCCTTTGGTTTTGCTATGTTCGCCCTAAGTCGGCAGGGTATGCCCAGACGTGGGTCCCTTGCTCACTTTGCCACTGGATTCAAGATAGCCTGGCTGATGGCGGCTGTAAGCCAGAAACCGGTCCCAGGATGCTTGTTTCCGGTCCAGGGAAGACATGGCTTGGCAGTTCGGGCTGGACTGTTCCCATGAGGCACAGGGTCAGACTGATTTGCATATGGCCATGTCTGAACTGGGGTGGCGGAGTGAGCTAAAGAATGATGATGGATTAAACACCGATCAGTTGACTGGGGGTGAGTGCTTGCAATGTTCAACACTCCGTCCATCATCCCCTTTGGTTTTGCTATGTTCGCCCTAAGTTGGCAGGGTATGCCCAGACGTGGGTCCCTTGCTCACTTTGCCACTGGATTCAAGATAGCCTGGCTGATGACGGCTGTAAGCCAGAAACCGGTCCCAGGATGCTTGTTTCCGGTCCAGGGAAGACATGGCTTGGCAGTTCGGGCTGGACTGTTCCCATGAGGCACAGGGTCAGACTGATTTGCATATGGCCATGTCTGAACTGGGGTGGCGGAGTCAGCTAAAGAATGATGATGGATTAAACCCAGATCAGTTGACTGGGGGTGAGTGCTTGCAATGTTCAACACTCCGTCCATCATCCCCTTTGGTTTTGCTATGTTAGCCCTAAGTTGGCAGGGTATGCCCAGACGTGGGTCCCTTGCTCACTTTGCCACTGGATTCAAGATAGCCTGGCTGATGACGGCTGTAAGCCAGAAACCGGTCCCAGGATGCTTGTTTCCGGTCCAGGGAAGACATGGCTTGGCAGTTCGGGCTGGGCTGTTCCCATGAGGCACAGGGTCAGACTGATTTGCATATGGCCATGTCTGAACTGGGGTGGCGGAGTGAGCTAAAGAATGATGATGGATTAAACCCAGATCAGTTGACTGGGGGTGAGTGCTTGCAATGTTCAACACTCCGTCCATCATCCCCTTTGGTTTTGCTATGTTCGCCCTAAGTTGGCAGGGTATGCCCAGACGTGGGTCCCTTGCTCACTTTGCCACTGGATTCAAGATAGCCTGGCTGATGACGGCTGTAAGCCAGAAACCGGTCCCAGGATGCTTGTTTCCGGTCCAGGGAAGACATGGCTTGGCAGTTCGGGCTGGACTGTTCCCATGAGGCACAGGGTCAGACTGATTTGCATATGGCCATGTCTGAACTGGGGTGGCGGAGTGAGCTAAAGAATGATGATGGATTAAACCCAGATCAGTTGACTGGGGGTGAGTGTTTGCAATGTTCAACACTCCGTCCATCATCCCCTTTGGTTTTGCTATGTTCGCCCTAAGTTGGCAGGGTATGCCCAGATGTGGGTCCCTTGCTCACTTTGCCACTGGATTCAAGATAGCCTGGCTGATGAGGGCTGTGAGCCCGAAACCGGTCCCAGGATGCTTGTTTCCGGTCCAGGGAAGACATGGCTTGACAGTTCGGGCTGGACTGTTCCCATGAGGCACAGGGTCAGACTGATTTGCATATGGCCATGTCTGAACTGGGGTGGCGGAGTGAGCTAAAGAATGATAATGGATTAAACCCAGATCAGTTGACTGGGGGTGAGTGCTTGCAATGTTCAACACTCCGTCCATCATCCCCTTTGGTTTTGGATTGATTACCTAACACATGAAATTCATAACATTTCCAGCACGTTTTTAAAAAGTGCTGTTAAACAACATTCAGAGTGACATTTCCGGTATAATTTCAGCTCAAAATAATGATCAGGACGATTTGACTAATTTTCAACCCCAGATTAGTGTCAGTTAACTCTAAGGCCAGCAAAAAAATAAATAAAAAATAATAATAATATTTATATATATATATATATATATAATGTTCAATGAAAAAAACAAAGGTTAAAGCTTAATATAGTTAGGAAAACATATTTTCCCTGTGCAAACCAAGTTTAAACTACACAGACTATAAAAATTCAAAAGTGATAGTTATAACTTTCATTCACAATTTATCTACCACGTTCAACTTATTATAGGTAGTGGACCTCATTACACATTCTTTTCAGCTCACTAACCAGACGACACTAACTATAACTCTCCGCTCTACCATGCACTGTGTTGTGACAAATAATGCCATTTAAGAAGTTATAAGTGTTGTTATGAATGCTATGATTTCACATGCTATAAGTGATGCAGTATGCAAGGTTATAAACAGTGCATGGAAAAGGCATGAGTTATAGTTAATGTAGTGTGGCGACTGAGGTGACAAGACTGTGTTTGAAGGTGCACAACTTATACTATGTTGAAGGTGGTGCGTAAATTATAAATTGAAGGTATAATTATAACTTTACAATTTTTAATGTTTGAGTATTTTAAGTTGGGTTTGTATAGAAAGAATACATAAGGCATATGTAAAATATTTTTTATTTGTGAGGTGATTCCTCACAACCCCCTTTTTTTTCTTCTATGGGGTAACATCTCAAGCTGCCCTTTTTTAATAGAAACACTTCTTACCTCCCTTTACTTCTACCCACCCCTAAACCCTAAAATTACCCTTATCTCCCTTTACCTCTACCCACCCTAAACCCTAAAATCACCCTTACCTACCTTTACCTCTTCCTCTACCCACCCCTAAACCCTAAAATCCACCATTAGCTCCCTTTAGCTCTACCCACACACAAACCCTAAAATCACCTATACCTCTTTTTACCTCTAACCACCCCTAAACCCTAAAATTCAAATTCACCATTAGCTCCCTTTACCTCTACCCACACACAAACCCTAAAATCACCTGTACCTCTTTTTACCTCTACCCACCCCAAAAGCCTAAAATTCAAATTCACCATTAGCTCTCTTTACCTCTACCCACCCTAAATCATTCTTACCTCCCTTTATCTCTACCACCCCAAATGCTAAAATTGCCCTCACTACCCTTTAAATCCCCCTTGCTTCTCTTTACCCACTTGTAAACCCTAAACTCACTATTACCTCCCTTTACTTTTACTCACCCCTTTACTCTAAAATCATGGATGTGCAGTCCTCGCAAGACGTACAACGTAGGGGTTTGCGACCGGCGAGGACGAGGATGGCGAGGAGGAGTGACCTCGGCGAGGAGGAGGGAAGCCCAGGGACGCCAGAGCAGGTAAGTGATTTTTTTTCTCTGTATTTTTTTGTAATTTCTGTTAGGAAGGGTTGAGCGGAGCGGAGTTCCACTGAGTTTTTTTTTAACTCCGTGTAGTGGAACTCCGCATACTCCGCCCAGGGTTAGTGTTTTTCTGATTTCGTTGCGGACACCACAAACCTGGGATGCTCCATGCAAAATAATGCCTGTATCCTACTATTAATAATGAATGAAAAATGATAATAATGACAATATTTACCTCGACCTTTTGAATGAAGGACACAAGAAACTAAATTGGCCTTTGAAGCTTAAATCATAGATAATCATGGGCGTAGCTTCAATTGGTGCGCAAGTGCAGTGGCACCAAGCCCAGGGGTCTGAAGGGCCCACCGAATCCTGAATAGTGCTGTATTTTACAATTCAAACAGCAGCTGAGGGGTTTGGGGACATTTCAGTCCTTGCACATTTGCCCATGATTTACTGGCTACACTACTGTAAATAGCTATCAGAACTGGCACCCTTTCATACCTGACAAAGAATGTAACTACACCGGGTGAACAGTGCCACCCTAGAGCTAGGACATTCCCAGCCAGGAAATAAAAAAAACTGCAAACAGACAACCCAAAGGCAGGCCATCTCCATATGTGCTCCCTGGATCTGAACAATAACAACATCAGAGGTGCCACAACCCCTTCCGAAATTCAGAAGGAGGCTAAGACCCGTCTCTTCAAAGAACATTACATCACCACACCATAGGATTCAACATCCAACAGGTGTGCACTTTACAAATACATATAAACACATGCATACAGAGGAGTTATTTTGAGTTTGAGGTGGCCGAGCTAGGATTTAAACTAGTGATCTTTAACTTAGAGATCTAGATAATAAAACCCCTGAGCTACATGATAATCTGACTCCGCATTCTATTTAATTCCTCTGCAATCTCGGCCATTTCAGTTACTTTTCTGTGCTAAAGCAACACAAATTAAACTGTGATACTACCAAAATCGAAAGCGGCCTCAAAAATTCGAAGGGCATGTTTCACTGACAAATGTAATAGATTTCTACAAAAATAGGGTACTTAACAGTCCTTATCACTTATAGTGATTTGATTCAGTAACATCGACAAATATAGATTTGAGAAAATCTATTTGGCGGGTTTTGTGTCACTTGTTTCAAGAAAAAAATGTCCATGACCTCCCCCAAGACGTTACATGTGGCTTGTGATCTGCCTACGAATTTGACCACAACCGGAGGTCTCTACATATGGTGTGCGGGGAGGCGTAGGGGGTTTATAAACAGGATATCAAATGTTTATTTGCCAAATTATGAAGTGAAACCAGGAAATAGGCGTTTCTACATTGTAGATTATTTTCATGTAAGTACTTGGAAAATACAGTGCATCATTAAAAATGTCTAGAAGCTTCCGGGCTTTTAATCCATTTTATTTAGCAAAAACAAGTGTCATTTTTTTTCCTCTCTCCACTCTTTCAGGAGTTAAAATACAATTTGAGACTACTTATAGTCTGTAGTAGTGCATTTGATTGTGGCATGTGTATGGCGCTTTCCTGCCGGTAGCGAGGCCTTATGTCGAGTGAGTGAGTAGACAGCCTATGTGTTGTGCACGGCTGGTGGTGTGTGGGTTTACAGAGTGGTCGGTGCGAGGAGCATTGCAGAGCTGTGCATGATATTCTGAGGTGTAGTCTCACATGTCACAGCAAACATGCTGTCATGTTTAAACATGGCGTGAAGCAGAAGAACTGGCAAAGGGAAAAGTCGCATTTGCTCATTTAAACACTAAAAAGTGATAATTAACAGTAATGTTATTTTAAAATTAGGAAAACCCTGACGAGTATGCTTTCCCAATATTGATCTTTAACCTGCCTCCATGTTTAACCACCATACCTACCTGCCTACTATACTTACAATACCTACTTACTGTGCATACCATAGCTGACCTACTTTGCCCAACTTACCATTCCTACCCTACCATTTCTACCTACCGTACCATACCTAACCTACCTATTATACCTACCCTGACATACCTAACCTATCATACCTACATACAAAACATACTAAGCTTACTGGTCGTAGCTGCTTGCCTATCGTAGCGAATTACTGACCATGCACTTCCCATACCTTGATAGCATACCTAATACACCATATCTACCATGCCTACTGTAACTGCGGTAACTTACCTACCTTAAATGCCTACCCTTCTATACCTAACCTGCCTCTACCTCTGCATTGTACATACTTTGCACCTGCCCTGAGGCGCAGCTTTATAAACAAGCATTGGCAAAGCCAATAGGTCTGTCCGCGGCAAGAGCTATTGACTTTACTAATGTGTTGTAGCCATTTTGTACACCAGTGTGGCTGCTGTTCAGCATGGCTAAATGTTAGTGGTGTAGAGGAGAGTGGAGTGGAGTGCCGTAGAGTGGAGTGGCAAAGAGTGGTGAAAGTGGCGAAGAGTGGAGTAGATTGTCGTAGAGTATTGTAGAGTGGAGTGGGGTGGGGTGTCGTGAAGTAGAGTGGAGGGGCGTACAGTGGAGAGGCGTAGAGTGGAGGGGTATAGAGTGGAGTAAAGTGTCATAGACTGGAGTGTCATAGAGTGGAGTGTCGTGGAGTGGAGTGTCATGGCATGTTGTAGAGTTGCGTAAAGTGGAGTGGAGTGGCATAGAGTGGAGTGGAATAGAGTAGCCTAAAGTGAAGTGTCGTAGAGTGTCACAGAGTGCCATAGAGTGGAGTGGCGCGTACAGTGTTGTAGACTAGGGTGCTGTAGAGTGGAGTGGTGTAGAGTGGCATAGCGTAGAGTGGATTAAAGTGGTACAGAGTGGTGTGGCGTAGCATGGAGTGGTGTAAAGTTGAGTGAATTGACATAGAGTGTCGGAAAGTGGCATAGAATGTCATAGAGAGGAGTGTTGTAGAGTGAAGTGGCATAGATTGGAGTGGCATGGAATGTCGTAGAGTGTAGTGTTGAATAGAGTAGAGTTGCCTAGAGTGGAGTGTGGTTCAGTGGAGTGTTGTATATAGAGTGGAGTGTTGCAGAGTGGAATATTGTGTCATAGAGTAGAGTGTCTTAGAGTGGAGTGTCACAGAGTGGAGTAGAGTGGTGTAGAGTGGAGTGGCTTAAAGTGGAATATGCATTGTGTGTTAGCACACTGCCATTACAGACAACTCATTTTCAATTGAAAGAACCATTACATTTGCACAACAGTTTTGTTGATGAAAACTATACAGCAGCACACAAACAATAATGTGTGGACATCACCAAGTGTACTGATTTGGTATTAAAATATTTGTTTCTACCACACTGCAGAATTACAAAAATTGTGCTTCGGTTTTGGTTTCCTAATTCTGATATATTCTGAAATATTTGCACAGTTCATTTACAGACATTAATTTTTGTTGTGTGCTAGAAAAAAACCTTTTCTTTCCCAGTATCCAGCAAGATTGTCACATAAATCCTCTCATTTTGAAGTCAGAGAAAGAAAAGTAAACACCAAGCTCCCTCAGAAAACAGGGCCTGGCATTTGACCTTTGAACGCATAGCAAATATGACAAGATATGAACAAAGGGCCTCATTTACAGTAGAATGGCACAGCGTGGTGCCGCAAGCAATTTTGCAATGCTGCGCCGCATCATTCTAAAAGTGCAGGAATGCTCCGTATTTACAAGAATACAGTGCATTCCTGTACTGACCCCTGCACCGGTTCTAAAAAAGCAGACTAGCGCCAAAGCAGGCACCTTTGCGCCATGTTACAACGGTGCCTAAGTTACAGGGATGATTGCTTTTGTGCAGAAAGGGAGACCTTTCTGCACAAAATCAATCAATGAAGGTGATTTCTCCTAACAGAAAGAGGAAAAAACTAGGAGAAAGCAGGATATTTCTCCTTGTTGCGCCTCCCTAACACCACCATTGGGTTGCGTTAGAATCTGACACAGTCCCAGGTTTACGATTCCTCGTAAATCTGGGAATGGTTCAGATTCCATGGGTGTTGCATAGGAACACTCACAGCAACACCCATGGAAAGCACCTTTCACACAGTGTTCTGCATGAAAGGGCACATATTTACAAGGCCATGAAAAGCCACGTAAAGTGGTTTTGTGTGGGCTTGTAAATATGCTGCGGCAATTTGCACCACTGAAGCGCCAAAAAAGTGATGCTCATGGGGTGCAAATGTGCCGCTAGGGCCTTGTAAATGTGGCCCTACATTTAAAGGCCTAGTTACAGAAAGTGAACCCTCGTGGAAGAACACAGTCACGGCCCATGCAGGTATGAGCGGTGGGGCGGTGGGGCTGGGTATTTCGACAGACGATGACGAGGGAGAATTAATTATTTATTTAGTTTTCCCTCATCAGCGTCCCTCGAAATCCCCCCTCACCCAGCCCCACCACTCTTACCTGCACAGGCCGCGGCTGTCACTAAATAAGTGTCAATCTTACTTCCCCTACATTAATGGGCTGGAAATGCCTTGCTCCCTTTGCCACTGGATTCAAGCTAGCCTGGCCGATGAGGGCTGTTAGCCCGAAACCGGTCCCTGGATGCTTGTTTCCGGTCGAGGGAAGACATGGCTTGGTAGTTTGGGCTGGACTGTTCCCATGAGGCACAGGGTCAAGACTGATTTGCATATAGCTGTGTCGGAACTGGGGTGGCGAAGTGAGCTGAAGAACGATGATGGATTCAACCCAGATCTGTGACTGGGGGTGAGTGTCTGAAAAGTTTCAGCACTCCGTCCATCATCTCCTTGTGTTTGCTTTGTTCGCCCTAAATTGGCAGGGTGTGCCCAGACGTGGGTCCCTTGCTCACTTTGCCACTGGATTTAAGCTAGCCTGGCTGATGAGGGGTGTTAGCCCAAAACCGGTCCCAGGATGCTTGTTTCCGGTCCAGGGAAGACATGGCTTGGCAGTTTGGGCTTGACTGTTCCCATGAGGCACAGGGTCAAGACTGATTTGCATATAGCTGTGTCTGAACTGGGGTGACGAAGTGAGCTAAAGGATGATGATGGATTCAACCCAGATCTGTGACTGGGGGTGAGTGTCTGAAAAGTTTCAGCGCTCCGTCCATCATCTCCTTGTGTTTGCTCTGCATGAAAGGGCACATATTTGCAAGGCCATGAAAAACCATGTAAAGTGGTTTTGTGTGGGCTTGTAAATATGCTGCGGCACATTGCACCACTGAAGTGCCAAAAGAGTGATGCTCTGATGGCGCAAAAGTGCCGCTAGGGCCTTGTAAATGTGTCCCTACATTTAAAGGCCTAGTTACAGAAAGTGAACCCTCGTGGAAGAACACAGCTGCGGCCCGTGCAGGTAAGAGCGATGGGGCGGTAGGGCCGGGTATTTCGACAGACGATGAATAGGGAAAATTTATTATTTATTTAGTTTTCCCTCATCATCGTCCCTCGAAATTCCCCCTCACCCAGCCCCACCGCCCCACCGCTCTTACTTGCACAGGCCGCGGCTGTCACTAAATAAGCGTCAATCTTACTTCCCCTACATTAATGGGCTGGAAACAATGCTGGTGTTCAATGTTTAATTTGCAGCTGTTTTCTCCATGACACATGTAATTTATGCCACAATTCTTCCTTGGTATATGCTCCCTAGGTATATGCTACCTTTGGCTGCTTGTTTGTGCAGCTCATTCATCCTTGGCAGCTGGAAATACATTGTTGTGTGATTACATTGTTTGCCTTTAGCACCATTAAAATGCGCTCTGCTGAGTTACCATACTCCCCTAAAGCAACCCAGTTTGCCTCATAGACCTCTCGGCCAGTCCCCTTCTCATCTCTCTTCGTTGTTGGCATTATCCAATATCTTCGGTATAACATCAACCTTGATATTCCAGCCATTTTTTGATGACTCTTCTCACAGCCTATCGCCAACTCTTCTGCTTCTATTCTACAACTAGTACTCTTACAAACAGCTCACCATCATACAACCTCTACAGCCATTAGTGTATCTCCTCAAACACTGAAAGGGATATTAATGGGTGAACGATAGCATGATGGTCCAACAGTTCCAAGAATAAAATGAAACAACTGCTTTTTACAGAGAACCTTGAAGTTATCGTGACCCTGACAACAGGAAAAAACTTCTGTTTGTTCTCATCGAGCACAAGTTTCATTACATATGTATTTTCCAGTGTTTTCCAGAATTGTCAAAGTCAGTGTTTATCGGTGTTGATTCCTGACGCTGATGAAATCAACTAGTTCTGAATAACTCAACTAGTTCTGCTTTAATACTTGGCCTCTGGTACTCGTCCTTCGTCCAGTTACGAAGGGAAAAGTAAAACTACAAATACCAGAAAGCAAAGTAAACAGGATGTGCAAAGCCTCTCGCACATGGCATGCATGGAGAAGTGGAAACCGTGGCGGTAGATAAAGGCTAAAAAGTTGCAGTTGTGTTGCGGTAAAAGAGAGGGGAGTACTGTGCGTTTAGCTCGGATTAAACATGGTCTGTTTCACCAATGGCGTTAGATGCCTGCAGCCTGGACAGACAGTACAGTGTTAACGCGCATGTGGCTGCGGTGTTGTTCTTTTGTGCTTGGCAGGGCCCTGCTTCCCCTGCCCCAGGCTCCCTTTCACAGAACCTCATGAATGAACTCTACCAAGTGTTTTTTTTTTATGAATGAGAGGGGGAAGCTGTGAATGGAGCTGTCGGATTCACGCGGTGATTGGCTGCGACGCAGCCCGCCCCGGCGAGCCCTACGCTCCCATTGGCTCAGGCGTCCTGCACAGGGGTTTCCATTCACAAAGTCTATTCAGACAAAGGGCGGGGGGCAGAGGGGGGAAAGAGAAACAAACAGACCAATCCCGGCAGGCTCAGCTCTCCCGGGCCAAGAAGTGGCTGAAGGAGCGAGAAAAACAAGTCCGGCCGCCGAGAGCTCTTCCAGCCTGCAGAGGGATCCAGGTGAGGTGGGGGCCAGAGCGGGAGCTTCGTGTGCGCTACAGACGTTGGGGAGCAAGAGGGTACCCCGCATGGTTAATGTTGCTTCTACGTGGCCAGCCCCGTCCGACCCGCGTCTGGTCCCCCCTTAGCTGCACTGGAAGTTGGTGCGACTGTGCTGGGCTCACGCAGGCCCCGGGCAGCGCAGGCTGCAGCAGTGGGGAGAGAGTTCGGGGGCGCGCGCGTGGCTCAGAAATCGGGAAAGGAGCACAGTGCATTGCAAATTAAGCACAGCTGCGACGTTCCCAGGAGATGGTGCATTTGAAATTAGAGGCGTGGAGGGGGTGCGAGAAACCTCGGAGGTCATGCAAGATGGGGTATCTAAGAATCGGGGGTACTTTAGCATGAGTGGAGCATGTAATTCGTAATGTAAAGAAAGTAGTCGAAGCTTGATAAGTAGCTGAGAATACACTTTGGGTGGTGGCGCTTATGAACTTTAGAAGGGCGCTTTACGAAGGAAATGGAAGCGAGTGATCCAAGTGTTGTGCACGTTGGGGCAAGTGAACATCAGAGGGGGCCCAATGCAGTTTTCGAGGACGTAATGGGGCTACACTCGGGCTCGGTGCAATTCTATGAAATAAGGGCACTCAGCAGTCAACATCTGAGGTAGAGTCGCGTTTGGTGTACGCCAAGAGCATGAAGAACGCGCACAAAATGTGCCCCAACCCACCAAAAAAGGACTTAGGTGGCCAACTTTTTCGTAGAGAGGGGGAAATTAACGTGCCCCGTTTCTTTCACATTACTAGTGCAAAAATAACATGAAAGGGTTTAACGATTGCTCTACGATTCAATTCGGTTTTTGTTGTTGCCCAATTAAACAGCTGCCAGATCCAATCGAAGGCGCTATTGCAATTTCCTGGTCCGTCTCTTAGAGCGCCACGTCGGGCCACACCACACACATTTCCCTAGTTTTAGTGACACTTGGGCACCCACCTCCTGGGAAGTATTTATCTCTGCTCGCTCACAATGGCGTATTATACATTTTTAAAGTGGGTTTGTTTTATAAGTTATAACTCCCCTCCCCCATACTTGTCCCCCCTCCCCCTGTCTGGAAAAGTGTCTCTTGCCTTTGGCAGCAAGCGGATGTTTTTGTATGTGCTGGCAAATTGGCACATCCCATTTCCCCCTCCCATCCCCCAAGCCCCCTCCTCCTCTCTGTGATGGATGCAGCTAATTGCACTCAGCTCCTTCTCAGCAGAGGCTGCGAGCATCTCCCCTCCCCCTCTCCGTGCATTTTTGTGAATGGGGCTCTTATCTATGCAGGTTCCCCTCGCTCCGTTCAAGCCTCTCTCCCTCCTCTGCTCTTTTCTACAGACCCTGTGGGGAGGAGGAAGTGCTCTCTTCATGACCACAAACAGTTAACGAATGGAGCGTAGGATGAAAGGATACCTGGACCAGCAAGTGCCGTACACCTTCCCAAACGTGAGTATCCCCTTTACTCTGCATCCATGTGTTAGTCCTCACTTTGATCATATCTATTTAGTTTTTTTTTACTTTCTAAAGATAATGCTGTCGACAGAGACGACCTGGAGTCTTTCCTCCACATTTTCAATGTAATAGCTTGCACGATTGATTTGCAGACCATGTGATTACTTAACTCATGAGTTTTCTTTTGAGTCTTTTTTTCATGTTTTATATTTGGACTTTTTTTTCCCAATAGAAAAACGACGGAAATGGGAACCACGACAGACCTCTGATGGCAACCAAAAGGAAGTACATGGACACAGAGCTGCCGCCGCAGGAATCGGAAGGTAACACGCAGCATGCTTCTTCCAAGCCGACCCTCCTTTAGGGACCCCCCCCCCCCCGGAATAAAACTCATCTTTTTGTAAATTGACATTTTCTGCTGTGTTGTTCCTCTTGGCTATCCCCTCGACGAATTTTAAACAGGCGTTTATGTGATGTCTGTCCTTTAAAGTTTCCAATGCTAACATCGAAAACCGTCAGTTTCCAGTGGGAAATAAGTAACGTCAATGTCTACTTTTTTCATCAGAAATAAATGCACACCGCTGTTTGCATCTTCCATTGTAAATGGAGTTATCATCTTTGAATCAATTTTAAGGGATACATAAGCAAATCTGTTTATTGCAGAAATTGTGCCTAAGGTTGTGAGCCCATTTCAATATGACTTGCAGTTTTTGCAAGTTTCAGTTACATTCCACGACCCCAATCTTGCATTTCCCCCCTAGACCGTGCTTCCGTCATCTTCTCTTCGGTTTATTTTCACTGACTCAAGCCATATTCATTGTTTGTGTTTGGCTCAGAGGCACAGTGTAGGTTTTGGGATTCACAAATACACCTGGAAACAAGCAGCTGTCTCGCTTTCTCATCTTGTTGTCGATATTCTTTTGATCCGGTTAGAGTACCTGGAATCACGTGATAGTGTTTTATTTAAGTGTAATATAAGAATCAAAGTACCATGTTGTCATTTGCTTATAGCATCAGCTAAGAAATCAGAACTTGGATGATTAAAGTAATTTTGACCATCTCAAAACTCTTCCAGGAGAGAGGTTTTGTTGGTGTTACTGTTTTTACTGGGAGCTTTGATGTTCACTGTACTATAACAATGGTTGTTGCTAATTCAATTTTGACAGAAATACTTTTGTTAATTTCTCTGGAGTCAATTTTATATTATTTTAACACTGTTACTCAAACATCATGTGCATCTTTCTGTATGATTCCAGTACTTGCACATCTGACTTTACGTGCAGGTGATTTTTTTTTTTTTTTATTATCTCAAAGCACAATGTGACCTGCCTATCAACTTGCTTTATATTGAGTGCATCTTTCTCTTTTCCCCAGATCTCTTTCATGATTTAAGCCAGTTCCAGGAGACTTGGTTGACAGAAGGTAAGGAAGACAGATTTCTTTTCTCGCTTGTATCCACGTGTGGGTTTACTTTGCGCCTGTGCTCTGCCGGGGCTGCCCGCCCTCTATTTATTTTACCAGATTCCAACCACTGGATATATTTTTCATGCTCGCCAACCCTTGGGCTCGTGCAAGTCGCAGATTATGAATCGCACTATTGTGCTGTGTATTTGCTTGTGAATGGAGCTTGGCTGTTTGCCCACTTTACTTGCTGTATTTTTTTTTCCTTCACCGACCACTGCGGTAGCTTGGTGTTAATTTGTTACTTACTGCTGTTGGTAACCAAAAACTGCGATGCTCTTTCGGCATTGTCAACTATTCTGATACATATTTTGGGAGCGAAAGGCAGATTGATGGAGTCTGTCCACTTTAAATGATGTGTTTTGCTTGTGGTTGGCTTTGTGCCACAGCCTTGAATTTCAAAAGTAAATTAAACCTTCCTGAGGTCAGCAATGGAAACTTATTCTAGCAACACGAACCAAAGCTGCTTTTTGTTTCACTGCAATCTCTAGCAGTGTTGATGGTTGACATTATTTAACTGTTTGGGCAAGGAAGTCTGAGAAATATTGCTGTATGCGTTCTGTCGTGTTTCAGTTTGTTTAGTGCAGCATTCGCCAGTTGCTTGAACTCTTTGTGCTATAAACTTCTGGCTTGTGCCTGAAATTGTGGGTTTGCTGATATTTTTTTTTTTTTTAATATTGCATTTTTATTTGTGTCAAAGCTAATCAATCCCCATACACACCCCCTACCTTCCTCAACTCTCAATGTCTGAATTTGGGTAGCTTCATTCTTGTGAAGTACCTGTGTGTGGGTTTCACCCCATCTCATTTTTTTTCTAAGCCATGATTTAAATTTGTCTGTAAGATACCGTTGCTTTTATTCTAGAGGGTCTGGGTTCGTGTTATGTTCTGAGTGTTTCAAAATTGGAATATTGCTACGTGGAAAGCCGATAGATGCCTTTTTGTGTGTATATTTAACGGGCACACAGTATATGCTATTCCGCGTGTTGCCTCGTAGATGTGTGGTTTTAACAGCTTATGCAAGAGGATGCACAAACAAGCGTCCTTTTGATGTATACGTTTACGATGGACTTACTATTTATTTTATACCCCTCCGTCCTTCCTATTAGGATTTTTGGGTTGATTAAAATATTTTGCTGAGAATTTGTGAACTTTTATTGCACTTTAAAACAATGTATTTATTTTCTTATTTTGGAATGTTTGTCGTTTCTAATACTGAGTACCATTGAGCTGGGTAACAATAACCAACTGTTATTCAGCGCCAAGATACCCTTGGGTGAACGTGCGCTTTACAAAAACACGTTATGTTAATATTGAACCCATTCTGTGTTCGTGGGCGAACTCTGCCCATGATAGGAACTGGCTTCAGAGTATCGGGGATAAGTGGTTTGATGATCCACATATGACCGATGACCCAGTGTGTTATGGAGTAAAGAAACACTTAATACACAGTATTATGCATTTTTCTAATGTTGTTGGGTTTTATAGAGTACTTGTCATGGCTAGTTCTCTATTTTATTGATTACTACTTTGCTTCTTTCTCTCTTGCGCTAGCGCCTGAGTGTCCCTGGTTCATCGCACAGGTGCCGCTGAGGTACTCTTGCAGACTGTTCCATATAAAGCCATACTTCCAGCTGTTTAGTTGTTTTGCTGTTTGAGTCCAGTGTGTTTGTATGTTTGGGTATAAGGTTGCCTAGTGAACACTATAACCTTTATTACTATTGACTAAATATAGGAAGGCGCCTTTGTAAACCTGGTGTTTTAAAGGTCATGTGTGTTTTTCGAGGCAGTTGAACTTGATGCTCGTGGGATTGATAGTGTAGCATGGCAAAGAGCGAGAGAGACTCCTGTGTTTGGTTTTTACTTGCCAGTGTAACGCTATTGTTGGGTCAGAAAATGTACGCGGTATAGACATGGGATATGCTGTGTTGGGCGGTCTTTACCAAACACCTCTAATGTTGTGGTTGGGTTAGTGAAGGGTGAAGATTAATAAGTTGGCCGAGTAGACCATCCGGGCAAAGCCTTCTTCAGTCAAACGTTGGATAGGATAGTTGTATTTCTGTCTGTCACCGGGTGTCTCTTCTTCCAGTCTTACACTGCCACTGAAGGGGTCTAACAATGTGACACTGTATTCTAATGTCGCGTGTCTCACAGCCAGGTATAATTACTCCGCCCCATCATTGTCCCTTTTTTAAATAACTTTTTTTTTATTTTGGAAGGTGCCATTGCAAAAAAGGCAACCCAGTGTGTCGAATGTATAGAATGCTTTGCTATGTTCTGCTATCTTTGACTCTTATTGCTTGTCTGTTGCTTAGGTTTGGCACGCACTTGGCAGTGTTTTGATTTAAATGTTCTCAATGGAAGTTGTTGCCAATTTTGGTTTCTGTGGTCTTCCTCTAGGTCTGAATCATTGTCGAGTTGTGCGCTCTATATTTGGTGTATCCCATATGCTTCCCTGTGCTTCTGGCCGGGGACAGATGGATTCATTCTCTTCTTTGTACTGTCAAGTAGACCGCATCTCAATACTCATGAAACTCGGGGACCTCTTTTTCCGGTTTAAGCTTTGTTGGGGTCATAGCTATTCCTTCCTTGGACCACGCAACGCCTAAAATGCAGGGTTAAATATGGGGTTCTTCGGTAATGCCGCTGTACAGAGACATCAGACCCCCTACTATGGTAAGTCTGCGATCGATTGATTACTGCTTCAGTGAAGTCGCTGAGTTGGCGACAGCCACAGATCACTCATTAAATTTAGTGAGGACGATGAAAACTTGACGTAGGAAAATCCCTCCCATTTGTAGTGCAGTCTAAATCTTGAGGCCGTATCATCTGTTGAAGGTTGGTTGCTGGTGCCTTGTATGTTTTAGTGCGGAATGAGCCTTCCCTTGTTCGGATGGAGAGCACCAACAGGTTGGTGATTGTATGACTGGGCAAAGAATAAAACGTATGTTTTTTCTTTCTATCAGACTTTATTTATTGCCTATGTTGTGTCTTTGCGTAGATGTGCAGACCCAGCATATCTGAGCAACTGAAAGGCACAAATACGAAGTGTCATTAAAGGAAAGATTAAGCAGTGATGCAACCTTGGGAAAGCAGAGTTCTGTTGATGCATGTCGAAGGGGTTAATTATTGAGCAGATGCTGGTGCCAACCTTTTAATCTTGTTCTTTAGTGCAATGTCAGAACGTGTTCCTGTAGCTCCGCAATGCATAAAGTTGTTTACTTGGGGTTGACAGATGCAGTTGCTGGGATTCATTTGCTTTCTTTTTATTTCCTAGCTTTTGGAGGTTCAGGGTGGTATCACTTCACTTTTTTTCCCATTACATTACGATTTTTTTCCCTTTCCCTTCCAGATAAATGTATAAATACATCACTAATGAGATTAGATGTCATGCTGATAATGTGCCCTCTAAAGGATAGCCCTACTTTGTCCCTCATTTGCGGACTTCTACATAAACGCAATCAGATTGCCGGTGTCCATGGGAATCTGTGGTGTGATGTGCAGTCTTAGTCTCTGGTGCGATTGCTTTCTTCCTCTTGTCGAGGAAGACATGGCAGTCAGCATTTAAAATTAAACCCATCAGAAATAACTGAACATCTCCTTCCGCGCCCCCTTGGCTTCCGCACAAGCCCTGGTGGTGCCTGAGCTGCGTTCGTGTTGTCTCTTTTGTAGAGATGAGGTTGGTTGGTTTTAAGGAACAGAGTCTATGGAGGTGAAACACACATTCTTTGCTTGGTTTGTATTGCATCCAGTCTAGTAAGGTCTGGTCCACCACTGAATAGTGGTGCCACCTTCCTGAATGTTGGTCGTTTCTCTCATTAACATTGTTTTCATCTGGTGTTGGTGTGTGAATGGGTTCGCTAAGAACAGCCCCTAACTAGTCATGGTTTTGAACTTCCAGTTTAGGAGTTTGATTGCAGGATGAGGCTGCAAAATGGGTTGAACTTGTTACGGCATGGACACGGGCAGAGCACATTCTGCAGATTTGCAGTTGGGGTGTTTGCATGACCTGCGCCTTCATTTCTTATTGGTAGAAAATGAGAACCTTTTTTAAACACTAACACAGTTCTGTCGAGTATTCATGGGATATCTTGTGTCCATTTTTTTTGTTTTGTTGGGGTTTGTTTTATACTTATTTGCCTTTCGGGTCACTAGTGTCTGAAAAGCCCATTGTCAGTTTTGTGCAGCAAGGTGCCTATCCAGCTCCTGCCTCTTAGTGTCACCAAGATCATGTGTTTTAAAGCATGAGGGTGCATTGTTGGGCTTCCTAGATACTAATCATTGCGATTGCTGAGGTGGGGTTTACTAGATTGAGTCTAAGTAACCGATTTTAGTCGCCATTGTTGGGTAATTCATTCTCTTGTCATACTGTGGCTGTCATCCTTTTTGCTCTGCTCCCTCTTCTGTGGACCTGTGTGGTATAATATTCAGTTCTCCTGCCTGTACATCTTTTAACTTTCAACCCATGTCCAGACACTGAGACCTTCACTAAGATAGTCCCGATGTATTGTGTATGCAACTCTGTTTCTGTGCACCAACATGCGCAACATTTGAATAGTCTTTATCTTGAACCTTGCTGGAGGCGGAGCCTACTGTGTGGGAGTGGGTATTTAAACCTGCTTGTTTTTGTGGGGGAGTTGTGGTTTTTGTTAGTTTAAGTAATTGTATCCCTTGGAGGATATGCAAGCTTGGCATATGCTCCTTGGGGTGATGCTGATCACACAGGGCGTACATCATCGTATCAGAATCTCTTGCGTTCTGTGTCGCTGGTTCGCCTTACCCACTGAGGCTGTGCGGCTATCTTCTGCCCATAGACTGAAGTACCCGGTCCTTCACTGGTGCATTAGTCACTTGATGCTGAAGTCTGTTCTGGGTCTAATTGCAGCCATGTCGTACCTTGTTGTCGGTAAATGGATGACTAGGTACACTGCCCGCTCATGAACATAAATATCAAGCTCAGACTGAAATACCGATCCCACTGAGTCACTCAGAGGTTCTCTACGGTAAAGGGATTGTTGCCTTGAGGCATCTATGTAGAGAATCTGTGATTTGCAGTTGTTCAAGTTGTTGAGCCCACCCTACCCTAAGATCCGTCTCCCTAGTCCCCCCAACCTCAAAGTTCTTTCCATGGCTTCTTTTCGCCACCCCATAGAAGCAACACCCAGATGCATACCCAGTCTCTTCCCTCCCCCCACCCCCCTACTTCACCACGGTCATATGTGTCAACAGCAAGACTAGCCTGTAAAACCTGTTGGGCACAGTCTGGGATACCAACCTCTCTGGTGAGCTGTCGGCACGCCGTACAGTTTCAGCACTCTGCAATCTCTGCATCCTTCGAAGGTTGATCATTGGTGACCAGTTTTGGTTGGACAATGAGTTGACCAAGTAAAATGTTCTTGAACTATCAGATTAATGATGTTGAGCTGTGGTATAATGCATGCGCACCTTTCTTAATTTGAAAATAGCAATATTTTTGGTAATATTATTATTGTACAGTTCAAAGGTCATCACTCTGCATAAATTCTAGCAAATCCAGATTCGCCCTAGCCCGTTGAAACAAGATGGCAAGCATATTGGGTGTCGTACTGGGCATGTTATTGGTGTCGGACAGTGTGTGCTTAAGACCAGAAATTGGGCAGAGGCATTGAACGGAGAATGGGAATATGGTTCGGCGATGCGCCGGATTGATGCTATGGCCAATAATGCAGTGGATTGATGTGGCCACGGGGTGGGGGAGGCGGAACTCTTGGGGCCTGGAGGCCATAGCTTTAAAGCCTAGCTGAATACTCAACAATTCCTACTTTCCATTGAGTTTGAAAGGAATATTAGTAACCTTAGGGTGGTAATTACACCACCTGTTTACGCTACAAGTCCAGTCTTTAGATAAGACAAAGTAGATGGGTAGTTTCATGTGATTTGGTACAAAATACTTCGAATTTTGCCTAACAAGGACACTTGTATAACTCACTACACATCCGTGCTTTCATAGAATCCCTTGCTGTCTTATTTCAGCCACATTTTTTCTGCACCCTTTACTTTTTTCTTCTTGCAACTTGCTTCCAGTAAACACCTGAGCGGTGGTGCAACCGGCTGTGTGCTACTACTCACATACCTTACTCCGCCCAGCCCATAGTTCAGAAAATAGTTCTGCAAGTTGGGTGACGCCTGGAGAAATGTGGGCAGCTTGCTAGTCGCAGGCGTAAACGGGTGCAAAACCCAGCCAGGGCTGCTTTAGCGTTTCATCCCCCTAAGTTTGAGAAGCTTAGTCATGTTTCGTAATTCTTCCTGTTGCTCGGTGGCTACTGTGGCCTCTCAATGATTTAACCTCTTCTCTTCGAGGCGTTTTGTCACTTGTTACCGGATTCTTGTGAATGCACGGGTCAGCTTTTGTTCTAGTTTGTTCTGTGCAACCACAGGCTGCCGCTGATGGAACAAAAAAGCGGACTTTCCTGTGGCCAGCGTCGCAGTTTCACCCTCCCCAGAGCCGTTTCAGTGTTGGGCTGTGCCCAGTATTATTTTTCGGGAGCAGTGTGTAATAATGCTATCCTTCTTGAATGGTAGTTTTGAGGACGATGCCTCGTTTTGTTGCAGCTGACAGAGGCGGCTCTATTGCCGCGAGCTCACAGGCGCACCTTTGTGCCAGATCGGCGCGCGCTGGCAGAGGGCACGGAGCAGATGACGGAGCTGGCGCGTGGACATGTTTCCGGCCTGGCTTTCAGGAGACTTTGTACACCTTGCAGTGGTGTGTTTTTGCAATTACACGGTTTGAGTTTAATGTTGTTTGGCTGGCGTCATGTTTTCCACCTGTAAACGCCCCCCTTTCTCGCCCCACCCCCTTCAGTGCAAGACTGCAAAGGGCCTGTCCAATAGGTGTTCTTTATACTCTTGCAGTTTTAGTAGTAGCTTCGTGACGACGCTTTTAATTGTATAGTTGAAATTTGTTGTGTGTGAGCTAAAAAAAAAATATATAATGGGAATCTTTCTCAGGGTAGGGAGGCACAGTTGTTTTTTTTTGGGGGGGGGTGCTACAGTTGAGCAGCGAAGCCCCCCCCAGGCCTTACATAAAGGACATGGTACAAGCATCCATGTGGCGTCTTGATCATGGCAAGGGATGGTAGACGTTTGTTTTCGTCACTGTCGATGGATTACAAGACATGCCACCTGGGCCTGAGTGGGGCTGCTCTGAACCAGCAATCGCTGATAAAGCCGAAGCACATGAAGGTCTGAGTTTTGAGTAAGCCATGACCCGAGTTAAACATCTCCCGGATACTTCTGGAAATGTTCTGTATGTTGACTGTTGTCCGCTTGTTTTATCACGTGCCTGCGTGCAAATGCTTGGTTTGCGACGTCATTCTGTAAATTTGTTTGCATTCTGAAGATTCTAATGTATGTTTGAATATTCTAACTTGTTAATCTTGGCCTTGAAATGCTGACCAGCGTCGCATAAGTTAACGGAATTTCCTCAGTTTGCAAAACATGTACACCTATACAGGTCACGTATGCAGGGTTATACAGCCGCTGCAAGAATCGCTCTTATAAATCCAGCACAGCAAGCCCCCCCCCCCTTTTATTTATTTATTTTTGTTGCTTAGGGCGACCCTACACCTCATGTTCACAAGATTGTTGCTTACCTTTTTCTTGCCTGCAAATAATTTCCTTTATAGCAGATTGAATTCGTTTTTTTGAGAGCAGAGCATATTGGCAATCTCAAATGTATCCATCAACATCGCAAACAGAAGTTTGAGTTTCGGTGTCACCCCTTCAGTGTGTGGTTATTGCAGGAAGTACCATCCCTGCCCAGCCAGAATTTCCAGTCTGATTAATACTTGCTGTATTGAGATGGTTCTGTAAGAATATGAATATACATATTATTATTATTTTTTTTTTTTTTTTTACTTCTGTCAGTAAATGCCCATAGCATTAATACATATTGGCAAGCAGGAAATCGCTGGTGTCATTTGATTGCGGCGCTTAACAGATTGTGATCATAAAATTGAGGCTAGACTGGAAGTTTCCGTTGTGGCGGTAAGGTATAATCTGCCAGTCTAGTCAAAGCTGAAAGATGAGTAGTATGGAGGTTGTTTCTGATGAGGCTACTCCATCCTGAAGTAATACCCAACTTATTCAGTTCCTGGACAAGTGTAGCTGTAGACGGTAAAGTTACCAAAAGATTACAAAAAAGAAAACCAGGCACGTTGGTCACATGAAGACTGCATCTTCAGCGTTTGTCGAAACTTTAAAATGGTCAAGAGGTGAATCTGGCTAAAGAGAGCCCGAGATGGCTAGATATCTAAAGGTGTGGGGTGCATTTTTTCCTTGTAAGATCCTAACTGTTGGGTGTATTTCAAAAATGCATTAAGCCTTTTTAGCCTGGAAATGGAGTGACTTTTCTTCCTCTGCTCTTCTGCATGCTTTGCACCATGGTTGTACTAGGGCAGATCTGTGCTGTCCCTTAAGATAAGAGGTGGAGTTGCATGTTCTGTTCTTTCGAGTGTCGTCAGTGACCAGGCTAGAGTGCTGTGTCCTTGCCACCAGCCTGTGTCTCTGGTTTCCTGGTGCCTTTGGTCTGCAGCCTATTGCTCCTATGCTACCTACAAGTAGCATGTGCTGGAATTGCCAAGCAAATTTCAGATAATCATGTATGGCTCTTTTTGAGCCATTTGTGTGGCGAGTGGAGTAGCGAGGGGTCGGGAGTTTGAGCTAAACTTAGATTACACTGAAATCCTTTACTTTTAGTGGGATTGCCTTTTTTTTCGTATAGATTTATATTTTTCGGGGTTTCAAATTCGTTTGGGCAGGTATTTGACAACTGATAAATCGGTTAGCTCGCGGTTGTTTGGTTTATGAACAACAGTTGTGTATTGGTTTCAAAGTATTTTAAAAATGCCAACCAAAACATTGCACATCAAAACTTACTAGAGTTCTCCGCCATTTGTGTGATGTGGTGGGTGGGCTGGGGCAGGTTCTTCCAGAGTTCTTTAGACTCTGTGGGACTTGAAAGGACTTTATCAAGGCTTGAAGGGGGTGCAAGGTCCAGCAGCTCCACATCCACCCATGAAGTGGTATTCAGACTCCCAGAATGCATTGCCTAGGAGGAAGAATGGACACTTGGTCAAAGATTTCATTGGCTGTGACATGTATGTCACAGAACTCCAAGACACTAGCACTTTCAGATCCTCTGCCATTTAGTCTTCTTGCTCAAGAAAACATCATCTCTGAACTTGTACAAATCCCTGATGTACCTACACCAGCACATACATAGGAGTTTGATTTTCATTATTTTGCTGGTGTTTTGCAGGTTTTAGACCTACTGTATATAACCCAGACAGAATCACCTGTGTGTATTTCAAATTACGCATGCGTGTTGATACCTGCACGTGGTTGCCATTGTTGACTGTACCTTCATGACACTTCAGTCCATGTTGTACTTGTAATTTATATAGTAAAAGCGAATAACTTTGTTAATAGGTGGGTATAAAGTGGGCTTTGGCCCCTTCCAGAGGAATAATTGTCTCTTGTCTTATGCTTCTGCGAAATGCTTGCATTGCAGTGCATGAGACTATTTTACATCCAGAAAGCACGCTGACTCATCGCACATTACATTCTTTCTCTCAAACGCACTGTATACAGAAAGCTATATAGTTTTTTCTTTTGCATTTTTTTCTCTGCAGCCGGCTCTATTTAATGGTTTAGTCAGAACTCAAAATCCAAGACAGGCCTATTGACTTTGCCAGTGCTAGTTTTCTTCCCCCCGCCTAGAGATAAGACTTCCTTTGGTACTCGGCAGTGCTCAATTTGACCTGGTGGTAGCAGGTGGAGCCCATTCATACTCCTTTTTGGGGACTGGCACTTAATTTGGTACTCAGCAGTGCTCAATTTGACCTGGTGGTGGCAGGTGGGGCATTAGTACTTCTTTTTGGGGACTGGCACTTAATTTTCATCATCCGACTTTGACCCAGAGCAAGAAAGAGAAAAGCAAACAAGGAGAAAAAGAGGATGAATAGAGACTGAAAAACACTAAGGGAGAAAGCATGCGTAAAAACCCACATGAGTGAAATAAAGGGACAGTGAGTGACTGGTAGTGGGCGAAGGAAGCGTAAAATGGAATTAAGATTACGCAGCCTTCGTATTTGTCAATCCTGGTATTGGTCAGCGCGAGCTGTGGGCTTCTGAGGAAAAACCTTGGGCACCGACACTTCCTGCTTTTACAAAGTAAGCACTGGACTAGGCCTCCAGAGTGAGTAAGTGAGAGAGAGAGAGAATACTGCAAAGGGAGTGGGGGGGTGAGCAGTAGGTGTTTTGTTCTGTAAATTTACTTGGAGAGTGAGTTGCATTATGAACGTAGGCGTGAGGAAGTTGGGAGTGACATCAGAACATAACTGCATTCACAGGAGTCCACCATTGACTAAATTGGCACATTGGTAAATTTATGCCTGGAGGAACATGGCAGCTATAGCCCCGTGTCTAAGGTACAGTAGACTGGAGGACACGTATACCCTTTGTGGTAACCAGGAGTCCACCGTAGTCGCTGGAGCTATATTGCCACATGACCTGAATTAATTTACATCCTGGCTAGTTATTCCGGAAGATTGGCTTGGCTCTGGCGCTTGTAGGCAATAAAAGGAATTACCGTGGTGCTTGTTTCTTAAGCCACGAAATTATAATTTATGGCCTCCAAGCCTAGTAAGACCCTTCCTCGCCTCACCCTGTTTTTTATTCTTCATTAAAGCTTCTTGAGTTAAGGTTTACCAGAGGAATCCATATCAGCAGGGTTCGTCGTGTGCTACTTTAATACGAAAATGCATTCTGGGAGTTGAAGTCGTGGATCATCTCAATTGCTCCAATTGAACTCCATTGCTAGGTCATTACAGTGCATAGAAGTACAACTTTGTCTGGATTGTGGTGTCACTGGTGGCATGGAGCCATTGGTAACCTTGTGCATTAATGCACCTACCCCCTTGCACATTGCTAGGTCATTACAGTGCATAGAAGTACAACTTTGTCTGGATTGTGGTGTCACTGGTGGCATGGAGCCATTGGTAACCTTGTGCATTAATGCACCTACCCCCTTGCACAATGCCGTCCGGTGGCCATGTTCCAGCCCAGCGCTTTGAACCCTGCTTAGTTGGTGCTTTCTCTGACTCAAAATGGCGTAGTTGTGCTGTAGTGACTCCGCGTTTGCCAGAGGGAGCAGGAAACCTTTGATTGTTACTGTTGCCGGATTCTTCTCCTGTTTCAGTTTCTTTGCCTTGGAAGTAGACATCCGGTGTGCCCTTCAAGCAGCGGTGGCCGCCCCTCGTGGGGAGCCGGTCTCCCCTTCTGGGGCTCTGCTCCAGAGAGCGGTGTGGGCCTGCTCGGACCTGCAGTTCCCTCGGCGGGAATCCTACTCCGGCGGCAGGCTCCTGCCTGCTTTGGTGTGCTCAGCATCCGCGCAGATCACGTCTGCTGCTGGGTACGGACGCCCGTGGTGCTGAGAGCAGACTGACATCTGATGGAGAGCGATTGGTCCTTGGAACGAACTTCTCCGTACCCTTATAACTTTGCCTCCTCATAGGGCAACGGACGCCTGATGACCCTTGCAATATCCTGTTTACATATGTAGTGGGCACGTTATTCCTCATAATACACGATGACAACATCGCCCTTTTACCGATGCACAATAGCCCTTGTGTTTTGGCTCCCTCCTAACGCCACAGATGTTACAGTTAACTTAAAATTAACCTAGAACCTGTACTGTGGAAATACACGTACCAATGTGCGGCTTGTCATTTTTTTGCAATCGGGTATTTTAAGCAGTTTTAAGGCGTGCCAAGTTTAATGTCAGCCATGTGCTTTTAAAATAAATGTGGCGTAATGTTCAGCTATATTCATTCTCTTCTGTAATGAACTTAAGGGGCCGTATTACAGTTAGTGCTCCGAGAGTGCACAGGGTGCGTGTGTCCACTTCTTGAACCCATGAAGCACTTTGGTGTTCAAAAAGTGTCTGCAGATGCTTCTGCGCCCCCTTCTATAAAGAGGTGTGCGTTGGTGCATATTTTGTGCTGATGCGATCACTACAGGACATCGCATTTGCGAGGAGGTGTGGCCCCATGGAAATAAGGAAATATTTTGCCTCTACAGTCTCGGAGTAAATCGACAATTGGGGACCTTTGCAAGGGCAGAAAGGAGTTCCCATGGACTCCCCCAGTCACCCCCCTTGTAGTCAGGAGCAGCTTCTGAGAGAAACTGAGCAGTCAGGCTAGGGGATTATTTGGAGGTTATGGGAACATTTAAAATGTATTTGAATCCTTTGAGTAATGCCCGTGGTGGCACAGGTTAGCCAGCTAGAGCTCCATATCTTTGGGGCATTTTCTGAGCATGATCAATCAAGGGCCCATTCCCCCAGAGTATTCCTTTATATGGCTGTGGATGCCTGTGATGGACATCGAACGTCCCTAGGGGATGGAATACCTCGCTTTGGCTAAGATTGTTCTTTTGTGGTAGGTATGAGCAGGTATTGGAATGAAGAGCTTCTAAATTGATACAAGTAATCTTTTTGGGGTTACAAGCTTCAAGTAGAAACTGTTTGATCGCGTTTACGGCTGGGGGTGATATGCTATTGCCGCTAGGTACCAGAGAAGTCAGAAGGTAGAGATATACCGCTGTGAGGGAAACACAGCGAGACTGAGAGACTTGTGTGTAGGGCAGTACTGTATTTCACTTGAGCATCTTGTCAAGCTGAGGTGCTTTGTCCATCTTGCCAGTAGTTCTAAGCAGGGCCACTGGAGGTATGCAATTCTGCAGCCGCATTGTTTTCTGCATGGGAAGTGGGTTACTGCATTTGTTATACATTGCATCATCTCCTGCATAAACTGTAGGTTTTAACAAAAAAAATAGTTTCATGCTCAAACAGATCAAAAGTTACTGAAATAGTGGCAGCCCGTGCTGCTGCACAGTGGAAGGCATATGCAACGGTTGACTTGTCATTTTTCGGTTGCTTATTGTATTTGGATGTTAAACTGGTATTAATGAAGTGAAACATTTGCCCAGTGTTAATCTTAGCATGACTTCGTAATTTTGTCAATTTTACAATCAAAAAATGATTTACATTAGGTTGCATAATTTGTCTTTCTTGCCGCATTGCCCTGCTTTGTAATTTGGCAACCCGCTGCTGTGGGGTGGGGGGGGGTGTGTGTAAGACGACAGATGACGGAATAGGGGAAAATAAATAAATACTAATCCGTCGTCTGTCAACATTCCCTCCCCCCTCCCCCCCCCCGGTACCACAGCGCTTACCTACACTGACTACGGCTACTAGTAGCCATAATTATAGGGAATTATTTCACTGGGGGAACGCCAGATTTCCCTTAGTAAATGCCTCCTACCAATGTTGAATACTTATGCTTCTGTCCACCAGTGTGTTGCCCAACCCGTAAAGCGTGTATGCATTTGCTGGTCACCGCTGCCCCTGTATTCACACAAGTTATTCACGATGCTCCTCGGTCCACAGTGGTTCTTTTTCGCCTTCCCTGTTGGTAGGAAGATTGAAACAGTGCTTTAGACGCCTGCCTTTGCTAGGTGTATTTACCCGCAACGTACCAGATGTACATGAGGAAGACTGTTTTCCACAAATCCCATAAATCTGGAATCCATTTCTATTGTCTCTGGGTTCAGTGATCGAAACCTTATGTTTTTTTCCTTCTTACTCCCCATCTGTTTGATGAATGCTTTGACAAACATATCGACGTTGTGGGATTTCTGGGACGGTTTGATTTGAGTCCATAGTGATTTTTGTCCCTTTTCTTGGCAGTTGTGCATGTATGTGGTGAGCACAAAGTGAATTTCACCATTGCCCTACAATTTTTGCTGTAGTGCCAGCCGCTCCACAAGGAGCTCTTTGCCTTTAAAATCTGCAATGATGTAAAGTTTAAAATGTCCAGTTTGAAACTCGATGAATTTTATCTCTGTGTAATGTTTTCTTTTCATTCCTGATAGTGTTAATTCGCGCATGGCCTCCTGCTTTTCCACGTTTTTTTTTCTTTTCGTTTTTTTTATATATAGAAACGTTGCAGGAGTCCTGTATGCTTTTATAGGAATTAGTTGGCTGAAGCTACACTCTTACTCTATATTGCGTGCGAAGGAAACCCCCGAACTGTGTTAAATATTCAAATTCTGTGTATTTCTGCTATTGAATGCAAGTGCTGTTCTGGTGCAAGTTACTGTCTGTGCACTATGTACTTGACTCAGGGTTCCTGAGGGCTGGATCCACACCAGATATTTAAAGTAACTACATTTATCTAAATGTGGATATGCTAAAAATCTGGCATGGATCCGGCACTCCCGGACCGACTTTGGGGAACCCTGCTCTAACAGCTTGGCGCCCACCTTATTTGTACCCTTGGCGTCCAAATCGGTTGTACCCTTGGCGAGCGCCCAGTTTGTAACCGTGGAGTGCGTCCGGTTTGTACCTTTGGCATCCAACAGTTGTAGTGTTCTCTGCAGTAGCACGTGGAATTGACTGACGAGAATGACAAAATGTAACTAATTTTTAATGTGTTGTAATTGATTAGAACTACATCGAACTTTGTTAACAGTTACTTTTGATTCCTTTTTTGAGGTAGTCCTCAATGGTTGTGTTAATCTTAACGTATACATTTTGTCTGTAGGGTTTGAAAGTTCCACTTTGGATTCTATTGTATTGCAACATTTACATAGCGCTTACTAGCCCTATGCGGGGCGTTGAAGCACTTGCCTACATGCGTAGCGAACTACACTGTATGTAGTGTGTGGTTGGAAGTGTGCTATCTTTGTTTTGATCCTGTGAGGGTAGTGTTTCCATGTCGTGTCTGATGACCACTAAGATGGGGTTATAGGACGCAGCGCTTAGCAGTACGAAGAATGAAGAGGGCTCACAGTTTATGGTTTTCAGTACACTGGCAGCGTTTTTTACCCAATCCAGTCCTTGGTAGAGACTAGAAATTTTGAGATTTAAGTGTTGTGAAAACTAATACACATGAGTATGTGTGAGGTCCACGAGTGGTGCAAGTCCCCTGTTCGTCTTCCTGGTTGACCTTTGGTTCAGCTTACTCTGTTTATAGGGAGGACCACTAGAATTATAGGTAACCCCGGGCGTCGTACTCCGCTCCGCCAGCGGAGTTTGCGGAGATTTACCAGCTCCGCTGGGAACGCAAAGTTGGGCAAATCTCCGCCTCCGTGGCGGAGTACGAGGCCAGCCCCATATTAAATTTTTTTTTTTTTTAAACGCCACTTGCCTTGTCTTCTGCCTTCCCTCCTCGCCGCGGTGTCTCCCTTCTTCCCGCGTCCTCCTCCTCGTGTCCCTGTAGGTATTACGTCATGCGTGAACTGCGCATGCGCAGATCACGGAAGACGTAATACCTACAGGGACACGAGGAGGAGGACACGGGAAGAAGGGAGACATCGCGGCGAGGAGCAGAGCAGGCAGAAGATAAGGTAAGTGGTGATTTATAAAAAAAAATTATATTGCTTTGTGTGGTGACTGTGGTCCCAGAGCGGAGCTCCGCGTAGTTCCGCAGAGGTTTTTTTTTACTCCATGGAACTACGCGGAGCACCACTACGCATACTCCACCCAGGGTTAATTATAGGGCGGGATAGCAACAAATTATGTGACAGGGTTCACTAAATTATGCAGCAGGAAAAGGCAAATTATGCTGCTTGAAACGGCACTTTTTATGGTATTACTTCTTTATTTTGTTTACACATGGTAATGCTGTCTGGACAACGATTTCACCTCTTAAGCACCAGTTTAACAACCAAATAGAGAAATAAGCAACTGAAAGATGACCAGTTAACCTTTGCGAAGGGCCTTCCACTGCGCGTGAACATGTTGCCACGTTTTTAGTAATTTTTGATCCTTTTGTGCTAAAAACTGTTTTTTCCCCTTAAAATCTGCAGATTATTCAGCAGACGATTGATTTAGGTGGCAAATCTATAATCATTCAAAAAAGTATGCAACTGCAGAATACCATCGTTCCAGAAGCCCTGTTTATAGGGCAAAAAAATCTGACGTGTGTGTCCCCATCATTGTAGGGAAGCTTCATTGCCATGGTACTTGTGGCTTTTCACCACTGGATTGCTGATGAGCACCAAATGTTTATTTATTTGGCCATGGAATAGTAAGGTGAGGTTTCATTCAGAAATTACTTTCCCACCCATATGGCCCCTGCAGCCATCAGCCTGGGGTTACATGCCACTTGTCCATTCCTTTCTCTGTACAGGACACTGGTATCCCCCATCATAAGCCATTTGCTGTGTGTAATATCTGCATTGCAGACGAGGGACGTTTTATTTTAAGTGCAACACAATCCAGTGTAGGGACCAAAAAATGTCCCATGCACTGACCCTTTCATGCTGACCCATCTGGCAGTGCCAGACTGCCCGAAAGGCCAATCCAAAACTGTCTAGAATTTTGTCTAGCCCTTTGGCAACCTTATTTGCTTCCCTGAAAAAACTCATCATAAGCGGTGTTAGCATTGCCCCCGGCAGTCATCAGTCAGGGTAATGGGGCAACATCTTAGAAACGAGGACCCAAAGACGTTTACGGGCATCCAGAGCGCTATCAGTGGACCACCTACACGTCAGTACACCATTGGCGTGTTTGGAGTTGATTGAAGACAACTGAGGTTCTCTGGGCCAATAATGGCTGATGGAGGCCTTCTGCTCCAACTTTCCTATCTAGCGATGACTAGATGTTAATCGTTCAGCTTAAGTTTGTGTCTTGGAGTGCACATGGGCAGTCAAACATGGCCCCTGCCAACGCATTAGGTTCGAACTTGGAACCTTAGGGACAAGCCTAGATATTTGTAGCAGGTGCATTGACCTGCTGAGAGATCTCGGATTATGTGCATACCAAGTTGCAACAAACTGATGCTGGGTGGATAAAATGTAGCCATTCACGTGCAGATTGGAAGCGTCCTGCTGCGTCCATGTGAAGTCCTTCCGCCTCCCCTGGTCCTCACGGTATCATGGTGTGTTACTAGCGCTCAGTACTACTTGCGGTACTGTACGTGTGTATTTAAGTGCCCACTGTGTTTCTTGGCGCTACATAACAGAAGGTCATAGTTACTCAATGACTCTCATATTCTTGGCTTTAAAGGATGAAACCTGAGGTTGACCTGCCCTGTTCCGAGCCTGTGACCAGTGGGGGTGCCAAAGGGCGATCCCCGCAGTGGATGCATTAGCCCACGAGCTACCATTGGTGCATGGTGCTCCTGGCAATAATTAGTGCATTTATCATGTCACTCACAAGTTATGGCTGAGCCATCGGTTTAAACCTATTTTCCAGCCAAAGGGCACCTACATTGTATAGCAGAAGCCTGTTTAGATGGGTAGAGGCGTTTTGTCTGCCCCTGAAAACGAGCATTTATTTATTTATTGCATTATTTCCTTTTTTTTCTTTTTTTTTTTGTGTATTTAAATTCTTTATTAGATTTTTAACATTAGGAAGCAAACAATGCTCACTTATCTGCACAAAAATATAAAATGCCAAAAATACAATATGAAATATAAGCATGAATAACACAAAAAAAGAAAGTAAAACAGCATAAGGAAAATCAATACAAGTACCGCAGTGTGAAAGGCAGCGAGTCTTCTAAGACCCTCAATGCTGCCCGGTGCAGGGTTCCACCTCAAATTCACTTTGGGTTCGCTATCAAAATAATGAGGCAAGCGCTGGAAACTGGAAGACAAGAAAAAGGTTTATTTCTCATGAGGAGATCACGTCAACTGAGACACCGGGATGTCTGAGGGAGGTGTTCTGCTGATAACTCCTTTGGCTCTTCCTTTTATACAGGTTTGACACAATGCATTGGTTTCATCAACATGGTTACACAAGCTTGGGGTCCCCGCCCCGGGCAGGTTGTCACACAAGCCCAACATTAATTCTCTTCCCACCCAGGTCAAACAGACAATCTTATCTTGCAGCTGGACCTTGCTTCAGGGTCTAAAACATGTGAGACCGGCCAGATCTAAGAGTCCGTTCTGTTGATAAAAACAGGTCCCATTGTTGGTAACAACAAGTCTTGCTGTTTGCAGTGCAATAAATCATGTTGCAAGAGTCTTTTTGGTGTTTGGAACCTGTTTGTGTAACTAGGTGCAGTGAGGGGTAGAGTGTCCAAAGGTTTGCCTAAAAACAGAGATGAGAGGAAAAACGAGTTTGTGGCAGCAAGTGGCGCTGAGGTTTGTTGCGGCAAATAGAGTTTATAGCCCCCAGCACACGTACCAGGTGGGTCAGAGGGATGCTAGTAAGGGCAGGGTGAAACAAAGGTGACCAACAGAGTACAAAATGGCTGTGATAGATTAAAATGACTGCAACTTATGTGCACATAGAATTCCACCATACAAGATGGCGCAGGTAATGTTCACAATTGTCGTTTTGCTTTTAACAGTAATAACGTACAAAGATAACTTGCCACATCAAATTTTAAATGAATTATTACAAGAAATAGAAAATTAAATTCAAATGATATATAACAGACTTATTGAAACCCATAGGCACTGAAGGACAATGAGTAAGAATCACCGTGCACCTAAGAAGGGGCTCATATATTATCAAACGTATGTAAATTATCATTTACACTCAAGTGTCTATTTTCTTTGCCAATGTATTTATTTTTGCAATCCTATGCTTGTTCTTCCTGTTTACTCAAGCGAGCATCGGTCACCCGAGACCATGTTGGTGTCTAAACAAATTCCGATTTGGGCATTTATGGGCCTCCCGAAGGACCTGCTTTGCATTCTTCATACCTAATAGCAGAAAGTCTCCAGAGTATGCAAAGAAAGTTGTCCGCCACTGAGCCCTCACCTTTCTTCTTTTCTGATGCTCCCCCGTGCCTGTTTAACATGAGCATACGTTTCCGAGGACATGTTCGGTTGGTTCTTCATAAAGCAGATTTATTTCCAGCTCCTGTTTTCTGGAAGCTGCACCGAGTAGATCTGTACTTGGAAGTGAACTCGAGACTGGAACCAGATTAGCTGGAAGCTGTATATTGGTGCTGAAGTACCTATAAAAGAATGTTTGTCACTGGATTACTACAGTATGTTTCTGTTTGTGATGTGTGTGTGTGTGTGCGCACATATATATGGCAAGGGCGCGAGTTATAGTTACCTTAGGGTACGAGTTATAGGTTTTGAGAAGTATAAGTATAACTGCTGAATTTCTATGGTTTTGTGCATGTAAAATCTGAACCCAACTAAAACGTCCTTGTAACCTTTATTTTTATTTTTCCGGTGAATTTCAAATTATTATTATTTTTTTAAGCGTTAGGTAATTTTGAATTACCTTACATTAATCCAACCACGCTGCGCAACGCTGAGGGGTTTACCTGCCAGCCAACCCCCCCCCCCGTAGGACACCCAATATCGCATCATGCATGGCCTTTGATGTGCACGGCGAGGTGTCGGCAGCAAGCCCCACAGGCCCCCCTAATCCCATGCCCCGCATGGCCTTTGGCTGTGCTTGATGGGGGATTCGCCACAGGGCTTCAACCCTCTCCCCTTTCCACATGCAGGCAACCTGAGAGCGGGACACGCAGCCCCTCTCCCTGGTCTGATTGATTACGGCCCCAGGGATCCCATCCCTGGGGCCCATCCTTATAGTAAATGGGGAGATGGGCATGCAACCTCACTCCCTGGTCCACTATCGGCCCCCTGGAACTCCATTTTCTGGGTCACGGCCATCAAAAATAAGGGGAAGGGGGCATGTTGTTCCCCTCCCCCATGCCAATTTGACCACGGGGAGCGTATACAATTAATAATGGGGGAGGGGGACCGCTTCCCCCGCCCCCCCCCCCCTCGGCTGATTTCGGCCCCAGGGGCCCTATCCTAGAGGGCCACACCGATCGTTAAAAGGGGATGGGGGCATTTATCTCCTCTCCCCAGGCCGATTTCGGCCCAGGGGATCCCATCCACCGGGGCCCGGCCAGTCAATGGTGGGTGCCCAGGAGCCCACTGAGGGCACCCACTGCCTTTATGTTAGGAGTCTTGGGGGAAGCCCCAATGCCTCCGCGGCCCAAGCCGGCTCAGTGCCTCCAGTGGGAGCCGGCAGTGCTCCTGCACGCAGGGAACAGCAAAAATGCTGCTCCCGGTGTGCGGGAGCAATTTCTTCATCTGTTTCCCTGCCTGCTTCACAGCAGGCAAGGGAAACAAAAAAAGTCCACTCCCAGCAAGCGGAAGCACTTTTGCTGCTCCCGGCTGCTGGGAGCGGGCTTACTGTTTGCTCTCGCTTGACGGGAGCTTTAAATTGGTCCCACCAAGCAAGCACAAACAGAGGTTTCTCTGCCTGCACTAGTGCGGGCAGGGAAAGCGCTATGTCCCCGGGGTGGGCACCCCGGAACATATTTGGAGCTCAGCCCTGGTGGATGGGGTCCCCACGGGCAATAATGGCTCAGGAGGAGGTTGCGCGGCCTCCCACCCTTTGCAATACAGCCCTGGGAAATGGTGTCCCCGGGGCTGATCGTGACCCCCCCCCATCCCCCTTTTGTTTTTAATGGCCGGGCCCTGGAGGGTGGTGGTCCCCGGGCCTGAAATCAGCCAGCAAGTGGGGAGGCGTGTATGCCCTGCCCCCCCTTCACCTCCCCCTCTTAACATAAAAAGTATTTCCCCTGGGATCTGGCCCATCTGGGGGGCTTTAGTAAAAACCAGCGCTGGAGTTTTTTTATAATTTTTTTTTTCTTGGGACTTGGACAAGTCCGAGTCCCAAGATGGCTGCCGGCACTTCCTGGTTTAAGTGTTGGCAGCCAGTCCGATCTCACCATGAAATCTTTCGGAACCGCTGAGGATTCGTGTCCCGTAGATATTTATATATTTTTTTCTTTTAATGACTTCAAAACTACTGAATGGATTTTCACCAAGTTACAAAAAGTACTCTTTCTGAACCAAGATCTAGCATTCTGCCAATTTTGGTATAATTCCGTTCAGCGGTAAAGTTGTAAATGTGTCTGTTATGAGAATTGAAGAATATTGAAAAAAAATGGGCAAGCACAATAGAACATTGTAAGAGAAAATGGCGTGTTTAAAATTACAACTCTGAATGGCTGTTACGGCAAAAGGGATTTGTCACACTTTTGCTCTTTAAATGAAAGATTTGGCCGCCAGGTTTCATTGTTTTTTTTCCGACCTCTGACTGATGAAGCGTTAGGTTGACCCTGTAGTGCATAGAATTTGCAGCCTCCAGGTAATACTTTGATGTTTGTAGCGAACCATTTGGTTGAAAATCCACTTGTTTGACTGTTTAAGGCAGGGTTTGCCCTGTGTATTAATATGCTTGCTTTGCTACGCTGCGTTATTTTGCAGAGCTTGTGCCCTATACAAGAGAGCGTTGTTTATCATCCAGGCAGACAAAGCCCTCTTAATTCCGAACTCTAATAGTATGGTTGATCTTGGTGGTCTTGTAAGGTGAATTGGGGTTGATACCCAGGCAAGATCCAGGACGCACTAAAGCAACCCATGTCTCAAGGAGTCTATAAAAAGATGACTCTGCTGTCAGAGGATGACATGGAAAAAAAAGTTGGTGCAAATGCTGTGTAATAAGCAACCTCTTCATCATGGTTATTTGGCAGTTTATTTTTATGCCACAAGATGTGTGAGCTTGCACAAAATGATTCACGTCAATACCACCCCTGCCATCGTATTACATTCTGCCTCCGACTCATCCTAGCTCTAACTTTACCTCCCTACATACTTTTTTGCATGCCTACTATCTTCTTGAACAGGCCCGCATGCTATATCTATAGTAAATGTTTTCAGAAGCTTCAGAAAATCACTGTACAAAGTTTCTAACTATTGGCTTTGTTATTATTGTTACATCGGTCAGGATAAAATTGTATATACAGCACCATCGTTGCTGCAAAATGAGTAATGGGGTTGTCTACAGGGCTTCTGCATTTAAGACAAAGACTTAATCGGGTCTTGATAAAGCAGATTGATATCTCTGCTTTTCCCTTGCTAAATATTTGCACAGGCATGTCAGGAAGTGTACTCTTCAAGTACACACTTTACCTCGATCTATTGATGTCTAATGTTGCCGCCCACATCCAGCTCACAACTGTCATTAGCATGTTTGAGGTTCCCAAGTGAATGGTTTTGTAAGAAATGCACCTGTTGGAAGAGCCATGTTCTTCTTGCCTCTGACCGTTAATGGCTATTGCCATAGTGTGATGCTGGATGAAATTTGCAACTTGTGCAAGGCAAGATATACTGGGACAGCTGACTCTAGCAGGATACATACAGTGCATTGCCTGTTCAAGGTACAGAATGTCTGAACATCCTAAACTGAGACATGTTATCCAAAAGTGATGCTTTGGCCTCAAAACAACTTTAGCAATCTAGTTTTCCAAAAGCCAGTGCATTTTGTTGTGACTCGTCACACCAGGTTGACTTACAGTAAAAGACTCCTATGCCTGCCACAAAACACTTTGGCAAGACCTGCGTTTTCAACCTAGTGATTCTTCTGACACCTAGGATAATTTAGCAGGCCTTGGTAGAAAGCATGGGGTCGTAGTGCAGGAGAGCCCCTACCACACCAGCCCCACTCCTCCTGAAGACCACTCAACTAAAAAGATCCATAGGAGCTCGCTACTAACAAAAGCTGCTCACCTGGTGCGATAAGTGGGCCCTAGAATGAAACGTGCCATCTAACAAGGGCGATGACCCTTCCATTTACTTAAAAGGTTCTTTTGAGTAAAACCGAGTACATTAGACAGGATCTCTCATGGTCTCTTGAGTCCTTCACACTACCACCGATCGTGAATCCTTTATGGTTGTTAATTTATCACAGCTGGTTGTGGTTCGCATATCAGTAGGAATCCTCAAACTTCTTCTCACTCCTTTCAGTGGTTAGGATCATGGTTGTTTAATTATTTTGGATTTTCAGTGAAGAACGAATTAAAAGAACTTCCAATTCGGGCCTGTCAAATTTGATGTTTTTTTTTTATTTGAGGATTCTAGGTTGGGCACACCGGCATAGAAAGAGGGTGCTGTGATGCTGGTCTATATATTTTTTGTTTGCTCAATATATTGCCCCTGAAAATCCGACGTCTGTAGGGGGGAAAAAAAAAAGGAATTTCCCTATGATATTTACAGAGGGACAGATGGGGAGTAGAGCGGAGTGCCGAAGGACTAACCATGGCATGGTCGTTTATCACCCAACCATTTGTTTCCAGTTGAGCACCAGAGCAGTGGCCTGATATCGGACTGTGCAGGAAGTGTAGTGATTGACTTGCTGGTGACCAGGCATAGTATTCCTTGAGCACTCTGTTCCTCACTTAAACATTTCAGATCCTCATGATGTGTTCTGTGGTCCTCGTGGGGAATTTGTGCTTTAGATCCCGGAGATCCAGTCCGTGTGTGTTGGGGTGCAGTTCCTCTTCAATACAGTTTGTTATAAAGTCCCTTTTTCCCCACTTGTGAAAATCTCGTAAACCCTTTCTGTTTACCAAGCTAATCTTTGTTCTGGGTGAAAGCCTTAGTGGCTTCAGATTTTGCTCTAATGTGCATTTTTATTGTCCAACACGATGCTGCAAAAGAGCTCATTAATCATTCAGTCACATCATGAACTAAAACCTTAATACGTTCTCAAACTACTGAAGAGCAAAAGGAAATGCAGTTGACTGGATAATGAGTTTTTTTTGTTTTTGGTCTTGTGGTATTGCTGGCCTTTAGTGTGGGGAAGCAGTGTGCTCTCTGGCCTCTTGATGAAGGCAAGTATTGAAGGGTACAGTTAACTGCATGTCACATATGCACTTCCAGGAAACCCTGCAGCTGTGGTTCTTACCACAATGCCCCCAGGTCAGGGAGCTCAGAACTGGGTCCTAGTGCACATACTCTATGCACAGTCTACTGTGGTAACTTTGAAATGTAAATGAGGCAGGCTGGGTATTCATGCAATACCCGTCCTGCAGTTGCACAGAATACATCCAGGCAAGCTATTGGACATCAGTTTCAGAGCTTCTTTCCAATGTTTTTCTGAAATTGTAAGCAGAGTAAATCGGGCTCGGATGATGGGCTAAGCAAGGTCGCAGGTCTGGAATTTGTAGTTTTTTGGTACATTGTACTGATCATCAAACTCTCCCTAGGTGTGCCTTTACATCAAACCTATGGTGGATCTCCATCGAATCTAAGTTTGTCAGTATTCGGTCACTTTTGCAGAGAGACCCACCATTGACCACCAACGCTCACAAACCCCCAAGTTTGCCCTGAGGGAACTTCCAATATACTGGTAGATTTTCCACATTCACAGTAACACTTGAAAGACTGAAAGTCTATCCGGTTTCTTGACTTTGGATTAGGGCTTTCCCCTCTGCAAATTCCGTGTGTATCTTGGAAAGGACTGTAGGTGAACAAAACGCTGTAAATAAGGCCCTTATGTATGTATAGCTGTGCGCGTGCGAGAGAGCAGTCTACTAACTAGCGGCGTAATGTGCACATGTCTAGTCGGAGTGCCACGCTCCGCCAAGACATCCAATGTCATGTGGAACATTTGGCATCGTCGCGTTTACAGAATACGTCAGCCCATTGTGTACGGGCAGTGCCCTTTCCACAGGTGGCGCAGCTTCGATTAGTTCTGGGGGTGCAGTGGCACCTGAGCCCACTGAACCCTGATCAGCACTTTAAATGGGCCGATACTGTCCGGTACTGAGTACCGGCACTTTTTTATTTTGAGAGGGAGAGTACTGGCACTTCTCAAGAGTGACGTAATACTTTTAATTGGACAGTACCGCCACTTCTCAGAACCAAGCAGGTACTCTGTTACAGAGTACCTGCACTTCTATTTTCCCATTTCTAGCACTGAACCCTGAGATTATTAATGTATTTTACTGTTCAAACTACACGTGGGTGGAGGGGGGATAGGGGTGTTTTCTTCCTTACATAACACACTGAATACGTCACTGCAAGCAGGCCAGAGCGCGCTCTTCGATACCTTCTCCCGAATTCCTTATTTTGAATTTCTTAATCGGACCGGCCTGCCTGACTTCCGCCTGCCCGTGCGCTCGTTTGTTAACGACCTCTCGCACCTAGGTGGCATTCCAGGCCTGTCTGCATATTTGCACTTGCAGATTCGGCGGCTCCCGCACCTTTTCATCTCTCCCCACCCCCTGGCTGCGCTCCGTCTACCCTTCCATTCATGCTTTTTAAAGGCTGCCTCCCCTCCCCCGCCCCCCTCACCTTCAGCTCATTCATGCTCAAGTCTCCCTCTGGTTACACCCCTGCCATCAATCAGCTGTCTGCAGGGCTGCTTCCTGTCTGGTGAAGCCTCCGCCGCCCCCGCAAACTGCTGTTGGCTTGGGTTTTTTTCTGTTCTGTAAATGTTTGGTGAAGTGTTTGCTTAGGTTGGGATTTCCAGTGCTCGCCAGGGGCGGAGCTATTACGTGAGCAGTATATGCAGCGGCCCTGGGTTTTGAGGAAAACGTTAGCAGGGGAGTAACGCAGGGCCCTGCTCCACAGGAACCCCTAACCTTTCCGAGAGGGGCAGGGAGCATGCTTTTTTCTGATTAAACACCCCAATATTTGCAGGTTGTAAAAGCTAGGCTGGGTGAATTAAGGGGCGCACATCAAAAGGGGTTCGCTAAATCTACATGTTGCACGCACCCCCTATTCTCTTTATCAAAACATCTAGCATGGTCCTTACCTGCACTTCAGCCCCCTTCCTTTTTGCTAGTTGGAACCCCCCGCCCCAGTTTCATCTCGCATGGTTTGGCAGGTTTCCCTCTCTTTGCTCCTCTAGACTTTGCCTCTTCAAGATGGCTGCCTCTCCTCTACCGTACGATTTTCTTTACGTCATGGGTTGCAGCCTCGGTATCTCGTTTACTGCGGTTATTGTCATTTATGGGCGCTGGAAGCAGGGGTGCTGTTATTGTCATTTATGGGCGCTGGAAGCAGGGGTGCTGCAGCACCCTAGGTATAATCATGCTGGAGTTCATAAGGCTAATAAGTAATAAAGATGCCTTTTCAATATTGTGTTTATCTTGTCTCAGCTGCGTTCAAAGACAAAGATCAAATATCAGACTAAGTCTTGTGATAAGTTACTGCTTATTTTGAGACTGGAGTGTACTTATAATTTCTCTAACTGCAAAGCGAGAGAATTTTGTAAAAGTGACCGAGGTGACAATCCTGCTGGGGTAAAGTAAATGTAGCAAGCATCTCAGTTTTTCCTAATGCACAGCAACATTTAAATATTAGGAAATTAACTATACACATATTTTAAATATATCAGCAATTAGGGAAGCACAAATTGAGCATTTTTTTTGTAATTTGGAAGAGCGAAGGAAACCATGATTTTAAAAGGATCAAATCAAAACACTTGGTGATGTGCAAATGATAAATATTTACTGAAACCCGATATCCACACATAATAGTTTTTGTGCATACAGTTTTACCAGTAAACCTACATGTCTATGCAGATTTATTGGCCATTTCCATAGGACATGTGCTGTAAATGACAGTGTGCTACCTCACCCTCGCTCCAAAATGCCCCACCAGCTACATACCGCACCCATACCCCTCTCCTGCTGAATGGGTGTGACACTTTTGCTACACTTGTGTTTTTGTGTGATGCTTTGATTTTTCACAGTCCCTATGACTTCAGGTATGTAATGTTAATGGCAGCACCCCCACTCTAAAAATTGTTCCAATTGTTGGCTAGTACATAAAGTATCTGGTATGGAGACGGAAACCGCAATATATATCTGTCATGTACCCTTACCCTTTAATCTTTTTCATGAGTTCACTGTGTCTGGCACCATTCCTTTTGTATGTTAAAAGTGAGTGATAAAAAACGGAATATTTGAGAATACCCTTTGCTTTGTCTCTTCTTTGTATGATCTATGCCTACGCTGAAGTACTGTCCTCTGGAATCCTGTGGGATGTACCCTAGAAACCAATATTTTAGGACAGAATCCAAGAGAGTTTGACTCTTTCCAGCTCCTCTAGATCTTCTTTCAAGTCGATGTATCTGCTCTTAAACCCTTTCTCATACCTCCAACTCTTCTTACTCCCCACCTCAATTGCAGCTCGAAAATCCTCAGTACTGCTGTTCCTCCGAGACGGATTCCAAACTGCTGGGTAGGGAACGCATCTGGGGAAATCACTGAGTTGAGGATTGTTGGAGGGTTGCATATTATCGCTTCAGAGGCCCTACATTCATGGACATGCTTGGTACATGAATTTATTTGGTTCACAGTCCATTTTTAACTTTGCACAGCATCATGGCGCGCACGATGGAAAGTCACTGTGTGGAACTATTTTGACCACCTTTATCTTTGGGAGGAGGGCGAGCACGTATTTTAAGCCACCCATGATCTTCATTGAAGACGATTATTAAAATATTGCATTTGGCTCTGATTGCAACTAGTATCAGAATGCGGCTCCTTTCAGATGACCATCCGGTAGGATAACATGTAGACTACTCGGTTCAGAGATGGTTAAGTGCTGCTTATATATCTAGTTGATGAGCAGTGGTAATGCAGAATATGTTAAAGCAGGCAATTCTACGTCAAATCCTTGTGTTGGATTCAAGTTCTCAGGGTGGTACTTCTGCGGTATCCCAGAATTGCTATGTGTATGACTATGGTATACTTTGGAAACGTCCCAACATAATTCAACATATCTTAGTAGTGTTGTATGATGTGTCATAATAGAGGATGTCTAATGAGTAACTGTATTCTAGAACTATAATGCCATTCTGGGGCTATATATTGATAAATCCTCATGACTGCCAGCCATGTGGTTTGTAAATATCACCAGTACCTTTGTGAAAAGCAACGAGTCTCCTGAGATCCCCAATGCTGCCCGGCGCAAGGTCACCTTTAATCCACTTTGGATTCGCTATCTAAAATAACGAGGCAGGCGCTGGAAGCTGGAAGGCAAGAAAAAGGTTTATTACTCTTAGAGGAGACCACGTCAACTGCTGACACCAGGATGTCTTCAGGGAGGTGTTCTACTGGCAATGCTTTTGGCTCTTCCTTTTATACAGGTTTTACACAATGTATTTGTTTCATTTATCATGGTTACAAGCTTGGAGTCTCCGCCCCGGGCAGGTTGTCACACAAACCCGACATTGTTTCATTAGCATGGTTACACAAGCCCAACATTGTTTCATCAACATGGTTACACAAGCCCAACATTAACTCTCCTCCCGCCCAGGTCAAAAACAGACAATTTAATTGCAGCTGGACCTTGCTTCAGGGTCTAAACACAAGTGAGACCGGCCAGATCTAAGAGTCCGTTCTGTTGATAAAAACAGGTCCGATTGTTGGCAAAAACAAGTCTTGCTGTGTGCAGTGCAATAAACCATGCTTGCAAGAGTCTGTTTGGTATTTGTAACCTGTTTGTGCAGGGATGAGAGGAAAGACGAGTTTGAGGCAGCAGGTGATGTTGATGTTTGTCGTGGAAATAGTTTATAGCCCCCAGCACACATATCCGGTTTGGTCAGAGAGTCAGAAGGCTGCTAGAGGACAGGGTGAAATGAAGGTGACCAACAGAGTACAAAATGGCTGTGGTCAATCAGAATGACTGTAGTTTATGTGCACGTAGGAACTTTCATCAGACAAGATGGCGCAGAATGTTCATGATTGTCGTTTTGTTCTTAACTCCTTGAGTTAGTATACAAGTTGGCCATTGTTTATCTTTAATATTTTTTTACATTTTGATGACATCTCTGTTTTTACCAAAGGAGAAATGTTTCGGAAAACCGTTAAGTACTGGACTGTATTATGTGGTTGTCGGCAATGGCAAGAATATTGGTGCAGAGGGTTGTGTATTGGTGAAAGCAACTTGTTTTGTAGTGTTACGAGTCACATTTGGTTTGTAGACATTAGGCTTTTGGGGCTGCTATCTGCAGCAAACAATGGGACCTGCTTGCAGTTGGATTAAGGTTTTGTTTACCTTTCATGGTCAGGATGCTAAATAAGCAAAGAACAATGGTGAAACGTAGCATTTCGGTGCTTTTACTATCTAAATACAATGTTCTGTATACAGACCAATATTTTACGAGGAAGATAACATGTTAGTGGAGAGGGTTTTGAAACCATCCTTATGTTTACGTAATAAACATATATGTGTGCATACACACAATATGCTAAGCCAATGGTTATGATAAAAATAAAAAAAAACATTGAGGAAGAACTAATTATTGGTTGAGCGTTCTAAGCGACCAACAGTTAAAGCCGCGGACGAAATAAATAAGAGAATGTATGGTTAAGATATTGGGTCAGTGGTTGGCAGTAGTTTTTAGGGCTCATCTGGTAATTCACCAGGTGCAATTAGTGTTTTGAAGCACATTAGCCTGGGCTCTTTAGAGAAAATTTCTTTTTTTCCCTACATATCCTAGTATTGTTTTTAGTTCATATCCTGCAGCATTACACATGAAACCAGTCACATTCTGGCACCTCTGAACATTGAGCTTGTTACTGCCCTGAGTTGCCAGCAACTACGGTGCCACAAATGCACGGTGGATTTCTTTTTCTGTTGCCAGATGATGGCCTGTGCCACTCTCCAGGGGCATGAACTGCTGCCAATCTCCCCACTTCAGCATCGTGAGGTTTGGCACTATGGCTTATCCACAGAACTTTATCTTGGCAAGCCATTCTACTGGAAGAGCAGTGTATAAAATCTCAGTAAAAAATGTGTTTGAGAATTTGAAGAGATAATGGTAGAAGCCGCGTTGACGGTAAATGTTTCAGTCTGGTTTAGCAATGCAGATATTTTGCAAGCGTTCTTCGTTAATGGATATATATTGGAACGGGATATGATGACTAAGCTGACAGAGTACATCTAGTTCATATACTTAGGACATAATGATTTGGAATGGTGCCTAGCATTGTATTACAACCGAGAAGTGTATTGCATTGTTTTTATTGTTGACCAATTAAAGTGCACATTTTATGTATGGGAAGTGGGTGGTTGGAATGTGTGGGGGAACATGGGCGGCCATTGAAAAAGTGAATAAATTGTGTTTACTTGGCTTTGAATGGTGATGATTTCTTTACCATTATTTATATACCAATGAACCCTGTAGGCATACTTTATGTAACTTTACCTTCTTTTAGTGGCTCGAAGTTGATGTTTGTATTGGACAGAGAAGTGAAAATATTTCCTTTTCTCATCAGCTTTAACTCAGCAGTATTGTGGCCTTTACAATTGTTGACTCCCCCACCACCCCGAAAGTAGATATTAACAGATCCAATGAATTATAATGCCTTTGTAGGTTTTCACTGCCTGGTTGCGAATGTCCTTTGTGGGCTGTACCAAGAAATTATAGTGGACTCAGAACCGGCCCTCGGTTTTTTTTATTGGTTGGCTTAGTTGTCGCCCTCATTTGCTTGCTATGTATTCAGTGGCTTTCCTTCCTCTTCATGCGTTGGTCTCTCTCCTGGAGCATAGTCTTTTTTCCATTCCTTTTGACTACCTGCATCATTCAACTACCTACATTGGTGACCTGCGTCACACTTTTTTTTTTCTTTTTAATCACGCCATGAGTCAATGCGCATTCTTGCTCTCTCGCTAATAGCCGTGCTCTGTATTGCTCTTCCCCCTCATGTGGTGTTTTTCTCGTGCTCCCCCCACAAAGATTCACTTTTATTTAATCTTCCCAGACTCCCAGTTGCTTCCCACTGCTTGCAGGTGTCCATTTACATTTTTTACATTCCGTTTTTTTTCAGAGCACTCGGCAGCTGCCATTGGTGCTTACGCTCCATTATAATAATAGCACTTTTGCGCACCTAATTCATTTTTTTTTCTGTTTGCCAGTCTAAGTGGCCTGCGTCATCTTGGATCACTTAATAAAGAAAATAACACCCACATCATTCTGTAGGTGTAGTTGAACATCTGCCACATCATTGTGCTTTGCCCCTTTCCCACCATGCTGCATAGCATTAGCATTGACAATAGGTCGAGACCTATTGGCTTCTTTGCTATTGCACATTGCAGTGTGTGCATGCTCTTCTGAGTGAAGCATAACTTTTATTTTACTTCAGTATTTACAAATTCAGTAATATTTGCCTCAGTACTTCTATGTTTGGGAGTAGGTCACCTACAAAACAAACAAACATTGGCAAATCCAACAGGCCTGGGGTTCTTCACGCTTTAGCACACGTGTTATCATTTTAGAGGGAGCCAGCAGGAGCAGACAGAGGGCTATAGTTGTAAAGTAGTGCAATTCAACACAAGGACTAGAGTGGAAGGATACAGCCATTAGCGTTAGGTGAGAGATGAATACTCTACTGGGCTGAGCCAAGTCATGATTGTCAAAATTTGCTGCAAGAGGCCAGTTGTAGAAAGCCTATTCTTGAACGGGGCAGACCCAGGCACACTCTATGTATGTACATTGTATGCAATAGGTGTGTTTGACAGCTGCTCTGTCAAAACCTAGACTTAAAAATGGAAGTTCCAATATTTATGTGGGTGGCTGCAGGTTTAATCCACCTCCCTCCATTTTTTTGGTATCACCTAAGACCGCAGCTGTGCAGCATGTCCAAATATCAATGATAAAGCCAATAACGCTCATAAGCGAACCTATTGGCTTTGCCAGTGCTTGTTTGAAAAGCTGGAGCTGCCAAATCTAACTTTATGTATTTGAGTTCAGTGAGCAGAGGAAGAGTCTCTACTGAAGTTTTAGGGGGGGAAATGTACATCAGAAACTTTGGATACACTTTTGAGACTAAAATTGAAGTTGTTTTTAAATGTAATCTATGAATTGGACATTATATATTTGCAAGTTTTATGGCTTTCTCTGGTTGTAATATGGCCAGAAGTACTTGCCTAGCATTTACAATGTACTTTTGAAAGCTTTGATTGAAGCCTAAAAGTTGCAGCTTGGAGAAAAATGGGCATGTTGACACAAATTTGTGTGTGGAAGAGAGAACTTGTCAAAGGTTTGCAAGTGTTTTTGCAGTTAGCAATCATATTAAATGTTCTGTTCAGGTGCAAAGCAGATTCCAGCCCCCCCCCCCCTCTTTTTCTTCTTCTCTTAGTATTAAACTAATTCAATACTATACAATTCATTGGTACAGATACATGGCATTGATATAGCAAAAGCTAAATGGTTAATATTAATTGGAATAACAGACTTCGCTTACCAGCGTTCACCTCTCTAGGTCACACTGTATAGTTGCCAGGTAGCCTCTGGGTCCAACACCTGAATCCAGTCAAAGACTTCCTCTCAGCCACCATTGTGTATGGAGGGGTCTTGTAGTGTTTATATTATTATTATTAGGAGTTTGGACCAGGAAGCCCGATCATACAAAATAGGCTAAAAAGCTTCGGCAGGCAAGGAGTGTCACAGGTTATATGGAACCACTTTGGTGATTAGACACTGTGGAATTGAAAAGAAAATGCCCGCCCTTAATAATTTTAGTCTTCAAACTACACTAAATATGCAATTGTATGATTTTAAAATCCTTTCCTAATTCTTTGTTCCTTAATAAACGCATCCCTTTCTTGTTCAGAAGTCCCCCCCTTTACTTAATTTGCATTTCTTGCTCCTTTAAAATACAGAAAGACAAATTTGCATTGTGAAGTTGGTCTCTTAATGGTGCCCTTTTTAGGTCTGCCATTAGCCAAGAGATTTTGTTTTCCTAAAATTGTATGTATAATATACATAAAGGGACTACCAGCCAGGCCTTTTCATCCATTGATCTGTTATTGCCATCCACATTTTTCTTCCACTAAGTGAAGCATGTGGCAGAGGGTCAGCCCACTTCAGCCATTGGCCAACTTCACGGTGAGTGACAGCCTTCTGCTTTTCACAAGGGGCACATCAAAGACAGTGAAATGAAATGAAAATAGGTATTTGTAGAGCGCACGGCTACTCACGCAGAGTGTCCCGGCGCTGAGAACCACCAAAACCACAGGCAACAAGAGCTCAAACCTCGCCCCCAAGATACTATTGCTGGAACAGCCAAGTTTTTAGTTGTCTCCTAAAGATCAGCAAGTCCTGGACCTGTCTAAGATGAAGAGCAGACAATTCCACAGGCGGGCCGCCAGAACTTGAAAGGAGTGTGGCTCCCTTCCAAACTACAATGGTAGTGTGTGCTTTTTGAGATCAAAACAATGTTTTTGCTTTTATCCAATGTGGTTTTTTTTATATCTATTTTTTTTGTTAGGTTTTTGTACTAGATTTGCAAAGGCCCAACAGGCTTCCCCAGAGACGGGTAGCCAACACCAGACCTCTTGGCTTTGCCACTGCTGTTTATTCTCATTAGATCTTCAGAATGCACTGCAATCACGTATTGTATACCGGGAAGGGTTATTTAATGGCATTCCCATTTGAGAGAGCTATGTTTCTCCATTATTCACTCTGCAGACATGAAGGCACACTGCCCTGAGTCTGGGTCCCGCTCTGACTTTACTGAATCCATGACTAGCCTGCACTGCTTAAGGTATTAGGATACACACTGGTCATGTTTATTCAGCATCACATCATACACCTAATAGTAAGAAAGACAAGTTTAACATTTACATCATCACACCTTGAAAACGTTTCTCCGCTGGTGACTGTCTATTTAACAGTTGAAATCTACCTAGAAAGAAGCCCAGCTTATATCTAGTTACATTTGTTGATCCCCTGATGAATTCCTGAGTACATAGGCCTAGCATTCCTTCATTCTACCTCGACCCCTCAGGTGAAACCACCTGCGTCCTTGAGAGACCGTCTCTGACCTCTGGACTAGATGATACCTGCCATGGTCTGCTCCTCCCACAACCAGGTCACAGGGGGATGGGGGCTACACCAGGTGTTGAGACCAGGAGCTACAGCCCCGTGTCTTGCACTTCTTAAAGAACTTTGCGTCTTTGCCCCCCCAACCAGGTGTGAATGTCCTTGCAGAATGAGGCTTGCAGCCTGTCCACCTCAGTGCTGCCCTTAAAGTTAAAGGCTAGAGGTAATGGCGGAGAGTAGAACGGTCTCAATTATGTGTTGCTGTGGACTGCTGTTCTGCCACAAATGCGACCAGAACACAGAGGTCCTTTGCCTTCCCTACCAACCAACTGGGAGACTGCAAAGGCCCAAATGTAGTAATTCCATTCCTGTGTCAGACAAATGCACCCTGCCCTGATGGAACACCATCTCACCTCTCTTTAATTCATGACCTGACCCTGCACACTACTTTGCCGTCTCGGTGCCTGACTGAATCATTAGTTTACAGATTCCCCTCATGCGGGCATAGAGCTAAGTGGACTTCCACATGTAACAGTCGGTACATTAGAGTTGCCGGGGCAGCTTGCAGTCCACTGAGGGCACCCTTCCCTAACTGATCAGTTTTTGACCTCTCTCGTTTAATGACCAGCCTGTTGTGAGACACTCGGGCATCATGCCATGTCAGCCCACCGCATGATCTTGCTTAGATCTCCCTTCTAATTCCCCAGTGCAAAAGGCCCTTTAAAAGACTACCTCAAAAGCAGGTGAGCTGCATATTGTGAGCAAGTCGGAAAGTTTTTGTATGTCAGTGGGGTCTCCGGGTAGCTAACCCGACCCAAGCTGCTGGAGCTTTTCTTACCAGAAAGCCATTCGCCACATTGCATGCCCCTGGTAATAATGCAAAGAGCCCTATGGCTGTCAGGTGTATCTTCGAATAAGGCACAGTCCTCCCTTGATCTCACAGTGCTTGAGTAAAGACACATCAACTTCACTGAGAGAGGATCATTATTCTGCTGTTCCTGTAAAAAGGAACTAAGATTCTGGAATGCTCCATCGTAGGCAGTGCCTGTGCAGCAACTGAGCAGGGCGGGGCACCAGTCTATCCAAGATCTTCTGGGAATTCCTCCATCTGCTCTGCTTACGAAAATCATGTAGCCTGATCATGATGAGGAATCCATGGCATTATTGAGTAATCCATGGCATTATTGAGAAATCCCGGTACTTGACTAGCCTTAAGCAGCATGTTCAGCTTTAAAAAAAAAAAAAGAGCACCAGATGTTTCAACAACCTCCAGGAACTTTATCCCCGAGGCTCTTTACCTGTTAATGACCTCCCCAATGGACATGTTATCAACCCAAAAAATGACTCTGTTGTCCCATAAAACTTGACCACATTGGCACTGCCACTGCTATGGGGAACATTTCCTAAAAGGCAATATTCTTGGTCTGACCAGTTTCGTATCAAGTCACCTGCCAAATGTCCCTGCAATACAGGTTGCCTTGAAACCGAAGCTGCGTCCGTGTACAAAACTGTCACACTTTTGTTACTACAGGTTTTTCTTTGACAATTTCATGATCTGTGTGGAAACAAAAGTCCCTCGATTTTTGTCAGCTTGCAAAGTACCAGGAAGTTGGCACAAAACCCTCCTTCAAATGTCTAATTGATTCGAGTAGTAGTTCAGTGTCCTGTGGCCACTATATGTTCTCCACCTTATCTTCTGCTTTCCACTGTGGTTATAATTGTTTGTTCTTCTGTAGACTCCGCATGCAAGCAATCATACACTTAAGTTGCAGACCATCGTCTGGACGTGCATCTTCCGCCTCCTTGCTGCATGTCCTACTGTCTTGCATATGTAAATGTCCCAAAATTATTTTCTAGTCCAACAGTTGCATTTCATGTTGGCCTCTATACAATGTATTCCTCTTGTTGTAAAAGCTGTTAGTGTTCGATATTTGTATATCTCTGGTGATAGTTTGTCTCCCGGGTGGGCTCTTCAGTATATATTATATTTAGGGTCTTGGTATAGTGCACGACTCACTCCCAGAGGAGTATCTCAGAGCTGTGCTGATCACGGTAGAAAAGGGCATTCTAGAACAACCAGGTTTTTAGCATCATTTTAAAGTTTGCGAAATCTGTTCAGGTATGAGGATAAAGCGGGAGTTTGCTCCAGTGGAAAGGGGCTGTGTAAGAGAAGATCTGCCCCCTAATCTAGAGGTACGGATATGTGGTCGTGAGGACAAGTAGGCTGGGCGGGCCCTGTGAAGGCCCTTATGTCAGCAGAGTTTAAAGACAACCCGCTTTCTGATAGGCAGCCAATGTAGTTTCCTATAGATGGGGGAAGAGTAGGATTGTGCAGGAAGATTGCAGACCAGCCGGGCGGCTGTATTCTGCACTAACTGCAACATGGTCATTATGGTGTCATTTACTGCAACCAGTAAAGCGTTCCATAGACCAGGCGACAGGTTATAAGAGCCTGGAAAAGGGTTTTCGTAGAGGAATCCAGGAGCCAAGGAAAATCTTTTTTTGGAAGCCTCATTGTTGCAGAACAGGAGCCACAGATGGCATTAACTTGATCCGACATAGAGAGTGATTGGTCTATTTTCACTCCTAGATTTTTCAGTACCCTGTTTGAAAAGAGAAGGAAGGGATATGGCCATCTATGGCTAATCACATGTAAACCACAGACCAGTCTGCAAGGGGGTGGGTACAATTTGCAGTTGATGTTTTTGTTTGACTTACCTTATTCAATGTTTGGCATTGCCTCCTTGGGGTCCTTTTAAAGCAAACCCATAGTTGAGCTCCTACCTGGATGAAGCGTGTCTTTGTGGACTGTCATTGGTACCTGTCAGTTGTTAATTTTTGTTAATATATAGACCGGTTTACAATGGCACTGCCTTTAAATCAGAACTTTAAACTGGCTTTTACTGTGGCTCTTTCAAGCTCATGAATCTGCGTATTCTACTCAGAATATATTCTCCCACAGCATAAAGGTCCGCATTAGCTCTTTCTGGTTTGTAGTTTTTTTTCCTGAATTTTAAATGGAATATTTTTCTTCTTTAGAGGCTCGCTATTAGATGGTTCTACACTTTGTCTGTGCTCCACATTCCTAAAGATTGTTTGGCTCAACCATTAATCACATGCTGCTTTTTGGCCACAGACCCATAGATAGTATGTGTGTGTAGTGGGTGAAGGTTGTGGTCGAGTGAGCAGAGGTTGCCCTTTTGAGTCTGTGTACATGGGTCTATTGCTGTTATTTAGGCTTCTTATCAACAGATCCCTTTTGAAAGAAGTGTACCATGCCACTCTACAGGATGGCATGCAGAAATTCTTAAGCTTTGGGAATGTGAACTTTTAAACATGATTTCCTTAAACCCTGCTGTTTGTTGCTATGCCTGTGCACCGAATGTAAAAAGGTAATTTGCCCAAAAAGTAATAGATACAGGGCCTAAAAGCCCTAAAAAAAAATTTAAAAAAAATTGCAGCTAAAACGTGTCCCAAAAAAACACAAGCTTTTTTTTTTTTTTACAACCCCCAGGTGGGCCAGGTCCCAGGGGCATTTTTTTTTAAAGGGGGGGGTCGCACGAGGCCCCCTCCTGAGGCTCATTGAGCCCTAAGGACCACAGCCCCCCCCACCCCCCACAGGAGTCACCACCTCCCCAGGGCCAAATATTTATTTTAAAAAATGGAAGAGGGGCCACAGGGCCCCGGGACTACCACCTCCCCCGGGGCCGGCCCTGAAAAGTAAAGGAAGCAGGCGGCCCCCCTTCTGGAGCCATACATTGCCTTGGGGACCGCCACCCCCCAGGGCCGGCTCCTGCTATGTCTTGGGGTGCCCACCCCCGGGACCTAGCTGTTTGCTTATGTTTGGCTGGAACTGTGACCGCTTACGCCAAGTCACAGCGAACAGTCCAGCGGGCAGGAGCTGTCAAAGTGCTCCAGCCTTCTGGGAGTGGAGGTTTTATCTCTTTCCCTACCTGTAGAGATGTGGGCAGGGAAAGAGATGAAACTATTGCTCCTGCACGGAGGGCGCCGTCTTTCCAGCAGCTCCCTCTGTGCAGGAGCAATGCCGGCTCCCACAAAAGGCGGGGAGCCGGCTGGGACCACGGAGGCCTTGAGGCTCCACACGCCCGCGTGGTCCTGAGGAAAAAAACAGGTGAAAAATGAGCAAAAAGAGGCAGAATAAAGGACTGCAACAAGCAGACTCAAAATAGAGGTAAGCAATGAGCAGAAAGAGGCAAAATAAAAGTGAAAAACTAGCAGAAAGAGGCAATATAAAGGTGAGAAACAAGCAGCAAGAGGCAGAATAGAGGTCAGAAAGGAGCAGCAAGAGGCAGAATAGAGGTCAGAAACTAGCAGAAAGAGTCCAAATAAAGGCCAGAAAGGAGCAGAAAGACTGAATAAAGGTCAGCAACGAGCAGAATAGAGGTAAGAAATGAGCAGTAAGAGGCAGAATAAAGGTCAGGAGCAAGCAGAAAAAGGCAAAATAATGGGCAGAACAAGAAGAACCACTGAGAGACTAACACACACACACTCAGACTCACACACCCTCTCATAAACCCACTCAGACACTCATCCACCCACAGACCCACTCAGACACTCCTGTTCCCACTCAGACACTCCTGTTCCCACTCACAGACCCATTCTGAGACTCACACAGCCACTCACAGACCCATTCAGACACTCACACACCCACCCACTCACACACCCGCTAACCTGCCTATACAGTCACTTACACACCCACCCTCAAAGGTTACAAGTTACAGTTGGGAAATAAGATTTAAAAACATAAAAAATCACTAAAAAAAAACCAAAGGTTGCAGGGACGTTATAGTTGGGGGAATAGAATTTTATAAAAAACTTTGAAAACCACTGAAAAAAACAAAGGTTACAGGGATGTTTTTGTTAGGCTCACATTTCACTTGTACAAAACCAGAGAAATTAAGCGGTTATAATTACCTGATCTATTACGTACACCCCCGCAATGCACTGCTTCTGACCACACATATTACAGTACTCATGACCTGGTCAGGGACATCACTGATTACATCTCAAATGACAACCCCCGCACCCCCAAAAATTAAAAACCATCATCCCCCTGGGCCCTCGCCCACCCTGGGTTTTTTTTTCCCCTTTAACGTTTGCCTCACATTTGTGGCAAAATTATTATTTTTTAAAAAACGTTTTTGACCCCAGGCATAGGGGGTCAGGGTTATACCTACCCTGCCCCCTTATGTCTGGTTTTTTTCCTTTTTTTAATTTTTTTTATACATTTTGAGGACTCTGGACTGAGTGCCGAGTCCTAAGATGGCTTCCACCACTTCCTTGTTGATGTGGTGGCAGCTAATCACATCTCAGCAGGAGACCCCTAGATACACAGTGTTTGAGCATTAATTGCTCAACGGATGTACACCAGATTACAAAAAGCACTCTTTCTGGGCGAAGATCTAGCTTTTTGCCAAATTCGGTATAAATCTGTCCAGCAGTTTGGGCTGTAGCTGTGTTTTAAAAGTTTTGTGTTTCAGCCCCCCCCCCAGTTTTCTGGGGCCCCCACTTAAGGAATCACCCCAGAAACTTTCCATGTGCAAACTAGTCAAATAGTAGCACTTTTTTTTGGAAAGTTTCGTGGATGTTCTCAGACTAGATCAAAGTTATTATTAGCAACCCAAAAAAATTTCCTTTGGAAAGCCGATCCTAACTATAACTACCCAGCGGCAACCGCCACAGGGTAATATGTCTTTTTTTTAAATGTCTTTTTTTTTTTGTTCATAGGCGTGCTCTTTACCCACCTCCCTAGGCCCACCACCATCACCCTCATCCTAGAACAAAATCAGATTTGCTCAACATTCCTGGCAGCTATCTGCCTTCGTTACTCCCCTCCCCCCCTAGTAAACCTTTTCTGAGAAATGCTGGCCTGCAAAAGAGGAAGGCGCCTTTCTACATTATTTTTAGATTGATAACATTGGTTCACTTTGATAGTTAAAATAACATATAATTGACCTTTAGAAAGCACAAACATTTTTTATTGAATCAGTCCTAACTTAGGGTCAGATTTAAAAAAAAAAAAAAAATGTTAGTACGTTTTTGTGGTGGAACCTTTTTAATGGCAGAAAGGTATCTCAAAACTGCTTGTATTTCCCCACTGCAGGCCCATGCGAAAAGGAAACTCGTTCTGGCGTTAAGCACAGCTTTGTCTGAACATTGTGCACTTCATGGTCTGTGTCCCCAATTCGATCAAGACCTGCAGCTAGCTAATAGTCTGTCCCGACTTCACCCTTCTCCCTTGAATAAACTGCCTATTATGATGCAGACGTCATCATGACTATATTCGTTTTTTTTTGTTGTTTTTTTTTAATTCTTGGTCGATTGGTTTACTTGCGTCACGCTGATTTGTGGTTGCCCCACAGGTGCAACCCAGTACAATTTAATCCAATTTCTCTGCATAGCATAGATGACTGGCTGGTCTGCAGATAAAACAGTTCTTCAATTAATTAAGCTTTCCGACATATCTGTTGGTACTTGGTGATTCTTTACTTATTTTGCTGGGTGTTTTATTTTAATTATAATTATTTTTCTTTCACTTGGTTAGGCGTTTTCAGATGAAAGGTAACAGTTGTATTATTACAAGGGGGGCATGTGTGTGGTACTGTCTAATCTAGGATTCCTCAACTGCATTCACTGTATTTTACTCTTTTTCCCCACTTGTATATTTCCTGGTTTCTTTGGGATGCGTGTTTGTTGGCCACATTTGTGCCTTGTTTGATAAAGTAGATTTTAAGAAGATTTAAGAAGATTTTTCTGCAAAGTGTGCCATTAGTATTTACCACAGTGTGCTTTGTCATTACTGATTACAGTCTCGTACTAAAGCATGTTTATTTTTACCCATGTACCCTACTTCATAGTATCTGTTTTTTAATAATGTACATTTATATGAGCATGAATACATATGTGTTATTTAATTAGGTCGTATAAGTATCTATTATAGTGCAAAATACAGGTTGAAGTGCTTTCTTAATCTACTCTACCCAGATTGCTTTCACTATTTTAACCAGCTTCGTTTATTCTGAAATTCTGTTTGACACTTGCGCGTCCTCAGATAATCAGAGCTGAGATTTGCTAAACCCTTTTTTCCCAAAAATGTTTAGTCTGTAAAGTATATTTTTCGCACAAATTTCAGTGAGACATCAAAGTTTTGCTTCGTTAATCTTGTGAATGTTGCATCTGTTATGGTAAGGCAATTGCAAACCAAGCCAGACGTGTGGCATCAAGTTCTGTTTATTGGACTGAGTTAGCATAATGCACTTTAGCTGTGTTAAGTAGCATTTTATACCCCTGGCGAAGGGGAAAAAATGCATTTGCGAATGATTAGCACACTGCTTTTGGGACTGGTGTGGGTCAAGAACTACTTGTCGATAGGGATTTTGTTCGATATGTGAGAATGAGAGTTGTGCTTGTGTTGGGTTTTGGTCGCTGTGCTTTGGCATGTAGTGAAACAAAAGGTGTGAGATGGGATGTCTAGGCTTAAAAATGGCTAATATATGGATGGATAGAAAATGTGTGAATGGCCTGTGGTCCATGTGGGAAGAGGTGTGGTGTTCGAAGTGTAGAGCAGGCTGCTTGTATGGTGTCCCTGGGACCTGTAGCTGGGGACCTGGAGGGAGTTGGGCAAAGGAAAATCAAAGATAGTTGAATATGTGATGGTGCCTACCTCCTTTTAGTGATTGGTTTTAGTTTGGGGCTTGTGATAGTTAAGATCAGCTGTGCACTAGTGCCCCTACTTCGCAGGTTCCCAAGTCTGTTAAGATCCATGAATGTCTGGGAGTGTAGGCATTGAATGGCTTCACTCCCTAAACTGGCGGGCTCAATAATCCGATTCTTAGTGAAATTTGTTCGAGAAAACGGTTCTAGTCTGCGGTACCCCATGCCTTATGGGAGTTGGATAATACTATAAGGCACTGTAATATTATATTGGTTTAATGCTCTTGGGGTATTCTGTATATTCTTGGTTTCATGTTTTCTCTTCAGACCTCTGCCAATCGTTTATTATGGTGGTTGCTTTTGCATAAATTAGTAGTGATCTTAACCTCATGCCAGATTACTGTATTCTCCTAATGACATTAATTTACTTGACACATTAAGAAGTCTCTGCAACAGAGGCGAGACCATTTCTTCTTTCTTCTTGCTTTCTGGTGTCCTTGGTCCCATGTGTTTTATCTTGATCAACCAGATGGCGTTTGTCTTGGACATAATGTCGATAGTCTTAGGCATTAAGATTAAATATTAAACCCAGCACCTTGAGACCCTCACGGGTGAGTAGCGCGCTTACAATTCCCTGATTGATTGATTGAAATATTGCATTCTGGGACTTGTAGTCTCTGCTCTTAAAAGGATTAGAGTGCCTTGTGGAAGAATCAAATCTGGAAACATGCCGACCCCCATGTCACGGTGCCTCATGTGCATGTTCAACCACAAGCCTACCGCACTTAAATGCTGAGGACCCATCAGCATTAGTTATACTCTCCTTAATGACGTCAGAGCCCACATTCGATTCAACTTTATTTTCCTCCTTTCGCAGCTCAAGTTCCTGACAGCGATGAACAGTTTGTGCCAGACTTTCATTCAGAAAACTGTAAGTACCATGTCAACATAATGATTCTGCTTTTTAGCATTTGTCTTTCATAGTATGAGGGTTGTGTTGTATTTTGTGGTTTGTGGGATTATGTTGCTAAGGTTTACTAGCACACTGTGATTGATGCATTTTCCACACACATTTCCTCACTTGTAAATACTGGAGATCTATAACCAAATTGCTTTAATCTTTACTGGATCTATTTGATGGCAAACTTATTGTTGCTACCAACCCTTAAACCAAGTCTACCTTAAATGGAAACCTTCTTTCGTTTTGCTTTACATTAAATCATTGCCTCTGTCTGATGCAAGAGTAAAGTCTCCTTCTATTCGCTCCAGTGTATCTTGCCTTGTTTTCATAGGCTACACCTCGTATTTGGAAGTTATTAATGTAAACTGAAAGCTTCACATAAGTAAGTGTTTAGCCACTTGTGGTGAGAAACGCTTCTGGTATGTGGGCTGTAAATATTAAAATATTGAAGCACCGCTTTGATGCTTTTTTTCCCCATAATGGAGAAATATTTATTTTGTTTCTTAATGATCGTTTTAGTTTGCATAGAATCTCAGCCTTGGGTGCAGCCTGCTATTTTTCTCATGCATTGCAATTAGGAGAGGTGTAATTTCTCCTTCGAAAACATAAAATTAGATAAGAGCGTAAGGTGTTTTCACTGTGGCGGTTTTCAGCAAGGAAAGTATACTTGTATTCAAAATGCAGCCCAAGATTTTATTGGTTTGAATCTTTTGTGCTTGTACATGGCAGGCTGGAGTGAGGGCACCTGTGGGCTGGCATATAAGGGTGAGCTGGGGGGAGGGATGGGTTATAAAATGGAATGGGGTGACACTCCTCTGTTTTGGTAAGTACCTGGACTTCTGGGAGGACTGAGAAATCCATGGTAGGAAGAGGGGCCCTTCACTGTGTCCGAATTAGTGTGGGCCTGGACTGTGCTTTTGTTGTTCTAGCCCTTGTAGTTGCTTGGCTAACTTTTGGCCACATCATCGCATTTCAAGACGCACAGCGGCACAGTGAATATTAAACGTGCTCAGTGCTCTCTTTAGAGGTGATACACTCAAGTGATCGATTGTGATAAAAAATAAATTAGTGTATCAACAAACGCAAGAACAGGAATGCAAAAGTTGTCCCAGCTCTCCATAGAAGTTATATGTTCTTTGTGATTTTAGTCTAATAAGTCACGTTCAAGAGGTGTTAGAGACCAGCTTATTTATTGTCAAATTCCTCCACAAAATAACTCTGGTATATCCAGCATCATATGGTGCAGCCAAATAATACATGCCACATAGGCAGAAATCTGAAATTGCAAGTGGTTCCTATATGAACATAAGTAGGAAAGCTAAATCTTGAAGCAAGAATTAACATGTCCAAACAGGATACATGTCCTGAGATACAAAATCAGAAAAAGTAAAGAGGGTCGAGTACCTAAGTAGAGGTACCCATATGTGTGACACCCTAATTTGTCGTGGTCGTGGAAATGCAGGAGAGAACAGAAGCCGGAAAAGAGAAAGATGTTAATCAAACATTGAGACGCCCCCAAAAAAGGGGAAAAGGAAAAAGAAAACTTTCACAGCAATCTGAGAAACCGTAATGTATACAGCTCTTTAAAGGTTACCCCGATAAGTGATGATTATTAGCAAATAAAAAGTAGTCTAAAAGTGAAAAACGGGTAGAATTTTACCAGAGAGCGATATGAAACAATAATAGAGAAAGGGTGATCAGAGTTAGAAAAAGAAAAGTGAGCCCGTAGAAGGCATAGGCAATTTTCATGAAACCATACTTACATTATGAAAGGTTGCTAAAGGAGAGGGTCCCTGGTGTCAAGCCTCAGGAACAGGGTGGCTGGGAATGGCCCACATAAAAAGAAATGGAAAGCGGGTCTTAAAACCCTGGAAATGGGTAATACTAGTGAAGGAGAATCTGTGCAGTAGTCTGAGAGGCACTGACCTGAGCTGGAAACATGCTGGATACCCATTGGGTGCTCCAATCAGCCTGCAGTGGAAAGCACATGTGCGGTCTGGGTCTCAGGGTTGAGTGATTGATTCCCTCACTGGGCTCGAATCAGCGCAAAAGTGGAGATACGCTGGTAGCACTGACTGGCAGCATGGAGTCCTTTCAGGACCATGAGTTCTCTAAGGGCGCCATCGCCAGTGAGATCTAAACTGAGAAATTGGAAGGTATCCATCCACCTGGAGAAAAGCACTTCATAAATTTAGCTGTCAAAAACGAGCGTGAAAGTGGTCGGAGGGTAGGAGAAAATGGCAGGTTTTTGTGTTCGGTGATGGTAATGTGGTGAGGGAGAGGAAAAGCACCAGACTTTATATTCCCCCAATTGCACAGTGAACTTTAGTGCAAAAAGCATGCCTGCATTGCTGCATGCAGTGCGGTGACCAATACTATGTGCGTAGAGTTTTTATAAATCTGAGTAAGATCTGAGCTGCATTATGTGCATTAGGGAACATCAGACTGTATGCACTATGCTTTTAAGACTCATTAACCATATGGTTTAACTGAGCTCAATCATTTCCTTAAGAGGTACTTTTAAGGTTTGCTGCACAGAAGTTTTTTCCCCCCGTTTATGGGAGAGGCGAGGAGTGATATTACTTGTAATTGCTTCAGTAATAGGAGTGAGGTAGTTCTGTTACAAGAAAGGGTTTTGTATCTGGCCCCATTAGGTGTCCTTATAAAGTACTTGATCTGCTCCCTGTTATGCCATCAGACATTTTACATTTGCAGGTCATTTGGCGGCGTGTAATGCACTAGAAATAACTTCGATGCATTTCTATGCCGTGCATTCTTCCTTGGTAACCATTGCAGACAGGCAAGTTGTTTTTTTGTTGTTTTTTTGTTGTTTTTTTTTTAAGTTGAACCCTGTCAATTGGTACCTAGTGGACATTGATAATTTATGCTGGTGCGCCCATGTAGGAATTCGTTTTTGTTTACGTGAAGTCCTTTTTCCATTGGTCATATTAGTGGGCCTAAATATATGACCAAATGCCCAGATCGCCTCTTCTGAGGCTGGGAAGAGCGAAGAGAAGCATCCAGGACCTGCACTGGTGATGTAGAGACCGATGAAGTCAAGGAACTCTCTACAGTCTCAATAGAACCAGTCTCATCTCTGACATCAGGTACTGGTGACTGACGTGCGAAGAATCTCGCGTAATGAACTTTCCAGGACGGTGACAATTCACCATGTGTCCTTTACTACTCATAACTGTGTAAGGTTCAACATCAAAGGGAGCATCAGATTCGTGTTTTCTCTGTTGTCGCACTAATACTTGATCACCTTTGGTGAAAGTAATGTTTTTGGCACATTGATGCTTGTTAGCATATACTTTCATCTTTTGCTTACGGCACAAGTCTGGTAGACGAAGTTCACCATCTGTTGTATATCTTCGGTTAGTCTATTGTGGTAACTTTGTCGTCATGGCTCTCCTGTACAGCAGGGTGGCAGGACTTTCACTTATCTTTGAATGAGGAGTCGACCGGTAAGCTCAAAGAGCAGCATGGAGAGCAGACTTCAGATCAAGCTTCTCCGTTGTAGTCTTTTTAGGTGTGCTCAGAAAGTGTTCAATACGTGGAAATGTTAACAAGCCCCCACCACTGCTAAACTTTCTTTCTCTGGTTGCAAATAGGCGCATTCAATTTGTTATAAACTTCTGCTTGCTTATGCCACAATATGCTTTTGAGCATTAGGGTGTCCACTGTGTTGGGCAAGGATCACGCCCAAACCGACGGGCTTGCGTCAACAACAACCTTCGTTATGGAGCTTTTGATCAAAGTAGGCCATTTCAGTGGCATTCATAATTGCATGCTTGATTTTATGAAAACTTTGTTCACATTCATGTGACCAGTAAAATGAAGCATTTGTTTTTGTTAAGTCTTTTAAAGGAGCACTTACTGTGGTAAAATCACTTATGTATCTGGGACAGTAACTGGCCGTGCCAAGGAATTAACGTAACATGGTAACATCTTGTGGGGGAGTGGTGGCTGACAAAGCTTGTACTTTAGCTGCATCCGGTGTCATACCCCCATCTGAAAATACATGGCCAAAGAATTTGAGTTTTGTGGAACTCGCATTTCTCAGCATTCAAAGTTAAACCTGCATGAGTTTGTAAATGATACACTAGTGTAAGAGCTTTATCATGTTCCTTTTGTGTAGCAACGAAGACTAATATGTCATCACTATAATTGAAGGCATTCATGACAGGCTCTATGATGCGTCGAATGACATCTTGAAAAAGATTGGCAGCTGATGACACACCAAAATGTAATCATTTATATCTTAACAAACCAATATGGGTAGAGAAGATGGTAATGTACCTGTATTTTTCTTCGAGATTGATACCCTTTATTCAGATCAAGGCAAGAGAAGACCTTGCCACCATTTAGCTGTGTGATCATGTCGGCAATGTGTGGACCGGGATGTTGTTCTTGTTGGCTTGACACATATCAACACAGATGCGTACAGCTCCTTCACTGTCCTTTTTGGGCACTACCACTATGGGTGAAACCCACGGAGTTGGACCAATACATCGCTCACTGAAATCTTGCTTTAGTAATGTCTCAAGCTCTTTCTCAGTAACTTCTTGTAAATGAAATGCCATTTGCCTATGTCTTTGAGCAGCAGGACGACCGTCTTAAGTTTTTCCAATCCATGAAACAACGACGGGAACTGACTTACTATTTCGTGATGAGCATTCATGTTGCAGTTCACAGATACCAGTCCCATGTCAGCAGCAGAATTGAAACTGAGTAAACAGGCACTTGGCTTAGTACCTTGAAGTACATGAAAGGGTGCTTGTACTTTTGTCCTTTCGTGTTTCATGGTTGCTACGAATAGACCCTGACTCTTTAATGGCGTTGATGCAGCCCGTGTATACACTTTAGTCTTTGATGGTGTAATGGAGACAGTTCAATGTATTTCTCCTCAGGCATGACATTTAACAACGCACCACTGTTAATATTAAAAGATATGGAGCAACCGTTTAATTTTAAAGTAATTTTCAGACTTTTGAATGGCTTTTGTGATTTTACTTGTCGAAATTTCTTTGATTCGTATTCTTCTCTGCTTGTGGCCAGTCCGACATGCACATGTTTTTCTGAGGTAAGCATCGACCTCGCACATCCGTCTTCCTCACTGTCGCTTGCCAGTGAAACTGAAAATACCTTGGACCAAAATTAGATGATGATCGACTGTTTAATGTTGATTTGCCTCAGCAGATGTTGCTGCTTGGCATTGTGGTCGTGCGTAGAATGGCTCTTCTGGAACATTCAGGCATCCATTTTGTTTTCTCGTCGTGACGCACTTAGCGTTTCCTTTGCCTTGCAAACCGATACAAAATGGTTCTCGTTCCCACAGTCTTTGCATATTTGTCCGGTGGTGGGACATTTACCTTCATGTGGAAATGAAAGTCCACATCTAAAGCACAGTTTCCTTTCCTTTAGAGACCTAATTTCGTGCCCCTCAGCTTTGTGTTTCTGCATTTCTTTTCATGCCCATGACTGACTCATTCTGGGCAACTTTGGTTTGCATGTCCACAGCTTGTCGATCAACACGCTCCTCAGCTCCGGCAGCCATGAGAACTCGCTCCAGACTAAGGGTTTCTCTCAGCCTTTGTCGTCTGAACAAATCTGACAGACATCCGTCGATAACTCTGAGATGTATTGCTTCTTCATCATTGAATTCCTTGAACTTGCAGTGTTTGAGCGTCTCAAGTCTCAACAAATTTGTCGATTGTTTCACCAGCCTTCTGTCATTCCTGACTGAAAATATATCTTTCAAAATTGACATTCGACATCAGATTGAACTTGGGATTTAATGAATCCTGGATTTGATGGTATGTGTCTTTCAGTTCGCCGTAATTTCTCGATTACCTCTTTTACTCCTTCACGGGCAAGATTTTTTTTTAGATATTTGACCATCTTTTTGTTATCTGTTTCTTCCAGTGCATCGATAATCATCAAATGTTTCAACCCAGGCAGTCCATCTGTTACCAATTTTCTGCTTTTTAGCAGTGTCTAATGGAGTTGGTGGTTTCAGGAAGGCGGCGGTTGTGTAATCCGTTGTAGAACTAACGGACGTTAAGAGTCAATGCTGCTCACCTGGACTTTCACCATTCATACCATCCGCAAGTCCTTGCGACGTGCTTGTGTCTGGGTCATAATGGCCAATCTGAATGGGCAAAGCTTCTTTTCGCTTAGCCATCGGAGCTTTTCAACTCCTTGAAGGACTTTCAAGTTGTGCGGAACACACCTGGCACCTTCGGTGGTGTCCGCTTCAGGGACCAACAGCTCTATATTCACAACCCCAGGTATTCTACTTGGGTGTCCACAGTGGAGTATGATGACTCTCTTTACTCAGCTTCTGGGGTAAGTACCACAATAATTTCTCAACCTGGTTTTCACTGCTTTTAGTGCTTTTGGCTATTTTCGCTGCTAGCACTTTCTTGCCCCTATCTGTCGCTGCTTCTAGCGCTACGCTGTACCTGCTTGTTTTTTCCTTAAGCATTATCATTCCATATGATTTATAGCTCAGTGTTGTGTAGTGGCGCACTACCTCTTTCACTGCCTTAGAAACAGATTTTTCTGGCCAATGATGAGTACATTTCTCCATGAGGCTTTCATTATTGTCTAATGCTGAACAGTGGCTGGGTTGGTGCTTTGACTCCACATAGGCCAAACGCCAATCTTCATTTCGATTGAAGCATATACGGCATGCATGAGCAGTTTGCTGGGCCACAGCAAACTCTCTGGGAGAGCACTGTCAATCTACGGGTTATGTATTCCCTATCTCGTCGCCAGTTGTAGCGTCCTCCCCAGCCTGTGTCCTTGTAAATGACTATGCCACACACACAGCTTAGTATTACACATCTTTACTCCTCAGCGTTTAACTGCGAACTCAGCGTTCTAAACATGAACTCTATTCCCTACACCCGAACGCCTACGTCATAGTTCTACGGAGTCCATCAGGAACCAAAAGAGCCCTGTTATCGCTAACTCGCAAGACACTACACCCAGTACGGTGAATAGAGGGGCATATGTGGCCTTGTTGCTCTGTTAACTGAAAGCCGCCAGAAGAGAAGGTCTGCGGATGGTTGACCACAAAATATACAATTGGAGACATGTACCCAAATTGTCTCCTTAATGTAAAGTCCTATCCGGGGAGTGCAGAATCTCCTCTCAGCCCAGAGATCATGCAGCTGAAAGCAGTTGTGCCAGATCAGGAAGTGATAAGAAGATTTCCCCTAGGAGCTCAAGATATCCAGCATTATGATTTGAGATGTGGCTACCCCAACTGCTGTGCCACATGAATAAAAGTTGAATCTAAGTATCAAGCAAGCTCTTTGTGGGAATGCATGCTTCACAACGCAGTCCATTAGGACGAGGACTGCACTGAATTAGTCTTCTGTCATGACTGTGGTCGTAGCTCGTAGGGGTTAATCTTGAATCGCTGTCATTCTTGAAAAAGTGCACACGTCCATGACATTCAGTATGTGAGTGATGCAGGTGGTGGCATAAAGGAATTCTGTGGCTACTATGAAGGAGCTTAATCCCCAAACCATTCCAACACCTGAATCTCAATGCAAGGCAGGGTATGAACATTTCTACTGATAAAAGATTACATGGGAGAAATATGAAATGTGATTTCAGCAGGAAAAGACTGTGGAAGTGTAACCAAAAATCTAGGGGTGGTTCTTTGGCCAGATTGGCATGAGGACTGAAACCTGGAAGATTCAAGATGTCAGTGTTGAATGCCCAGTCCAAGACTGTGGTAACTGAATGCATTAGATAAGTGCGACTTTGGCCTCTGCTTCAGCATCCAAAAATGTTCTGGTGTCGTTTATCAGGTGATGCAAATGCTTATGAGATCTTGTCTATATAGGCCCAGCTAACAAAGTATTTCAAGATCATAAGTACTGAACCTTGTTAGTCCAGACTACATAAAACTCTGAGAAGAAGACGCAAAGTAAGAACCCACAGTGGGTTTCTTCCAAATGTTTTGCCATATGTCTACTTGATCTTAATATGATGTCCAATGCATGAAGTATGGTTGCAAAACTTGCCACCCATGAGAAGGACCCCACCAATCTACACTCGCCCAACCAACGAGATCTGTGAGCTGGGGGCAGTGTGACCAGCATCCCCTTGTATAGTTGGTCTCTGTGCTCCAGAAAGAATAGAATTGAATTCCAGCCTTTAATGCTTCAGAATGGCAGGGAACAGTTTATGGTCCATTTGTTTTAGGAACCACCTGGGTTCAGTAATCTCCCCATGAAATAAAGATGTCTGTTCTTCAGTGCTCAAAGCATGCACCTGACTCAAGCTACGGTGGATTTGACCGACCAACTACGGCACTATCTAACCATTTCTCAAGGAAGGAATTAACTACTCCATTCAATATTGTCTATGCTGTAAATGGGCTCATTTGTGATTACTGATTGGGTCAAAATAAACTAATTTATCATCAGTACTGTGCAAATGACTAGCATCCAGGAGTTGCGGAAGTGCTGTAACAGGAAAGTAATTGTAGACGATTTCTTCGAGAAAATTTGTGATGAGTGAACAAGAACTCTTCTGTGTAAGACTAGAGGGGCAGTAAGACCGATATTAAACGCATGTAGAGAAAACCCACAGAATGAGATTTGCCCTGCTGAAGGTGTAACTAGCTGTTCCAGCCAGATTTGCTTGGCTTGAAGGTAAAAATGGATAGATTTACTAGCCACGTGATCTTGTTCACGCATCACCGGTTGTTGGTGAATGTCTAAAAATGAAGGTGCAATTGCTTGGTTATCGCAGAGAGAAGAATTGTTTCAATGTTAACGGGAAGATACTGGAATGGTAATATGAAGGGGACCACAAGGAATGAAGTGTTATTGTGAGAGGAAGGAGATTTAAAACTGCACTCCGCCTCCTAGTGATAAGATATGTGTGAACTGCTCTTATGTACCACAAAGCAAAAAATGGTGGCTGTTCCTTTCATAAATCATCAATATTACATAGCTATGTAGTAACGGCCATATGCACGGTACATACATAAGCAGTCCTTCTCAGAGCTGGATTTTGCTCTATTATTTTTTGGTGTGGGGGAAGATGTAGGAGGAGGAAATGTATCAGAAACATGATTTTGTGTTCTGTGGTAAACAGCAACGCAAATGCCCATAAGTTTTAAAGGAGGAGCATGAAGCTAAAACCTCTCCGTGGCTGAAGCATTACTTTACCACTCTTCATGGTAACGGGGAGAAAGGTGAAGTTAATTAACCTCTAGAATATATTTCAAATGCCATTGGCATAACACCATTCCTTTAGCAACGGAAGTTCAACAATGTTGTAACTTCACTGCCCCCAGATTCTGCATTAATAGACTGTTGTGTATTGACTTTTTATTGATGTGCCACCAACAGGTGACTCATTAAGCCACAACGTGTGGCCTTACTAACATTTCTTTCCACTAAAAATTGAACCTTTTGCTTCTTAGCAGCTCTTGTCTGCTCATAGATTGCACAGTTCAAGATGGCTGGCCACCCGCGCTTCAAGGATATTACAGGCAGAATGTGCACTGAACAAATGCCAATAATGTAAATGTGTGCTCCTTGACTCTTAACGAGGGGAGTCTGTGTGTTGGGTGCCCTTTTGGAATTGGATTGACTTCCACCTATTTTAGCACTTTCCCCCATGGCTGTATGCGCACAGTTCAATAGCATAATAAGACCTGAACAAGAAACAAGACTGAGTGCATGAATGGAAGGCTTGTAAGCATCTTCTAAATTCACTCCTTTGGACCAGCCATCTCATTTTGTACTGTGGAAAGTGATGGGATGCATTTTGCCGAAGCACCATTCTTAATGGGCACTTTGTTTACTCATTACACCGCTAGCGTAACATTCATTAATTATTAAACGTTTTTTTCCTGGAAATGTAGTCTGCAACTCCCCTCCCTCCCTCAAGCAGATGAACATGCCACAAACTCTTGTGTCAAACTCCTCATTCACAAGAAACCCTTCACAATGTATGAATTCTATGTGTTCCTAAGAACTGCTTTTATCTCACTGCATTCCACAGTAGGCTGTTGTGAATTGGGAAGCTTCTCAACACACGATAGCAAAGTATTTGTGTGATGGATGAATATTTTGAATATGAACCTTTGGTGGAAACATGTGCCAACATGTGTAGTCCAATCAGGAGAAAGTTCTTGTGTCCTGAAGACAAGGATGCTGTTACTAGAGACAAGAATGTATTGTTCCACTGGTATGCTCGTTTGTAATGTAACCCTAGTGCCATCTTTCGGCATGTACAACACTCTTTGCCTGCAGTGATGCATTACATGAATTTATTTTACTTGCCTCCTTTGATGCAGATGTAAATGCAATGTATGGGTTCTGGATTCTAGAATCTACTGGAAACTATTTTTGCTGGTAGTAAACAAATTTGGACTTTGGGCCAGGTCAGAGTATTTACTTTTTCAGTCCGCTATCGATGATAAGGCACCACATGTACACCAGCCCGTCTTTTATGGTCTTACGTATTCACTCCTTGCGATTCAAGAAAATTGATCATAAAAATAGGCTCGCTACAGTGCCTGGGGGCCACTCACAATTTCATGTTGGTCGGGATTAACTGTCGTACCTGCCGCTGTCCCTACCAGATGAGACCAGCCCTGTGAACCTGACACTCCCATAAACATTTAAAGCACCTGGCTTCCTAACTCATTGGGCAAGCCTATTGTCAACCCTACAACAATATAGCCTAAAGTTGCTTCCTACTCTGCTGCTCTCTCTGGAACCTTTCTTTCAACCCTGCTGCTACAAAACGTATATTTTACTTGTGATGCAACACTGCAAAAGATGCAGCGTAACATATCATTTTTTTTTACCTTTGAGGACCCATTTTTGACACTCGTGGCAGAGAACCCGCAGTTGTGGGGAGGGGGGAGGAGTCTCTCCACTCCGGCTCTGCAATGAGAAGTCTTGTTGTGGAGATTCCGCCCTGAGCGCGGAGACTGCCCCGCGACTGCAGGGCCCCCGCCACGAGTGGGGAGGCCATTTGTGAATCCGGCCCTGTGTGTTTAGTATAAACTGAGCAGTGTAGAGAAATACCTAGTCCTTGCTTGATGTTTTGCACAATTATTTCGCAATACAGAATAGCCTCCGTCCAAGTTGAGGACATGTGGGGAATGCACATTAAAGCCTTAACTATATCTCGGAATGATCGAAAAATATATACGTAACATCTTGAAAGAATCCTAGCACCGTGCAATCTGGATCCGCTTTGATTTGGGAATGTTTGGGTGTCGTATTCAGTTCTTGTGAATAACTGTCATGGCTTTCTGTTGGAAAGCTAACTTTGGTGCTTGCTTTCTCCTTCAAAAGATTGATCACGATTCGCTGTCTTGCTGTTTTATCCATAGCTGGGTTTTTGTAGTCACCTGAGATTGCCGTATAAAAGCTGACCAAAATGTGGTCATCAGTAGGTGTTAGAGAACCTCAGGGGAGGTAACTTGAACCATAATTTAGAACTTCATGATGCAGTCCATTTCGCTTCTTCCCCCATAATCGTTCTATAATACTGCCTGGCTGCCAAGGTCCTTATAGCCTGTTTAGTAACTGGAAGGACAGATGGTTGATAGATGGGAGTCTTTGAAAGGTGGCATTTACAAAACTATGAAGCATGAGCAAAAGTGGGATTATCTAAATTTTGTTTGTATTAAAGGACAGGCACTTGTAATGTTATTTACTCCTGCAGACAACAGCCACTGACACTGTAGGCAAGTGGTGGCTGAATGCAGGGTCTGAAACAAAGGTAGAAAAATAGTTTTTTTACTCCAGGAAGTGAAAAAAGCTTATTGTTCGCTGACATTGCTCCGGAATGGTTCTCAAATGAACTGGGAGGAATGGATGGGACCCGTGAAGCTCCTGCGTCCAACCAGCTTTAGGCATTGGGCCCACAGTCCCCTGGAGGACATTTATGGCACACACTACCACAGGCCAGGAATGAAGCTACATGTCTGGGTACTCGCCCTGCATATAGGACCCCTGTATTATGGCGTCTTGCAGGGGCCCCAGTCATTTCTAGAGAGTTGTACTGATGAAGATCACCCATAGTTCTAACTGGGGGGAAAAAGTGGGCATTTCAGTTGATGGCAGTATTTCTTACTCGGACTCGCGTGTCAATATCTCTTTTGTACACATGCCAAGTGGTCTACATAATACAAACCACTCCAAAGCACTGCAGCATCCCAGACGTTCTGTGTTAAGCATCTTTGAGAATGAGAAAAAAAAAGTGCAGAATCCATTTGTCTGAGAGTCTTCTGTGGTTTAATCTGAATTCCCTGGGGGCATCTAATGGCTGCTGAACTGACCCCCACTGCCTTCACTACTCGATTGGAAGCCATTATGATCCCTCATTAGCCTGAAAGGCAAAAAAAGGATTTGGAATGGGCTTGAAATCCAGTTGCTTAGCTTTTAGTTTCTTGGCCAGTCATTAACTTTACTGTTATGGTGGTTGATGGCAGACAGTGGGCGTGACCATAATTTCTTGGTTGCACCCCCATGCCTTTGCTTGAGCCTAGAAAATTCAATCTGTGATCTTTTTATTGGCATGAATGGTTTTTGTGCATGCAACTCATTATACAACAAATATTCTAGTATGCTCCAGTGTGGTTATGGCAGATTGTTTGGGGGTACACTAGTGTTCCAGAGTAATCTATATAGAATTGTGGATGACTTGCCATTCGCAGAGGTTTTCCACCGAGATGCTGGGAGTGCCTCATCGGGGGCTTCAGCCACCTAGTTGTGGAAGGTGAATGTTAACACATTTGCTGTACCTTTCCCTTCCTTCGCCTGCCTCTTCCCAGGAAACAGCATTTCAGTAGGTGAAGGAGACAAGGTGGAGCGTACATAATGTGCACCTGAGGTGCTGTTTCCTACTGTCTGCTAAGCATGCCCCCCACCATCCAACGAAACAAACCTAGTGTCCTGCCCCCCTTGTCCACCTCCCTTTGGGGATCCCTCTCGCCACTACGAGCGTCTCCTCGCAAAACTGAAGAGGGTGCTCCTTCAAAAACAAGTGCTTACTTCTGACAGCACACCGCAGCAGGTCTATCCCTTTGATATGTTCTCGAGACCTAGTGGAGGTGCACAGCAAGCACCACACTTCCTGCAGGTCTTGACGCCCATGCCAACTGTCCTTTGGGTGTAGGTGGATGTACCAGCAGGAGGCAAGGCCTGTACTGTGCCATGACACCACCTCAGTGCATGACAATCCTCAAGTTTTAACTTAGTTTTTTCTAGCAAAATTATCAAACCAAGACCAAAAAATGAGCAGTAATATAAATGCTTAGAAGTGCCTTCCAAAAGGCATTGGTTAGACCCGGGTGTTGGCGCAGTGCTCCATTTTGAGATCGATGTCTGCAGAGGCTGACCTGTAGACTAAGTAGATCTTTGGTTTTGGGAAGGACCATCTGCTAACCGGTGAGCCTGCGCCTCCCCAGTATGCACGGCATGGTGTAGTGTCTACAGTGGAGTCTGGCCGCTGTGGTCCTCTTGTCTAGGCTGGTCTTATGGAATGCTCCTGAAGTTTATTTTATGATGGCAAATAGATGTAGGCGATTGCACAGCTATCACGCGTCCTCTGACTGTGGATACAACTGAAATGCATATGCCCTTGACTAGAAATGATGGTGCCAAACACTGCATGTACATGCCACCTCCAGGGCAGCCAGTGAACTGTTTTCTGTGACCAGCCTATATGGGATACACACTGAGACTTGTGAACATAGTGGGCTAAAATAGAATAAAATCCTATAAGCATTGAATTAGACCAGTGTAGACAAAATGTAGCTTTGTTTTCTGATGTGAACCCCTCTGCCCGCTTTGCTTGTTGTACAATGTCCGCTCATTGATCTGAGGGTTTCGCTCATTTTCCATAGCGTACGTGAACTAGATTTGCAGCGCTTGAAGGGCACTGGCAATGCGATCACAACGTGAGCAGATCGATGGCACTTGTTGAATTAACAATAAAAATATTCTGGAACTGGTAATGGCTAAACCTAGCCGACATGGAAAGAGTTTTGCAATTTGCTGTTAGTGCTGGGTTTGAGTTTGTTTTGTATTATTACGGCAAGTCATGCCAAAAGTTCCAACTGCTAATACTGGTTCACATACAAAAAGAAGTTGCTGGCAGTGCATGTACAAAGAATAATGCAGATTGCTTCATTAATTTTGCTAAGCGGGGTAAATTTTAGACTGACAATACATTAATCATGATGCAGTGGATAAGACTGATGTACACTGCTTGAGCAGGCAAGATCAGACAGATGCACTTTAGAAGGGGGGACTTGAGGGGTTGGCAGGCCCCTTTGCCTTCCTCCACGTGTGGAGACAGATGCAGGGTTCCAGTGGGTTTGTGATATGTATGTATCTAAATGTAGGCCGAGGTTTAGTTCTGTATATTTCTAGGTAGGTGGATGGAGATTTGAGAGGTAAAGGCTTAAAGGTCTAGAACTTGTATCCCCTTGTCTCACTTACTATCCCACAGGCAGTAATCTTGATGTAGTGTGTGAGACAAGTCTTGAATTTCATCCGTTGCAGCTTAGAATTTCTATTCTACAACACCTCAGTTTAACTCTTACTCTGTGTAGATGGTTTCATTTTGGCATACCATTTTAGGTCATCTGATTTGAGGTATCCAAGCATAATTTGGATTGAGGGAAACTTTGATTTTTGTGTTGAACGAAACTTTTTGACAGCCACTCTGTGCAAGTTGATTCTGCCACTAAACTGCTGGTTGTCGAGTGTTTTGCAGGTGTTAGGCCTCCTGTGTGTAGCATGGAGTGCATGCATGGGTTGTTGGCCATAGTGGTGGGTGGATGATTGTGAGGCCAATTGGCTCCAATTTGACTGTGTGGTTTTTCTTTTTCTATATAACGTAAATCTCAAGAGGATATCCTCTGGCGAGTCGGTTTGCAGGTTTCAGGAAATCTGAATGCAGTCAGTACGACTTCTGCGTGTATTGTAACAGTGTAGGCCTTTTGTTGTTGCCATAGTTTTTTGGTCCTAGGGATGGATAGGCACTCGGATATTTTCCAGGTACTGTGGATGCCTCTTGTCCAGCTCTTAATTGGTCCTTCTAACCTGAAAATGACAGGTCAACTCGAAGGTTCTACTAAAATTTAATCCACATTCACCTCAGGACATCATTCTCCACTATTGTGTTGTTGGCCTTCTAATAGGAAGCTTCATCGGTATTGGAGAGAGAGGGCACAAAGCCATTGTCTAGATCTTCTACAGTGTTTAGAGCGTAACCATTTTTTTTCCCAACAATATCCTACCCAGCGATCTAAGTCCATCTCAATTTTTGGAGAATGGGTGTGTCTTACAGTGTGGGCTCCATCCGAAGGGACCACGGATCACTTTAGACGTATAGGAAATGCAGTATATTACAAGTCACTTTTACAGGTTAAGGCGATACAATGTGTCAGTAAGATATATATATATTTATTACAAAGATCTAGAGAAACATATGAAGGAAAGAAGAGCATAAAAAGCAAACTGTTTGGCAAAGAATTGCATGATTCTTTTTTGTCTAGATATGTATGTATCTACGAGGAGTATATTAAGGCTTTGAATCACGAGGGCAGGTTAGCGATGATGGTCGAAGATACAGTTGGATAATGTGTAGGTGCTTCGTCATACTTTTTTAAATGAGGGAATTGGTGTTGCTTCGCTTTTATTTAGTGGAACAAATCTTAGGGGCAAAAACAGAGTAGAGTCAAAAATGTGCCTTCTTGTTGGAGAAGAGAATTGTTTTGCTATGGAGCATTGTCTTACCTCTGGAAAAAAAACGTGTTTCTTTGCCAGATAGGGTGGATGTGTTCCGTTTTAGGACTTTGTAGATTATGCAGGCTGATTGAAAAACATGGTGTGCCCATGGAAGTCAATTCACCAAAATGCCAGGGGTAGCGGGACTGACATCGCACACCATTTGACCTTTACTTTGACACACACACACACACACACACACACACACACACACACACACACACACACACACACACACACACACACACACACACACACACACACACACACACACACACACACACACACACCCACACACACACACACACACACACACACACACACACACACACACACACACACACACACACACACTCACTCACTACACTCACTCACTCACTCACTCACTCACTCACTCACTCACTCACTCACTTACAACATACATTTAACAGCATTTTTTTCACTTCCAGATAGGGTCATATCTAGCTATGTACTCCATTTTATTACACTAATAGTGAATAATATTATTCACTAGTTGTACAGTAAAAGAAAAGTAACAGAAACCAGGCAAGTGGAGCTCCAACCAGCATCCATTAGGAAGAGCCTTCCCTGTGTTCCAAGCACCGATTTTGGCAAAAGCAGTGCGAGGGGTAGCAAGAGGAAAGCCGGGGGTCGCAGCTGTGACCCTTGGCAACCCCTAAATGACGTCTATGGATGTGCCGCAATAGGTAGCTATTGAGTAATTTTAATACACAAGCTACGTGTTTCTATGGTTTGGTTTTTGATTCGAAAGAGTCCTAGTGGTAAACATTCATCCAGGAGGCATTTGCCTCTTTCCTTCTTGCTAGCCAAGCTGAGGGCCAAATAAAGTGCTTAGCCAACAGTAGCAACATTATCTTCTTGAACCACGCACGATCGTGTAGAAGGTTATCTTCACAAGCAAAGAATTCGACTGGTGGCCAGAAGTAGAAGAGCATCTTTTCTGAAGTTGAGCAGAGAATGTTTTATGTTTTTTTTGTGCTGTAAATATGTGACTGGGTAGAAATAAAGGCAATCCTTCTAGTCCTAGAAAATGTTTGTCAACACCCGAAAGTCAAAACTACTATCTAGCCTTTGATGCAGACTTAATTTCAACGTTTTAGTTGGTAATTCTTTTCATAGTGTTAACAAAATGTAAAAAATAGACTCCTTATTCAAAGAAAGTGTAATTCAGCTACATATACATATTCCTTTTTAAAGTCTTTTCTGTGTGCAAGAAGTTTATTTTTTTACTCTTAAGTTTGTTACCTCAAGCAAGTAGGCCCGTCACTAAGAAAAACGTGTTTTTCATTGTTTTGTTAGGACTAACAAAGTAATTCAAGTAGAGACCGTCGGGTTTATGATACACTTTAGAAATGTAGTTCTATTTAAGGAATCTAACTGCATGGTTTATTTGTAAGAGAAAATTAAATTGAAACGGCGATCTTATAAGTCAATTGTTGACCACGTGTGTGAATACTGAACTATTATACCATTACTGCGAGGCGTTGTAGTAGGGGCCGCGGCGGTAATAATGAGGCTCACGCGGCTCCTTTGAACAAGTAAGACTTTATTCCCGGAGAGCGCCGGGGACACTTGCTCTCAATCGGAGCTCTGCTTACTGGCCGTCAACATGGCCGCCGGTGCTCCCAGCATTCCCTGCCACAACACGTGACAGGAACGCTAGAGCGCTACACCACATATCTCCTCCCTTTACCACAACCCACACAACATAAACAATAACAACGTGGGGTGTGTCGGAGGCTAGGGATGTGAACAAGGGATGGAGTTCTGCTGGGAAGGGGGGCGGGGTGTTACGCTTTCATGTTGTACTCTTTGTACCTCTTAGGTAGTACCACTGCTCTACCTATGCGAGTGCGTGTGGAGGCTGCGTGTGTATTAGTCTCACCCTCATTGCTTGGTTGGTCCCTACTTGTCGTCGAGGGTGATAGATGCCTGGTGTCTGATTCTCCTGTACCTTGGGTGTCTTGCCGTGTGTGTTGGTCTGCGTTCTCCAGACTCCTTCCTGCTCTGGTGTTGTCGGTCTCTTCTACTCTGGTATTTGCGTCCACGCTTCTCTGTGTTTCAGTTACGGGTGTCTGTATTCTCTCATCCAGGCTCCAACTGTCGTTCTTCTCGAGTGGTTCTGTTCTCGTAGTGTCCCACCTCATTATTCTGTTACACCTGGCCATTCTGTCCAGGGACCATATTTTTCCATCACTTAATAAAGCGGATCTGGCATAAGTCTCTTTTACTTGTAAAGGGGCGCTGAACTTGCTGTCCCCTTTTTTCCGTAGCTGGGGTAGCTTCACTCGGACCCATTCCCCCGTCTCTAGGGACACTTCTTTGACTTTGTGCCGCTTGTTGTAATGGTCCGTGTAAAGTTTTTGTGCCTTTTCCAGGTTGCAGCGCACCACCGCCGGTGACCATTTGCTTTGTAGCGTGAGCTGCTTCCATGCCATGTTGTCCTTCGTGAAAGGGTCTCGGCCCCTCAGTATTTTGAAGGGGCTATATCCTGTCGCAGTAGGCGTGATGCGGTAGGCCCATACTGTGCATTTTAGTTCCGACTCCCAATTCTTTCCTGCGCTGATTGCTGCCTGTACCGATCCCATGATCACGCGGTTAAACCGCTCTGCCAGACCGTTCCCGGCTGGATGATACACTGGGGTATGTTTGGTCACAATGCCTTTCCGTTCCATGAATGCTTTCCACTTGTCAGATGTGAACTGTGGGCCGTTGTCACATGTGATGACCCTTGGTATGCCTTCTCTTAAAAAGGTGGTCGTGAGAAATGTCAGGATGGTGTTCGTGTCTGCTGTTTCGCATAGGTCTACCTCCGGCCACTTGGAGTAACGATCTATGAGGACGATGGCATACTTGGGAATGCTCTGAGCGTCCTGGATCGGACCCAGAATGTCCACGGATAGTTCCTCCCACGGGTTGACGGGGTTTGTGAACTTCCCCAATGGAGGTCGTAGCAGGGTTTGGGCTTTATCGGCGTTGCTGCACTGCTCACAGGCACGGACGTGCTGCTCCACCTGGTTGTCCAGTGCTGGCCACCAATACGCCTGTTTCACCCTGTGCTTCGTTTTAACGATCCCTAAGTGACCTTCATGCATGATTGCGAGCAGGCGGTCCACCAATAGTCTAGGAGGAATCACTTTGTCTCCTCGTAGGAGGAATATGGCGTTGTCCCCAACAGAACAGTTCTTCGCGAACCTCCCAGAATTTCCGGAGGTCCGTGTCCAAGCGTTTCTTTTCTGGCCACCCCTTTATGATGAATTGTTTTACGGTCGTGAGGCAGACGTCCTGTTCGTATGCGGTTTCCCAATTTTGTGCACTTATGACTGCTTCCTGGTCCTCTGCGAAGGCTATTGTGTAGTCTTCCCCTGCTGTGTGTGTCGGTGCCTCCTCCATTGCTGCTGCTCTGCTCAGGAAGTCAGCGACTTTGTTCTTGTTGCCTGGCAGGTATTCTACCTCGTACACAAAGTCCAGCAGTCGGAGTGTCATTTTTGCGATGCGTGGGGTGGCGCTTGCGTGTCCACTGGATGTCAGCACCTTGACCAGTGGTTTATGGTCCGTTCGAAGGAGGAATCGGGAACCCCAAAGGAACTGGCGGAATTTTTCCATCGCCCAGACCGCTGCCAACATCTCTTTTTCGATGACACTAAACTTTTCCTCATTGGGGGCGAGGGAGCGAGATGCAAAGCTGACGGTGGTCACTTCCCCTTCCGTGGATCTCTGCATGAGGACTGCCCCCAACCCTCTGTCGCTCGCATCAGTGGTGAGGATGGATAGTGCCGATTGGTCGAAGCCGTGGAGCGTGACTGCGGAACAGATGTCCCCTTTGATCCGTTGGAATTCCGTGTGGGCGGTATCCGTCCATACGAAAGCATTCTTCTCTTTGAGTAGTTGGCGTAGGTGGTGCGTTTTGGCGGCAAACTGTGGCACGAATTTGCTGTAAAATTCCGCCATTCCGAGGAATGAGCGAATGTCATCTTTGTTTTGCGGTGTGGGTGCTTCTTTGATCGCTGCCACATTGGTGCGTTTGGGTGTGATGCCGTTGTCGCTTATTTCATGGCCTAGGTACGTGACAGAGCGGAGACCGAATTTACATTTGTCCCACTCTGCTGTGAGGCCGTTTTGTGCCAGTATGCGTAAGACCGTTGTTAGCTTGTCGTCATGGTCCGATTTGGTCTTCCCCATGATCAGGATGTCATCCTGGAAGTATTGCACCCCTTTGGTATCTTTGAACAGTCTGTGCATAAGTTTCTGGAACACTGCCGCAGCGGACGCCAATCCAAAGGGCATCCGCCGGAACCTGTAACAACCAAACGGCGTGATGAAGGATGTTAGTTGCTTGCAGGTGGGGTGAAGTGCTATTTGGTGGTATGCTGAGGAGAGGTCTATGGTGGAGAACCATTTAATGTTTTTAGTCAGGGCCAACATTTCGTTTATTTTTGGCAACGGGAATTTGTCAACTATTATGTTCTTGTTGAGTTCTCTCAAATCTATGCAGAGGCGCACTTTGCCATTAGGTTTGCGGGCTACTACTAAAGGTGCTAGCCATTCTGCGCTCTCGATGGGTTCTATTATTCCGTTGTCCTCTAGGCGTTGTAGCTCCTGTTATACCACTCCCCTGCAGTTGAATGGGATATTTCTGACTTTGTGACTTACTGGCTTGGCTCCCTCTTTGAGGCATATTTTGTGTGTGTACTTTGTGAGTTGTCCGATGGTGCCGCTGAACACGTTCGGAAAGGCCTCTCTCCATGTGTTGTTCTCGTATGTTTGTGATTGATCGGTCATGAGTACCTGTGTCGTGCCTCCTGGGTTCAGTTGGATCCCTAAGGCTCCCTGGTCAACCCACCCCAACACTGAGGGCCCTTTCTCTGCTACGTACAGCTTACCCTCCGCAGTACGACCTTTGAATTCAAACTGCAGTGTGCGGAAGCCTACCATGGGGATAGGTTCTCCCGTGAAGGTGACTGGGTGGATATCTGTGGGATGCAGGTGAGTGCCTATAGTGTGTGCAAAATCCCGGTCCCAGATGGGTGCGTTGGATGATGGTGTACAGGGAACCTGAATCGGCAACCATGGATACAGACACACCCCCTATAGACAATAGACACGAAGGTTTCTTCGTTCTGGCACAGTCTATGCCCAAAATATGATCATCTATACAAAGTACGCCGTCTTCGTCCACTTCATAGTCTCCCTCTTCGGTGTCGGAGTCCTGCATAACACATTTTACCGTAGGTTTTCGAGGCTTGCGTCTGCAGACCTTCTCAAAATGTCCCATTATCCCGCAATACAAGCACTTGGCTCTGAAAGCCGGGCAACGTTTGTCGTTAGCTGCATGCGTGCGGCTGCCACACCTGTAGCAGGCCGTCTTGTCCTCCCCCGGGTACCTGTGGGGTGCGGGCTTCCTGGTTGTGCCTTGTTTGTGCTGCCATGTTCCGCTAGTGGTCGGCGGCTTGTGCTCCTGGGCTTTCGCTTCCGTCACTTTTCCCACCAAGGCCTTATTGGCGCATTCCTTTTTTGCTGCTTCTACGCAACGTTTTGAGAGTTCCGCCTTTTTGACCATAGCTATTATCTCTCTCAGGGGGGCATCGCCACTGACCCAGAGCTTTTCCTGGATGGACGTGCTCACTGTGTGCATGATTATTTGGTCCCTTATCAAATCATCATGGAGTGCGCCAAATTTGCACGTGATCGCCAATCGCTTGAGCGCTGCCACGTAGTCCTCTACCGACTCTGTTGTGGACTGTTTCCTTTGAAAGAAGTTGAAACGGTCTATGGCGGTGCATACCACAGGCTGGTAATGACTGTCCAAGTCTTCCAACGCGTGCTGGAACACATCGACATCTTCAAGTGGCCTGGTTAGTTTCACCAAGTTTTGGTACACTCTGAGGCCTTCCGGGCCCAAATTGTGGAGTAGGATTTTCTTTTTCGTTTGCTCGGGAACACCTCATCCCCTTCGTCTTCTAGAGCTGACAAATAGTTCAAAAGTAGCTCTTCCAGTCCTCCCATTTCATGGTTGGGTCCCCTGGTTTTGGTAGGAAGGGGACCGGGTTGGTGAGGGAGAATGTCTGTGCGCACATGCTGGCCTGCCTTCGCGGTGGGGAGACTCCTGGTGTGGGCGGGGGGCTTCTCTGCGTTGCTGGAGCGTGCTGAACACCAGCCTCTGCCTGGGATGCCAAGCGTTCGCCCGCGCTGTCTGGTCCGTGTTGCGCCAGGGTCAGGTGCCAGGGACGGGGCTGGCGGTGCCCTGACAGGCTGGCGTGGTCTTGCCCTAGTTGCCGCTGTGGCGGGGTTTACAGGTGGCGCGTAGGCGTCTTTGCTGGGTTGCTGAGGGTGCTTGAGGGCTGTGGGAGGCTCTGTGGGTTGTACGTGGGGTACCTTTGCACTCACGGTTGCTGTGGCAGCGGGGCTGCCGGACGCAGCAGCTGCTGGCTCCGCTGTGTGTGGAGGCTCCTGGCTGCTTCCCTGTGCTGGCAATGCAGGTGAGGCGGTCCAGTTGAGCTTGTGGGACCCTCCGGCCGGTTGAGTCTGCACCGGTGTGTTCCGTGCGGGTTTGACAGTCTTCGCTTTGCGTCCCTCTGCCGCGCTCTCCGGTGTGTGTGTCTCCGTGATCGAGGGCTGGTGGCTTCCCCCCAGCCTCGTCGCCAATTTGTAGTAGGGGCCGCGGCGGTAATAATGAGGCTCACGCGGCTCCTTTGAACAAGTAAGACTTTATTCCCGGAGAGCGCCGGGGACACTTGCTCTCAATCGGAGCTCTGCTTACTGGCCGTCAACATGGCCGCCGGTGCTCCCAGCATTCCCTGCCACAACACGTGACAGGAACGCTAGAGCGCTACACCACAGGCGTCCAATTGAAACCATATCTTTTTCTTTATCTGAATGTTTTACTCTTTAAAATATATTATCTCTGTTCCTCTCATTGGGCCTCCTTTACTTGATGGGTCATTCTCTTTATTTACTCTACTTCCTCTGCTGCACTTACTCTGCTTATAGCTTCTTGGTTCTTTTTTTATTTTCTTGTTATGTTATGTTATTTTAATCTTATAAGGCACACAGCTACCCAAGGGTTTCCCGGCGCCGCCTGATAGGAACAAAAGGAAAAAGAAAGTGCTTGTTAATCGCTTGTGTTTGTTATTGTTTCTCCTCTGATGCTTTTTCCCCTGTTCCTCTTTCCCTATCGATGTTTTCTCCTCGGTTCCTTTACTTTCTTCTCTGTTACTTCGCTTTCACCCTGTCTCTCTGCCCACTTTGTTTGAACCCGACCAAAGGCGTCCTTCTCCACTGCTTCCTTCAGACGCTCGCGCGCGCACGACCATCCAAGTCCGTGACTTTGTGTTTTCAGCGCTGGCCGGCCATTGGCGGGTCACATGACCACTTCCTTCCTCTCCGTGACCCGGAGTTGCTGGGGACCGCTCGGGCCTTGTTTTCATTCATGAATGGCGCAGCTGTAAGCCGATAGCCAGGCGCAGCCCGGAGGAAGGGGGGTTTCCACTCTCCAGCACAATATTTTGGCTGTGTCGGAAAAGAATGGCGTTAAAGTGTTAGAGGGCGGCTCTGCTCGACGTGGACACTTCCGCGTGCTGGGTGGGGGTGGCTGGCGGCCGGGACGGACTTTCTGTTGGTATTTTCACCGTGGAGGCGCAGGCCTCCTTGCGCATGGCTCGTTACAGACCCCACACATTCCAGCGGTTTGTGGGTTTTGGAGCAGTAGTCAGTATTTTAGCAGCACATTTATAAAGCTCGTGTCTAAGGCTCCCACTGTGTCAAGGTGGCTCACGAAATAGTATTTCTAGTCCTTGGGAAGAGCGGGATGCGCACAATCGAACAATAAATACTCCGAGCGACTTTGGCTTTTCGGTAGGCCGCACCAGAGCCCCCCCTATGATTTTTTTCACTGGCCCACAATGTTTGGACAGATGCAGAAATGTCATGCACGGCGCAGGGCCGCCTCAGCGGAGGGGAAGTGTTACTTCCTATTTTCTGTTGTGCTTTGCAAGGAGCTGCCCCTAAAGACACACCAGCTGCCACTCATTTGTGATTTAAGGTCGGGAAGGGTCTGAAAATAGGCCGCAGGGGAGGTTACAAATGACCGTTTTGCATGTTTTTGGGCTTTTCGGGCTTTTCATTAGTTGCCAAGGTTTGAATGTTCAAATCCCATCACCAAGCCATATATTTGGGGTATGTAAACCCGTTCCATGTCTTTCTTTCATATTTTTCCTTTTGCTTCGTATGACCCCCCAACAACAGGGAAATTGGCATTCAACGAATGACTGACACAGTCCAAACATGAAAACCCAGCCTGGAGGACACCCGTAATCTAGTAATAAGAGCGGATGGCTGTATTGTAACATGGTCTGTACTCCACAGTGATTTCGAAGCTACACCCAATGCCTGCTTTTTTCCTGTTCCCCCACACTCAAATAAAAGTGAGGAGTAGAAATCAGACCTTCCACAAACGCACATCTTTTCTGTTTTCTCCTGTTACCACCAGTAATCCTAAACGTGAATCAGGCTGTCCTTTGAGGGAGGAAATAAAATAATTAAACAAATCGCCGTCACAGTCTTTAGGAAACTCCGTTGTCTTGGTTCCCTGTGATCTCAGAGTAATCTTAGAAACCTGCTACTCATGTACAAATGCAGTGATGGAAAAACTACTGAATGAATTTGTGACTAAATAAAAGGGAAAAAAAACTACTCCTACATGGCAAATTGTTCTGCGCTACAGGGATCAGATATTGAATTAATCTCCTCTGTGACAGCTGAGCTGACCACGCAATTCTTGAGTGACCACTTTTTAAACTAACCGTGTCTCCTCTGTTTCAGCAAGCAAGCCCTACTAAAGGCAATTCATTTTGTGGCTCTGCTGTTCGAGGCTCAAACTGCATCACCCCTGAATGGATGTATTGTCTGCTTCTGTTTTTGCAGCTGGGCGATGGTGGAATGAATAGAAAGCCACTTAAAAAAGCTTAGCTCCTAGAAGTAAGAGGTGCACTAAGATGTCTAGCAAAATAATCTCACCTTGTTCTCTGCAAGAAAACGACCAGACCAGGCTGTGAAACTTTCCTCTAAAGTTATCTTCTCTTTCCCAGTGGTCTGTGCTTTGTATTTTAACTGATGTTGGTAAAAACCAGCCTACTTCCATTGCACACTGTTTCCTAGAGGCCTGTAGGTGGTTGTCCAGTGACGACCACTCTGTGCAGCCTGACTAAAGAGTAGCTGTGAAGTTAAGGATCTACGTTGACCATATCTAAACTACAGATGGCCATAGTGTGCAGAAGAAACTAAAAATAGCATTGTTTGTGATCACTCAGGTCAAGTATCTGTGAATGACAGCCGTTGGTCTTTTTGACATTCACAATTGTTGTGATCTTTATGGAGGGCACACTAGCATATGTCCTTTCTCTCTAGCCTAGGTTTAAAATCAGGGTATATACACCATCTTACAGATGCACGAGGCCTAGGAACCTGCATTGATTTTTTAAGTCTTGCAGTCCTTTGACTGACTGTTTTCTGCTTGCATTTGTAAGGTCTTGTGCCTTCTGGATGACACATCCAATTGGAACGATCAATGAAAAACAATGGGCCTGCTAATGTTTGGCTAGGTGTTCTTGGCCTTCAAACCTGTGTATCAGGTTTCCTAGCTGCTCTGCAAACAGTCGATGAGTTGTGCTGTAGAACTCCTCTTACGGAATCCTCTTAAGTCAACACTCCTAGTCAGAAGTGTTGACACGGTATTGCTTCCACGTTTGCTTGTGTCAAATGGTTTAGCATGAAGGTAAAGGCGAGCGCTCTGTCAGTGTTGTATTCACAACTTCCCATGCAGTTACCCAGAAGACTAAATAGTTTTATCGATACATAAACCTGCTTCATACATTAATGTAACATGGTCACTTAATTGTTTAATTTTGTCAGTTTCTAAATGTTTCCAAAATTTGCAGATGGGAGCAACTGGGGCAGCAGAGGATAAAGTAATTTTCCCATGAACTGCATTGTTCCTCTTTTCAAATCAATTAATGCCTCATCACATCATGTCCAAGCAACTGGCCATGATTTTAATGGACCGAAAGCTCCACAATGGAACTTGTATATTCCCTGTGTTAGCTCTGTCCTTATCTTTCTAGTCTAGAGGTGTCAAATTTATTTACTTCAGGGACAAAAAAAGCCTGATTTTTGGAGGAGCGTGAGTCAAGATTGTGAACTAATGAAGCTGCATCCTATGTCACTGTGTTAACCTAAATCTCTAGTTTTGCCAGTGAAGGTAATTGTGGATTAATGCCCCTTTGCAGATATCTGTGGCAGATTGAAGACTGCAAAGTCTAAACCCTTGTGAATTTCTCCGCCTCAAAGCTTTCGAGATCGTGAGACCCATGAGGCTTTTTGTATTCGTCACTATATGAAATGTAGGGATGTACAAAGTTAGTGAGGTTGACCTTTTCCTACCAAAGGATTTCTGGAAAATGTAACGAGCACATGAAAAAGAAATTGTGCAACATTAACAGACAAAATGTTAATTTTGCACTCTCCTAATAAAAAAGGTGACAACTGTTGGTTTCGTGCTATTCAGAAGTGCTCTTCTTGGTACCTGCTGTGGGTGCTTTGTTTTTTTTAATTTTTATTTTATTTGTGGGGACTGGGGGATTAAGCATTGGTGCCACTTTCGGAGTCTGATGCTCCAGAGTCTGTAACAAAGTCTTTCAAGCCTTTGGATGTTTGGGGGCTGATGGTTTGTCTATACTTTGAGCGCTCCAGGCCTGCACAGTTTGCGGCTAGGCTTGCCACCTTTCCCAGAGAAGAAATATATTCTGTAAAGGTCGGAAACGATATTTAAAAGGAATGTTATCCAATACTGCCTGTAGTTATTTTAACATGGCCTTGCTGCCTTTGTTACTTTCATTTTCAGTCAAGGATCATTAAGGAAGCTATAGAACATATTTTTAAATGCTTTCTAGTTACTGTTTAAACTATGTACTAATAAGTGTAAACAAATACTAGCTTTAGGTCAATTTCCTCTTGTCATACCGGTAAAAAAGCGACCAGGTTGCAACCTTGTTTGCTCTCCATCTACGTGCACACATGGTGCGTACCACTCAGCTTCATACTCGTATAACATCTACCTCTGCTTGCGTTTCACGCTGTAACACACGTCATCACATTGTGACATAAATGTCTAAACAGTCTTTATAGAACCAGATGGGACTATAGAAAACATCTGGAAATTTCAGAAATGCATATAATAGGCTTGAAGTGTTGGGTATTCACAAATTGCGTCCCTCGTCCGTCCTGCACTGACTCTGCACCATCCCTACGGCCTTTCTGAGGGAGCATACTGTTGGGAAGATTTCCATCTTTCTTTGTGGGCTGTGCTGTACCCTGCCCCCTTGTTTTTAGGAACCTGTCATGCTCTACTCTGCCTTTTACGACCGCTGTCAGCAGCTCACCCACGCTGAGTAATTGGACGCTTGTCTGCAAGCAGTGGCTCTTAATTAAGGTCCATGCAAGCGGTTGCATCAGCGTATCTTCAAGTTTACGTGCATCACAGAGCCCCGCGATTGGGCTCAGAGGGATCGGACGCTCAGCCAGCAGACGTGCGTGTGACGTCTGTGCTTACGTAAGGCCAGGCTCCCATACAAGCCCTTGCTTCACTTGCCGACTTGAAAGTGCAGAGGCGGAACCTGGCTCGTCAAATGGGCATTTTTCCTCGCCTGAAATCCTCCACTTCAAACTGTTGGAAGCCATTTTAGGGCTTTCTTGCTTGAATGACCGTGCCAGCGTGCTTCATTCTAGGACTTTAGGCAGCTGAGTGGGTTGATCAGCAGACCACACTGCTGAGATCTGTGCAGCCTGAATAACCAAGGTCCATCCAAATCCTTGAAGGCTCAGACATGCCAACTCCGTATTTTTTTGCACAAGGGATGGAAATGTGTTCTTTCTAGGTGAGCATTACAAACCGTTACACCCTTCCATAGCAGGAAGCACTATACACCAAATTGTGTTATGAATTGGACTCGAGATATGACGAGGGCAAGTCTGTTGGCCTTTGAGTGCCAACAGTTGCTTCTGGGCACCAAATCAGTGACCACGTCCGTGGTGATGCCCACATGCTCGCACACACGAGTGGTGGGCACAGTTCTGCTTTAGCGCGATAGCTATTAGCCTGCTTTTCTTTGAAGATAATTAGATTTTGTTGCATTTCCTATTCTGATCTCTGTGCTTTAAACTGTAGGCTAATTTTTGTAGGCTTTGGGCGGATATGAATGAAGGTTTTGGCTCCGTCTTCGAACCTGTGAAATTTCTGAATACTACTCTCCCAGCGTTTTGCTGTTTCTCTTCAAGTTTACAATATCCCTTTGAAACTGCAGTGTCCTACACAGAGTGAGGCCCGGAGCACATCATTCTCACGATAGCCTCTGCCTATATAAAAGACTTGGATCCAGAGTGTGTACGTTTATTTTATGCTGTTTATTCTAAATATCGGGCACAGATCTAGTTCTGGGACTACACCTCGACACTAAAAACACTTGAATCTTGAATGCAATGGAGATTTGCAAATGGATATTTCACGTTGCTTTTGCCACAATAAGTAAGATTTTCAGTGTATGGGCAGTTTTACACCCTCCTCGCAACCCCAGTGGCTTTAAGACGGTATCTGAAGTATGCTAACCAACGCTACCCGGAGTCTCCCTGGCCAGACAGTCGTATATAGTCTTGAGCTTCATACCAGGTGACTCCGAGGTGGCCTGTGAAGTCTTCTTCTCCATAAGATTCTTCAAATTGCGGCATTACCCACCCACAGCTTGCTATTTGCAGGTGCGTAACTCTGGCCCCTGCAGACCCTGTAGTGCAGGGGGGCCGCTACCCTTTAGGCGGTCCCCCTGTTGGCCCAAAACCTATAAAGTATAGAAAACTCTCACCACGTCACCGTTTTGCACTACACTACTGCCTGTTTGCCAGCTTGTATAAGGACTAGGCCTCTTCTCTGCTAGACTGGTGTGGAGCGGAGACCCTCCATGTGACAGGCTGCTCAGTGAGAGTGCTAGGGCGGATGTGATGGCGTTTTCACCCAAGTACCTTCTCTTCCTCCCTTTCAAAGTGGAATTGATCCAGACCTGCTACAGGAGACTCCCTGGGGGCGTTCATGCTAAGGCGTGCTTTAACTCTCTGGTTGCTGCTCAGAGTGGTTCTGTAGGAAAGTCGTGTTTGTTGTGTGCTGCTTGTGCATGCTTTAAGCGGGGGTGGGGGCTTGTAAGAGAATTCTCTGTTATAAAGTGCAAAGATTGGAAAATTGCTCTGCCAGCAAAACCAAAGCCTGTCACTGATCATGCCATCTTTGTACAGAAAAGGTGTTACCTCTGCGTGAAATGTTTGTACAGCTTAGTCACATTTTTCCTGCAGTCATGAATCGATCTACTTTTTTTTCTAAACAGTATTGCTGCTGCGGCATTACATCACTCATAGCTCATTACCCAACAAATGTGCAAAATTTTAATTTCTATTCTAGAAGCGATGCCTCCTCACTCGTAGTCTGTTACCGTATCATTATTTTTGCCTAATGTTCTTAGCACAGGCAACTCATATTTTTAGAGCGATTTTGGAGGCCGCCAGTGGTTCTTCTGCTCTTCCTACCTGCCTCATACCAGCTTTCTTGATCACTCACTGGAAGACAGAATCGTTGTCACAATTATTTTATTAACCTCAAAGAATAGCTAACAAACACTGTCCAAAAAGAATGATCATGGTGGAAAATGACAATAAATTTTGGTATTTAACGTAGATTGAAAGTAGTGGTGTGAAACTGACCTGAAGGTCGGCGACATGTGGAAGACCGACATTGACAGTACATATTATTCTCTACTGATGTGGTGGGGATCAGGGTGACTTGTTAATTAAGATGGGGGTTGTTCTGCGCAAGGACGTGTTTCTGGTTCCTTTTTTAGGCAGTCTTTAAGGAAGGATAATATTCCAGATTCAGAAGGCAAATGTTGAGAAGGTGGCACTATGCAGGCACGGTATTGTTTTGTAATTTGTTTTCTGTAACACCACATGATTCACAGCCCTACTTAAAAGTGCCATCCTTGCGATCAGATGAGGTGTGGGGCAAAATCTATATTTTCCAACATTGCCGGAGGAAATTTGCTCTAGATGATATATAGAAAATGTGAGTTAAGGTGGTTTTTTTGTAGATATATGGAAATATTGAACGTCTGCCTAAAGGCCAGGGGTGGATACTTTTGAGGGTCCACTACCTCAGAACTGCAAAGCTTCCCCCGTTGTATTTTAAGAGTTAACATTCCCAGTGTTTAGTCTGTTGCCTATAGAGAAGTATGTGAACACTCAGCCATATTGCTCTAGCCATCCTCCCCTTGTACACAGTGGTGGCTCGCATAGGACGTGCTGCGGGGCGATGGGGCGGGGGGGAAGGGGCAGGGTGGGAGGGGTAGTAAACTCGGACATACGACGGAACGGAGGAACGTAATAATTACTTTCCTCCGTTCCGTCGTATGTCCGAGTTTACTACCCCCTCTCCCGCCCCGCAGCACGCCCTATGCGAGCCGCCACTGCTTGTACATGCTTTAAGGCCAGCACAACTTTCCATTTCGTCCTGTATAATCTGACAGTCCGATGTCTTGTGCAATATAAACTGTGTGCAGCAATGCGCATGCCGGGGCACGTGATAATGCATTTGTTCATGTGATAAAGTAAGACTCTCTGGTTTTCATGTGAATCTAGCCTCGCACTTTTTTACCAGCTATTTTAGCCCTCATTTTCGTCTCCAAAGCTCCATTTCCACTTTTTCTTTCCACCACAACTAGTTGTTGGATCCACATGGCCAAGTACAACCTCACCATCTCACCACTAAAAAGACTTTACTTCCAAAAACAATTTTAAAGCCATCTTTTCTACCTGATTGGCCATCGCCACACAACCTATGGCACTCATAGTAGCGGCTGATGTGCTGGAGGAGCAGCTTATGGGAGGTAGGTGGGGGGGGCACAGGTATCGCGGGGGGGAATAAAAAAGGTAATAAAAAATGGTACCTGCAGCTGTGTTGCGCTCTTCTGCTCCTCATCTCCAGGTGGCACAGGCTCACACAATGCCCTGCAGCCAATCCTGAAGCTGCTCTCACGCATGAGAGCAGCTTCAGGATTGGCCTGAGCGACCTTGATTTGCGCTCCAGGCCAGACTGGGGGTCTGTGCCTGCTCTCTCCAACCCAGCTGTGTTGCTGGGATGCATTTGTATATTATCGCACCCCACTGTGGACTTATCCCCCCTTTCCTGCCTTTAGTTATGTCCTCAAGGCTATCCCAAAAGTGTTCTGGTATATTTTCCTCTGCTGCTGACAGCCTTGATTATGGCATGCTTTGGCACCACCTTCTTCCTCTTGCTCTTCTAAGAAGTGTTGGAGAAATACAAAAGAAACAAAGAAATGTTGACAATTGCGAGGTTGTTTGGGTGGCGGTTAAGGGGGCAATTAATTTACTTTTCATGACTTCAGGTGTGTATAGCAAAGTGCTGGCCATATGAGGCATCCGTCAAATCCTACTTTCTAGGGCTGATGACTGAAGATCTGTTACAAGTTCTGGGAACTAAACTAAGCATCTGAACGAAATGGTGGACCTCCCAGCACTTCCCGCTCACCTCCTTCATGAAAGGAAGAGGCCACAAGGAGCAATAGTTTCAAAGGTAGGTACCTTCACAGAGTCACTGGTTAAGGGGCCACACGACTGCAGGGACAACGGACTACTGGTGGACCAAACAAACGTGTCAGGCTGGTAGAGACCAAGGCGCTCCAGACCGAGGGGTGTGCAAGGAATGGAGCACCAAGCCGCTCCACTGGTGCTCCACAAGGCCCGCGTCTTGCCAAAATGCATACGCTCAGTGGCTGCTTCTGCCCAATCACCATCCGTTTCCACTTATGACAGTGGAACCTTTGCTCCATTTGAGCTAAAACTTTTGTTAAGTCCGCAAATTAGGCGGCATATTATAAATTATGCAGTAAATCCATAATTATGTGGAAAACACACTGCTGAATGTATACATCCAGTGGCTGTAAATATCCTGAATCACATTAGTACACAAGGCAGTTTAGGTGTGAATGTTACAGAAAGCTAAAATGAGTACATCATCTTTTGTAAAATGCTGCATTTCTGAAATAAACTACATAATTTATTACAGTTGTACAATGTCACAGTTTAGTACAGAGCTCTGCAGAGCACTGTTGAACCTTCATATGATTGACACGCCGCTCCTAGCAGGGAGAGAGTTTAATCAAACCCACTCTGATCAGCGTGGTTGTTTGAACTGGTTGTGGTATAAATAGTTGTATTTATTTTTGGTTTGAACCGGTTGAAGTTGCGTTGCTGTTTGAGGTGAAAAGGAGGGGGCGAGCTGCCGTTTTTCCTTCGGGATGCAACGTAACCATGAGACATGTTGCTGCACGGCCCTTTGCCGCAGCGCCTCACAGGGCTCACGAATAGTGTTTTAGTGCCAGGAAGTGCTTAATGAGTATCTGCTTTTTACAAATGACAGGTTTGCGGCAGTTTTTGCAGCTGTGCAAAAAACGGACCTTCACAAGCAAAACGCCCTCGCAATTTTGGCAGAATTTTTTTTAATAAACTTTGAGTAGTTTTAGTATTTGCTGGCTAAGGATTTCCTACATCAGATCTGACTGGTGATGGCCTGGGGTTTCCTTAAGTCCTAGCTTCCCAGACCAGGTAGATCTCTACCTAAGCATTCCCTGGAGATAAGGATGTTTCTTGAGGATGAAGAGCCAGATGCACTATTCCTTGCTGAAACTTGGTTACACAGCGGGTCAGAACCAGACCTGCTACAAACCCTGCCCCTAGGTTTTACCATTAAACGCAATGACCGGGTGACAGGGAAAGGAGGAGGTGTGGCTATAATTCATAAAAACACGATTATGTGTAAAATTGATCCTAACACCATTTTAGACTGTGAAAGTATTACTTTTAATCTATCTCTCTCCGCAACTCACTCCTTTGGGGGAGTCCTCATTTACCGCAGGCCTGGAGGAAATGGCTGATTCATTAAATCGCTTACGGATAGGGCAGCCACATTAGCAGCCTCATCCCCCCCATATCACGTTATTGGGGGATTTTAATATCCATTTTGATGACTCTAATAAGGTGGTCCCCCTCAGAACTTATAGAAGATCTGCGGGCAGTTCAACTTGTCCAAAAAGTAGTAGGTCCTACCCACATTAAAGGCCATATATTAGACCCTATCTTTAGTAATCACCCCGGAATGTCGGTGAGGGGGGCAAGTGCGCGTCCCTGGTCGGATCATTTTCTAATCCCCTTTAATCTTTCAGTTCCCTTACATATCTCCACCACGAAAGTAAACCAGAGGAAAACTCGTCAATGGTCCAAGTTGTCGGTAGACCACTGGATTACAGCTTTAAACAATACTAAACCTGCCCCTAATCCAGACCTTTCTGAAGCCTTCGTAAACTTCACAAGCTGGATGGAGTCCACACTCGATACAGTGGCTCCCACTAAATCCAACTATAAGGACAAGAACAATAAGACTCCATGGTACTCCCCCGAGCTGCGAAGACTTAAGCAGATATGTAAAAGACTCGAGAGGGAGTGGAGGAAAGATTACCAGGAGACAGGGAAGCTAAAATATAGGGAGGCTATAAAAACCTATCAAAAAGAAATAAGAGCAGTACAGGCGGCCTACTATGAAAAGATTATTACCTCTGCTGTTAATACGCCTAGAGAAATCTTCCGAGTTGCCCAGGACCTACTTGAATTACCCAAAAATGATCCCGGACTAGAAGCCTCCTCAAAACAGTGCAATGCACTGGCAGAGTTCTTCCAGGAGAAAATTGAAAAACTCTACTCTACGTTCCCCGACGTTTCCCGGCCCAGTGATTTGGCTGATACGAAACCCATTGTAACTTGTCCCGAGGCTACGCTTGAGGAATTTCCAGCCATGACGCTTGAAAAACTGATAGAAATTTTTGGTCAATTAAAATCAGGCTCTCCACGGGATCCAGCCCCTCCATTTATTTTACATAGAGCTGGAAATGTGATCCTTCCCAGTATTTTGGAATTGGTAAACTTATCATTATCCTCAGGAGTGGTTCCAACCCCATGGAAACACGTAATGGTCAGGGCGCTTTTGAAAAAACCAAACCTTGACCCCGCAGATTTGGCCAATTACCGCCCAATATCGCTGTTCCCAGGAATGGTTAAATCTCTGGAAAAATATGTAAACTCAATTCTCTCCAATTTCCTGGAAAGGTACGACCGCCTACATACCACACAGACGGGGTTCCGTCCCAATCACGGAACTGAGACCGCACTTCTGACTGTGGTGGAGGACTCCAGGCAGATCTTAGATCAGGGAGGAGCAGTTGCCATCATCCTCCTTGATCTAAGCTCGGCATTTGACACCGTCAACTTCTCCATCTTGGTGGAGAGACTTGGAAGGATGGGGCTCCAGGACAAGGCAATAACATGGATACAATCTTACCTTGGAAAAAGAACTTTTCAAGTCTTTTCTGGTGATGCCTTCTCTGAGGAGGTTGAACTTAAGTGTGGAGTCCCGCAGGGCTCCTCACTTAGCCCTACGCTTTTTAATGTCTATATGCGACCATTGGCCGACATTGTTCTACCTCATAACATTAAAATCGTGACATACGCTGATGACACTCAGCTGGTCATTGCGCTCAATGGGGCTTGAAATTTCCCTTGAGACTTGTTTAGAGAAAGTTGCCTCCTGGATGGAACATTCGTGCCTCCGACTTAACGGAGGTAAAACTGAACTTATGCTTCTAGGAGGCGACCCTAGTATGGACCTCTGCCAGTTGTGGCCAAAGTGTCTTGGTCTGCCCCCTGTCCCTAAAACCAGAGTACAGAGCTTGGGTGTCTGGCTGGACAATGCCCTCAAGTTTGACCACCAAGCAGTGAAGGTGACAGGGGTATGCTTCGGGATACTTGGAGCTCTGCGGAGAATACTTCCGCTGCTGCCTATGAATGCCAACCGGATTCTGATTCAGGCTCTGGTATTGTCACGATTGGACTACAGCAATTCCCTTTACTTGGGAGCTCCAAAGGCAACGATTAGAAAATTGCAGGTGGCGCAGAATTGTGCTGCTAGGATGCTCATGGGCATTCCTAAATCCCAATCAGCCAAACCAGCTTTAAAAGCCCTGCAATGGTTACCCATTCCTGAAAGGATAAAGTTCAAGGCTTTATGTATTGCCCATAGGACAATCTGGGGAAAAGGTCCAAAAATAAATAAAACCCTCCTAACTTCCTATCGGCCTTCTAGGGAGCTGCGCTCACGCAGCCACAATTTGGTAGTTGTTCCTAAAATTCTAAGGAAGAGAAGTGGAGGAAGATCCTTTGCTTCTAATGTGGCAAAGCTCTGGAACTCCCTTCCGTTACAGATGCGCTCTGAATCCCTCATCCTGCCTTTTCGGAAACTTTTAAAAACCTGGCTTTTCCAGCAAGTAGCCGTATAAGTTGATTGGTTGTCTGCTTGATCGCTAGCGCTGGGATGCCTGAGGGTAGCTATGCGCTGTATAAATGTTTAATAATAACATGCCTGCTCCTTGGGAACTTATCAGACTATCTCGTTTGAGTATTATAAATTATATTTTGCCCTTTTTAGAAACAACCCGAAGACACACAGCAATGGAAATGAATTGGTTTGAATCCGAGTCCACCCCATCACCCTTTCATAACCTTTTGATACAGTATAGCTGTCTAATTTGTGCCGGTGGTTGCAGGGGGTGCGTCCTGGCACCTGTTGTCCAGGTCTTATTGTGTTGGAAGAGGAGGTGGAGGTGGTATCGAGACTAGACAGACTTGGTATTCTTCGACCCAGACAATTTATTATGTTTTTGGGTGTTTTTTATAAAAATTTATTTTTACACAATTTAAGCGCTAGTTTGCTACATGTTGTGGCTGTTCGTCATCGCCAACACCACTTTGCATTATGGGAAGTAAGAGAATATAAAAAGCGCTATTGGATAAATTGCTGGTACTGGCTAATGTGGTATTTTCTTGCAGAAACACTTCAATACTTCACTGGCTCAAACATCTTTGGCCCCTTCATGTGGGTAAATTGAACACCGTTCATCCTCGAGCGAGAGGAATAGCAAAGGTCTAGGGCTCGCTCGGTTGCAAAATATATACCGCAAAGCCTTTGTGCTGACCCACAATGGTGCTATCCTGAACTCTCTCCATTGCTCCAGGTCTGTCTAGAATACATACTGTAATGATGGTCAGAGCTGCCTTTTTTGATATTTTATGTTGAACACACATGTTAAAATCCTTTTGTGAAATCAGGTGCTGATGTTACAGGTGTACTCTTGACCACGTTTCTCACCCGATGTCCCTTTCCTCTGTCTCTTTGCAGTAGCCTTCCACAGTCCTCCGGTTAAAATTAAAAAGGAGCAGCAGAGCACTTGTTCAGACCCAGCACTGTCCTGCAGCCAAAAGCAGACGTTCCCGTTCCGCAATGGAGAGCAGTGCCTTTACGCCAGGTAGGCTTGCTCCCATCGCGCTTTAGTAGTGCGCAAGGGCCTCCTCTAAAATGTGTATGGTCCAGCTTCAGCTTTCTAATGTTACATGTGATGGGATGTGTAGGATGGCTTTGGTTAATCCATTTTTTAAAAATCAGATTTGAGAATGAAGGCAAGTATCTGTTCCCGGGTGCCTTTCATGTGTCACGGCGGAGCCTGGGGATGGAGTCTTTAGTGAAAACTTGGTTTTCACAGGATTTCCCATTCCCTTGTAAACGTGTTAGGTTGTGCAATCACTTAGATTAAGAAATGTGGTTTCTCTGGGAGGTCTGTTTATATAATCACATTTTACATGTGCCATCAAATGGATACACTGTTTTCATTCCTAAGAAAAGACAAAACTCTTGGTTCAAAGTATTTTTTGGAAGAAACCATGTCAACAGCTGAAATGGTTCTGATTACAACAACACATTGCCATTTTACCTGTTATGGATAAACATTTGCTATGCCATTCCTGTGCTTGTATGCACTTCAGGCGCACAGCTACACAAACGAGGAGTTGGTGGCGCAGTAAGTGCGGTGAAAGTGCATGGAAGACCCCCATTTTCAAGGACTTGGAAGGAAACCTATTTGCTCAGAGGAAAAGATTTTTTTTCCATGTAGAAAATGGAGTATAGCAAAATCCAGTTAAGAAATGTTATGGTTATCCAAACCCAACCATGTCAGATATTCTCCAGTATGGATGCCTATTCTTTGGCCAACTAGGCAAGATCTGGTGTACATCTGCCACTTCTCCTCTGGGAGGTGATGCGCTCTAGTGTCTATGTTACTGACTTAGGAACCCAAGGACCTGGGTTCTAATCCCGATTGCGACTTAAAAATTGAGGTCCCGATGATCTGCTGTTTGTGAAAGGCCTTCTCTGCTGCAGAGATGTACATCTCTTACACAAAGCTTCAAAGGAACACCCAATAAACCTTCAGATTACATCACTCCCATGCAACTGAAATATTATGAAGAGAGGCAAAATGTGGGGCAAACTTTGGCCTCGAGACTCAAGAATTTTCACTTTCCAGCGCTTTGTTTAAAAATCTGAAAACTTGATTACAGTTTTGAGGCCACACAGAACACATTGTGTACCTTTTAATCAGCCAGCTTGCAGCCTATAAATGCACTGTTTAACCTTAAAAAAAATACATAAATGGTTGTAGAATTTTATCACTGCTACATTTGATGTTTCCAAACACTTTGCATGTTACAGGCCTTAACTGATTTGCCTTGCCCCTTTTTCAGTGCCTATGATCAATCAAGACAAGTTGGACTTAAGTCGCCAAACCAAGGGGCCCAGATGTCTCCTCTTCAACACTTCTCCAGACAAGACAGAAACTTCATGAGTCCTCAGTCATCCTCCCAACCCATTCCCTCTAGGGGATATCTCATGGAACACAGGTGTGAACCAAATTAGGCAGGATATGGGACCTGTATAAGATGTCCATGCATGTCTCCGCATTGTGATGTGTAATGGAATCTTCCTTGCTGCATACAGCCAAGATTGTAATTAATACTGTAACGTAGTTGAAGTGGGATTTGGCTTGGTTGAAAAGCATATGTGGGAAACAGGGGAGGATGAGTTTGTGGGAGCTGAAGGGCGTTGCTGGCTCAGCAGAAGATGAGCTTATCAAACTGTGGGTTAGATATCGCTTTTTAGGGATTTAACCGGATGGGCATTAAGGCTTTGTGTGGAATCTGTAGAGTGTTGAATTATTAACATGTAACAAAGCACAGTAGAGTTCTGTGGTTGACGTAGTCATTGACAATGCAATGCAAATTCCAGTGCTCTGTTTTCGTGTTTATTTTAGGTAAGTTGGCGGGGGAGACATTTATCTTTGAACTGTTTTGGGAGATGCCTATAAATCTTAGGCTGGTGGGGCAGATTATAAATTGAAGTAGGAACCTAATTCTACATCTGGTTGTTTCAGTGCAGTCCTTGCATTTAAGTGAAGTCAGGTGTTGGATGTTGAATTGGACAATTTTGTCTTTGGTTTAGTTTATCTCCTAAACGTGCATTGAATGCCCCTACATGTGGTGTTAGATTAGTTAATTGTTGTTTGTTGTGTATATTACCTGACACTTGCAGCATAGAATGCGTTGGCTAGCTAAGCACCAGTTTTTTTTTTTTTATCCATAATGTAAGCTGACATACTTAAGTACCCAAGTGCTTGTGATCTTGAGTGTTGAGTTTAACTTTTTAAGTAGCATCCAGCTCTCCTCACCCATGACGAATTTCAGGCTTGTTCTACACACACAGCCCACTATTACACGTTTTCTGATTCACTCACCTGTGCTTTTGTGCCCGTTCAGCTCCAGATACCAGCAGCCTGTGGAGATGTGTCATTCCTTCCCTTCATCTCAGAGTATGAGCCGGGAAACTCCCATCACCTACCAGCGACAGATGTCCGAGCCATGCCTGCCTTATTCCCAGCAAGGCTTTAAACGGGAGTACCATGATCCGATGTATGACCAGGCAAACCAGCTAAGTCGTGGTGCCCATCGATACCCGGCCAATGTGGTGATCAAACAGGAGCAGACCGACTATGCATATGACTCTGGTATGATTCTCAGTTCTCTCTTGTAATTATTTCATCTTCACCTGTCATGAGTGTCATGCTTGTGTATATTCACTATCATCTCCTACATTTTTTTTCTTCTTTCATCTGCAGCATTTCAGATAATTGCTATTTTAGATTAAACATGCGATTTCAACTTCTGCATGGCGGTGTGTGAAATTGTTATTACTCAAGCAGAGTCACTAATTATTGTCATAGCATTAGTTTGCAGTTTCCTGCTTTTTTTTTTTTCTGCTTTTTTTTTTCGTAGTATGCACATAATATTTTCTCGTGACAGTTAGTTGGGACCAGTAACTCGCTTGCAAGTGCATACGTTACATTTTGCTCAGAGGGAATCTTTATACTAAAACTTGCGAAAGTTACGTGTAATTGTCCCCCATTTTCTCAAACTTCCTGCCCAGATTTCGAAGATCTTTGACCTGGTTCGCTAATTCTAATTGCAATTGCATTTATATAGCGCTTACTACCACTGACGAGGTGTGAAAGCGCTTTTCGGCGAGTAGCACTCTTACTCCGGAACCCACAAAGGATTAGTGGTGAATTTGTATAGGGAAATGTGAAATTAATTTGAGCGGTGGACATGCAAGTCTGATTCAAGACATTTAACCTTGCCTGATTTAGGAACAGACTGAACCCACCTGTAAGTACTTGTGACAAGCAACGACAATCTGCTCTCCTGACTTTTGTTACCATCTGCAGTTGAACAATGCGCTCATGGTAGTACACATGGCCTGGTAATGTGTGTTTCTTTCTAGTCTTGAACTCCCTTGTGGCTTAACAGTGTATGGATTATATACAATGGAGGGTGCATTATCCCACAGATCATGCTTTGTATTCACTGGCTCCCAGCACACTCAGGTTTGCAGACACTGCTGCTCCGACACCAGAGGCCTTGAGGCCTAATGGAGGCTAATGCTCAGTAATGCAAATTATTGTGCATGTTAAGGTATTGACTGCTCGGACTAGTAATGGGGTCTGAGACGAAGTCGTAAGAGATCTATTTTTAATATACCCGCCTTCATCTGGGGTGCAGATATTGTGAAAATCAATGGGCGGCGGCCCAGAATATTTCGAGTCTTTTTGTACGCTGGTTGCATGTGTGCAGTGGACACGAATGCACATTAAAGGTTACATTCTGTTGGTTATTGAGTGCGCCATATCGGACAGAGTAGGTAGAAACATAGATTTGTTAAACTTCAATGAGTTCTTGGAACTTTTGACCAAGTGAGCTATGCCTTGGAAGGACTGGTCGGCTGGTGAACCAGAGGGGCCAGTAGGGCTTGGGCAGAGCTGGTCACATGCCTGGTGGGCTGGGACAGAGTCCGTTACATGTTGTGTGAGTGGCTGCCATCCTCTGAGGCACTCCATTGTTCCCTGGCTGCTATCCTGCTGGCCGAGGAGCATAGTTCCTAATTACTGTCGATGACGACGTAGACATAAACAGGGGCTTTGCTACTGAAGCATTTATGTATAATGGCTTTCAGTGTTTTTCCTCACTGGAATATAACGGCATTTGCTTGTCCAATGCTACTTTTCCTGTGAAGTTTTAAATAAGCGGTAAGGGTTCGTCTCGCTAGCTTTCTTTTTTGTGAGGCGTCCAGTCATAATGACCCAAGGACCGTACAGAACATTAAGTGACAGCAAGAGCCTGAAAGACATGCATTGAGCAGGGGTAGGTAGGCGCGAGAAGTCCAGTGGCCCACATATAACTGTGTAATTAGTAAAAACAAATCACACTTGCATTTTTTTCTGCTATGGTTAAAGAAGCACTTACCATATCTTTTTTTAAAAATTGTAATATATTCGGATTTCATCTTGTGATGGTAACGGGGCCCATGACCTCTGTTTTTCCTTCAGTGGGTGGGGTCTGCCGTTTTTCTGCCGCCATTGCTTTTTTCCCCCTATAATATTTATAAAGCGCACTGTTACTTAGAAATGGGGTGTCCACACCCTGATGATTATTTTCTGCGCATTCAGTATTTATATTGAACTGTTTCTAATATCTTTTTGCAATAAATATCTAAAAGATTTTCTGTGTATTTAATTTTGCTGTAGTGGTTCTGTTTTTATTCTTTGCAAACATGCTCTCTCTTTCTGAAAGACCTACACACCTAGGTTTTAAGTGGTCTGTGGGAAATGCGATGGTGTGATCATGTATTATATGGGATAAAGTACCCCCTGCTGTACATGATAAGGATATTGCGAGTCACCTCGGAGTTTCATAACCTTATAAAGGAACTCTGCCTTTGGCCGTGCTCCTCTATGTGGTTATGGAACTGCTTGTGACTTGCAATATCTTTATTCTGTACGGCAGGAGGTACTTTATACCTTATATATTGCTTCTGTGGTAGTTGTCGAAAAGTCTCCATGTTGTACTGTGATGCACAGCCTGCACACTCCCATGAATTGCTGGCATCCCTGTGCTCCAAGCCTTTACTTCCAGTCTGCAGTATACCTGTGCCAGGTACCAAGATCGTTCTTGCGTTTAACAGGATTCAACATCACACCAAACCAGGAAGTAACAGACGCTTAAGATGCCCCTCCCTCCTTAAACTAGTGTGTGAAAGCACAATCCAATAAGAAAAGACATAATGAGGGCTACAAAGTAAACCGCTCCGTGACACAGCGCAGGAAGTGACTCATCCAAGGGTTAACTCCAAAGTCAAGCCCCCTTCCTGAACTGGACCTCATTCACTGAATAATAGGACATTATTGTCATTCCAAACAGTATAACTGGCTTCACTCCATAAGATACCTGGAAACAACCCCCTTCGTTGAGCCACAGCAGCACTTGCTTCTTTGCTTAGAAATCAAAGTACTGACTGATTGTTTTGGTCCTAGATATATCCTGCGAACTGAAAACTTGCTTCAACCAATCCAAATAAAGACACTTCAAGTAGTGTACTGCATCACGTGGCTCACACAACTATGTATAACAAATACAGCTACAGCATTGGAGCCACACTAAAAAACATGCAGCAGTGGAGACACAAAAAACAACAAAAAAAGTTCACACTGCTCCATCAAACACAAATGACTAACAACAAACGTTTCGCAATGCCCACTGGCACTTGACATAATGACCATCCTTTCTGGCACCTAACCTAGTGTCTGACAAACACCTCAGCCAAAAACACTTCTGCTGACTCAGTCCAAGATGGAGTGCATTACCCTTTTAAAATGGGCTGCTTTTGCAGTCTAGTTTCTATCGTGTTGCCTCTTTACAGAAGTAACGTAAACCAACAGGACTTTGTGAACTGTTTCCAAATACACTTGTAAGATCGTAACATACAAGCAAACTGTTTTGCATATTATTGCTCTGACTATTTTGCTCACGTGAGAGAAAAACGTATTGTGCAGCCGAAATTCAGATTACACATTTGTGAGGCTAGTACCAGCTCCCCTGTGAACCACTGCGGCTCCTCTTCCACTTACTATATTTAGAACGGTAGGAAAAAGCTGTGGAAGTCCTAGTGGATACAGAAACCAAATTTATGTTTTTGAAAAGGATTGAACGTCATATACATGGGAACCTGTCCATGTGCCCTAATGCGGTGTCATCATCTAACCTATGATTTCTATGGGACTAAAGCAGTCTGTACCTTCAGGCTTGATACTTTCTTTGGTTAATTTGTTCTAACCTGAATGTGATTCCTCATGCTCTCAATTCCCTCTAAATAAAACACAGTCCAAGCCTAGTTTAAAAGCAGTACAGCTCTGCAGAGGGTACCATAGAAATGGAAACAAGCACATACTTGGTAAGGCATAGCCAACCGTCTTGGAGCATCTGTGAAGGAGTTAGTTCAGATGCAGTTACTTTTGAATGTTTTCTTCTTGGGAGAGGATTCATCAGTTGTTTCCTGAAAAAGGAGGTCGGGTGCTCCGGGGGGTTCAGCTTTGGAATGGCCCCACTGCCCACAAGTGTAGGAAGAGAACACTTGTCTAAAGCCTTTTTGTCTTTGCTGTTCTTGGTCTCAAGTTTGGTGATGTCTAAACTGCTTTTTTGCATTGGCCGTTGTAGATCTTCATCTTATCTGCCAAATAGGTTGCACTGTTGGCTATAGCTGCCTTCTCAGTGATGCCACACATCTTGAAGGTGATGCCGTCAGACAGGATGGGAGGGCAGGGGCAGCCTGTGAAGTTCTGAAGCGTGAGGTGTGATCCAGCCCTACTTTCTCAGGCCCTTGTTGAGTCACATGCTTCCTAGAGGACAACGTCAGTGCTGCTGCGATGGTGCTTTTGATACCGATAAACCGGGCATGCCACGAGCTGTTCTTGTATTTACGTTTGTTGCTGGTATTCAGGCCGAACTCTGCTTTAAGGGGACTCCATTTTGAATATGCTGATAACCAGACTGGAATGGTGGCAAGGGAGCCCTTGAGGTGATTTGTTGCTGTGTCCATATTGATTCCATCTGCAGTAATATGCCTCATTTGACGTCCACTATTGTGGTTGCCTGAAAATGTCAGAAGCACAGGAACCTGTGCATTAAAATTTTACGTACTTCAAATGCCATAATCGGAAATAAGATTTTTTTCTTTGTACTCCCAAACGAATGGTTAGTCTACTCGCACTTAAAAGCTTTGCCTGGAGTGCTTGCTAAAACATTTGAGAATTTATGAACACATTTCCAGCCATACTGAAATCTGCCTAGCACAGAGCAAGGAGATCCTGTTATATCATGGTTCTTTCTAGGTCACTTGTATACACATGGTACAGTTCTGCATTACAGATCACCGGTGACAAAGCTGAGACTGTTGTGCTTCGATATGCTTGGCTGCTGAGTTTCAGAACCACCTTTTAAGGGAACTGGAGGGTTTGGCCTAAGTGAGAGCATCCTGCTACTCTGACTTGTGAGAACAGGTTTGTAAGTTCATGAGCCAGATGATTCTGCCCTCCAGGCCAACTGCATAAGGCATGAGATGACAATCGGGCTACTAATACTGCGTAATTGGACCTTATGACAAAGGGGCACGAACACCTGATACAAGAGGGTATCGCTAGGCTAACCTTTTTGTAGGTAATTTGGCTGTGACCTGAGGGTACACGCTGGTCAAAAATATCAGTTTCCTCTAGACCTATATTGTTGTTAGACTTTATATAAATTTATTGGAAGGCCTAGCTCCATTGTTCTTGATTGAAGTAGGACATAACTTGAGAGGATGTTCTAACCATTGAATGTGCTTCTTTTATGATGACTACAACTAAAACCTAAATTGTTATGTGATCAGCATTTTATAGCACGTTTTTCTATTTGTTTATAGTCCTGTTTGTAGTTGCTTTATGATTATGGTTTCAATGGTCTAATAGTCTGTATGATAAATTTCTGTTAGTTACTTTTTTATCTGCCTTGCCTCATCTGTTGGGGGATTTAGAGAAAATGGATACCAACCTCCATATTGATTGCGTGTTTTTTTCTATATATTAAGAGGTTTTTTTTTAAAGAACGAGGGTACTTTTGCCACAATGCCTCCTATTCATGCCTTCAAATCAGTTGTGTCATTCGACACTTTTAGCTAGCCCTGTTTTTTTCTTTGACTCAACCACTGCATGCTTTGTTTTTTAATTCCACACCTATAATGGTGAAAAAGTCCAAGACCGCTTTGACCCAACCTCGCGTGCTCTGCATCAATGTAGGTGCAGGAAATCAGATCATGGCTATCTTTTAAAATAAGACTTATTAAATATGCCGTTAGTGTGTGTGCATTTATTTTCAGATTTTTCTTCTTGTGTAACGGGAATTTAGCAAATGATATTCACTCCTGGACAAGGCACAAACTGCTTCAGTTCATATATTAATAAAATATGTAATTTTCTCTACTCAAGTAAAAGATCTGACCGAGCTTGAGACAAAATTGATTGGCACCATTTTACTAAATAAGTAGCAAAAATGGCGGAAAACCGGCTTCTTTTTTTATTATTTACGACTAAGAAGTTTTTAAACTTATATCACATAGAAATGATTTACAAGCCAAGTGTTATGTATTTATCGGTCGGTCCAAGTTCAGTTTCCTTCATTTTCACTGCAGCAGTAACCCTTCATTAATATGCAATGAGGCAAAACGTGTTTATTTAAATTTATTCTAATGCACCATTGGAAATATTCTATTATGTATCCCGTTGACCATTGCCTGATGCCATTTTACCAGCCTATTATTTTTAATTTAAAGTGAGAACAGGCAGTATCTACAGCTTGTGCGCAGATCGGGTGCCAGACATGATAAACTCGGCTGTACTTCGTTGCATTTCCGCCTGCGCTATAAACAGCTAACGCCACCCCCCGCTGTGGGCTCGAACTCTCGCGTGCCCCGCGCGCACAGTATCGGACTCGCCCGCCTTGGAAGTTCACCAAGCTTATCTGACTTCTCCACCGGGTTGGTGACCTTCAGGCAGTGTAACCTGGACTGCCTTCCCTGGCCGGGACCGAGATTACATTTCATGCCCTTGCATGGTGCTTTCCGTCCTGCGAATTTGCGCAGGGAGCTTTTTTTTTTTTTTCTTTTTCTTTGAATGAGCTTGGAGGAATTTCATTCACAAAATGGAGGACATTGGAAAGACTATAAGTCCCAGTTGGGCCGGCTGTGGTGTAGTCTTTCACCGAGCTCTCTTTTCATAGGCAGCTGACCTCATCCTGAGAAGAGGAAAAACCCAGCCCACTGCAATATGAGCTGCTTTGAATTTTTTTTTACAGGTCGGCTGCTTGCCTGCAGGCATGCACGGAGAAAAATGAAAAACAACAATTTGGAAGTTATAATCACACCCTGCCTCCTTCGAAGGGAAACCCGCTTTGAAGGCAAATTATGTGTTTCTTTATAATCAAAAAAAATAAAAAACCCACGCCCTTGGTGGCTGAGCGCAACATTGCTTTTATGGATGTCCTGTTTCGAAGCAGATCTAGAAATGGCCCGGGAACGTTCCATACTGCCTTCTTGTTTTTCTTTCGTTGCACGCCATTGCTGCAACATACCGAGGAAGTGAAGCCGGTTGGCAAAATACTTTATCCCCCAAAAGAGTGGGTTTTTTTGTGGTTTTTTTCACTGGCTGGCTTATGACATCTCTGTAACCAGTGGTGGTATGTTATTGTGTATTAAAGCAATCACAATAGCTATTCCGAAAATCCAAAGGCGGTCTGATATTCACAAGCTGTTACTCATTATGCAGAATATATACAGGTAACATTTAAATGCCCTAGGAGGAAGGGTCCGCCATAGTGCTGTAAATTCGCATAAGTGAAAAAGCCACAGGTGCACGTAAATAATACAAATGAAGGTGTTTTTGGCACAACAGCAGTAAGATTAAAAGTGTGGATCTTTGGCAATGTTGGCTACTCGTTCCTTAGCAATGCTCGTGGAAGTATGAGCTGTTCTCCCTGTTTGTGTCACTAACACTTGTTTTTGAAGGACATAATCCTTGTTAACTTTCCCTTGTAATTCTTGGTGTCTATTGGTCTTCCAGTCTAGATCTTGAATGTACTCAATCAACCCAACCTGGTAAAAAGCATCCCACGTTAAATAATTTACCACACACATGGCAAAGTAACTTGCTTATTAGACTAAGAAAACCTGACCACTCTTCACCCACACCCACTGTACAACAACTCGTCCAAATGCTTAATGCTACCCCAGGATTGCAAACTCCCTCGCAATACAGCAACGCTTCTGGAAAGCTATTTGGCAACAGGCTAACTGCAGGCTTTTAAACATTTCTAAAATGTATTCATTAACATTTTCAAAAAATTTCCAAGACAATGACTGAATTTTCTTCTTTTTTTTAAAAAAAACCAATCCACATCCACTAACACACCAGGTGCAATTTCAGACATCTGCTGAAAACATCCAGACTTGGATGAAAATGAACCAGAAAGCCGAGCATCCTTCACCCCATGCCTGGACCAGACATTTCACTGAATGAAAATCTCAATTGCATGAATGTATTTGTGACACTGCCCTTCAGCTTGCTTCTCAACTTGGAATGTCCTACCAACCGGAGGAAGGCAAGAAACCGGCTCCACCTCTGTTCTCTGTCATGCTTGAAATCAGTCTGCAGTAATCTCTGATCCTAGATAGCCTTACGCTCTTTCAAAGTGAGTATCTGGCAGGCATGATGTGATCTGTAGTGGTGGCTGGTCTAGACTATGTAATGTGTGCACAACCATGTGGCAGAATGTACCTGAACTTACACAACAAGACCACAAGAAACCCACCTTTAGATGCCCTCCTGGTTTCTGCTTTACTTGTGCATCAATTTTTCAAGTCTTACATCTTGGACTGCACACTGAAACTAAGGGCCAAAGTATTTGCTAAAATCGACGTATTTGTTGCCATCAGCCACCAGCCTGCGCTTGATAACCGCAAACCTGATGAAACCAGCACATTTTCAAGAGGCTTAAACATGTAAGCATGGCCCAGTGTTCTGACCATAGAATGCTCGGATTCCAAATTGATCTCCCAGCTTTAAGATACAACTAAAAGCTAACTTTTCAGGCGGATTTACAACTGAACACCATGAAGCACGGAGGAGCGCCCAAACATGAATTGCAGGGTCTGACACTGCCTCTGTTAGGACTCTAACCTTGCCTGCCCCTCTTCATCATGCGCATTCTGCTGAACGCTCCAGCTCTCTGAAGTGGTTGAAAGGCGATGTGACAAATTATCTAAAACCTCCAAATAAATGAACTGCAGAAACATTCCTCCAGGATCCACCTAGATTCATACCTATCCAAAAATACAAATGCATCTCTCCCACGAAGTAGGACTATGAATTAATTGACCACCACTTATCACTACGGGAAGAGGAAAGGAGGGTAAATATTGTGACTGTATGCAAGACTTGCATTTAGTCTAACCCCCAAGATTTATTCAGTTTTCCACTTGACGTATTTCGGGTTGTAAAACCAATCCGCTGCCATGAAAGCGCTGATGTCATGTTAAAATTTCTGTTCTGGAGGGGTCATGTTCAAATGACTGTAAAAGAACTACTGTTTCTGAAGCTGTTAAAACTCACTCATACATTTGTAGAATTCACACTCTGGCCAACTTCCATTACCCCCACTGCATCCTTGTATGACAGAGGCACACATAGCTGAACCACGCATGCGTCTACAATGTGGTCGCAGCCACGAATGCGGTCGCAACCACGAATGCGGTCGCAACCATGAATGCGTCTTAACCAGGCATGCGTCTTAACCATGCATGCCTTTACAACGATTTTCATTATAAAAGCATGATTGCTAAAAGAATATGCATCGAAAATCCTAAAAAATCACACATACACTAGACACCCCTAGCCATCAGTGAGAAGCCCCTTTCACCTGGAGCAACTGGAACCACCCATAAAGCATTTCTCCAGAACCTCTAAAACAGGCCCATTGGAGAACATTAGACACCAACACCTCAGAAACAACTGCTTTTCTACCAGTTCCACTTGACCGATCCTTTTCAAACATGGAGGGACACAAGTCCCACTTGTCCCCGGCTACCTTACCAAGACCTATCTCGATCAAATCACGGGAAAGGGTACGACTTTTACCCCAAAAAACCCCCACCCGCGCCCATTCAAATACAATCAAAATTCAACCAAAACAACTTGAAAACGCACCAAATCGCAGCCAAACATCGTTACGCCTATACGCACAAAACTGAAACGGGTCCTGAGCCCTAAACTCTGGTAACCTTAGCCCATTCCAACCCTAAGCCCATAAATCTACCCCAGCCCCCCGCCCTGAGCCCTAAAATCAAGCCCCACCACCCCCAAATAAAAATACTCCCACCTCCCAAATCCGGCCCAGCCCGCTTACCTGTCTGCGTCACGCTTTCAGTCCCGAAGCTTCCGGTTTTTCTCCCCTCCCATCCGGACATCTAGACCGTGCACTGCCATAACCAGACATGCGTGGTTAAGGCATATGCATGGTTAAGGCAAGCGTGGTTCTGCTTGTGGGGGGGGGATGGCACGCATGGCTCCGCCCACGTTGTTAAGGCTGTTTCCTTTTCCCCTGCACAGCAGCATTTCCTTACTACTCACCAGTGTAGTTTGTCCAGTGGTGCCACTTTCCAGCGTCTCTTACCCAGTTAACTTAAAAAAATCTGTTGTCATTACAAGGTTTTCTTACTTTTAGACCTGAGTAATGTTTGGTAGTGGAGGGGTAGAGGGGGTACGGATGTCTCAATAGGCCAGAAATGATAGCTGGGGTTTGACAATTGGCACCAACTGTAGTAAAATCTGAAAATGCCCAGGTGGCTCACCATACAAGGCAAACCCTAGTAGGCTTGAGTTTCTGTTATGGACACAAGCATTCCCACTTTAAGAGCTTTAACCATACTAGGCCCGGGGCATATAATTAAAGAAGGTGTTCCCTTTCCTGATCAGTTGTTCCGACAGCTCTAGCATAACCAGACTGCCCATTAGTGCCAGCTGAGGTGTGCAATTATGAATGTGTGGTACCTGTTTAATATAATACATATTTCTGTAATCCTTGGGCTTGCAGCTGCTATGTAAGGTTTTGTCATCACATGATTGGAGCATATCCCTTACCCTTTCACATGACACTCGACTCTAACCACATAGGACTTGTCTATCAGATTACCTTCCAACATTACTTGCAGGTATCTTCTTGCAATCGTGCCAGACAACCGTTCTCTGAAGCAAGGCTTCCATTCCCTACTGCTTTAAGCGGTAGGCACTCACTTTTTAGCAGTTTCTGGTTTCAAATGCCAGTGCTGTGAATTTTTCAAGAGTTGCTGTTAGCACTCTGTGTGGATTTGCACCATCTTCTGTGACAACTCTCTCTCATGTGCTCTCAACTCCGCTAAGCTATAAGGTCGGACAGCGGAGGTTCTGCTAAGCTGAGTCAGTCTTAGTTTTGTCCAGTCTGCTGTATCTCACTCAGCTGCCGACCTGCATCTCATCTCAGAAAATGTCCGCCGGTGCAGGAAGTTCCTGAATTGTATTGCCTTGCATGATACCATGTCCAGGGCATTGGGTGTTGCTTGCTGCTCTTTACTGCTGAGAGACAACTATGGTGATACTCCAGCTTAATCTGAGTCAAGTCTTTCCCTTTCTTCATATTTTTAAGGAAAGGGTTGGTTAAAGGTGTGGAGGGAAGTGGTAGGAGTGACCGCACGACCCCTCTAACAGCAGATGGCAGGACCGGAGGATCTCTAAAGAGGGAAGAATGGAGAAAGTCGAGGAGCGTAGGACAGAGATGGGACATGGAGGGAAGAGAAGCGGGGGCTGGTTTGGATACACCCAGTGGAGGAAATGAAAGAATTAAGAATGAACGCCCCACGCCTCAGAGCAAAAGGCAGTGCTTGCAGGGCTGAGACGATTCAGTGAAAAGTAAGTAGGAGACCATAGTGGAAGTGAAAAGGAAGAGAAAGGCGCATAGAAAGACCTTGGTAGAGAGAGAGAAAGAAATTGAGAGAGAGGCTTGAGGGGAGAAAAAATAGAACAGAGGTAAGACCAGAGAGTGAGAGGTAAAAGATAAGCGAGGAAATGAGCGACCTTCACGCCGGAAGCTGAGGGAAAGGCTGACGGAACTGTGGAAAGAGAAAAGGAAGCAGATAGGGAAGGAAAGAGCTAAAGAGACAAAGTGGGTAGAGGGCAAGCAAAGAGAAGAGGGCATAGGAGAGAGATGGCCCAAGAGAGGAAGAGAAAGTAGGAAAGAGGAGCAAAGAATAGATGTGGAGGTGAAATGAGAAAGATGGCATTTTATACTGCCACCTGGCTCAGAAGTCTAATGCTCCCTTCCTCTGATCCATGTGCCAAAGCATATGTGATGTCCTCATCGAATGAAAAGTGTAAAGCCAATTCCATTGACCTCAAATTTCTGGTGATTGGTTTTAGAAATTAAAAAACCCGACCTCTTTTTGGTCATAGAATGTTGCCAAATATGTGAGGCCACCCTAAAGCAGTTATGGATTATCAGATTAGCCACCTGTCAAAAGGGTGACACTTGCATATTATGTGCTTTGATTAGTCATGATCTTAAACATTCAGAATATTGGGCAGTTTTTGTGTCCACACTGGAAACTAATTCATATCAAACTTGCTTGCAGTAGCAATCTCGAACTATGACACAGCCATAGACTTCAGTACTTTGAGCTAGGTGCCAGAGCGTTAATGGGTGCCAACGTGGCTACGGTCTCATGCCTAGCATCGCCTGGTGAGTACTGTGGAGGATTCCATATCTTAAACATTGCGACTTATAGTGCATCTGGGCTCACAAGCTCTTGTCCATTACTGAAAATGCTACTTTGGCTACACTGCCTCTGTGCGTGACCTTTTAGCAGAATGTTCAGCTAACGTAAGGATCAGAATTGTACCTGGGAACTCCCTATTGTAAACACGAAACAAGCCTTGGAAGGACAGTGGAGCGCTGTGCATCACTCCAGGTATTGGGTTACATTTCACACCGTGAAAGCTTTCTTAGATAATACAAGAGCGAGAATTATGGGTAAGCTGGTATTGAGGTGTCCTGGTTATTCTTAAGGCAAATAATAGTTTTTGCTTCTCCCTGGGAGCTAACAAAGGGTTGTATAGATGCCACAGCAGTGTGTTATTGATCACCGGCTTTGAAAGCATTGGCATATTACCAAAAGGGCTACACGCTCGGGGTTAAAAAGAACTAGGTCTAGGAGGGGGCAATGGTGTGTCTAGATCTTTGGCCGGTATTAACGACATCAAACATATGATAAATATGCATACAGAATCTTGATGGAACTCATTGACGTAGTTTGTGGTTATACAGAAAATCTAGCAAGGCATTGGCCTTCCTGGATCTGTTTTGGACAATCGCTTCCTTGTTCATCTGGCCTAAGAGGGTGTGTGGACAGGAGTTGGCCAGGTTGGTTGAGTCTCAGGGTGGAAAGGGAGTGTTGTAGTTCGCTACCATTTTCTAGCCTTACCTTTAAAAATGACAGCATGTACCCTGGGGTAGGACATCGGGTTTTAACAGGAGCCTTTGTGCATTGGATCGATCTGAAGGTGTGTTAGCGGGTCAGAGTTGATAGCTGTTCATTTCGACGAATGCTTTGGGACGGGGAAAGAGAAGAAAAATCCTGAATTGGCACTATGCAGTATAGCTTGGTGCATGACTTTAACTATCTATGCTCTAAACTGTTGTCTTGTAAACCCTTAGCACTTGGGTACCCTTCTAGTAGCCCAAGATACAGTCTAAAATTGTGACTGGTTCATGTAGTCTAGGATCACCATACAGATGGTGCACGTATGTGCTATTGTTTTAATCCTGGTGGCCTACACAGTGCCAAGCTGCTTAGTACTGGTGTTTATTACGTGTTTGTAAGTGTTCCTGATTTTTGTATGTAAGTAAGCCGATATTTGCAAGATGGAGTGATTTGCCCAGGATCTCCCCTCCCGGTTATAGGGAATCCAAGACAACTGTTTCTTGTTACAGCAGTTTACTGTTTGTCCACCCTACCATACTAACCGAACGCTTATTCGGCAGGCATTTGGTGCAAAGAAATGCTCCTTTTTCATAAATTGCCTGCTATTACTTGCCGGAAGTGGCACCAATCCATTTTGAGAATTGCATCCAGGGCTTTAATCAGGTTTTTGGAGAGGATGATGTGCTAAATTCACTTACAGGGCATCTGGAATATTCATCAAGTTGTAACTAATGCATTTACGTTCCTTAATGCACACAGTGAGATTGGAGTGGTTTCCTGCACGCTTCTTGACTGTGCTGTGTGTTTGAATGGGGCTACTAGAGACAGCAACAGATGCAAACCATGTTACTACGTCTCGCATATTCTTAATTTGTAGTGCCTAACTTTAAGGTTGTGCCAGTGGGCCCTCTTCTTTCCCCGTTCACTGTTGTGGATTAGTGAATTTTCAACATACCAAGAGTTGGCTTTGCTTTAGAGGTTTATAGGTCCCTCTTCTCTGACAGTTCATTTAACTCATTTGATTTTGTAATGGTCCAAGCAGCCAATGGTCTTGGAAACCTCTGAACATCAGCTGTCCTCCAAACAATAATTCAGAAATGTAATGGAACTGCCATTGTTGTGCGGGCTTCCACTGTTATGCCGTACACAACCTCTGAAGGTAAGGTGTCCAATAATAAAATGGTGTAAAAGTACTGTAAAGATGTTTTTCTTTTTTTTTTTGTACTATTCTGCAATCTCGGTCAGATTCTGTAAATCTGATTGAGGTTGAAACCTGAAATGAGTTTGGTACTGAGCACTGGATGTAGGATTTAATTTGTAAGAAGTTGTGTACCGTCATACATGTTTATAGATTTTTGCATTCATTGATAATGGGTCAGTGATTTGAACTGCTGATATTATGTGTCGGGTCTTTCCCAAATCTCTGAAATTGTGAGTAACCCCTATCAGTATCAAAGGTGAGAGCACAAGCAATGCCTGCAATGGATCCTACAATGGACTAGTCTCCGGTTGATTTGTCTTTTCTGCTTACGAAAGTGCAATATGAAGATCGCATTGGGGAGTTCCCACAGCGAGCTACTGTGTTAATAGAAGTTTCTGTATGTATTATGGCAGGGGTGGAGTAGTACGTGTAGAGAATAGTTGTAAGAAGCTTTGTGAAATTTGGGTCAGAGTGGTGGTGGAGTGGCCTCTTATTGTCTAGAAGTCCCATGGGTGGCAAATCGTCCTGACTGGGTGGTGCCATTTATGTGCATGTAGGCCAAAGCGAACACATGGTGTGTAGCCTGAGAACTCAGTGGGAATACATACTAAGCGGCACCATTTCCATGCACCCATACTCGCAATCAAAAAATATGTAGAGAATGTGCAGTGTGACACATAAGGTGAATATTGTTAGAGAAATGAAACAGCAATGCAGAATTTTAGGCCATTTTGAGATGTACAACGGAGAGATGGGAATCTGAAGCAACGATGACTTGGGCAGGGCCAGATGTGATGGTTTGTGGAATGTTCGGTTATGTGTGAGCAAGCTTACTAGCGTTTGTAGGTTGTTCAGCCGTTGGCCGTGCATGTTGCATAAGATAGATGTGTTTCCTAGTACTGAAAGTTCTTTATTTTGCAGACGTTAAATTAGATGCCATGCCTCTGCTCAAGCGTGCTGCTACAGCAGAACATTGTACTCATTGTAGAATCTCTATAGGACCTCCTAGTTCTTAGTACCAAACTCTAGCCACTCTTTCTTCACTCGTCGCTGGTGAGTGTCATTCTAGCAGGGGCACAATGGGGCTCCAATGCAGGTCGCATCATTGGTAGAAGCACCACCGCAGTGGCAAGCGATGCAAGCATGAAAATACTTCTCTCAAGGTACCATGAGGAAACTATGACCTATTGCACTACACCCAAAAAGGTTGATGTAGGGTCTCTGGTTCATGCTCCTAAAATGTTGACATGTATTTGATGGGAATGTGCTTCAAATTGACAGCGTCTGAATCAGATCTGTGATCACGCAGGTTGGGGGCAAACAGGATGTACTGATTTATGAAGCTAAACCGTGAGCTTCAGAAGCAGTTGCCAATTTATTGTTTCCTAAATGGCGGGGACACAGACATTGAAGCAGATACAATAAATCCCCTTTCAGTAATGCCGGAGGTGAGCAGTTTAGGATTTAGGTGGTCACCTTGAACATTTTTGTAGCTCCAATGTTTGTTTTAATTCTCCAGGTTGGATATTCAGCACTTAGTCTAGAGCACAATCCAGTACTTTTTATAGGTGGTTCGCTTTTATTTTAAAAAGCTATGGGAAAGCTATTGGTACAAGCAGATATGTTTCTCATCTGTTCGAGTGTCTTCAGCCTATACAGTGTCCACGTACGCACACAGATGAATGTCACACCAGGCCTGATGTCTTCAACATGTTTCATTGCTTGTGATAAATTAAAGGTTGACTGTTCTCACATCTGGTATGAGCATCTCTTGACAATTGTCAATTTTTTGCTTTTGTAGATGTGCCTGGGTGTGCCTCGATGTACATGAACGTGGAGGGCTATCCAAACCATGCAGCTGCAGATGGTACGTGCTTACTCGTTGTTTATCATGCGCCATAAGTAAATAAAGAATCTGGTACGCCGTTTTAGCAGTACATGATTGGCTGGAGGAGTTTGCCACCGATGACAAATTAGTAAATTGAATTACAAATGTAATAATTTAATCAGTCGTCTGGGTATATACTGCATGTGAAATTAACGGTTATGTACAGAAAAACCTTTTTTGCTTTTTGCTAAAAAAGGTAATGAACACTTTTTTGTGCCCGTGATCCCTTAGAAGAAAAGGTAATAGGCTTTCGTTGCATAGTGCACGCACACAATTCTGATGATGTTTGGATAGTGATATATTTGTCGAAAGCGAGTTTGTCACTGCCGACTCAATGTTCTGGGATACGTGATGGCTTGATCCATATGCTCCCCTAGATTTTCAAAAAATTAGGAAGGACCCCTTTATACACGAGAAGTCATGTGTGGTTAACACATGTTTACCTAGGCCTCACCTGAAGCAGAAACCCCCAACTCCACTGCTCATCACACTACATGGCAACTTGTATCACTCCGTATATGATACAAAAGAATAGCACCCCCAATCAAAATCAGTCGTACTATACAGCACTAAATGCTATTGCATGGTATCGTATCACGTCACATGACACTACATAGCATTTCCCTACACCACAGGACCAAATGTACCGCATCACTGCACACAGTGTCCCTCCAGACCAAATCTCTTTACACTACTTTATGCAAAACTACATCATATTCAAGGTCATAACTCCACATTGGACAGCGTGCAACATATCTCCCATAAAACAGAGAGAAACTTGATGCAATATTATCAACCACACCCCAAAACTCCTCAGGACCACCCATCAGTTAACACACAAAGTAGGGCAGAGGGATCCAAGGAACAAGGATGCAACACATTGGGATTATTGCGGGCAACATGCGGTGGAAAAAAAGGAAATAGTAACCGGTAACACGGTCGACAGGAGTGAAGGCAACAGAAGGCCAAGAACAGAAGTCTAATTCTAATGACCGCATAGCTGAGGTGACTAGGAAGAACAAGCAATCTTCAGCAGTGGACTTAAGTTGTAAAGAGCATGAGTTGTAGTTTAGTCACAAGGATTGAGCAAGTGTCATCACCATGCTCTATTGAGTGCTGTAGCTGCAAAATTGTTGTGCTTCCTCCAAGAAAGTGGAGGATGGGCGGGCTTGGTTTAGGGTTTAAGACATAGGACCGGGTTTCAAGCAAAGTCCCAGAGACTAATACTGTGCCTTCAACACATTCCTGTCCTGACCTCTACATGTAACTCTCTGTACTCTTAGTCCATCCCAGTATCCAGGCAATCCTGCATCCCAAAGTCAAAAGCTGATTCGGTTGCTGCATCAACATTAATAATGCACCTGTGCCAAGTTTAATGAATGAAGCCTTGATCTGTCTGCTTATCAATTGTACCACATACTTTGGTGTTTAAGGTCACTTTTGAAGAACAAAATAATCAAGGGCAAAGAAGCGTTCCTTGCTTCTCCCTCACTCTGAATGCATGTGATATCGCAGGTGATAGTATTGCAATTTCCACCTGACGTTGAAGCACACAGTTCAACATTTGTTTACAAGCCATTTCCTTTACAAATAGTCGAATAGCATGTACTTGTCATTTTTCTTTACAGGCTATGGCTACGAGAAACAGATGAGGGCTTTTCCAGATGATGCCTGTGTCGTTCCGGAGAAATTTGAAGGTTAGTGACTGATCTGTGACAGTATAAAGTGTTTCCAACCCCTCACTATGTATTCTGGCTCCATTTACAGAAATAATGACCCTTGAGTGGGTGGTGTGAGGATGCAGTGTACACGCCTCAGTAAGTCAGGGCTGGTTGATGCCTATTGGACATTATGTGAAGATGATGATCTTCTCACCCTGTGTAGTCCTCATTCCGTCTGTGCCACTACCTTTTAATCCCAACTTTTTATGTCCCATTCTGTTCTTTGCCTTCTGAATTCCCTATATTCTCTATTTCTTACCCCATTGTTTAGTGCTCTATTTGTTCTAGAGTTGAGGTATTTAAATATCCTTTATATAATGATACGATGAATTTACCACTGATGTGTCGATTCATGTGTGTATTTTGATTTTAACTGATGGGTCCAGTTTTACAAAAGCACCAATTCCTGCTGATAACCATGCTAAAAGTATCCAATAGGTCTCCATTACACCGTAAAGATCAATTTGCGGTCTTGCATTTTTTTCCTTTTTTTTTCTTTATGGCCACTCACAACTTTATTTTTCTTTCCCAAAGTTTTACCTTTCTCCGGGGAATTAATTTTAGGTTGCTTGGTAGTTTCTGAAAGGATATTTCTAGACCCCAAGTACAGAATTCCTTGACTTGAACTCTACCATTTAGCTAAACCAAGCTCCAGCAGCGACTTCTGCATTTTTCATTGCCAATACTCCCCCGCCCAAGCTCCTTGCTTTGGGTTTGCCAGTCCGCTTATGTGGTGTTGTGTTATGGCTTCTTTAATTTTCCCTAGGTTGTACTTTTAATGGTACGTGAGAGAAGCAAAAAATAACCCTTAAAATGATCTGCATAAATGGTTCCAGGGTACCATCTTGTTTAGAGGTAGGGATTTGCAGTCGCCACGTTGAACAGGCTTCCACTTGAAGATGCGTCTGAAACTCCCTGTTGGGCCCTCATTACAAGTTGCTCAGTTAGTTGTGATATGTGCAGTAACTACTGTTACCGTAGCATTGCAATTAGAAGTTTGTCAACTGACACTGCGCTCTCAGTTTTTCCTGAAGAAATTTCGGCAGGTCAAGCCCGCTGAAGTTTATCAGGGGTACAAATGCTGTCTAATTACCGTAACATGGATTTTGTAGCACTAAGCACCAAAATCTGCAAGTTTGTCCCCATTATCAGAGACAAACTGTTACTTATTGGACCCAATAAATTCCAACCCAGCGTAGTCCCATTTTATTGAGATCCAACAAATATGTGCTCAAACGCTTTGCCACTTGCAAAGAGGTCCTTGCTGCCTCAAACATGTTCTACACCAACACTAGTTGAGTACTGCTTTACACGTTTATTGTTTATCTCTTAGGTCTTAACTAAAATAGAAAAGTCCCCGGGCAGGTTGCAGTAACCATGGCATTTGGATCACTTGAGGTGGGGTGAGGTTAGGGGACAGCTTGAGTTTCCATTTGGGTTGTAGAAGAAGTCATTGGGGAGGTGGGAGACCCCAAAATGATCCGCAGATCAAACCATTGCCTGCTGTGTCCTATGTAAAGTCCACTTCTATCATGTGAATGGTCCACTTTTACTTCTGCATTCTCTGTGATCTTTATGGAGCTGGGATTCTCATTGGCTGCTGTCGGGGTAATGTGTTGTTTTTGTGGTTGGTTAGAGATCAGTCTATCTAGTATATCATGTCATAGTGGTGAACATTTAGTAAATGGCCTTATAGTATCTGTCCAACACCGTCTTGCATTTTTGTGGCATATTTTGTCTGTGGCTATTTATACTGGAGGACTTAAAGTTTGTTTTCGCCGTATCATTGTCCATCGCTCTGCCTGAAGAAGCTGGCTTATGGTGCATTTGTGAAAGGCAGCGAGTCTTCTAAGACCCTCAATGCTGCCCGGTGCAGGGTTCCACCTCTAATTCACTTTGGGTTCGCTATCAAAATAATGAGGCAAGCGCTGGAAAACTGGAAGACAAGAAAGAGGTTTATTTCTCATGAGGAGATCACGTCAACTGAGACACCAGGATGTCTGAGGGAAGTGTTCTGCTGACAACTCCCTTGGCTCTTCCTTTTATACAGGTTTGACACAATGCATTTGTTTGATCAACATGGTTACAAAAGCTTGGGGTCCCCGCCCCGGGCAGGTTGTCACACAAGCCCAACAGTAATTCTCTTCCCACCCAGGTCAAACAGACAATCTTATCTTGCAGCTGGACCTTGCTTCAGGGTCTAAAACATGTGAGACCGGCCAGATCTAAGAGTCCGTTCTGTTGATAAAAACAGGTCCCATTGTTGGTAATAACAAGTCTTGCTGTTTGCAGTGCAATAAATCATGTTGCAAGAGTCTTTTTGGTGTTTGGAACCTGTTTGTGTAACTAGGTGTAGTGAGGGGTAGAGCGTCCAAAGGCTTGCCTGAAAACAGGGATGAGAGGAAAAACGAGTTTGTGGCAGCAAGTGGCACTGAGGTTTGTTGTGACAATAGAGTTTATAGCCCTCAGCACAGTACCAGGTCGGTCAGAGGGATGCTAGTAAGGGCAGGGTGAAACAAAGGTGACCAACAGAGTACAAAATGGCTGTGATAGATTAAAATGACTGTAACTTATGTGCACATAGAATTCCACCAGACAAGATGGCGCAGGTAATGTTCATAATTGTCATTTTGCTTTTAACAGTGGCCCCTTTGAACATAACTAGCCAGCTTGTCAGTCTATTTCGATCTCCATAATGTCCTGTATCTCTTGATCATACATTACTCTCATTTTTGTTAGCGGAGTGTCCATAGTCTTAGGGTGCAAGGTAGTTATGCAAAGATAACACAAAGGTGGTATACAGTGTATACCCAAACAACAACCACATATTGTCAATACTGGGACCAAGAGAATCATTGATATTTTCCAACCCCACTCCTTCAAGATGCCCCAAAGCCAACTTCCAATTGTCCAAGTCTCTGATCCTTGATGAATTTCGGAAGATAGTCTATGGAGATGTTCGATTGCTTCATAGACAGAAGGTGAATTATCAGGCTGCGTCGAGGAACTGTGATGAGGCAGAGTCTGTTTGATGAAAGTCTTTAGAACGCTTTTCTCGATGATGCTCTGCAGGGGCTGTGTAGGTTGGTGGTAGAACAAAGGCGATGTAGCACGTGCCCCCAGTTTCCTGGGAGCCAGGTGTAGGCTTTGGTTCCACAAACAAAGTACATATTGGGTGATGCAACAAGCGCTGGGGGTTGGCAGTGTTCAAAGTCCCCACAATGCTACAGGTGCTGTGACCCACATTCTCAGTCCCACGGCCTTCAATGCATACAAGGCCAGAGACGTTCACCACAGATAGGGCCACTGTCAGTGTTGCAGCAGTTCTTTTCTTCAGGTAGGAAAATGTGGCTCTGTTAGGATTATTGAACACTTGCATTTCCACTCGTTCTTTGGAGGGGACATTAATCTGGAATGTCGCATTGAAGGTGTGAGGGCAGAAGGGGGCGGCTGTCCTTCCTGTTTTGTTTCGCTAGAACTCGTTGTAGAACTGGGCGATTGTTCCGTCGGAAGTGGCATTGTCTTTGTAACTTTCTTGTAGGAGCATCATCCAGGCAAGGCAAGATCCGTGAATAGAAAAGGGCGAAGGGATGAAAGGGATGGAATGTTCAGTGGCATGTGGTAACAGCCCACAGACCCAACAGTTGGTAGCATTGGTGGCAAGATTGTGTTGGTGCAACATCTGCACGAAAGAATTATTCCAGAATTCTTTGCGTCGTTCTCGGAGATGTGGCGGTAGTGATACCAGGTAGTGTTCTTTCTTGGTGGTTGGTTGCATGGTGGGTGACAATGTTCTGTATGCAGGTGCATTCTCTTCAATGATCCAGAGTGCGACCATTAGCAGGAGACAGGTGAGAAATGCGGCTACAAGTGCAATTGTCTTTGTGCTGTGCAGGTTAGCAGTCTTGGTGTCTTTGCGGTGGTTTTGCAGGTGTTCAGTTTCTTCCATCATCTTCGAGGAGCTCAACAACTGTTAGGACCACAGACTTTTGTCTGGCGTTTTCCTGGTAGCGTTGTTTGACTGTGCTACCGATCTGAGACCTTGACTCAGTTAGTGGCCTGGTCGTTGGAGCTCCCTCCTTTCGTCGATCTTAGGTTGTACCCTTTCCTGGATGGCACCGTGGGGTCGGGAAATTCTGATAGTTCGAGGGTGTCTTCTTGTGGGTAGCAACTCGGAGCTGGTCGGTCTCTCGCGAGTACTTCCTCTTGCACCTCCACCCCTTCACAGGTTGCCAGGGTTGGAGGGACTCGTTTGCAGTGATGGGCATGTAGCCAGTTTCGTTTTCCTTGCACTCGGAGGGCAGCTCGGGTGGTGATCAGGACTTGCCAGGGGCCCGTCCACCTAGGCTCCGGATTCTTCGTTCTTTGGAAGTTGCGAATTAATATATGGTCGCCTGGCTTTATTTCATGTCCCGGGCCCCTGGATACGTCAGGCAAGGCTTGCTGCACCTGTTGGTGGATAATTGTTAGCTCGTTTGTCAATTTATGCAAGTAATCCGACATTAATATGTTCGGGACATCGTTAATGGAGGTGGGTCTTGGTGCCGCCCAAATGCTCATAGGCCTGCCGAAGACCACCTCATACGGGGTCAGTCGGTGTTTGGTTGGGGTGGAGCGCATCGATAACAATGCCAATGGGAGGGCGTCGGGCCATTTCAACCCGGTCGTGGCAACTATTTTGGCTAGTTTTAGTTTCAACGTTGCATTGTCTCTCTACCAGGCCCGCTGATTGGGGGTGGAAGACGGCATGGAACTTTTGTTTTACCCCCACCCCTCTCAGTATGTTCTGTATCACCTCGGCTACGAAGTGGGGGCCGTCATTGCTCCATAAAATTCTGCAAAGGCCGTATCGGGGGAAGAATTCTTTCAGCAATACTTTTGCAGTGGCTAAGGCGGTATTGTCGCGGGTGGGATAGGCCTCCACCCATTTGCTAAAAGCGCACACAACCACCAGGACATATTTTAGACCAAGGCATCTCTCTAGTTGAATGTAATCCATTTGAAGGATTTCAAAAGGGGTGGTCAGGGACTCCAAACCCTCCCCTGGTACTACTGTCCCCTTCCCTGGGTTGTGTTGTAGGCAGACTATACATTGTTGTACTAGGCGTTTTGCAGATTCTGCTATCTTGACGTTATGCCATACTCTGGTGATTAGTTCAATCATGGGGGTGGAGCCTATGTGTGCTGGTAAATGTGCCATGGTCAATATGGGGATGAGGTAGGCATTGGGTAACAGCCATTTATTTCCGTCTTTAGTTCTCCAGCAATCTTCCTCGTCTTTTAGTCCCACCTTTTCCCACTCGGTCAATTCGTCTTGTGTGCCTGTAGTCTGTATGTCCCTTACAGTGGTCCTAGCGTCAGTCCATCGTTCAGCTTGTGACCTGGTCACATACATTCGTGTCGTAGTTCTGTCTCCTGCCGTGGCTCGGGCAGTAACGTCTGCTAGTGCATTTTCCCTGTCCAATGAGATCAGTCACTTTCCTATGTGCTTGGCATTTTATCACTGCTAACTTCTTGGGGAGGAGGACTGCTTGCGTCAAGGCGGAGTCTAAATCTCCATGCAGGATGGGTGTACCGTGTGAAATCAGGAACCCTCTTTCTTCCCATAAGATCCCAAAATGGTGAACCACCCCGAAGGCATATTGGCTGTCGGTGTATATGTTAACTGTCGTGTCAGTCGCTAAGATCGGTCGGGACAAAGGGTTGGTGGAGGGCGTACCGTCAAATCCTATTGAGGTCACATGTGAGCCTGACACGGGTGCCCTTGAAATCAGTCGTTTGGATAGTGCACTACGTGTTGCTCCCGTGTCTACCAGAAATGGCGACTTTGTGCCCAGGACCTCAGCGGTAACATAAGAGCCTTGCTGATCAACATAGAGCTCGACTGGATCCCTCCCTTGCCCCTGGCTGTCCTATGCAAAGTCGTACGTATTGTCATCTGTATGTTGGTACTGATTCTGTTTGGGATGGTCAAATGTGTTCACTCTTCCTGGCCTTTCCTTGCTTGCTTCACTCGCGTACCCTCTCCCACGTCCTCTTCCTCTCTGTCTACTTGCTATTTCCCTCGCCCCTCTGCCCCTACCAGCTCCAAAAAAAAAAAGCCGGGCATTGGGTTTTCCAGTGTCCATATTCTTTGCAAAATGCACATTGATCCTGTCCTAGGTCTTGGCGTCCTACATATGATGTCGATGAATTGTTACTAGGTGGCTGTACTCTAGGGGTATTCTGCTGGTATCCTCCCCTATATTGCTCCCTTCCTGTATTCGCCCCCTGGAGTTGTGCTACCATTACCCTTTCCTTCAAGTCCTTCTTTTTCCTTTCTGTAGCCCTGTCATTTTCGTTTCTCTGATGCTCATAGTACTGGGCCATTTGGAGAATGGCCGCCGGTTTAGATGCTGCCCAACTACTTTCGCTGGCTTGTAATTTCTGGGATACATCTGGCAGTAGTCCTTTGACATAGTTCTGCACAAATAAGTGGTGTCCGGTTGCGGTGGACATGTCTTGTCCACTGTAATCGGAGAACACCGTTTCAAATCTGGAGAAATACTCTGAGACATCCTCTTGTGGTTTCTGGCGGCACGCGGTTACTATGGACCAGTCTATCTTTTTCTCTGGGATCAGCGTTTTCACTTTCTGCACTATTTTGTCAGGGAGGTCCAATATTGCTTTAACCGGTTTTTGACCAGGGTTCCGCTGTTTATCTAGTGTGTTGAGTTGTTCCCAGGTATGACCAAGCAGTTCGGTATGGTCTATTTTCCTAATCTGTTTCCACACATCTGCTGGCAAACATAACCCGAAGAACAAGTCTATGTCGGCAAGTGTCATTATTGTTGATCCCAGAGCGGTACCTAGCTCGGTGAAAAAGGCGGTGGGGTTCTTTCGTAAATCCGGTAGAGATTTACGGAACGTCAAAATGTCCTGTCTGTCCCATGGTTGATACACCCAATTGTAGACCACCCTTCCTCTAGCGTCTTGATGGTTCATATCGTCATGAGTCCCTTGTCCTCTAGGAGGTACCCAATAAGGGGCAGCTTCTTTTATCGGCATCATGCTATCTGGTTTTTCCACCGGGGGTCCTGCTATCTTAGATGTCCTGTCCTTATCTATCCGTCCTTGTTCCACGAGGTGACGGAATACCTCCAGTGTGGATGAAAAGAGTTCTGTAACATCGTTGTCGCCTTCATCTCCGGTGTCTACCTTCCTATAGAGAGCCACTAGCCGCTCGGGCCCTACATCTTGGTACTTCTCTTCATATGCAGTAAGAGTGTGGTAACAGAGACGTACAATAAAGTATTGTTTGCGGTTTTCAACATAGGAGTTGCATATGTCAGTTACATACTCTTCTGTCTCCTTCCTATCTATGAGGGATTTAACTACTTTATCAATGCCTGCTCGCTCATTTTTACTTAATCGCGGGACCCTGGGCGGGGACCCTGGGCGTTCCTGTTTCTTTTGATCCTACCTCTACTACTGTATCCTTTGATGAGGCATTTGGTGTGGGTGACTCAGTGGGAGCAGAGGAGGTGGAGACTGAGGCGATCGTGCCATCTCCGGCTATACTTTGGTGGTCCTGTCGTTGTACTACGGGATGAGTAGGGGCGTAAGGGGGTGGCATGTATATGATTGGGGGACCTAACAATAAATCATCATCTACCCTTTGTTTTGCTGGTAACTTGGGGTAAAGAGTCGAGGGCGTTCTAACAGGGCATTGATCTGATATTTTTGATTCCTGTTCCTTTTTATCGATTTCCTTTTCTTTTAGTTTTTCTTCTAATCTTTTACAGGCTTGGTAAGCTGATTTTCGCGTTTCTTTATCTTGTCTAGCTTCGTCCCTTTTCTTTCTTTGAGCTGCCTCTTTTCGCCATAAGCCAAAACTGTCAAACATGGCTGGTCTAGTTTTCTTTTTGTGGAGAGCTAATTCTAACGTTTCTATTTTAGCGGGATCGAAAGATCCCGTCAGTGGCCACTGATTTACCCGGTCCTTCCTAGTGTATTTATGCCATAGTTTGCTATAAGCTACGCTGGCTAATCCATACTTTACGTACATGTCCTTGTTAGGGGTGCCTTCCGGCGGTGCCGGCTGACTGACCTCTAACAAACGGTCTGGTCCAAAACAATTACAATCAAACAATCTAGAGAAAACAGGCATGACGTATTTATCGGTCAAAATGAATATCTCAATCAATCAATTTAGACAAAAAGTCTGCACTACCTGTCCTTCGCTGCCTGCAAGAGAGAGAATATTCCTATTCTTTGTTGTTTGCAAGCAGGGAAATGTCGCAAATAACTCTATCAAAAAAAGGAATACTAGTATTTCAATCAAACTATTCAATCAATCAATCAATTTAAGTCGTTTTTTCACGACCTTACCTGGACCGTATGGACAGTTCTTAGTCTTCCCCTTCCAGCGCCTGGTTGTCCTCTCACTCCAACAATCAATGCGGCGTTCCTCTAAGGTCCCAGTCAGGACCACATCTCACTCGAGAGAGGTCCGTTCTGAACCGGTGAAGTTCAGTCGATCGGCAGCCAGACAAGGGTCTTCTCAGGCAGGTATACCCCAATCGTTTAGTCGTTCACTCCGTCGTTAGGACCTCTCTACCGGACCCACGCGTCGCTGATGGGCCCCTACGCTTGGCCGCCAATTTGTGAAAGGCAGCGAGTCTTCTAAGACCCTCAATGCTGCCCGGTGCAGGGTTCCACCTCGAATTCACTTTGGGTTCGCTATCAAAATAATGAGGCAAGCGCTGGAAAACTGGAAGACAAGAAAGAGGTTTATTTCTCATGAGGAGATCACGTCAACTGAGACACCAGGATGTCTGAGGGAAGTGTTCTGCTGACAACTCCCTTGGCTCTTCCTTGTATACAGGTTTGACACAATGCATTTGTTTGATCAACATGGTTACACAAGCTTGGGGTCCCCGCCCCGGGCAGGTTGTCACACAAGCCCAACAGTAATTCTCTTCCCACCCAGGTCAAACAGACAATCTTATCTTGCAGCTGGACCTTGCTTCAGGGTCTAAAACATGTGAGACCGGCCAGATCTAAGAGTCCGTTCTGTTGATAAAAACAGGTCCCATTGTTGGTAATAACAAGTCTTGCTGTTTGCAGTGCAATAAATCATGTTGCAAGAGTCTTTTTGGTGTTTGGAACCTGTTTGTGTAACTAGGTGTAGTGAGGGGTAGAGCGTCCAAAGGCTTGCCTGAAAACAGGGATGAGAGGAAAAACGAGTTTGTGGCAGCAAGTGGCGCTGAGGTTTGTTGTGGCAATAGAGTTTATAGCCCCCAGCACAGTACCAGGTCGGTCAGAGGGATGCTAGTAAGGGCAGGGTGAAACAAAGGTGACCAACAGAGTACAAAATGGCTGTGATAGATTAAAATGACTGTAACTTATGTGCACATAGAATTCCACCAGACAAGATGGCGCAGGTAATGTTCATAATTGTCATTTTGCTTTTAACACATTAATAGCCAATTTTATGGATTTCATAGTGATGTTCGTGCGGTGTGTTGAAGATGAGCTCTTCTGAATGCTTTGGTATGTAGGTTTGTTACGGGGTATGACATGCTGTTGAGATGGCAACTCTTTGCCAGCTTTAAAGCATTTATGCCATCTTGTGTGCATGATGGCATTGGGGAGAGAGTTTAATGTATTCTGTTGATGCAGTGCAGAGTAGAAGCTTCTGGTTTAGATATCTGGGCATGTGAGAGTATGCATGTTACACTTTTCTTAAGAATTTATTATTATTAATAATTCAATTTCAGCCTGTTTCCCTTTACAATAGACTTTCCCAATAAAGTTCTGTCTTTTTGTAACCGGTTTATGTTCAGTTTTGCAGCGTGAATCTTTCTGGATTCACTATGCTGTGCATTATTCCGCCATCTCGTGGTTGGGTCCGGATTCGTAGTCTTTTCTTTGTTTTTTTTTGTTGTTTTTTTTTTGTTGGCCCAGGTGGCGGCGACGCCCCACTATTTGGTGTCTTCGGTGACGTCGTCGCGCTTCCGGCGGAAGCTCCCACCTTTGGTAGCCATCTTCAGATTCTTTTTTCCGCCGTGGGGTCTGGATCGTTGCCGAGAAGTTCCAGAAAGTTTGGACGAAGAATCTCAAAGTCGAAATTTCATCACAGAAGATGTACTCCTGAGACACCGGACGACGACACTAGTACCGGAGAAGAAGGACAACGAGGTAGAAGGTCCACGACCGAAATCTCGACGCCTACAGAGAATGCGCTCACAGGGGGCTCCCTAAGCGCGGTTATGGACAAGACTCCGTTCAAGTTCTGCAGAAATTGCCACCACAAATACGCCCAAAAAGACCAGCACCCAGTCTGCAACCTCTGCTTGCCGCTCGACCACGCCAGCGAAGACTGCAACGCGTGCTCGGCGTTCACCCGAAGACCCTCCGGGTGAGAGACAGACAGAGAAGGGCGAACTACAGCATGCAGGGCCAGGGACCAGCACCATCTCTCCGAGACCTGGGTCTCTCGAGCGGAGAGGAGGACAACATCACAGAGGGACCAGAGGACTGCGCTGTCGTCGAAATCGAAAAGAAACGTCGAAGGAGGTAAGGGAGTCGTCGACCCCAAAACACCAAAGCGACGCTCGAAAGAGTGAAGCCAGAATCCCTAGCGACACTCCGAGAAGTGTAGCAAAGTCCTCGAAGGGAGCGTTGCCGCCGAAACACTCGACGAAAGCAACAGCACCAAGGGACAAACAGCCGAGCGGATCCTTGGACAAGGACTCTCAATCGGCGAATGCCTCCGAAGCAGCAGGCGTCGAAGGTCGTCCCCGAAAAGGAAACCTCGACACAGAGAAAGGAAGGCCCGGCGTCTGTTTCGACGACCGCGACCACGAAGGAGGCACTGCACCACTCGACGCCGAAAAGGTCCACGAGATGGCGAAAAGAAAAGGAGGCTCGAGGCAGAGATGGCGAGCATCCTGCAACGCAAAAAAGACTTCGACGAGAAGATGAAACAATACGCTATTCCGTCGAAGCAATCCCACGAGGCAGTCGAGGAGTTCGAGGCCGAAGTCGTCGAGGCCCCGGGGACACCCGAACAGCTCGAAGACCAGGACGAGGAATACTACTACTTCGAGGCCGAAGGCGAAGAAGAGATGCTGTCTTACAGGGACTCGGCGTCCTCTGAAGTACAAGACCTAGACTGGCAAGACCTCGACACAGAGTCACCAGAAGAAGGGGTAGACACTTACCCCTCGAGACCTTCGCCGCCAGACGACATCGGAGTCTACAATGAGGTTGTGCAGAAGGCTGCAAGGACTTATGGGGTCGAAATGCAGGAGGAAAAAACAAAAGCAGGTTTCCTCTTCGAAAAGCTTCTTCACCTCCCAAGTGGTCAAAAGATTCCTGGAAGGGGCTAAAAGAATAGCCCCCCCTAAAAGGATGCCAGCCCCAAGCTGGAACCTCAACACTGTACTGACACAGTTGATGAAATCACCATTTGAACCCATACACAAGATCACACTGCACATGCTCACACTAAAAACGGCTTTCTTAGTGGCTATCACGTTACTGCGAAGAGTCAGTGAACTACAGGCTCTCACACTACAAGAGCCCTACTTGCAAATACACAAGGACAGAATTGTCATGAGGACGGACCCACACTTCCTGCCAAAGGTGGTGTCGCGGTTCCATATCAATCAAACAATACAGATACCAAGTTTCTTCCAGAAACCTTCAACACCCTCAGAAAAGGCGCTACACACGCTAGACGCCAGAAGGGCAGTGATGCACTACATAGAAAGGACGAAGGAATGCAGGAAAACAAAACAACTCTTCGTTCCCTTCGCAAGCAGTTTCCTGGGACGACCAGTAACAAAAATACCATTGCACGGTGGATTGCACAAGCAATACAACTCTGCCACAAGCAGGCAGGACAAGAGTTACAAGGAGCCGCCCAGGCTCACTCAACAAAGAAAAAGGGAGCAACGGTTGCGTTCCTAGCGAACACACCTATACAAGACATTTGCCAAGCGGCAACATGGTCTTCCGTGCACACGTTCACCAAACACTACTGTGTTGATATCCAAATGAACAAAGAGGCACAAGTAGGACATAAAGGTCTTACAGCACATTTTCAGCAACCAATGCTCATCTTCCACCCAACCACCGCAATAACAAAACCGCTACTAAGTCTATGCACAGCATAGTGAATCCAGAAAGATTCACGCTGCAAAACGAATAGTTTCTTACCTGTCGGTGTAGTTTTGCAGCTTGAAGACTTTCTGGATTCACTAGCGATCCCACCCGCCTCCGCCAGGAAGATAACATAGGAGGTTAAGGGTACAACTGAACTACATACAAGGTTAAAGGGATCAAAGAATAATTGAAGGATGAAAGGTTAAAGACATAGACAACAAAAAACTGTAAGAGGAAAAGAAAAAGAATCCGAAGATGGCTACCAAAGGTGGGAGCTTCCGCCGAAGCGCGACGACGTCACCGAAGACACCAAATGGTGGGCGTCGCCGCCCACCTGGGCCAACAACAAAAAAACAAAAAAACAAAGAAAAGACTACGAATCCGGACCCAACCACGAGATGGCGGAATAATGCACAGCATAGTGAATCCAGAAAGTCTTCAAGCTGCAAAACTACACCGACAGGTAAGAAACTATTCGTTATCTAACAGTTTGGAGAGTTTACCCCCACTGCTCACTTTGGAGAGCAGATCTAGGAACCACTTTTGCACCATTTATAAGATCAATACGTGACTCTACATCAGACGTGCCATGTTTCGCAGTCTTTTGTTGTGCACTGGTAAACCACTGTGGCTGCATACCTCAGTCCAGATGGTTCAATGGTGCTCCAGTACTAGAATTCCCAGAATGCATTGCTTAAGTCAGAATCCAGGGCTGGAAACATGACGCCACAATGGCCTGAATTCAGCTGAGCACCTTAACACTTAGCTGCCTCTTCCCTTTTTGGCTTCTCAGCATTCCAACTTGTTGGCGAGGGGGGCATGTCATGGCTCCATGTCAAAGACTGTTAACACTTCCAAATGTATTAGCAATGTCCTGGTGTCCAGTTACCTTGTTCCACTGTGCTGGGCATATGTCACTTTTAATGCACATGGGGAAGAAGTGATCTTAACGCTGAAAGGGTGAGTGGCGGGGAGGTCATGTGGAGGAAGAGTTGGCTTAATCCCTCCTCGGGTTTCAGTCTATTTTGGGCGACCTCTGGCGTTGCTTCCACGTCGTGTCTTTCACAGGCAGGCCAATGCCACATGACATTATTGCATTATAAGGAAATACACTTCTATTTTTAGCAGGACAGGCAGGAGTCTGACTGCAGCACTGAAGTGGTGGTTTTAGCCACATATGAAGACTACATGAATTTTCTCGTTTCTAATTCATTTAGGACTTGGGGAAATTACTCCATTGTGGTGTATTTTGAAGTTTAGGTAACCTACTCTAAAATGCATATCTTTTAATAGTATGCATTATACTGGCATGTAACTTGATCTATAATTTCATTTTTTTTGTGTTCTATCTTATACCTTTGCTTTTTGACAGTCCTGTGCACTAGAAAAGATAAATATTTTAATGTTTGGTAGTTCAGTATCAAAACGGTCAGGTCACCAAGAGCTCACAGAAGCCTTTTTAATGACTGATAATCATGGTGTCCTGCGTACATTCTTTAAGCTGACATACTAGATGTGGTTGTGATCCCATTACGCTGTAATTATAAACTACCAGTAAATAAACTTAAATAGCCGTTCTTGGATTAGTGTAACATGTCTGCTTATTGCCTGCTTTGTATCATCTGAAATATACTTTACATTAAAAAAAAAAAAGTTGTGGAGGATAGAGGGCCCGGATTCTGTCTTCAATCTCATTAATCTTTAACTAGGGATCATTGCCATGCCGAAAAACCGCAAATGCACCTATCCAAAGATAATCACTTGGGCTCCTTCAACAATTTGAAGCATTTAAGATGTCTTTTCAGTCTACGACCCTCAATCCCCATTTTGCCTGGCAATAAAAACCCTCCCGGCCAAAGCTCCAAGTTCTTGGGCTTTAGCAAACTTTAATATACCATATTGTAGAGAAAATATAATTTTTGTATTCTCTTGTGTCACCTAGTTACTTTTATTTTTGTATTTGTTTTTTTAGGTTAAATCAGTTTACAAATCTTAGAATCTAGAATTTTTTTAGGTTTAAAAAGATCCTCTCCCAAAGGCCTGATACTTTCTTAAGCAATAGTACATTTGGGACGCTGGTAGTTTGTGTATAACTCTATGTTGACTGGACACAACACGTCCTTCCATGGGCTTGCATTTAACCCATTTGTGCATTCTATTCTGGGAGTTGTAGTTTTCGGTCTGATCACTTCTATGTGTTCTTGTGTTTGGTTACAGCAGTTAAACTTATGCACTTGAAGATGAGTTGTAAAGTGACGAATACACGACTGGAAGAATGGTGTCTGGTGATGATTCTAGCAGGCTGTTTGTGGTTACTTGTGTGCCTTTGTGAAAAGTTTGCAAACTATTTCCTGGGCTGAATTCGATGTACAACTGTGATAATGAATTTTATTAAATTCAGGCATTCTAATGAATGGCTTTTGACCTGTATCGTTAGGGAGTTCTCTATTCAAAATGATTTGCATAGAGAATTGTAGAGCTGACTTCGACTCAGATGAATTGTCCTGTCTAGAGTTGAAGAAAGTAGATGCTTGGCTGCTGCAGAGCCATTGCATTGGCTGCCAATATTGCTTATTGGACAAGGCCATTGTTGAAAGGCAGAAACTTCACAAAACCATCCACGCAAAAGGTGAAACTAAAGCTGTTCTGAGGATTATGTAGTGGGGTGGGTGGAATTTATTTATTCCCTTCTGGGACAACAGAGGTGAAACATTTTTGTGTTTCTTACTTTAGTTTCCCACCCTTGCTTCCAAAAATCGTCACGCATATCCTTGAAATGAATGAGTCCTGTGTTTCTCTGTAGTTGGCCACCACCCTTTTAGGAACCTCGCAGTGAATGGTTTATTAAAACTAGAAATCTTGTTTTTGCACCTTCAGCTGTGTCTATTTTTCAAGATTGAGCCAAATTTGAACTTGTAAAATGGTGTCTAGTGCAGATGGAGGGACTAATGCTTCCAACACCTGCTAAAAGGGGATGAACGTGTCTTGTTTTTGGAAAATGAAATTTTAACAACCGGAACTCGTGTATGTAGATCCAAGGCCTTTAAGGCCTTGGATCATGTGACTTGGAAATTAGCGTGCCTTATACATACACCTATTTATTGCAAGATTATCATGCTTCAAAGACAATCAGCAGGCACACACTTTTGCCAATTTGTGGCTCGTTCATGTGACTAAATACAGTGGAATATTGTTTCCTTTTATGTGATAATTGATTATCTCTAAGTGTTTAATGTACTTACTATTAAAAGTTGTACTTTAGTGCTCTCGAGGCATGTGTTCTGCATAAAAGCAAAATAGGTTTGTGATGGTTTTTAGGATTTCTTTTTTGAGCAGGCAGTCATTGAGTGTTACTTCATTTGAGACTATCACACATTGTATTGAGCTTTGCCAGGGATCAGTAAAGCGAAATTGTAATTAATCATACCCAGATTTTCTGCCCTAGTAAGGCGCTGCATTTTTTTCTTTTTTTTTTTTACCGAAATGGATGTTTAAGCCGTAGCCGAAGTTCCTGCTCTAATAAAGAACTGTAGAGGGTATCGTTAATAGTTAGAGCATGATAGATAATCTGTTTCACCCTTCTGGCTGACCGTATCTTTTTGGGTTTTCCCTGGTGTCTTGTGCAGAGAACACATAAATTGTCTTCTCTAATCAGTCTTCCGCCATCTCTGACAGCTTTTTTGCTTGTTGCTCTGCTGTTGCAGTCTAGATGAAGACCAATCCTCTTAAGCTAAATACTGAAAAATCAGATCTTTTTGCCTACTCCTTTACATGTGCTGCTAATTGGTAACCCTCAGATTTGGAATCTGCTCTCACCCCCTCTGACTCTCCTAAAGTCTTGGGTGTCACTTTTGACATATCCCTTTCCTTCGTGAAGCAAATAATGCTTGTTATCTGCGAATGCTGCGCAGAATTGTCCAGCTGCTCTCTTCTGACTCCTGCAAATCTGTAGTCTTAAGCGATTATCTAATCTCAAATTGATTATGGGGATTCTCTCTACCTAAGCCACCCTAAAGTCCCCATAAATTGACCTGGTTCAGAATCGTCTGGTGAGCTTTTCTAGTACTATCCCTCGCTGCTGTATCTCGCGCCAACTCAGAACTCACTGGCTTCCTGTGGATCAACGTTTGATCTTCAAATCTGTGTATTTCATTGAGCACTTAATAACCTTGGTCCCACTTTCTAGAATCCGTCTATGTGTCGACCAAATGGACTCTGTGCTCTACCGAAGTATCCGCAGTGTCCCTCGTGTTTGGGCCTATCTAGGAGGCCGAAACTTTCCTGTCTTACTCCTAAATACTAGAATTCTATGCCCATTCATCTGTGCCTGGAATCAGGTTCTCTTTGCTTTCCGAAAAAAGTTAAACACCTGACTAGTCTGCTGATCTTGTCATCTTGCTTTCCGGCCCTCCCTTTCGATTCTGTCGGGTATCAGCTGCGTTGTATAAATGCATTCATTATCATGAGGAGTTCTGTTTGTAATGTCACCTCGAAATTGTGACTAGTAAAACAAACATTGCTAAATGCAATCATTTTCGCCAAGCATTGCTAAATTCATTGTAAAAGAAAAAGTGAAATGGAGCCCCGGGCGTTGGAGCCTGGGAAAGATCAGTGTGCTGGCAGGGAAAGTTAAGTAGAAAATGAAAATGTATAAAAAACGTATGCAGGCATGCTGCCACAAAAATAATTCTTCAGATGCATTGGCAAAAGTAGTTCCAGCCATCAAAGCTGATGAGAGGCGGATGAGAATGAGCAATCAGGCCTCGAGAAACTGATAAGAGAAGCACACTAAAAAAGCAAGCATTGGTAAAGGAAATACAATGCTCAACCAATAGAAACAAAGGAAAACTAAAATGATAAACCCGCTGACAAATATGAAGTGAAGGCGGGATATAAGGCCCTTTAAGATATATCCAATACAATAGATTTCACAGGCACAGCGCAAGCGCAGTGGAGGCGAAACCTAAAATGAAAGCCAGTCGGTTTAATATTGGATTATGTCCAGCACAGATATCCTTAGAAGAGGGGCAAGGAGTGGGTGTTGGTTGCCCCCCAAGTTACTAGGTTTATGTAAATGCAAATTAAAAAGCTATCCAAGCAGCATTACTTTTTAAGGCAAATTATGCTGGGGCATAAAAATTCAGCAGTGTACAGTACAGTGTTGTAGAGTACAGAGTTCAGTGGCGTAGAGTGCAATGGTGCAGAGTAGAGTGGCATAGAATGCAGTGGCATGGAGTGGTGCAGAAAAGAGCATAGTGCCATATAGTGCAGTGGCATACAGTGAAGTGGCATAGCGTGGAGTGATAGTGTAGAGTGCAGTGATGCAGAGACATGTGCAATGGCACAGAATGGGTCACAATGGAGTAGAGTGGCGTAGTGTTGCTGATCATAGTGACGTAGAGTGCAGCGGCATAGGATTCAGCGACGTACAATGCAACGTCGGTGAATGATGTGGCCTAGATTAGAGTGGCGCATAGTAGAATGCAGTGGTGCAGAGTAGAGTGGCACAGAGTGCAGTAGTGAAGAGTGGTGAAGAGTACAGTGGCGTAGAGTATATTGTTTCAGAGTAGAGTAAAGTGGCAGGGTAGAGTGCGGTGTCGTAAAGTGCAGTTGTGCAGAGTAAATAACAGTGTACAGTGGAGTGGCATAGAGTGCAGAGGTGTGGAGTGGCATAGTGTGCAGGGGCTTGGAGAGGAGTGGTACAAATTAGAGAGCATTGGCATTGAGAGAATTGGCGTAGCGTGCAGGGGGTGGAGTAAAGTGTTGCAGAGTGGTGTAGAGTGGGGTTGTGCCGAGTAGAATGGAGTGGCCTAGTCTGGAATGATGAAGAGTGCAGTGGTGTAGAGTGCATTGGCATAGAGTAGAGTGGTGTAGAGTAAAGAAGCGAAGAGTGAAGTGGCGTAGAGTGGAGTGAAGTAGAACTGAGTAGTGCAGAGTAGAGTGGCGCATTGTAGAGTGGACTGGTACAGTGCATTGGCATAGAGTGTGGCAGAGTAAAGTGTCATAGATTACAGTGGCATAGAATTCAGTGGTGTACAATGCAGAATCAGAGTGCAGTGGCATGTAGTGCAATGGTGTAGAGTAGAATGGCAAGGAATTCAGTGGCGTAGAGTGGTGCAGAGAAGAGGATAGTGCCGTAGAGTGCAGTGGCATACAGTGAAGAGGCATAGAGTGGAGTGCTGGATAGGTAAGTAGCATAGAGTGGAGTGAACCAGAGCAGAGTGGCATAGAATGAGGTGACGTAGAGTGGTGCAGAAAAGAGTATGGTGCCATAGAGTTCTGTGGCATTTAGTGAAGTGGCGTAGAGTGAGTGATGCAGAGTAGAGAGCCATAGAGTGCAGTGGTGTAGAGTTCAGGGTCGTAGAGTAGTGCTGAAGAAGAGTAGAATGGCTCAGAGTACAGTACAATGGCATAGAGTGGGTTACCGTGGACTGGCGTAGAGTGTTGCAGAGCATAGTGGTGTAGAGTGCAGCGGCATATAATTCAGCGGCATCGAATGCAGTGGTGCATAGTAGAGTGCAGTGGTGCATAGTAAAGTGGCAAAGAGTGCAGTGGTGTAGAGTGCAGTAGTGCAGTGCAGAGTGACGCATAGTGCAGTGGCGTAGAGTATATTGTTTAAAATTAGTGTAAAATGGCATAGAGTGGAGTGGTGCATGTTAGAGTGCAGTGGCGTAGAGTGCTGGGGCGTAAAGTGGAGTAGTACAAAGTATTGTGCATTGGCGTGTAGTGCATTGATGTAGAGTGAAGTATTGCAGAGTGGATAGTCACACAGCCTTAAGCACACTCAAAAACATTTCAATGATAGTGCAACATATAATCAATCATAAACATCAGTTTTCTTCGGTGGTTTTTATTTTTTGACCTTCTAGACACTCTTTTAGCCAACACGTGTTTCTTCGTATATGGGTGTGCAACCCTAACACGTGTTTTGTCTTAAATGAGTGTGCAACCCTACGACTTCTTCAGGGCTGTCTGTGTTCACCTATGTATGTAAACCTCTCCTAAACTCCCGGTTGCAGGGTCTGACCTGGAGTAACCTTATAAAGTGTTAACCTCAATCCATTCAAATCGATCGATTATCCACTTTCACGCCAGGATCGGAACGTCCTCATTCTTGGAATTCTTTAGGAGGCAGCATTATTCTAAGTGGGAGGACGTTCCCATCAACCTAAAGGGATGTTTGCATTGGGATCACACTAATAAGGTGGACCGGAGAGTTGATCATATACCGCATTTGTGAAAGTGGATAATCAATCGATTTGGATGGCTTGAGGTTAACACTTTATATGGTTACTCCGGGTCAGACTCTGCAACCAGGAGTTCAGGAGATGCTTACAATACATAGGTGAACATCCACAGCTCTGATGAAGTCGTAGGGTTGCACACCCATATACGACAAAACACGTGTTGGCTAAAAGACTAATAGGGGCTAAAAGGCTAAAAGAGAGTGGCCAGAAGGCTGAAAAATTAAACCACCAAAGAAAAACGGATTTTTATGAATATATGTTGTACTATCATCGAAATGTTTTTGGCTGTGCTTGAGGCTGTGTGACTATTGTTTCAATCCTGGGGTTGAATTTGGGACAGTTGGGTAAATCCTCCCCACCCCCCTTTGAGAGCACCGCAGCTTATATACTAGATTTGATTAGATATGGTGTGACTGTCCAGTGAGCGCCAAGGTCCTCTCAAGTCGCCCCTTTCTGAGGTTCTGTTGCAGAGTGGAGTTGTGCCTAGTAGAGTGGAGTGGCCTAGACTGGAATGGTGAAGAGTGCAGTGGTGTAGAGCTGAGTGGTGTAAAGTTCATTGGCATAAAGTAGAGTGATGTAGAGTAGAGAAGCGAAGAGTCAAGTGGCATAGAATTGAGTAGTGTAGAGTACAGTGGCATGGTGTAAAGTCGAGTGGTACAGAGTAGAGTGGAATATGCATGGTGTGATAGCACACTTCGATTACAGACAACACATCTTCAATTGAAATCACTATTACATTTGCACAGACATACAGTTTAACTTGTAAAAGCATACAGCACACAAACGATAATGTGTGGAAATGTCATCACCTAGTGTATTCATTTATTTTGATCATGTTAAGATATTGGTTTCCAAAACGAATGCTTCTTTTGGACTTTATTAATTCTGAAATATCTGCACAGTTCATTTAAAAACAATAACATTTTGTTGTGTGCTAGGAAAAAAATAACCTTGTAAAGCCTTCCTTAAGCACTCCGCAGAGCCAGCATTATTGTCGCATGAATCCTCTCACTTTGAAGTCGGAGAAAGAAAAGTTAACACCGAGCTCCCTGGAAGAGTGAGCCTGACATTTGGCCTCTGTCTTTGAATGCACAGAAAATGTGACAAGATAAGAACATTTAAAAGCCTGTTTACAGAAATATAGCACTAGTGGACAAATACAGTAAATGGGGTTTGGGCAAGCAAAGAGACTAATTTGAGCTAAACCGCCTAAAACAAATAGAGCCAGCAAATAGAAAGCAAGGAAATGTGAGTTACAAACTACAAAGCCAATGGTAAACAATGGGCGGAATGGATTCCCAGGAAAGCTTTCCAAATATCCCCAAGATTATGTTAGCAAACAAGACAGCTGTGCGGTCTGATTAGCTTCGACCTAAAAATCAGTGTTATGGTTGTAGTTTCTCCTGGCCGAAACCTGTCCTCTGTTCTTTGTGTTGGTGGGAGAACAGGTCACCCTTAAATCTTGGGTTCCCATGCAGTTTTAAAAGTGAGTTTACAAACTGCTCTAAGATTTGCCTCCTCGCCGCACAACATGATTTTGAACACCACAGGGAATCACAGACCCAGTTTAGGATTGTGGGTTGAAAAATAGGAAGCAACATTTGTTTCTATACATCAGAAAGACGGCTTTGGAGACAAACCAACTCAATTGTTTTGTTTTTAAACACAATAGCTCATTGGCTGCGAAGTTGTGTAAGACTGTAGTCGATTGAGGCATTTTGCTATCCCTTATTAGCTAGCAGTGATATTGGTTTGGTGCACTTTTGCTGTGCACCCTGTGTACAGTGGATTCAGAAAGACGAATGAACCACTGATGTTTGACATTGGCTTTAAATCAAATTAGCACTGCATTTGTATTCTTTAAACCATAGGCTTTTTTTGAGTGAAATGTACCTCATTAGTGGTGCACGTGCTCTTACATTTGCTTTTAATGTTCTTATGTGTTTTTTTTAATTAATTGACATACCATATGGTTCCTAAATCATAACCAATGTTTTTAAGTACTTGTTGGCTTGATGTGAACAAGAAAGACACAGCTTAATCAGAAAATAGAATAAACAGGGGGAAAAAACTATTTGATGCCATAAAGCAGTTTAGTAACTGTTTTGTCCTTTGCAGCGGGGGATATCAAGCAGGAAGTGGGGGCATATCGCGAGGGCCCGCCCTACCAGCGACGTGGGTCTCTCCAGCTCTGGCAGTTTCTGGTGGCGCTACTGGACGACCCGACCAACTCAAACTTCATAGCATGGACCGGTCGCGGTATGGAGTTCAAGCTGATCGAGCCAGAAGAGGTGAGAATCAGTGCTATAGCTTTATAGTACACATGTATAAATAATTTCATTTTGTGTAAAGTGCACCTTATAAAAATATTTTACTTCTATGATCGAATAAGGTGACATTTGTACTGCTGGTAATCGGTTTCCATGACTACTGCCTAGCCCAAGCCAGTACAGTGGAGAATGTATAGTAAATTGATGTGCTCATCGAAGTGAAAGGTCAAAGATATGAGAGAGCATGACTTTGTAGCTTTTTCTAAAATATAGATTTTAGGACATTACTCTAGTTGTTACGGTCAATACGAGACTTGCTGTAATATTAATCAGAGCATGTGCTGTACACATTTTGTGTCTAAATAAATTATCTCTTTGTCCTCACCCAGCTTTGTAGTACTTGATGGATAAGTGATCATCACGTTGTGATAGTAAACCAGATAGGCAATGCTGCTTTCTCTCAGAAAGGCCGTGGTGCTTCCAGTTGGATGGTCAAACTTTTCTTTCTTGCTGCTCCAAATTTTCTGGTAGCAATACTGAATATGGTTGTTGTCTTGGAGAGGAATCCTGCAATAAAAGAATGAATGCATAGGATGGCAACCTTTTGAACATAAATGTAAAGATGGTGAACTGACTCTGCCTCGCACCATTTTTTTAAACCAATTTTTATTGAGTTATAAAAACATAGGCACAGTAAATAACCCGTATAGGGCTGCAAGTGGACAAAACTGCATTCGAAAATAGAACTTAGCAGGATACTATATTTCCACATTAAGTCATCAACATCTGTGACAAGTCCATCTGACGGGGAATAATGTGACCTGAAATGGGGCTAACCCCCCGTACCCCACCCTCCGGCCTGCAGTATGAATCAGTGAGATCTACTAGTTGGTACCTCTCCGGACATCATCCATGACATGTAACTCTAACAAACCCCCTCTCCCCCCCCCAACCTTAACTAACCCCTCCTCCCTCCCCTCCCCCTAGGCATGCCGCTGGGTCAATAATGGTTCGCTGTTTGATCAGTGGGCAGGACAGTGATGCTCTTTGTCCTGTATATTCCAGACCTCAAGTTTCGGTCTCAGGGTACAGATGTTCCCCCAAGGTCATCCCGCCCTATCCGCGCTCTGCTCTCTAGTCTATCAGTGCCTCCCGAAGTCAGTCGTCCGCTGCAGGATCCCTCCGCTCAGGAGTGCCAACGGTATTGACCGTTGGGTGTTTTACCAGCTCCACCAGTGCCACCCATGCGCGCGCCGTCTCCAGAGATTTGTTGTTCCCAGTTCGTCTGGCCATTAGCAATCTGCAATTCCCCTCCGCCCATTTCACTAACTCCCTGGACCATCGTGCTAAGTTGGGGCCATTCTTCGATTTCCAGTGGCTGGTAATCTCCCTCTGGGCCAAGACCAGCCCCAGGTCTATAAACTTGCTAGTAACTTTGGTCTTGGCAGTATGTCGGAACCAATGTAATAAACAACAGCCTGGTGTCAGTGCTACCCCTCTCTCCGTTGCTGCTGCCAGCTCAGACGTCACCCCCCTCCAGTACTCTCCCAGATGTGGACAGTCCCAAAGCATGTGGAGGAACCCCGCCCCCTTTAGGTTACACCGTGGACACGAGGTCGAGACCCCGAAGTATTCTTTCACCTTACCCGGGGTAAGGTACGCCTTATGCAACACGTAAAAGTGGATTAGCTGAAAGCGTGTGTTCCTAGAACACTTCCAGGCCCGTTCTACCAATTCTCCCCAAGGCTTCTCCTCAATGGGTTCTCCCAAATCCTCCTCCCACTTGAGACGCAAGGTCGTCAGGGGCTGACTCAGGCCGTGGGTGATCCTCCTGTATAGGCACGTGACCGCCTTAAAAGTTCCCGCCGCCATTACTACATATTGGCAGGCCAGAGAGGTCTGATGTTCCTCCATCCCCTCTTGCCAATGTTTTCTAATGGCTGCTGTCAGTGCGGCATGAAGAAGAAAGTCCCCTCGTGGTAGATCATGGCGCTCCAAAAGATCATTAAAAGGTAGAAGGTTACCGTCCTCAAATAGGTCCCCTATAGTAGTGATCCCTACATCCTCCCAGTCCCGTAGCCTACCCCAATCACCTCTGTGAGGTAAGGCCTCACATACCGTCAGCGGGATCTCCGGAGCATAGGGGGTGCGCATACGTGCACGCCTAGCCAATCGGTTCCAACACTGGCGCATTGCCTGTAGGTCAGGCGGGACCATCCTATTCCCCATTGGCAATCGCAGCAGCACCCAGGATAGCTGCGCCAAGGAAGAGTCCGGCCCATCAGGTTCCTCCCGGTGCCGGGTTCGTCTTGCCACCCATTTGGTGAACCACTCTAACTGCGCTGCGTGATAATAGGCCTCTAAGTCCGGTAAGTCAAAACCCCCCTCCGCTCTGGGCCGTTGCATGGTGACCAGGGCCACTCTGCGTCGCCCTGCACCACACAAGAATCCTGTGAGCAGTGTGTTGAGCTGCGCGAATACCTTAGTTGGGATCCAGATCGGGAGCGTCCCAAATAAATAAAGGAGTCTGGGTAGTGTGACCATCTTCACCAAGGCAACCCTGCCCGCTACCGACAACGGGAGTATTTCCCAAAACTCAAAGCAGCTCCTGATCTTGCGCACAGCTCGCCCTATATTGCCCTCCAGCATGTCACCAGGATCGTGGTATATCTGGGTTCCGAGGTAAGGCAAGCATCTAGTTTCCCAAAGGGACCCCCTCTTCCGGCTGCGTCCCATCCCTGTCTGGATGTGTCGGGAAGAGACAGGATTTGGACCAGTTCACGCGAAGTCCCGCAACCTCTCCCAAAGAATTCAGCAGTCCCTTAGCTTGCCGGAAACAAAAGGAGATGGTCGGCATGCAGCGCTATGTGTTGTAAGTGTACCTCCACCATCAGCCCCTGGTAGTGACGGCCCGATCTAGCATGAACAGCCATGGGTTCCATTGCCAGCGCGAAGAGTAGGGGCGACAGCGGGCAGCCCTGCCTCGTGCCCCTACCCACTTTGCAAGCAGCAGAAATCAACACCCCCCCCCCCGTTCGGACCCTGGCAGTGGAGTTGTTGTACAAGAGCGCCGTCCATTCCACGAAGCGGTCTCCCAGGCCAAACGCCCTCAGGACCGCGAAAAGATATGGCCACTCTAGGCTATCGAAGGCCTTTTCGATGTCAACCGTAAAAATACAAGCCTCCTCCCTGCAATAGATACGCAGTAGCCTCCGTACGTTCATCGCCGTGTTCCTAGCTGGGCTAAATCCCGCCTGGTCCACGTGAACTAACGTCGGCATGTGGGCCAATAGCCGACTAGCCAGGATCCGACTTAATATCTTATAGTCCAAATTAAGCATGGCAAGCGGTCTGTATGCAGCCCGGTCCCAGGCCGGTTTACCCGGTTTGAGGAGAGGTACGATGATTGCCTCCCTCGTTGAAACAGGAAGACAACCCTCCCGTCGCGCCCTTTTATATAATACCACTAGCTTCGGGGCCAGGATATCTACAAATTCAGAATAGAATTCTACCGGAAGGCCGTCCGTCCCCGGTGTCTTGTTCCTAGCCATATGCTTGATGGCGCTACGCACTTCTCCCACCTCAACATCTTTACCAAGATCCTCTGCTGCCTCGTTATCAATCTGGGGGAGTTCTACCCCATCTAAAAAACCCATTTCGTTGGCAGCCCCAGGGTCGAGTCTACTCTGATAAAGAGTGGTATAGTAGTTCAGGAATTGCGTGTTGATGTCTTGTTGAGTACAATACACCACCTCCCCCTGACCCCGAAGCTCTAGGATCGGCGTCCCTCTAAGCGCCGGGTTCGCCAGCCACGCCAGCAGCGCCCCCGACTTGTCCCGTTCTGCCTGGGCCCGAGTGGTGTAGGCCTTATAATCAAAGCAGCGCAGCCTTTCTACCTGTGTCGCCAACTCCTCGCGCGCTGTGAGTAGGTCCTCCTGCCTATCAGGTTGTTCCGGTCTCTCCCTTTCCAGTTCCCGGAGCCTATTCTCTGCCCCCAGCACATCTTGTGTCAACACCTTTCGGGCTCCCACCACCTCCCCAATGCAACGCCCTCTGATCACAGTTTTGAACGCGTCCCATTCGATAAGTAGACTCGATGCAGACCCAGTATTATCTAGGAAGTAGTCGTCAATCGCAGATCCAATTGTATTCTTAAATACCGGATCTTCTAACGCCGCCGGCCTCAAACGCCAAGTAGTTATGGCGGGCCTAACCCGTATCCAATCCAGCGATACTAGCAGCGGGTTATGATCAGAAATCGTTCTGGTCAAATATTCACTATGGGTAACCCCTCCGTGGACATCTGGAGAACAAAGGATCGAGTCCAAACGAACATGCAACTCGTGCAACCCAGAGAAGTATGAGTAGTCCCTATCTCCCGGGTGATGAGCCCTCCAAGTATCTATCAGTCCCCACCGGCGCTGCCACGCCCGTCTAGTCGCTGCAAGTCTGTGTATGGGAGCATCTGGGAGAGGTGGATGAGAGCGATCCAGGTCAACATCAGCAATGGAATTAAAGTCGCCCCCCCAGCAGCACTGAGCCTGTCAACAGGGGTGCTAACTTCCCGGAGAGGTGCGCAAAAAAACAAGCCTGGTCTACGTTGGGAGCATAGAGGCTCCCTAGTACTATATCCCTGCCGTCCAATTGTCCCGCTACCACCACATATCTACCATCCGGGTCAATCAATTGCCTAGTGCCCTGAAACGGAACCCCACCAGTATCCAGACCAATGTGCCCCTGGCAAAGGCCGAGTATGAAGTGCAGATCTGCCCCCTCCATCTACGCTGCAGCGCCGCCCCCTCCTTCTGCGTTAAATGCGTTTCCTGCAGCAGAGCGATCTGTACTCTCCTCCTCACCAAATACGCATGGATCTTGTGTCGGCGTGTCATAGTGTGCATTCCCCTGACATTCCATGATACACATTTAAGTCCTACGGTGGGTCCCATATCGTAGACCACAATGATCCTCCCTCCTGCCCCTCCTCAGCGACATGCCTGACCCCATTAAAAACCCCACAGAACTTCCCACTCCCCAGGACAGGTACAAACCAACCAGCCCCCATCCAAACTAGTAGAGAGAACATCGATGCACAAACTGCGGTGAGGCGTTGACTGGCCCTTCAGGACCCAGGGACCCCCCGGCTATCCCCCCGCCCCATGTCTCTCAGGGAGGCCCCTGCATCTCCTCGCTCGGGTGTCATCAACTTGCCACCCCTTAATAGCACGCCCCTCAGCTAACGGCTCTCAGGATTACAAGAGTCGGTTCGCAGGACAATCTGACATGCATGCCTCAAACAATGAGGTCCGCCGTTTGAGGTGTAACAATTGGTAGTTCAGCTTCTGAGTCCCCATTCGTGCTGCTAGGGTGGGACCGACCCGACCCGTCCACCCCAGGATCCGTAATGGTAGAACTCGGGCTAGCTCCTCCACGGCTGATTTCTACCACTGCCTGCACGGCTCTGTCTCTCTCCAGCTGGTGCCCCGGCGGCGTAGTGACTCTCGGAGACCTCCGCCGGGTCCTCTGGTACAGGTTCACGTTGCCCTCCTCTGCACCGGCGTCGCAGTGCAGCTCAGGGCGCATTCACCCCAGCTCTGGGGCACACAGCACAACAAGGCAACTCACTCGCCGGCGGACACCTCTGTGGCCTCTCCTCAGTCGCCAATGCACTCCGCCTCTCTCTTCACGGCCGTAGCGCGACCGGCATGGCCGCCATGTTTCCGCCCCCAGCCACTCGTTCGATGCAGCGGCCAGGTCCGTGCTCCCCCGCTGATCCCCCTTCTCTCACACTCCGGCCCTCTGGGGCTATTTAGCGTTGCCTTCCGCCTCCGCAGCCTCACAGCGCTGCTCAAGTCGCGCTCATCTCCGTTCCGGGGCCCACAACCTAGCAAGGCGAAGCACCCGCCAGAGAGTACCTCCGTAGGTGCACCGCGGCCGCCTTCGCTCTCCACCTCTCTTCTCACGGCAGGATCGCGACCTCTGCAGCCGCCATTTCCTTAGGCTGTCCCAGCAATGTCCTCACTGCAGCGCGGTTCGGCCCCCGATGGCAGCGGAGCCCCGGCTACTTCAAGCCCGCCCTCGGCAGCACCACATCAATCAGAGCAGGATTCAGCCACGTCACTCTGAGCCAGCCGACCTCTCCGCTCCCGGGCCGCCATCTTGCACGCTCAAGACAAAAAGCGGCGTTTTCTTTGTATTGGGGCACCCCCGCCGCCTCTCGGGGGGGGGGGGGGTTGAGGGGGGGACAGAATCGGCACCTGCGTGTCCAGTACCGGTATTGAGGAAAAGTGCCCCCTTAGTTGGTCAGGATCATTGAGGGGGGGGTCATGGAGAGAGCTGTGGAGTCCTTGTCCCCTCACATCGGCGCCTACCTGCCTCGCACCATAAGGTGTGCTTCTGCACCTTGACCATGGTGTTTCATTGCTTCCTTTGGCTGTAGTACGCAGTGTCGGCTTTCCCCGTAATCCAACTTTCTTAAACTTAGAAATGTCTGATCGCGCTTTGCTTTAAGTTTGAATCCTTTATTGCATTTGAGAATTCATTTAATGGAGGAAGTGCAGTCAAGTAGTTAATAAGCATTCTGGTATGCACTGGACTGGTGTCCGCAGACCAGCACAGTCCATTAAAGAACATTTGTACTAATTAAAAGGTTGGCATGGCTTTATAAACTTTCTTTTTGTTTTGGGCCTGAAGCAGTTCGGAACATTTTTCATTGTTTCCCATGCCACTAGACTGCCTGACTGCAGTTTTGTTTACAATTCTACCCAGTTTTCTGGGTGCTACTTGCCTTAAGGCACTTGCTTGGATCTGATCTGTCTTCCAGAAGGAGCTGCTATGACATATCTATTGTGCCCTTTGTATAGAGAATTATAGGTCAGGTGAGATTGTTGAATAATATCAGAGTTTCCAGGTGTGGCAGTAATAAATATGTAATTACCACAGGCAATAAACCTCTCCCAAAAAGCCTAAAAATTATACACTTTACTAAGACCCATAGGGCCTTGAACATTTCTCTTGGGCTGTTCCTTTGACTGCAGTCTTTTATGGGCTACTTCATTGAGTAAAATTATCCTGGATCCTTGTCAGTCAAACTATTGGCCACTACCCGGAGTTCATGGACTCTCCACTTGACTCGGTTATCTCATCTGGTCTGATTTACTTGGGATACAGAATTGAATGCAGTTTTAGAAGTTTCTCTCTTAGGTGCGAATGATTGTAGAAATCCCACTAAACAAAACATGCCTTTTTCTTGGCCTAACCAGTCCACTGATCCAGAAGGAAGATGGGAAAACTAGAATTTTGATTTCCATGCTGTTTGAAATCTGTTATTTAAACCTCTGGTTTCTTAATCTCCTACATTAGTCTCTTGCCTTAACTACAGTCGTGGTCACTCATATATAGAGGATAACGTGTTTTGTAGGTTCACTGCTGCAGTGATTTAAATTTTGGCCTTCCAGTATTGACCGTACCACCACCCGTTAAAAAACAAGAAGGCTACTGTGCTAGCGGGCAGTGGCCATACCTAGAGCTAATGGCGACCTATCATCTATCCCGTTCCTTGGTTGGCAGTAAGGTCTAGAATTCCATTAAATTCCCTCTGACCCTAAGAAACAAATACCACAACAATTTTGATTACTGCCTGTTTGCCATGCTTATTAGCAAAATTAAAGGTAACATGTTGCAATTGTGTTATTTGCTGATCGATTGACATGGCTTAGATTGCACATAAATGAAAATCCTGCTATTCAGTATTGGAACCTGGTGCTGCTCTTCTTCCCTGTGCAGTTTATTTTCTGTATCTCTGTGAGTGGTTGAAGCTTTATTTTTTTGGTGTAGATGTATTGTGCCACGGTGGCAAAACTTGACCAGAGTCGCAAAAGGCCCCTTTCTCAGATCTGCACTATCGCATTCAACATAAGTGTGCAAAAAAATAAATTTACAAGAATTTATTTCCAGTCATGACTCAAAGCATTTGGATTCGTAATTATTACAATTGCAAATAGATTTGTGGGGTTCTGGGGTAGGCTTAGGGTTGTTTTAAAGTTTCTGGATTGGCCCTAATTACAAAAGTATTGCAACAGTTTCAAAAGCACAACTTCTTCCCCTAACTTTTATGAATTGGGCTGAAACTGTCAAACTCAATTCAGTTCTCTCTTTTTGGTAGCCTACTTTTGTTATTTTTTTCTTACTAATTTTTTTAAAATGTTTAGTGGCCCTGTAGTCGTGCTCTTTTCCTTTTGTGCACAATGTGTGTTTGTTGTGGTGGGGAGGAAAAGCCTCGAGACAGGTGTAGCTGTTGGGAATTGATAGAGGTGCTTGTTAATGCATGCTCCTAACCGCTGCACATCCTCTGAGGCTTTGGCTGTAATCTCCCACAACAGTAGTTTCTTTTTGATGGAGGCGAGGAAGCTTTCATCACCAGTTGTCCACCTGCAGGAATTTGGTGGTATCTTGGGTCGGATGCAGTAGTATTGTTGTTTTTTTTTCTTCTTTTTGAGCATGTGCTGTTTTCCAAACCTTTGGGGGCTTTTCAGTAGCTAGAGAATGTGTTGTGGGTATTAAACCTGACAGCGGAATGTGGATGTTATATGCGATGTCTGGTGTAACGTTGGATACCTCCTTAAAAATGAAAGGTTTTTTTAAACAAATTATGATTGGGAGGATATGCACCGTGAATATTCACATCAGAATATTGATTGCACAGAATACCATGGACAAAATATCAAAAATAAAGTATCAACCGGTAAGTAGGTCTAGATTTTCTATAGCTAAATCTCTCTCCATACATATAAAGCTTCACGTTACGTAGATGTGGATTTGGGGCAGGCCATGGAGACTGGGTAGGACGCTGGACTTGCCCACGAACGGTTGATGGTATATATTCAAGTGGCCAAGAATCCCACGAGTCCCAAGGGACCTGATTCCAGTGGGGATTGGCTCATTTTTAGTGTGTGTAATCATCCATCAACAGTGAAAGAGTTATAACTATATAAATGAGAGAACATATATTTGGGTGTTCATTTTTGTGGGTGCAATTTATAGATTTTATTAGGGACCTACTATATGTAGATTAGGTTAATTTGGTCCTGATGAATTGCCACAAATCTGTAGACTAAATTGGGCAAGAAACATGTCGACCGTTTGTGAATATTGAGGAATATTACTTACTAGTATATTCCTTTTTTTATTTATTTTAAACAATTAACAGGGAACTTCGGAAGGGGGAACCTTAGTTAATTTTAATTTCACTTAAACCATACTACAGATTTAGCTAGCAATGAGCTTCTTAACGACACCAAGTCCAGTTAATTTCTATACATCAAATTGAGAAGTTTTCTGGCAAAGATCCCCTGCATACGGGCCTGTTGGGCATTGCAGCGTCGTTCCAATAAGGGACTAGCCCGATGATGAAGCATGCCACCCTTCTAGGTGGGTGAGGGCTCTTGCTCGGACAAAACACTCTTTCTGACCTCTCAATCACTGTGGTACATGAATGGTGTTACCCTGGTTTTTAGGTCGACCCTAGAGGCAGCGCGCATGCACTGCTCGCTCTGCGAGGCTTGCAGTAGTTGAGTATGCTGTGGAAGCCTTGCCTGCTCTCCGCCCATATTTTTGATTGGCTGGTGTCATGGTCCTTGGTAAATGCTGGCTTCCGATTGATAATGAGGCTTGTTAGTCCCTCCTTGTTACCGTCCTGTTGCCATTTGTTACCTCCCATGAGGACTGAATCTTTTACTTGTGGCGTTACACGGTCTCCTTCATAAGTCGGTAAGCACTATTTTTTTTTAATTTGTAGTGCGGTCCGCTTTCACTTTAGCGGCCGCGCTTGTTTATTTAATTAATTTGCCGCGCGGGCCGAAAGGGAGCGTTTCTACTCACTAATCTAACAAGCATTTCCAATGCAATAGGTCTCGCATTTACGAGAGTTTGAGCTATTGACATTGCAAATAACAATGCCTTTTATTTTTGTTTTCGTTTTTAAAACATAAATAAAAGGCATTGTCATTTACAATGCCAATAGCTTAAACTCTCGTAAATGCGAGACCTATTGCATTGCAAATGCTTGTTTGGTTAGGAACAGCACCCACTGTCTGAGTTTAGTTGTAGTTGGGAGTGTGTATGCTGGACGGCGATCACTCCGGGTCCCTCTATTGTTTAAGCCTTCTGCTAGTGGCCTGTTAAACTAACCAAGGGCGACGTTGTAGAGTGCGCTTGTCTGTTTATAGGGGAGTTTCCCCCATAACTGGTTTGAAGCTAGATGAAGTAAGTATTGGTCTTGGTTTCTTTCTGTTGAGGTGATTGATTGCTCTTGTGACTTTTCACAGTTATAATAGCTTGATCATAAAGAGGCTGTAACCCAATCCTGTTCCATTTTCCTGCTGAATACAATTGCATCCACCAGGGAGATTAGGAGCTGTGCCATTAAGCATCCTTGCAGGGAGAGTGCACCACAGCGAAGGGGGCTTTCATTTCACGTTAAAGCTGGAAACCCGAGCTGCACCTAATGCATGCTCAGTGTGAGCCCTCGTGCTGGCCTGGGGCGTGTGAAGGGAGGCTAGGCGAGGGCTGGTGGTGTGTATATGTCTGGTGAATCAGGCCATCAGCTCATGGGTGCATTGCACGACTTGTAGTGAATGTGTATCTGGGGCTACCGGCCAGCAGGATATGTAGGTGTAGCACAGTCAGCGCCGTCTATCTTTATGCTGTTAATTAATGTTGTGAAATTGCAGATATGAACTGCCCTGGGGACCGTTCCTGCACCCCGTGAGAGGGCTAGGCGCAGCATGTGCTGCAGTGGAGGGCCTGTGTTGGGGGATGGGGGGAGTGATGTTGATGTGCAGTGTAACATGTCATTTATTACCATTGTTGGCTGAGTGGAAGGGGTCATTATTCAGCCGAGAAAGAGCTTCGATTGGATCATGATGGCCCTCCAGCAACAATTTTTAAATATTGTGTGTTTTGTTTGTACTTTTATGGGGGCGCTCAGTAACTGTACAGTGCGCATATGACATTTGCTTCAAATGATAAGTGTCTTTGTCCCTTGCTATACATTCAACATTAAAATTCCCAGCAGCAAAAAATCCAGTGATGGGGACCCTGCACCAGGGCATTGTGGGCTTAAGTTTGACGTCATAGGAGGTCAGCATGGCTCCTCCTCCTGGTTTGTGGTTCCACCTGCTCAGAGGCCTCTTTCAGCTTTGGCCCCTCCCCCTGCAGTTCTCTGCTCTTGGCGTTCTAGTGTTCTTTACACCATCAAACCTTTAGAATAAGCGGGCACATTGCGAGGGCATCGCCTCTTTTGGCCTTTTTTCTCGCTAGGAGAAATTAAACCGCGAATTTTAGGGATAGCGTTTGCCTAATATTTTGAAGCGCGCTCCCCGAGCTAACAAGGAGGGGATTGATTTAAAGTGCAATTACCAGGGATGTAGTTTCTAATGGTATAATGTTCCAAACAGGGCAATAAACGCTGATAATGGCTCGGTAATGTGCCGGGAGCCTCCATTAATGTCAGGCTGCGATTTATGGCTGTGTAGTGCTGTTCTAACTAAACCTCAGCCCGAGGAGCAGATGGGACCCAGATGTCTGCTGACTCAGGTGAAGCCCTCCCTGACAAGCCCCGTCATAATGAGAATCATTGTTCCATTTTGGGATCTTATGATTTCTGTTGCTCAGAATATGATCTCTTTGCAGTGCTTAAATTTGTAAAAAAAAAAAAAAAAAAAAATGTAAAGTGCCAGCTCCCTCATCAGGAGGCAACTGCAGCCTACACCGCCCATTGCCCCTCCTAGCGCTACCAATGACTGAACCAAACCAGCTACTATCACACTCCTACAGGTGTGATAATTCAGCCTATTCCAGGCCCACAAAGCTATAAGATTAGCATGGGCGGCAGGTATTAGTAATTTTTAATGTATGTTGAATTAGTAAACAACTGTTGTTGTGCTTACTCTAAATCAGACTGGCAGACTGCCATTGGAGCAGATGGGACCCAGATGTCTGCTGAGCACCGGAAACCACTGGCTCAAATTAAGCACTGTCTCTTTGGCTGCTATTATACTGTTAGTTGCTTGAGGCTGGAGCAGCAGATATATCCTTTGGTTTACAGTGTAGTCTTGTAGCACCTGAAGAACTTACTTGGTCTCCAACTTTGCCTTGGCTTAATGCAGAATTTTACAGGTGTGTGTAGGTGTGTGTGTGTGTGTGTGTGTGCGCGCGCGCACTGTGCATTTCTTGAAGTACGGTTACTTGTTTACATATTTTTACACTCACTCCTGGATTTGCACATCTGCTTTTCCTCATACCAACTAAAACGATCCAAAAATCATGAGCTCCCAGAGAGGACCACGACCTGATCTTTCTTATTTTATGGTCGCAAACTTTATGAATTTAATATGACCAGTTTAGATCCGAGGATCATGCTTCCCTGTGTTGCGTTGAAATGCATATCCATCTTTTTGCTGAAACTCAGCTAAATTATAACTGTGGTGAATGCGTTTGATGTTTTATGAAAATAAAAATAAATTAAAAAGTGTGTATATGTATGACAGCGGAGTCTCGTATGACGGCTTCTTTTATTCACACATGGAATATAACACAGAAGAGCATTGAATTGAAACAGTATATAATTTTTCTATCAAAAGGCATCAAAGCAAGCCATTACACAGATGGGGACTTGAACAACAAAGGAATAAATTCTGTAAAACTACCCATGAGATTATCCTACACTAAAAAAATGCACGCAAGAGTGATTGCGTACGCATAAGCCCTGAAGAAGCGCAGAGTGCGCAAAACACATGATGGCTGTTTCAGAATCAATTCTGTGTGAATAAAAGAAGCTGTTATGCAAGACTCATCTGTCAGACACTGTTATTTCTTCTCAGTAAATGTTTTTCTGTATTGTACTTACTACCCTTGGTGGATTACCAGTGTACTGACAATATAGGGCTGAGCATTATTTCTGATACCCATTATTATTGTAATTTATATATTCACTGAAAAAAACAAAGTTTAAACTAACGTTATATTTAGGTATGATAAAAATCAGTTTTTGTTTAAAAAAATAAATAAAACATAATAGAAATTCACTGGGGAAAACCCAAGCTTAAAGTAATCTTATATTTTTCGGTGAATGCCAGTGACATTAACATTTTGAACCCAAAAAAAAGACGACAAATTCACGGTATAACTAGAACTTGTCCCTCCTCCATGCACTGCTTTTGACGTCACATATCTGAAAGAAACACGTAGTGATAGATTCCTTACCTTAGAATATCCCCAGGCGTCAGACTGGATCCGGAAAGTTTTCGTCAGCAGTACCCCTGCGCGTCGGTAGGGGCGTCGTGCGGCTCCGCGTCCGTCGTTGACGTCTTGGTCGCCGAGATGCCGTCGCGGGCGCTACTTGGACGCCGCCCACGCGCGCTGACGTCAGTTCTTTCTTTTTCCGCGCCAGCAAGCGCAGATCCGGAGAGAGCGGTACCCCTAGTCTTTTTTTACTAAGTTTTTGGAGATCTTTTTCTCACCTTTTTCGAGTCAATACGACTCCTGGTGCAGTTAGGGATGTAAGAGAAAATAAGAGGAACCCCTTAATGCCAAAGGAATAGGGTTATATACAATAGTATAGAGAGAAAAATCCTTTGGACTGGATTACTAGTGACAGTAGAACTGGGAGTTTTAACCCTGACAAAATCATACAACACACACTCAAATACTATCACTACAGATATACCTTTGGGAAAACTGATCATACATCTGAAAAACAATCTAAACAATATACCACATATTTGGAAAAATATCAAAAATCTTTTATTAAAAAAATCTCATAGATCATAAAAAACCACAGCAGCATAGATCATAAAATTACAGTGCACAACATATCTAAATGAGCTTACACAAACTCCTAATTATAATTCATACACATATGCATCAAAGAACAACATTTTTTAAAAAAGGCTTAAAAGACAAATGAGAGTACATAGAAATAGACAAAAATAATATGTCATTGAAAATCCAACCATCCGTGGTTACACAATTTCTAGGGCTGGAGCCCGGTATATCTCACTTCATCAAATACTCAAAGGCCCAGACCGTGACACAGATTAAGTTGTATTCAAAGGGGCGTCGACGCGTTTCGATGGCTAGTAGATGATACCATCTTTATCAAGACAAGCAGATTCCGGCTCTCAAAAGATTAAAAAGCAACAATGCTGTAGTCAAAACACACCTGCATAATAAAAACACATGGCTTAATACCTTGAAATATATACATATATATATATGTAAAAATATATCATAAATCACTGTAATCCTCACATTAACCTACTGATGTAATGTTAAAAGAGAGAATTCTTAAACATCAAATAGCAGTTAGGGATGCCCAGGTTTAAGTCCTGCGAGGACTGTCATCGGATGATGTCGGTGACGGACCCGCATCGCGTGTGTCTCTTCTGCCTGGGGCGCGACCACGACCCCAAGTCGTGCCCCGACTGCCGGTCCATGGTGCCGAAGTCTTTGCAGGAGCGGTCCCGAAAGCTGCTTGAAGCCCGGCAGTCGGCTCCGTGCCGTGAGAGGACCCGGTCCAGAGGGAGGTCGAGTGACCGTGCGCGGAGTCACCATAGACGATCGTCGGGATCGAAGTCTTCGCACTCGGGGTCAGGTAAGGCGAAGCACAAGAAGTCGAAGAAACGTCATCGTTCTCAGACTTACCCTCGCAGGTCGCGTGGCGCGGCTGAGGGTACGGGTGGTGCCACCCCCGCGGCTCCGGCGGAGTCCATGGAGTCGCCGCCCGACTACCTGCCCTTCCCGGGGTCGTTGGTGACTCCGGCCCAGATACAGGACTTCCTGTCGGCCATGGCTCGCCTCTTTGGGCCGTCAAGTCCCGCGGGTGCGCCTTCGGGCCCCGCGGGCCCGCATGGGTGTCCTCACGTTTCCTCGCCGGCGGCTCTGGCCCCGGCGCCGCAGGACACCCTTGGATCCAGGCCTGGATCCCGGTCGACGCCGGTTGACCTTGTTACGCCTCCACCGACGTCGACTCCACCGGCACCGATTCTGTCGCCGCCCGCTCCTCGGGACGACGTCGACCCCAGCTTCAGCCCCGAAGTGGACGCGGCGTCGGTCCGGCGTCGGTCGATGCCGTTCTCGACGCCGATTGGGGATTTCTATCCCCATGTCCCTACTCCTTATTTTAGGCCTGTTGAACAGCCTTAGGAGCAAGGGGAGGACTGGGAGGGGTCGGACGACCCTCTCGCTGCAGCCTGCGAGTCTGAACAGGACTGGGCTGAGGAATTGGGGGACGCCAGTGGTCTGGATACCTCATCAGACCTTGGCATGCTGTCTCCTCCTACCGTGGCTACAGAGGAGGGAGCCAGTTATGCAGTGGTGTTGCGTAGGGTGGCGGAGGCCCTACACCTCCAGCTCCCTACTGTGGCCGTCGGGACTAACCTCCTGACAGGTGCTTCAGCCAGCAGCTACTTCTGCGGAGCCGCTACTGCCCTTTAATGAAGCCCTTTCGGACGTTCTTTTGGGCACTTGGTCCAGGCCCACCACAGGGGCTCCTGTGGATAGGAACGTGGCCCGACGCCATCGCCCGGCTCCGGGTGACCCCATTTTCCTTTCCCAACACCCCACCCCCGAGAGCTTGGTTGTCCAAGCCTCTGCTTCCCCAACCGCCTTCCCTTCCGCCCCGCCGGATAGGTAATCCAAGAAGCTGGATCAGTTTGGGAAGAAGATTTTCTCTTCCACCAGCTCTGCGCTGCGGTCCGTGAACACTGCATGCCTCTTGGGCCGTTATTCCCACTGTCTGTGGGATACGGTGGCGAACGTGCTGCCCCAGTGTCCGGAGGAGGCCCGGCCTGCTCTCGCCCAAGCTGTTGCAGAGGGGAGAGACGCAGCAAAGTTCATGATCCGTTGTGGTCTAGACACCGCCGACTCACTGGGCAGATCCATTGCAACGACGGTGGCGGTTCGCCGTCACGCCTGGTTGAGAACTACTGGATTTTCAGGGGATGTCCAAAACACCCTTATGGACATGCCCTTTGATGGCCGTCGCCTCTTCGGCGACAAAGCAGACAGCGCGTTGGAGCGGTTTAAGGACTCACGGGCTACGACCAAGTCCTTGGGACTCTCGGCAGTCCGCCCTCCTCCGCCTTCCGCTCCTTTCGTGGCACAGGAAGGGGCGCCCCGCAGCGATCGCAACAGAGCCACAGGCCGGCGCAGCAATCATTCCAGCGCGGCCGCGGACGCTGGTTCCACCGTGGCGGACAAAGGGGCCAGCGGGCGGGTCAGTCCACCACCACCCCGGCCACCACTGCCTCCAAACCTTCCTAGTCCGGACTTTCAGGCCCATCAAACGCCAGTGGGCGGCAGGCTCCGCCATCACCTCCCCCACTGGCGCACCATCACTTCGGACAGGTGGGTTTTAGAGATAGTCCGGAGGGGCTACTCCCTCCCCTTCGAGACTACCCCCCCAGCCATGCCACCTCAATACCACCGCATGTCGGGGGATCACTTGGTGCTTCTTCAGTAGGAAGTTGCGGCCCTCTTGGCCAAGGGGGCCATCGAGCGCGTTTAGACGCATGAAGTAGGTCGTGGTTGTTATTCCCACTACTTTGTGGTGCCCAAGAAGGACAAAGGCCTGCGTCCTATCTTGGACCTCCGGAACGTCAATCACTTCCTCCGCAAAGAGAAGTTCAAGATGCTCACTCTAGCTCAGGTCTTGTCTGCTCTCGACCCACAAGACTGGATGGTGGCGCTGGACTTGCAGGACGCCTATTTCCACATCCCCGTCCTGCCAGCCCACAGGCGTTCCCTACGGTTCATGGTAGGCCACGAGCACTTTCAGTTTACTGTGCTCCCCTTTGGCCTTACCAGCGCCCCTCAGGTGTTCACCAAGGTGATGGCGGTGGTCGCAGCTCATCTGCGCAGATCAGGGGTCTCAGTCTTCCCCTATCTCGATGACTGGTTGTTGAAGGCGGGCTCGCCCCAGACAGTCGTCTCCCATCTCCAGACTACGGCTGACCTCCTGCACTTGCTGGGGTTCTCCATCAATGTGCCGAAGTCGCACCTGATTCCCTCCCAGAAGCTCCTCTTTATCGGAGCGGTTCTGGACACGGCGCAGTTTCGGGTCTATCCTCCCGAACAGCGAGTCCGGGACATTCGGGCTCTGATTCCCATCTTTCAGCCCTTGTCCCGGTTTTCGGTCAGAGTGACTCTGAGGCTGCTGGGCCTCATGGCCTCCTGCATCCTGCTGGTCAATCATGCCAGGTGGCATTTGCGGGCTCTGCAGTGGGACCTGAAGTTCCAGTGGGCGCAGCATCAGGGAAACCTGTCCGATCACGTCCAGATCTCAGAGGGCACTGCACGACAATTGCAGTGGTGGCTCACGAACCGGCATTGGGTCGACGGCAGATCCCTCTCCCTTCCCCAACCGGAGTTCACAGTGGTGACTGATGCGTCCCTCCTGGGATGGGGCGGCCACATGGGAGAGGCGGAGATCAGAGGCCTCTGGTCTCCGGCGGAGTCCCGGCTCCATATCAACCTTTTGGAGCTGCGGGCGATCAGGCTTGCACTGAAGGCATTCCTTCCCTCTGTCAAGGGGAGAGTAGTGCAGGTGTTCACAGACAACACCACCGCCATGTGGTACTGCAACAAACAAGGCGGGGTGGGGTCGTGGACCCTCTGTCAGGAGGCTCTGCGTCTCTGGACATGGCTGGAACATCAGGGCATGTCCCTGGTGGTTCAACACCTGGCAGGTTCTCTGAACGCCAGGGCGGACGAACTCAGCCGCAGGTGCATGCTCGATCACGAATGGCGTCTTCACTCAAAGGTGGCGCAAGGTCTCTTTCAGCAGTGGGGAGAGCCTTGGTTAGATCTATTCGCCACCGAAGAGAACGCGCAATGTCATCAGTTCTGTGCGTTGGAATTTCCAAGGCGGCACTCGCTCGGCGAAGCTTTTCGTCGCGAGTGGAGTTGCGGTCTATTGTACGCCTTTCCGCCTATACCACTTCTGCCCAGAGTGCTGAAGAAGATCAGGCGCGACCGGGCACAAGTCATCCTTGTGGCCCCGGACTGGGCTCGAAGAGTATGGTATCCCAAGCTACTCAGTATGAGCATCGATCCCCCAATCAGACTGCCTCTTCGGGAGGATCTTCTGTCGCAGCAGCAGGGGACGGTCCTCCACCCGAACCTGTCCAGCCTCCACCTCTTTGCGTGGAGATTGAGCGGCGGCAGTTGTTTCCCTTCGACTTGCCTCCTGAAGTTTGTGACGTTATTCTGGCAGCCAGGCGTCCCTCTACTAAAGTGGTATACGCCTGCAGGTGGAACAAATTTGTGGCATGGTGCACAGCAAAGGCTGTGGATCCCCTTTCTGAGGTTCTACTGTTCCTTCTTTCTTTGGCCCAGCAGGGCTCTGCTCTGGGCACTATCAAGAGCTACCTTTCTGCTATTTCGGCCTTTCTCAGGCTTCCTGATCAGCCCTCTCTTTTCAAGTCCCCTGTTGTAAATAGGTTTCTTAAAGGCATTACTCACCTTTTTCCTCCTATTCCTTTCATGATGCCTCAGTGGGACTTTAATCTGGTTCTGATGTACTTGATGTGCGCTCCCTTTGAGCCACTTCACAACTGTCCTCTTCGTCTTTTGACGTTAAAGACTGCTTTCCTGGTGGCCATCACTTCCGCCAGGCGAGTGAGTGAGCTCCAGGCTCTTTCCTGCAAGCCTCCTTTCCGTCCATCCGGACAAGGTTGTGCTCAGGCTCCGTCCTTTCTTTTTGCCAAAAGTGGTTACAGCCTTTCACATTGGGCAGACTATTACCTTGCCCACCTTTTTTCCGCCTCCGCATCCTTCCAGAGAGGAAGAGAGGCTCCACCGTCTGGACTCAAAACGTGCGCTTTCTTTTTATCTCAACCGCACACAGCAGTTCCGGGTGGATGACCAGCTTTTTGTTGGCTACGTTGGCACCAAGAAAGGTCGGGCGGTCCATAAGAGAACCATCTCCCGCTGGGTTGTCTTATGTATCAAAGCCTGTTACTCTTTGGCTAAAAAAGAACCTCCGGTGGGGCTGCGTATTCATTCCACCAGAGCTACTGCAGCCACTACTGCATTGGGACATGGTGTCCCCCTGCAAGACATATGTCAGGCAGCCACGTGGGCCTCGCTGCACACGTTTACCAAACATTACTGCCTGGACAGCCAAGTCCGGAGAGGCGGCTTCTTTGGCCGTTCTGTTCTCCGTGACTTTCTGGTGTGATCTTAGTTCGCAGACCCACCACCGGGGTTGGTATTGCGGGGGTATCTATTCTAAGGTAAGGAATCTATCACTATGTGTTTCTTTCAGATGCACAAGTTACTTACCTTCGGTAACGATATATCTGTAAGAAACATTAGTAGTGATAGATTCCTTACCGCCCCACCCATCCTCCCCGTTCTGCGAACTGATTTCTAGGGTTAAGGTCATCCCTTTCAGGGCCCTAGTTTCAATGCACCAGTGGTCAGTATCTTGCATGGCTCTGCGTGCCTGGCGCGGAAAGTCGTGTACAGAACTGACGTCAGCGCGTGGGCGGCGTCCAAGTAGCGCCCGCGACGTCATCTCGGCGACCACGACGACGGACGCGGAGCCACACGACGCCCCTACCGACGCACAGGGGTACTGCTGACGAAAACTTTTCGGATCCAGTCTGACGCCTGGGGATATTCTAAGGTAAGGAATCTATCACTACTAATGTTTCTTACAGATATATCGTTACCGAAGGTAAGTAACTTGTGCATTACATCACTCATGGTGTTCTATGACTATGACATCACAGATGATTTCTCAAATGACAATGGAGTCCAGAATATAAAATGAAAAAATTCCCCTCAACAATGCCGTCATAGGACTACTCCAGGCAGAACACCGAGACTGAAATGCTCCTGTATGGAACAAATGCAAGAATAGGCAAGTATACCACTCGAGCAGGCAGCTGAGAGACTACATAGACATCCAGTTACGAGCAAGGGGCTGACTCATAGTCCACTCGGAATATGTTATGAATAAGAAACATGTCTGCCTAGCTTGTCTGTAGCAGAGAGCTTAAAAAAATAGTTATTGAGACTGCTAACAGCGGTTGCACCTCCACCACTAGGTGGTGCCAGACCCCTTAGCTAATAGCTCCCTGACAAACAAAGATTTTTCGGCGCATGTTTTAAAAACATTTTTTTTTATTCATGTGGTTTTTTTTTTTTTTTTTTTTAATAAACACCGAAGCCTTGCAAATGCTAATGCAACGCCTCGTTAAAGGTCTTTGGCTCTAAAGCTGGTGCTTTTTAGATGTACGTGATTTACCGGCAGCAAATGTTCTTGAAGTTGTTGCCTCCACGTTTCTTCGGTGTTTAATGCCCAAAATGAAGGGCCTGGCCCATTTAATGTTTTACGTTTTACAAAATACTTTGAAAGGTCCACGCTTGATTGCCTGTTAGTTTTCCTATGTTACCCAAAAATCTAGGTCATTGGTTCATCGAGGCAAGATTCTTTTTGCAGGGTCTTCCATGTGGCAGTGATGCGTGTGTATGAGTTTAAAAGCTACTGACCCGCAGGCTGCTTCTTAAACAAGTGCTAACCAGCTTAGTGCGAGGCTGGGGCAGCACCGCACGCGCGCTCCAGAACGTGTGCTAATTTCAGCCTCTGGTATTGCTTTCTGTAATTGGGTGCGAGAAACATGAGCTCTTCCTGTGCGAACGCGTAAACCTAATCTTTGTCTATTTCTGCTGCAGGTAGCCAGGCTGTGGGGCATGCAGAAAAACAGGCCTGCTATGAACTACGACAAGCTGAGCCGGTCTCTTCGCTACTACTACGAAAAGGGCATTATGCAAAAGGTACTCTTGGACTGGAGCTGCCTGCCGAATTTCAAGGCCTATCTGTTAGCTGTTCGTGCAGACATTGGGAGCGATTGCATTTATTATTTATTTTTTTGGTTTTGTGAATTGCTCATAGTCTGAGTGATGTTACTCCCAGGTTTAGTCCAGGTGATTCAAAAGCTTAAAAACCCTCAGTGCTTGTACTTAAAAAAAATTTTTTTAATTCCAATTTATTTAAAACCTCTGTATTCTAAAGCAAAGGTTTTAATCGTGAAGCTAACATTGTTAGTCTTTTAAACACCTGGTCTCATACCGATCGTAATTTATTTATTTTTAGTTTTTTGTTATCAACTAGTTATTTAATTTGCCTATTTTTTGTGTTTGTGTTTTTTAGGTCTGCATTAGCCAAGACCTTTTGATTTTTCTAAAATGATAGAATATATGTGTATGGCCAACCCTCTTAAATCGTTGAACTGTTACTGTGCCATTCACAATTTTGTCCCGCCCACTACAACATACAGAAATGGGCAGTGATACAGCCCACTTCAGCCATTGGTTAACTTCGCTGAGTGACGGCATTCGGCTCTTTCACTAGAGCACATCACACAAATTAGTTCCCTTCAGTGCCAAAGCAAAATGTTTTGCTTTTAGTCTGTGTTTCTTGTTTAACTATATTGGTGAGGTCCCGACAGCTCTCAACTACAAAGTTTAAAAAAAAAAAAAACTGGCATTGAAAAAAACCAAAATGCTGGCAGCCAACACTAGATGTGTTGGCTCTGCCAATGTTTGTTTTCTGTTGTAGTAGTGCTTTGAACATAGATGTGAACCCACGGAGACCATCTAAGCACAGTGTAGCTGCCCTGAGTCCATTTGCTTATAATGCTATATAAAAAAAATACCACTTGAGGCCTAGTGGTGCATATTTCAGTGCCCCTATTCACTTATTCAAAAGTTCTGCATTACTCCAGCATGCTTTTTTTTAATGAAAGTACGGTACATAAGTAGCAGAGAGGTGCCATATTAAGTGCCCGGACCTTCTGTGTGCTGCATCTAACCTGGCATTGCTCATTCCTATCAAGTGCCATGTAAAGGGTAGAGACTGGTGATGTTTCTGGTGCACCAGGCACATGTGTGCCCCCAAATTACCTCAACTACTACAAATAACATTTGAAGTTATTGGTTATATACGTAGAGAACTTTAAATCCACACGGCTAACCGGTTCCAAGTGCAAGACTCTTGTAGCTGATGAGAAGCATTTTCAGAGTGCTTCATTCCTCCCCGTGAACAGTTGAGTAGGGAGACAGCCTCTTGTGCAGCGAGGGGGGGGCTAATTTATTTTTATAGTGCAGTTTCTTCTACATCTACGTTAAGTTGTATCATTTGAATGTTCAAAAATGAGTGTTCATGTTAAAGGCTTTCTATTCCATGTCTAGGGACTGCAGTTGTAGGCAAGATCTTCAAGCCGGCACTAATTATTGGCTGTTCATGTTGGGAACACTGCTGATTTGGGAGAATTTAATTGGTAACGCTTAAAGGGGACCATTCTTTGCAAAACGCAATCCAGCATTAACCATCAGTTCTGTGCATTTTGTCCCACATCAGAGGACATGAGCCTTTGAAGGTATTGCCCCCCCACCTCTCCATTCATAGCATCACTACGGCTCTCGAACCTTATGCCATAGGAGACTAACCACATTAAGCTGCATTGGATGGCCAAGCCATGTGCTTTTTGCAGTATACCTGGGATCTGTAACCTTTCAGTGTTGAGGAACAAATGCGCAGTATGGTTTGATTAATGTACTGTCGCAAAACTGCCTTTATCATTTGAACATATGGCTTTGAAATTATTGTTCAATAAATGGTACCCCGATCAACCTTGTGAATTATTACACAAGCTCAAGCAAACATGACGGCAAGTAAAACTCAATCTGCAATTAATAGACATGCAAAGCAGATTAGACTGCAAACGAAGAGTAAATTACATTTTGATCAAGATTGAGGAATTTGAGTCAAGCAGGCAGTTGGTACCCATCTGTTAGATCGTGTGAATCTCCTTGAACAATTTTGGATTAGAAATAGAAGGTGTACCGAAGCTTTGTTTGGTTTTGAAGTTGCATAGACTAGTTAAGTTCTCCAAATGCATTTCACAATGTCCATTGAAAAGTATATCTTTTGTATTCTGTTTGTCTGTGTCAAACCATTTCAGTCTGGTATTATCCAACCTATCGTGGTAAACCAGCAGACCAGCACCTTTATCAAATAGCTATTCAGGTGGGTCAGTAAATGGTGAATCTTCTTCGGCCCGGGAGTTCAAGTTACGTTAGAGAAAACAATTTCATTGTAAGATTGCTAATCCCTACTGAATGGCCTAAACTAAACTCCATAAACTTTGCCTTCTCGAGTAAAAATCTGAGCATGTCTGCCTTACATATTTTTTTCATTTGACCCAATAAAGCACGTTTGTTACATAGAAAATCCATTTAAAGTAATAAAAATGCCGTAAAATGTTAAAACCAAAATGAAAGCTAATACCTTCAGCAGAAAGTACAGTGGTACGGAGAAAAGAATCTCACAATTCATTAGTCATGCTGGCATATCAGACTGTTGCCTGACAAGTCAGTAAGCTAGTAAACTTAACAAACCCGCCTTCCTCATCCATGCATCCTGGGATCCCTCTAAATTTGTTACTTAGACTACTGTGTGTAAGCTCAACACTTTACACGTATTAACTCGATACTCTGCGATAGGTTAATGGATTTAAAATTTCACATTTCGGAAGAAGGATAGAAATAAATTTGCTAGTTTAATGATTTCCCAAATGTTTGAAAGTACATGGATTTTTTTTAAATGACATCCAGTTCATATGTTTTGTGACTGCTTAGTCATCAAATTTCTCCAATATTGTGGTTTCAGTTGTTTTCAGCTAATGAATTCTATTTTTTTAAGGTTTTCTGTTTTCGATAGTCCACCTTGTTCTTTTTTGGAGAGTCCAGGTACAGGATAATATCAGCATTTGTCCTTGTAGTTGAGTGGCACGATTCATTGCCTTAAACACAGCTGAGCTAAAAATATTTTATCTACGCAAAATTTCTTAGCAAAATTCTTTGAATTTCCATAACCTTATGGAAGCAGCACATCAACTATACTGTTAGGTGTGATAAACTGCCTCTTGATTAACAGACCCTGCTAAAAGAATACCTTTTCACACCTGCTTTTTGTGATCTTCTTTACAGGTTGCTGGAGAGCGCTATGTTTACAAGTTTGTGTGTGAGCCTGAGGCCCTCTTTTCGCTGGCCTTCCCGGACAATCAGCGGCCAGCTCTGAAGTCTGAGTTTGACCGCCAGATCAGCGAGGAGGACACCGTGCCGTTGTCTCACCTGGACGAAACTGTGCCATACATCCAGGAAGCCGGCAGCCTCCCCACGCAGCACTACAGCAAAGGCTACAACTATTAGTTCCTTGTATGCAGCATAATCCTTGTATATATGGATACATTTTGTTAGCAATCATAAGAATAGAGGAGCTTTTCTTTGCCCTGACAGAGCCTGGTGTTGTCATAGACTTGAGGATAGCTGCCTCTGACTAGATAAACAAAAGAAAGCATCTAGAGCTTCAGCTGTTCCACTGGTGCTGTTGGGTTACCAGCCAGAGCTTGGCATGGAGAACAGCCAGTCACCTTGTTAACCGGGAGATGTCGGCAATGCCAACCTTCATAAACTAAGACGTGCAAATCTCTGGACTTCCAGCTACCGCTGCATGATGCAGACATATCTGCAGCACAAAATGGCGTTTTCGTCCCAGACTAGCGTATCCGGTTCGCTGCATGCTAATGAGCTGTAGCGTAAGGAGAAAAGTAAATTGTGGGGAAAGCAGTTTTTCGGATGGATACTGCCAAGCGAATGGTGCAATAAAGCGGGAGACTGCCAAATGCAATTGTCAAATTAAATCTTTTGAAAAGGGTTTTTGCTTGTTTGAGAATTTCTTTTTACTTTTCTCCTTTGAGTTTATTGGGATGGGTTTAAGACTGCTTTTTCCCATGATACTGATTGAGGGTTGTTTAGACGAGGGGAATTTCTGTAATTCTTTATTTTTAAAAAAAGATGAAGGTACTGGGAAATTTGCTGTTACTATAATGCGGCTTCTGCTTGGCATTGCCATCGAAAATTAGTTTGTTTCTTCATTTTGGAGTCTGTTCCAAAGAATTGTAACTGGGAATTTGTTTTAGACCTCCTAATCTTGATTGTCACAGCCAACTGACCTGCACTCCAGGTATTACTTTTTGACTAGCCCTTGGGGTGACAAACAACCACTCTTGGTGTTGCAAAGACGAATCTCTGTTTTAGGGCTCAGCATACGTTTTTTCTTTTTTTTTCTGTTTTTTGTTTTCTACTCGAAGTGCTTGATATGCAAATCTATAAAATGGCAGTCACTGTTTATGTATACAGTTTGTAAATGAAATCTCATTCTTGAATATATTTGCAGGAAGTTGTGGGGTGACTTTGACACGTGTTCAGTAGTCTACTCAGTACTTCTCTTGTGGTACTTCTGTAGTGCCTTTGGTTGCAGGCTATTTGTGCAGCCCAGTTAATTAGCAGTGATTCTTCTGAATGTTTCCTAGAGTCCTCTGTCTCTCGATCTTTTTACATTTTGTGCCTGATGAATGCATCAAATCTAAACAATGAAAAATGACCACAGCGGATTTACAGTGATTTGCCATGAAGAGAAGACCATTTCTACGACCCTTTTCAAACATCTGAATCGGCATTGTCTACTGCTGTTGATCTTTTTGTCATCTGCGGCATCAACTGGAACTCTTGATGGTGCAAGTCGGAATTTTGTTTTGCAACATGTGTTCAACACGTATGTCAATATGTATCCTCCTTCAAACAGCAGAAGTGCTGTATCATTGACTCCTGCACTCTTAAAGAGAATGGAGTGGTGAGGCGGTGACGAGTGCAAGACATGTATGTACTTGATGAGTACACAAATTTAGTCAGCCTTTCTCATCCTTTGCTTGCCAAGTGGCTATGTCCTGCAAAAGCCTTGTGATTGATGTACAGCCTTAGGGACAAATATTATTGTTTGTGTTTATAACTGCCTTTTCATTAGTCATGAAGATTTTTTGTTTGCACAATGGTGTTGTATGCTTGGTTTCTCTGCGCTGCAATTTTTGAATGCTTAAAGGTGGTAGAGAGCACTTGCTCCATATCACACTAGGCTGTAGGCTGTTGGTTGCCAACCTTTGTTTTTGTTGTTGTGAAAAGTTATGTTGCTAGTATTGTTGATGCTCATGGAGAATACTGCTTGCTCAAGAGCTTCAGCAAGAAGCCTCTTGTCATCTCATTTGCTAGTTGCAGGCACCTGATGTCCTGCCCATAAAGCAGATTTATGATGTGCTAGAATGCTCCAACCCAAAACTATACAGGCTTGTGTCGATGCAATCCTAAATCAGATTTAATGTGCTCTATATTTAGTAGGAAGTATTCTTGATTTCCAGTGCTTCAGCTTGCAGATGTAGACCAGAATGTTATGGACTTGCCTCTGCAAACGCTTTGGAAGTTTTAGATGGATGAACTCCATAGGTCTCTCTCAGAATCTAAGATTCCTGCTGAAGCATATTTTAAATTCTAAAATTTTTGTTTAGTAGCAAAGGTTAACTCCACATCATTCTGGGACACCATGCGAATAGATTCTGGAATTTTTCGTTCAGTTAATTCCAATCGAATACATTAGACTAAGACATCTTGCATCATATTTGAAAAGGAGCCTGGTGTTACTGATTACATGGAGTCATCTTGTAATCCTATTAGCACTATTCCTTAGTTGTGGTTGTGATATCGTGAAAATAATATAGGAACGAGTACATACTTTGAGCGCATGGGTACATACTGTGAGTTTTTTGATGAGTGTTTATGTAAAGATACAGCCTTATGCACTCTGGCCAAGTGCTTTGAGGGAACAGGTCTTTCAGGGAACAGGTGTCTGCGTTCCTCCTTGGCTATTGAGTTGGTCAGAGTTCACTCTTGGGCGTGGTCGATCACAGGTACATGGAAGGTTTAGGTCTGTTGGCCGGACGATAGAACTGAAATGGTCAACCTCCAATGGATGTAGTAGCATCTCCCTTTCACTTATGTTATGATTGGACAACCCACCTATATTTTGATTCCCAAGATGATCCTCAGGTTAGACGTTTACCGCAGAAACAGTTGACCAGTTTCTTTTACAGAAACTGCCATTTTTCTAATTGACATGAGTCCTGATGAAAAGCCCCAGAATGCATTTAGTTGTTAAATGGCAGGTGGAGGACTCGCTTGTGTTTGGTGATCGGAAGAAGTTCCTGTTCAGTTCTTCAGTCCAACTACTTGTGTGTCTGCTTGCTAATCTGGTCTGCACCCTTGAACTTTCCTATGACCCCACTGCAGAGGTGTCAACTGTGCATGTGCATAAGGACAGGAATAGTGTCATGGATTCCCGCTAGTCACATGACAACTGTTAGCAACTGCCACGGAGGCAACATTTGTGGTCTTTAACTTGGGAGTAAGGTGGTAACCTTTAGAAAAATCTATTCCATCACAGACACCCTCAGTGAAACATTACATTGAATTTTCCCTAAATATTTGGTTAAATTTAAGTAGTGTGTGTCCATCTAATTAACTGTTGGAAGTGGAGGAATAGAAACTGACTGGAAAAATATGGCAGGGCTGAGCTTGGTCAACCAGTTTATCATATAGTTAAAAAAAAAAAAATTGCAATCCATTGACAGTTATTCAGTGGTGTCCATAAGTAGTTAATACTGTACTCTTTTACATTCTTCTGCTTGACATTTAACTACTGCTTGGCCTGTTTGAATTTTGATCTGTTTTACTGATTTTTATCTGGATGTAGCTTCAAGGACTCCTTGTTGTGCATCCCTGTCTCTATCCTTCCTCCTGGTATCTTGATATCCAGTGCATCTTTGAGGACGCCTACTTTTAGTGATGCTGCTCCTTTGGATTTTGACTATTTCTTTTGTGAAAGTGGCATTTATGTCCTTGTCCTTCAGTGCAGCGAATAGGACAAACCGTCTCCGTGCAATTGTAATAAGCTGCTCATGGGAGACTGTGCTGTTTAGTGGAAATAAGAGCAATGCTTTTCCTATTCGAGACTTTCCTGTGAATTCACCTATGGGCAGGCCGTGGTTGAACCTAGATATTTTTGATATTTTGCAATATATGTTCAGAGATATTGAGTCCATCTTATCTCTGGACCAAATCACCCAATGAGGGCTTGTCCATCAAAATGCTTATTTTGACATCCTGCGCAGGCAACGTAGTCTAGTCATTAAGTAACTCTGTAAATGGGAAGTCCATATCTGTAAAAAATTGAGCATGTGTAGAGGGCTAGCCCATGGGGTTAAATGCTACATCTGTTTTCTGTGCTCTCTTACTATGGCTTTCTAGAGTAATGTATGTATTTTGATGGAGAGTTCCAGCCACTGCCTCCTTTGACCATTTAAATATATGTTTAAATCTGTCAAACCTCGTATGAGAGAGATCCAAATGTAGAGAAACTAATATTGGTCCACCGTGATCACTAGTAGGTCCTATATTCAAAGGTGTCGAAGAATTGAATGGTCCACTCCATATTCAAAGATGTCCTTCATGGTACATCTAAGGACCTGAGATGCTCTAAAGAGGCATCACAAGATTATTCTTTGTGTGCTAAAACCGAGATGGAAGATTATGTAATCTCCAAGTGTATCTCCTTGACTGCTAAATGAATGCAGTGCACTGGCTACATATTGATGCATACTGTACTGCTAACAATAAATTCCATATTCCTAGAACTCCTTGGTTGCTCTGAAAAAATATTGGAAAAGTGTAAGTGGTTTAAGTAGGCACTTTCTGGTAGTGGTAGATGTTTACCAATGGAATATGCTTATAAACCGTCATTACATCAGACTATCGGAATGCCACCTATATTGCACAGTCCCAGTGCAGTAAGAGTACTTCAGTAACAGCCGTATCTTTTCTGCCTAGGTGGTTTAGATGGCTGTCCGGACTGCATGCTTCATCACGGAAAATCATGTTTGACTTTTCGTGAGAAAACCCTTGTTTAATTGCAAAACTGTTTTGTCTAGTCCTTCGACTTTGTAGTGCGGTGCAAGTGCTTCATGAACTGTTTTAAGTCGCTGTTTTAAGCTTTCATCTTGTTATGCTGGCTTCCTGTTTTACGATGTGCAAACTGAATAGTCTTCAGGTGCAGTCCTCTGGTGTAAACCCGGAGAGCAGAGGGTCAGTATTGAAAACCAGTCTGAGTAGGTCAGAGGATCTGATCTGTTCGTGTTCTGATTGAGAGAAAGACCACTGTCAACAGGGAAGCAAGTCAAACAGGACCACATGTTCAGCTCCTTGCACACTGACTGAAGCCTACCGCTACAGACTGCACCCATGGCTGCTCCCTCTTCCATCTTGATAAGAGCAGGGAGCAATAAGACTGAGATCTTGGGAATCCAACCTTTAGTATGGTGAAGCGCATTCCCAGCTCTCTTCCTTACCTATGGTGGCCTTGACACCTGCCAGGTCTAAGCCTATTTTTGGCTTACCTACACATCTGCTTCCATTGACTTCTGGTTTTTGCTTGGAGCAGCATTTATTGATGTATTGCAGCAGATGGTGATGTAGCTAATTTCAGTACTTTTCCAAGCCTAATTAGCTGTGCTTTCAAATGAATCGGTCCCAAATATAAATGAGTGAGAATGTGGATTCTTTTTTTTTTTACTTTGAGAAACCTGTGATCCCTATACAAATACCCTTTTTATTTTCTTGTCAGTTTTTGGTTATTGGTGTGTATAGATTATTGGGTCTCAGCATCTCCCATTAGGAGCTCGGTTGATGATTTAAGTATCTGTATGCACTAGATGGGCGGTTTTGTTGTCAGATCTTCACTGCAAGCAGCTGGTAGACCTCAATAGCATGGTATTCTTGGATTTAGATGGTCCGTGGTTTTGCATCCTTTATAGAGACTGATTATGAAGGAGGGAAGATGGACAGCCCCTTTAGTCCGTATAAGTAAATGCAGGTCATTTTTGTCTGTAATGACATTCTCTGCTACAATTGTTTTATTTAATGTTCTAAATAAAAGACCATTCGGCCCCTTTACTTCAACTGTTGCAAGGGTGAAGAAGCATTGCTATGTGGGTTATCTTGTGATTGCATGTATTTTGGGGAATACTGCCCATTTCAGTTTACTTATCTTTGGACAATTCTGTCTTAATTTGGGATTAAAATGAGCCTCATATCTAACAGAGGTGTCCTTTTTTTGTCACTGCTCGTTATGTGTAAATCTGGATTGTTCCAGTATCCTCTTACTAAAATCCAAGCGCTGCCCTTGGCATGTCTTCCCTTCTACTCAATTGCAGGTTTGATACCGTGCTGCCTTCGATTACCTTTTGTCTGTGCAATAACGCTATATGCCTTAATTTAATTGAATGAAGATGCTTCTGGTTTTGTGACTTCATCATCATTGCCCATTTTGTGAATTAAAACATTTTTCTATTTGAATTATATGCTAGTTTTTTGTTTTGTCATTCATAAACAATCTTTGGCACTTTCCTACATCTTTCCAGCTACTGGCCATAATGTGTTTTTAGATGTCAGTTTTTAAATTGATGTTGCCAATGTTTAGCCTTATGGAATCAAAAACAATTAGTTTGAGTTAGATTTGGAAGTGCTTAAAGTAGCACGCCAGGCCTAAAAAATCATCTTGACATAACTCCTGTAGGATTTCCTCTTAAAATGTATATTTAATGCAGAATTGGGCTAACATCCATTCCTTAGTCCGTGTGATTTTAGAAAGTCTTTTTTTAATGTTTGTGGGACAAAACTGTTTCAATCAATGTCATGACTGATTTTTCTTCTGTATGATTGTGTCCTCAATACCTAAGCTACACTTAGCTGTAAATACCAGGCATACATTTTCAAATTATGTGATGTGTGTATTTTTGTCCTCAAAGTGTTTTTGATCTTATTTTATGACCCTTTTTATATATAGAAATAGAATCACATTATTGAATATTCAACACAGACTTATTCTAGCAGAGTATTCAACGAGGTCTAGAAGGGGGCTTAGCTTTCCCTTATTTTCAGAATACCCACAGAATATAAATGCAGATGCAGTTCATCCCAGGGGAACCTATTTACATGACCTGTGGGTACTTCCTACATTGGACAATCCATTCTGATTAGTTGCGAATCTGTTCTGCCAAAACTATATTGACTGTCGAAGTATATTGTGGGTTTTTTTTTCTCGTATTTTTTTTATTTCAATTTTGGAGAACAATTGTGCAACTATTAACAGAAATTTCCATTCGCGTTTTAGAACAATCGATCAATTTATATGCAAAAATATAAATGTTTTGTGCAGTGTTTGTTTGTATAGTTTGTAGCACTGCAGTTTGTTTTAATGTATTTTGTAACTTTCAAAACAATAGAATTGCTTGCAAGACTATCCTATGGCATGCTATAATGTCAAATGCTGGTACTTTTGGTAAGCCGCTAGGATGCTCCTCGTGTTTGTCTGCCCAAGGCATAGTGTAAATAAAGCTTTTGCACTCTTCAAAAGCAGTGACTCCACTCCGCGGATCTTCTCTGACTGCTGATTGGATGTATAATTGCAGCTTCACGTCGGCCAGTAAATACATTAGCATTGTTGATTGTTGCTATCAGGGCGGCGCTGTGCTTGGATACAATGGAATTGTTGCGCGGTACATGCGCTGCCTGTTTTTCCTTCAGACCAACAGATGGCCGTCTCCATTTACTCTCTACCAATTCAGATAATTGTTCATCTCTCCGAAGAATAAAGATTACAAATTGCAATAAAATACATGGAGTATGTGGGGGCGAATTCTGCTTCATAGGCTTAGCATGGCTTAATATAATTACATTTATTTTAAAGGTTATGGAGCCCTAGCACCGAAATTTGTACAGGGAAAATAGCGCTCTGTTTTTTCCTCCCCATATCGGTGGATGGATGCAGACATAAACTTCAATAATTTATCTGCTGGACCCTACACCCTTTTAATCATTTATCCCTATTGGCTTGCTCGACCAGGCAAACACTGTTTGAAAAATGTACTTTAAACCTGTATCCCAGAGACCATTTTGTTGAGCTCTGTCGTCAATTTATTTCTCTAGTGTAGGGCTGAATAAATGCATAACTTGGGAGAGCAACTTTCAGCATAACCTATAAATGTGTGTGGCCTTTTTGCACAATAAAGGTTTACACATCTTCCAAATTGTAATTTTCCATTACTGTCCTTTATACAGCTGTAGTTATGTACAGTTCTAAACATGTGCTTACATACCTGTTCAGTTTGAAACAGTCTAAAATAGTGTTAAACTGTTTTAAATGCATGTTAACGTAGTACTGGTTTAAATCAGTTTTGAATTGTTTAAAACATGGACAAGTTTACTCTGTACAGTTTTTACGCTTTCCAATGTGCATTTCTTCACTGCTTCAAAAATGTACAGTGTTCACAACTGCAAAATTTTACTGAAGCATCCAAGTTACATCTTGCCATAGTATTTCACATGCTGGTTTACGACCTAAATTTAGCCATGTTTGACCTCTAGAAGCGTGCAAGCCATCCCAATACGTTCATATGTCTCCTGAGAGTGTTACCAATATGCAATCTGACAGTCAAACCTTGGTAGTGCAGTCAGTGTTTCTTATCGAAGAACACTTGCATTGCATAAACGTAAATTCATTGCTAGCAGTGTGAGGTTGTGGTATGTTGCAGTATAAGTGGCCATTTCGACCTTTATTGATCCAAGGAAGCAACTGTTGGATAACATTTCTCAGTTTGTGATAGATATGCATATACTGGATTTCTCGTTAAATCGTGTCCAAAGGTATTGGTATCACGCGTTGTCAGTACATTTGAAGAATGGCTTCATATCTTGTTATGGGGTATGTTCAGATTGCTTTTACTCTTTGTACTTAAAAGAAATAATTTTTTTTTTAGTTTATTGTATACAATCCGTATATGGGGTCCTGACTGCATGCTATTGAAGCACTTTTACCAAAAAATTGTTGGCATGCTGTACCGGAAAGGTCTTCAAAAATCCACCTTGACTATTCATTGCCAAAGAGAACCATGTATTTCTGGTTGTGATGTCCACTACCTCGTCTGAATCGTAGGGGTATGTAAAAGTTGGCCCACAGCTCCTATTGCCCTGTTCAGTTGCTGCTAGCTACAAGATGGATGTTCAGCGGCAGGAACAGGCTCTAGGGGATATCTAAAAGTGTCTAATCATCATATCAAACCCTTTGGATGAAAGAAGCCGGGAATGCATAGCAGGCAGTTATGGAGAAAGCTTTTAGAGCAAATGTTCAAACACTGCAAAAATTGCTATTGGATTTGAAGCATGTTTTATATCTTGAGGCAAGTCTATTGAATATGCATTCTAGCCACATCTTTTGCTGTGCTCGACGAGCTTGGTGTACAGTAGAATAAGACATATGCTAAATTACATTTACCCCATAATGGCACCTTTCCTTCAATAGAGTTTCATACTAATTTTCGTAGTTCCCAGAACTGGATTTAGCCTGAGGCTCCTTTCAGCCGTATGACCTTGAAATAGAACTTTTCAATAACGTTTGTAAATTTATAACTCCATTATGCTCATAATTCTTGGCAAGTTGGTTGTTAACAATGTATGTATTTTGATGGTACCACCTTGTTGAGATCTGAATAAAAATAATGGATGTTGGTTCAGATTGTTTCTGTTCATTCTTTTGTACGAAGTAGTTCATTCTTTTGTACGATGGAGTTCACTGAGCTCTACAAGTGCTAACTCCGAGGTTGCACTCTTGAGTTTTATTTCTTTATCACTTAAGGACTTGAACCTGCTCCTCCATTGCCAGCCAAGAAAACTAGCACGTTAGGAGATATTGTATATTTACGGTATAAACAGTTATGTATTGGTGTGCAGAGCAATTTGTTATTACCATTCTTGATTGTTGAGGGGCGGTGAGGGGGCGTAGTTCGTGAGAGGTTATGTTATGTTAAGTGCTCTTATAACGCGCAACAGCTACTCCGAAGAGTGTCCCGGCGCGGATCCAAGAGGAGTCCCTTAACTACACCACTAATAACTATGGAAATAGATGAGTTTTTAAAAGTTTCTTGAAGGCTAGCGGGTCTTGAGTATTTCGTATTAGAAACGGAAGGGCATTCCAAGCCTGGGCAGCCTTGACAGCCAGAGAGCAGCCACCCAGCCTGTGGCGGAAGAAGCGGGGACCCTAGCAAGAAGGAGGGCTGAGGAACGCAATTGTCTCAGAGGGACGTAAAGGTAAACCGTTTCTGTAGATAGGCGGGCCCACGACCGTAAAGGGCTCGGTGGGCAATGACCAGAGATTTAAATTTGACTCGGTCCGCCACGGGAAGCCAGTGGAGAGCGCAAAGATGTTCACGCACACTGCTCCTCTTCGCAATTCCCAGGAGCAGCCTTGCGGCCGCATTCTGAATGACCTGAAGTCTATTCAGAGAGTAACCAGGGATGCTGATGTACAACGCATTAGCGTAATCCAATCGAGAGAGGATCAGGGCACGGATAACCGTCTCTTTGGCCGGCCTGGGAAGGAGAGGCAAAAAGCTCCTGAGTGTTTTGAGAAGGCCAAAACAGCTAGCAGAGAGCTTTTTCACCTGAGTAGAAAAGGAGAGGTTATCCTCAAACCACACTCCAAGGTTTTTGCGGATTTCCCATTGGAGGTTGGTAGCGGAAACCCAGGAGGCCAGATCGAGTCTCTAAAGCCAGGGGAAATTGCCATAGAGAAGAATCTCTGACTTGTCTTCGTTGCATTTGAGTTGGGCCGCCGCAAGCCACTCAAAAACCGAAGACAAGCAGTGCTGTACAAAAGAAATAGAATCCTCATCCTTTCCCCACGTGAAAAGAAGCTGGGTGTCATCAGCATAGGCTATCACCTTAGCCCCCAAATCCTCGGCTAAGTAGACCAGAGGAGTAACGTAGATGTTGAAAAGAAGGGGCTGAGGGAAGACCCCTGTGGGACGCCAGTGGAGACCGGCATCGGGGTAGAGAAGGCCGGTGGCAGCCAAACCTGTTGAGTCCGCCCTTCAAGGAAGGACCTCAACCAGTCCCAGGCAGTGCCAGAGACACCAATCTCAGTGAGTCGGGCGAGCAGCAGAGAGTGCGGGACCGTATCAAATGCTGCTGACAGGTCGAGCATTACCAATGCTGCTCTCCCACCAGCATCTAAGCAGTCGCGGATGGCTTCAGAAACCTCCACTAACGCAGTCTCAGTGCTGTAGGAGGAGCGAAACCCAGACTGCGCTGGATGCAAAACATCGAACTCTTCCACAAACTCCGTCAGTTGCCTGGTCACCACCTTCTCGCAGACTTTAGCTAAACTGGGGGGGAAGGGAGATAGGGCGATAGTTCCCTGGGGACATAGGGTCAAGAGTAGGCTTCTTTAAAAGGGGAAGGATTTTTGCCTGTTTCCAATCCTTCGGTACCCGAGCCTCACGAAGGGAGGCATTTATGATTACATTGACTTCAGGGTTAATAGTCTCCGCAACTGCAGCAAGCAATATCGCAGCACAGGGGTCCGCCGGTGACCCCGATTTCAAAGCCTTCAGGATTTTAAGAGAACTGGACAAATCCACGGGAGATGGGGCTCGTAGAGCGTGCCTGGGAGCAACAGGCGGTACAGCAAAAGCAAAAGAAGGACCGGGGCAGGCAGTGAAGGCCGCCTGAATTGTGCGTATTTTGTCCATGAAAAAATCAGAAAGAGTGTTGCACCAGCCCTCAGAGGCTGGGAGAGAGCATGTTTGTGCTGCAGGGGACGTGAAACTCTGAACTATAGAGAAAATCTCCTTGGAATTGATATGAGCCTGCTCATTGCGTGTTGTGAAATACTGCTTTTTAGCCATTGTTATAGCCGCATAGTAGAATTTTTGCCTGACCCTGAGAGTGGCCTTAGCCAGGGGACAGTACTCACTGAGAAGCCAGGCCTGTTCAAGTTTTTTACATTCCTGTTTAAGCACGCTCAAGCCCGGAGTAAACCAGGGTTTGGAGGGGGATTCCCTGGAGAACCTAGACGAGGTTGGTATGGCCAGCAAGGACAGAGAATTGGATAGCCAATTGGTAAAGCCTGCAAGACTCTCGTCTAGATCCGGAGTAAGAATGGGTCTAGAATCCATCAGAACCTTAGCAAGTTTAGAAGGATCAATTTTTTTGTGGAGCTTCTCAGGAGCCATGATTCCCCTCTTTCAATTAAAAAATAGTACTGTATTGCAGCATTTGTATTGCACGTTACACCTGTTAAGACGTTAAAGCATTCCAGTTTGTATGGGGTACCTCAGCATGTTTTGTGAGTGTATGATTGGAAGGATGTTGGCTGTATATATTGTGTGAAGTTCAAATACCTGCTTCAGATATTGCTGGCATAAGCACGAGGTGTTGTAGAAACTGTGACAATAGCCGTGTTTGCGCCAACGTACATTTCAGTTTGTATAGTTTAGCATCCCCCATCTTGTGCCTATATGGATATAAAGTGCAAGGTTGTAATGCTCTTCACCTGCGGTTTCTATCCTTGGGCCCGGTGGCACCCTATTGCACACACAACGTGCTATTCATGATGTCTTTGCCGCCCTCTTCAGAGCACTGCATAGCCCCAGACGGGCACCCCAACGGATGCTATACAAGAGTTTTTGGTGACCTCTTGGCTTCTGAGGCTGTCTGCAGTGGACAGAGACTACCTCGGTGCCCCATCACGACACAAGATGTGAAAGCAGCTGATGCTGGGTTAGCGATCAGGAAACCCCTTTGCACGGACAGTCTCTCAGCTGCATTTTATAAGGCGTATGCTAACATCCTCACTGCCAGACTGACAGAATTATACATAACGGCTGTGGGAACTGGGACTCTTCCGGCCACGCTCAGGAAAGCCTATTTGGTTTCACTATTCAAGCCCGGTCAGGACCCCACAGACTGTTCTTCTTACCACCCAATAGCTATATCAAACATGGATTATAACATCCCGAGTAAGATCATGGCCAACCGCATCCAGCAGGTATTTCCGAACCCGATTCACAAGGACCAAAATGGATTTGTCTCTGTAGGAACACAGCCCTGAATATCCACAGACTCTGTAGAGTCATGGAGGCCGCCCAAACAACATGGCCCTGAGCAGAAACCTTGGTGCTGAATTTGCATAAAGCCTTCAAAACGCTTAGACGGGATGATCTATTCTGTGTACTGTCAAAATTTGGCTTCACTGCTCATCTGGTAGCACTGATCCACCTCCTCTACTCAGGCCTGTCGGTCCGATTGCAATATGGTGGGTTGTTAGACGCAATTTCAGTGAGAAGAGGCCCCAGATAGGAGTTCTTCCGTTCCCCTCTGTTATTCGCTCTGGCGATCGAGCCTTTGACTGCCTGTGCCAGACAGGATGGCCGCGACTCTTGGATCGCACTCACGCCATCTCGCTGTGTGCCGACAATGTCCTGATTTACTTCTGGGACTTGACAGCAGACCACTCCCAGATCGTGAATCTACACGCAGAATTCAGTAACCTGTCTGGTCTCCAAGTGAGTTGGGCAAATATGCCTCTTCCCACTGCCAAACTCTATGGACCCGGCACACCTGGACCTGATCGGAGCTCCAGCCTGCTAGAAACCCTCTTCCTTCAGATATTTGGGGGCCAATTGCTGGTATCTCAGTTTTTGAGGTATTTAGCTTGATTGAGATGGTTAGCTAGCATCCAGTAATTGCTTGTAGGCATTACCCAGTTGTATAGGAGTCGAGATTCAATTGCTTGTCAAATATTAGGATTTATTTTGATCATCTACATAGTTATAGAAGTTAAGATTAAATGAAGAAGTGAAACCAGCTAGTAGGCAGAGGTAAATATTGACCAGGAACATTGCCCAACAACTTTGCTCTTTTCTAGAAGATTGTTCCTTTCTTGACTCCCACCAGGCGGGCTTTCATCCTGCCCATGCTACGGAATCAGTTATACTTTCTGTAGTTGATGATATGAGCGAGGAAGCAGCCCAAGGACTGGCCCAGGCATTAGTTCTTTTTGGACCTATTGGCGGCCTTCGACACAGTGGATTATGACATCCTAACCGAGTGTGTCTAGGCCACGGGCCAGCAGGGATCAGCATTAGATTGGATGAAATCCTTTCTTATAGACCGCCCTTAATCGGTTCGTCTCTTACCTTTTTGTTCATCCAAGGTCAGACTTAACTGCTGAGTACCACAGGGCTATTCTTTGTCCCCTCTTTTATTCAACCCTTATATTCACCCGCTGGTACACACTCCACAGAGGGGAAGGGTGAAAATGTATAACTACTCCGACGACCTGTAGCTGCTTTTCAAAATTGATGGCTTGCCAGAATCCATAGAGGTTTTTCAGAGCAGCATGTTATACATCTGTGACTGGATAAATTGCCATCAGCTGAAGCGGAGTTCAGACAAAACTGAGTTTGTGATGATCAAAAATAAACTGCAAAGCTGGAATCCCTCCTTCTGCCCTTTGTATATGGGTGCTCCCCCTATCCCAAAAAAAGTGGTTAAAAGCCTCTGGATCCTTGTTGATCTTTCGATGAAGTCTGCCCAGTGCAGTGACTTTGTCCTGCTTTTTTCAGCTCAGAAAAAAATAAAATTAGGAAATATTTCACCATTGAGGCTATCCTCCAGATCACAATTACCCTAGTCTTGTCCCGTATTGATCATGCCAACTCTCTCTACCTGGTACTCCATAAGGGGTTAAGTCCAAGGCTCCAGATGGCTCAAAACAAGGCAGCCAGGCCGGACTTGCATCAGCCTAGGTACTAGACATCAAACTTCTGATGGTAAAATTACATTGGTTTCGAGTCGCTCAGAGGACCCCTTTTAAAACTTGGTGTATCATCTATAAATCTCGACACAGCAAAACCCCAACTTTTGTGACCTCTAGAATTCGGAACTACATTCCTAAGCGTAATCTTAGATCAGCCCACCACAATCTATTAGAGGTCCCTAAATTTAACAGGAAAGGATTGGGCGGAACCAGGTTCGTTGTGCTTGCTCTTGGTGTTTGGAATTCCCCCCAACATCTGAGCCACGGCGTCCTACATGAGTTTTAGGACTTTGTTAAAAACCTGGCTCTTTAGACAGGCTTATGGCTAAGCTTTTGGTCTCCCCTGCCTTTGTGCTTTTTAGCACCATGAAACCTTTTTGGTGAACGTGCTCCTTATAAGTACGTTATAACAGAAAAGTTGCAATACCTGTGGTGAATCTAAATGGCTCTGAAGAAAAGGGAGGAAGTGAGATTATGGTCTAACAATGAGATATGAGGCAATTCATTTCAGTATGGTCCCCCCTTGAACTCCTGTGTGATCAAGTCTTTGTTGAAGGGTCAGCTGATGAGCCATATCTGAGGCCAGTGAGAGATTAGCTAGAAGTATCGCTAAACCATTTGAGTCTGCAGTAGTTTTGATATCATTCAATGTTGTGATCAAGGCTGCTCTGCCTACCACAGCCATTGTTATTAGCCAAACAGGCAGCAGAGGTTTAGAAGGAAATGCCCTTGAATACATGAGATAGCTGGTGATCCAGATGTGTCACAGGCTTTATTGTTGAATTCAAGTGGGTTCGGGGGTGGGGGGGGCTCAAAGATAAACTTTGTACCTGAATTTCTTTTGTAGGCTAGGGTATGTGCGGTTGAGGGAGTTATGCTGTTCTGTTATTCTCCAGGTAGATTAACTAGTCTTCCACTTTGATAATTAAGTGAGCAGTGGGGGCGTCACATTATTCTTGGGAGGCTTTGAGCATTCTGGAATGTATTAAAACATTTTGTGCAGTTTCCTTGATGGACAAGATTTCTCAGACTCCACATGGGTAGTGACATTTTTAGCTTTTTAATGGTGGCCTTATAGATTCTGGTATGGCGTTGAAAGTGTCAGGTTGTCCCTTATTGCTGTAAGATTAAGTCATGGGACTTTGAAGAATCCCATCTGTTTAATAATTTTTTTTGTAATTTTACTTAGTCACAAGCCGGATTTCCTGAAGGGTTAGATGCTGGTTTGGTTTCGACTAGGACAAGGTTGTCAATCAAAGTTATTGTTTCACTGTAGAACTGTTAATGTCGTGATGGTGAGCAAGAAGAGGTTAGGTTAATTTTTTATCATGGACAGACAAATTGGTAATCCATACCTTTTACTGCGAATACAGTTTATGGCATGCTGATTTTTTTCAACTGGAATTATGTGATTGTGTGGCCGTGGAGATTTTCGCATAATTATAGATTTGCTGCATTTATCACATAATCCACCGTCTGCAGCATAATCTGCAGATTTTAACAACAATTGTTTTGCTCAAACCAATCAAAAGTTACTAAAAATACAGCAACACATGTTGCCACGCAGTGGAAGGTCATTTGCAAAGCTGGACTGGTCACCGGTCTGTTGCTTATTGCTATATTTGGGTATTGAACTGGTACTCATGAGCTGCAACCAATGCCCTGACAGTGTTAGCAAGTTTAAAAATGCTGAAGTAATACTATTAGAAAATGTGCCGCATTAAGCCGCATAATTTGCCTTTTCTTGCTGGATAATTTACTCAACTCTGCCCAGGAATTTGGCCCTGTAACGCCGCATAATTCCAGTGGCCCTGTCTATAACGTTAACTAAACTCTGTGTTCTGACCACAAGCAAAACTGTCCAGTAAAAGAGAGATCCCAATAGGTAGTTGATCTAATTATTGCTGGTCAACAGTTTCAAGCTAGTGAGACAGGTAGATCTGAAAACCCCTCTGCCTATTAGATTATCAGCAAATAAGGCTGCACAAAAGGAACCCAATCGACAACCCACATACTCATGGAACATTGTGACAGAACTGTAATGGCAATGCTCGTTTAAGTAACAGTGCACAAATAGTCCAGCCTTTCTAAGGTCTTGCAGATCCTCTGGTTTTATGGTGCTCGGACAGTAACTGCTCTTGTACTAAAAGGAATAAGGAGGAGGTGGCTGTAAAGATGCTTCATAAGACCTGGTTGAATATACAACTTCCAGCACCACTTAAGCAGCTGTATTTTGAACTAGGTACGTTTGCTAAACAAGATAGTGCACCTGGATTAAGAGTTGTCATAGAGTTGGGAATTAACCGGTACACCTGTGGCTGCCTCTGTATCTAGGGAGGGAACGTGCTATCTTGCTGGGAAATCTTGAAGCAAGAGGCAGAATACACCCTATCTTGCAAATCTAACAATAGCATGTTATCGGATGCAAATATTTATTTTCTAGATATTTCTAATGAACAGATAGCGCTATTGCCCAAAAAAGTGGCTGACCAAGGTCTTTCTTGCTCCAGCACCAGGGTTTACATCTTCTTTACATTCGGTTTCAGGCAGGGATGTCCATCCAGTTTCTTCTATTTAACATTCATACCTGGGACTAGTTGGGTGCTACTTTGAGGCTGTCGTCCAATTCCACTAATGTCTGTGTTAGTGTTCTTCATGTAGAATGGTCCACAGCAGCAAAAGGGTGAAAATGTTGACACACGGCCATTGCCTGAAGGCTGCTCATCCTGCAGAGATTGCACTAGAGACATAGGAAGGCTGCCTATGCCAATCACTTCTAGGAGACCCAAGAGAATACTGTGCTTATAGTGCCAGGGGCAATGCCATTGCAGACAAACAGCCAATTGAATATCATCCAGAACTGTAGTAATCTCATTAACCAGTGGGAATAGGATCTTATCTCATATTGGTAGGAATATTATTCGACTCCAGGTGCTCTTGCATTTCGAAAATGATCCTTTTCCACCAGTAGAGAATAAATCCAACTAGGAGAACACCATAATAACCAATGTGAAAGAAACATGTACTTGGGACCTCCTTCAGGCTTGTCTTTTGAAACTTATATTTTTTTTTTTAAACGTGGTATACAAAATACCTTATGTTGGTTTATGTTTATTAAGCTAGATTATAGCACTAGAGAACTGGCACTCTTACACTATGCAGGTTAAGGACTTGTACTCTCATTTTGAATTGTGATGCTTAGAATTCATGAGACCTTTGGCCAGATAAATTATAAAGTAGTTTGTCTCAAAGAAGCAGCGGCGGCTCCGCCATGTGGGTGGAGGAGCGTCACCCCACTGCTTTCTCGCAGTGCGTGAAGCAGAAACATAAAATGGTATTTTAAATGCCATTTTATGTTTCTGCTTCTCGCACTGCGAGAATGCAGAAGGGTTTGGTTGGGGGCGGGTGGGCGGGCCTGCTCGAGGGCAGGGGAGGAGTGGCCAGCCCAATGTTGTGGGCCCTGACTGTTTGGTCGGCCCTCTGGGCCTCATGCGCACTCTCCATTTTCTCCATGTAGGGTGCATGCAGCCTACATAGAGAAATTGGCCTCCCCATAGACTCCTGTGCGATCGGCGTCCCAGCCAATCACAACGCTTCCATTGCAGTGTTGTGATTGGTTTAGGGGAGGGAAGGGAAGCTGCCTGCTTCCTGTTGCAGAGGGCGACGCGGGACTGGGCCGGCGAAGGTACGATTTTTTATTTTAAATTAAACCTTCCCCTGCCATCCCCCCCACACCCGCGAGTCATGCCAGCCGCGACTGCAAAGAAGACCTCTCCATAAGCAGAATTAGTCTCAAGCACAGTGGCATACCAAGTATCAGTTTCCATTCTGGCTCTTTTAAGTGTTAGTTATTAGAAAAGTAACTGCTCTCATAGACAACCCGCTTTTTTAACACTTGAAAACATTGTTATTTCAACATCTCCAGTTATGCACCCTAATTCCACGGTTACTTGTAATTAAGAATGCTTACTGTGGGGGACATGACAAAGATGGTGGACGCTCCTTTCTGAGCCACGAGGGGACAAGTGGGCCAGGCCTGGGGCAACGCTATCTTTTACGGCCTGTACGTGCTGTCCGTGACGCAGCACTTGATCCGGCGGGTGGGCCACTGACAGAGTAGACTCTGGTCCCCCTGTCGACAAACCCTCTACCTCCCAGTCGCAGGCCAACATTGACCGCTACACTGCTACCAAAACAACCTCCCAGGGCTCCTTGGCTCCACCGGACTGCCATGCCTTTCCTCCAAACCCTGGCAATACTGACGCCATCCCACAGGCCATCCAATCCTCGCGTTCTGCCTTAGAAACCAAAATTAGCGAGGAAGGAGTGGAGGTCTCCTTCCTTCGCCGAGACATCAGCGGAGTGGTGGACAGAGTTACAGAAATGGACGGCCTTTTGTCGAAATTGGAAGACACTGTCAAGGAACTCAAGTCGACAGTCCACCTTTTAACGACGTCCTCAGTGGTGGATGCTCGGGCTGAGGACCCTAACGATTGGGCCTGCTGCGATAACCTACGCTTTGTGGGATTCTCCGAGGGAGCAGAGGTACAGTCTACTGAGCAATTATTAGAAACCTGACTGACCTACTTGTTGCCCACCTCCTCCTTGTTCAATTGCTTTTTGGTGGAGAGGGCACACCGCTCCGTTATGCAACGCCCCCCTACCTGGGGCTCCACCATGCCCTATGATAGCCAAGTTTCTGAACTATCGAGACCGGGGCACTATTCTTCGGGAGGCTCGCAAGCTGAGCGACCCCAACTACCAGTGCAGCCGTTTGATGATCTTCCCAGACTACACTGTGTGGTACAACACCAACGTATGACCTATGATGGTGTCAAGCAACAACTACGCTCCAGGGAGATCCGCTACATGCTTCTTTTTCCTACATGCGTCAAGGTGCTTCGTGCTTCTAAATCTTGGCGCTTTGAGTCCCCTGAGGAGGCCCTCACTTGGGCTACTGAACAACTTCCTTCAAAATGCAGCAGTTATCCCAGTGGCAGTAGCAGAGACTACTCCCTCATGTATACGGTTTTCCAGGTCCTGCTGATCACAGAACGGCAGGCTTATCAGGGTCCTGCCTATCCCCTGACCACTGCATCTGAACCACATTGGGGATACACGCACAATTACAAGCCCTTGGGTCTCTTCCCTGGCCCTCTCCAACACATGGTACCTGCTTCATCTCCAGACTAAGGAATACACCTACTCTAACCCTCACAAATCCTTAAATGAGTTTCGTTATCTTTTCATACCCTCCATGGACACGACAAGACTGATTGATGCTCGCATCCTCCCACCTGCACTGAGAGATCATGTCCTCATCACCCTGGCCCTCCGATCCTCAAGATATCCGCAACTAATCCACTTGTGCCTTAATGCATGGTGGCTGCCAGACCCCGACTTTGCAGACTTTCTCCAGACTCAAATCTCTGACTACCTGGACACCAACATACGCTCTGTTAACTCCCCTACCACAGAATGAGAGGTCCTGAAGGCAACCCTTAGCGGCCAGCATATCTCCCACCAGACAGCTGCCCGCTCCTGTAGACTCAAGGAGGTTGTATCCCTAGAACATGACTGCGCTTGGCAGATGAGGCCTATGTTGTTAACCCTACTGCCCAGCTGAAACACACAGCAGACTTAGAGGCTTGCACTCTGTCAGAAATAACTGTACACTGCGACATTTGCACACCTTGCTTCACAGGGCCGGGTCTACGAAGTGTGGGATAAGGCTGAGACACTCCTGCACTGGCTGGCGAGCACGGACTTAGCCCTCCAAGTGATTCCTTCCCTGGTGACAGAGACAGGTCTGGAGGTGTCAGACCCGCACTCGAACGTGCAAAATTTGCCTGCTACTTCCCCAGTCTCTATGCCAGTCATCTGGTAATTGAAGCTTAATGCCTCCACCCTATCATGGAGGACTTAGTTCTCCCCCCGCTTATCTGACACCAACAGACAGGAACTGGAGGAACCCATCATGGTGGGCAAAATTATGGCAGCCATGGGGCACTCCCCACCAGGAAATCGCCGGGTCGTAACAGCTTCCCACTGGAAATATATAAGAAATATGCCTCCCTCCGGACCACTCTCTTGCTTGCAATGTATGAGGAAGCACTGAGGTTGGGTGAACTTCCTTACAATCTCTGTGGCACCACTATCTGTTTTCCTTAAACCATGGAAACCTCCGGGGGACTGCAGGTCTTATAGGCCTATTTCCATCCTAAACATGGAATCTAAAATTCTTGCCAAAGTGATGGCAAACTGATTGGTTAAAGTCATCACCTCCCTTATCCACCCAGACCAGAACAGCTTTATGCTGGGACTCTGCACTTGCCACTGCCTACGTTGGGTGCACCATGCCATTTCCCTTTCTTAAGACAGGATGGACCGTTGAGCCTTCATCTCGATTAACTTCGAGGAAGGCCTTTGATTCGGTTCTCTGGCAATTCTTGTTCCGCTTGCTGGAGCGGATGAAATTTGGCCCCTCTCTTTTACCGCTGGGTTCGCACACACTGCTCTGGTCCCTGGGCAAAAGTCTGTGTAAATGGAGTAAGCTCCCAGATTATCCCCGTAGAGCGGGGCACAAGGCAGGTCTGTCCTCTCTCGTCCCTTTTATTTGCACTTGCCATCGAGCCTCTGGCGGAATCGATCAAAAGTGATGCGCTGCTCTGTGGTTTCTGCTGGCTGGCAGGGCGTATGTGAGGATAGTCTACCTCTAAGCGAATTACTTGCTTATCTACGTGGGAAACCCGAGACCTCGATCCTCCACATGTTGCAAGTCTACTTCGATGCGTCTTGTCTCACGGTGAACTGGTCCAAGTCCACCTACATTCCCCATCGGGGCTCTCACTTAGACATCCGGGCCGTAACCCAGTTCCAGTGGCCTACCTGTCAATCCCGATACTTTTGGATACTGATTGCCTTATCCCAACAACAGGCTTGGGACCTTGACATCATGCTGCTTGTTGCAGGTGCCAGCAGGGACATGGCCCATTGGGCCACTCTCTTTTAATGTGGCTGGCAGGGGAGCGCTATTTAAGATTGTCTTGCTACCGAGGTTCCTCTACATCTAACAAAACTACTCCTACCCCATTCCCCCAATCTGAGGTGACACGTTTTATTTGATGCCACAAATCTCCTTCCACAAATGCGTGCTACACCCATTTTATGGCAGGCTGGGGTTCTCCCACCTTCACTTATATTACTGGACCAGACACCTTCTCCCCATTACTGCCTGGTTCTTTGCAGACCACGTGGCGTGGTGAAGCAAAATAACGATGGATTAAACCCAGACCTGTGACTGGGGGTGAATGTTTGCCAATATGCAGCATTCCGTCCATCATCTTGTGTGTTTTGCATTTCGCCCTATGTGGGAAGGGTATGCCCAGACGTGGGTCCCGTGCTCACTACGCCACTGGAGTCGAGCTATCCTGGCTGATGAAGGCTGATAGCCTGAAACCGGTCCTAGGATGCTTGATTCCGGTCCAGGGAAGACATGGCTTGGCAGTTCGGTCTGGACTGTTCCCATGAGGCACAGGGTCAAGACTGATTTGCATATGGCTATGTCTGAACTGGGGTGGCGTGGTGAAGCAAAAATAACGATGGATTAAACCCAGATCTGTGACTGGGGGTGAATGTTTGCCAATGTGCAGCATTCCGTCCATCATCTTGTGTGTTTTGCATTTCGCCCCTATGTGGGAAGGGTATGCCCAGACGTGGGTCCCGTGCTCACTACGCCACTGGAGTCAAGCTATCCTGGCTGATGAAGGATGATAGCCTGAAACCGGTCCTAGGATGCTTGATTCCGGTCCAGGGAAGACATGGCTTGGCAGTTCGGTCTGGACTGTTCCCATGAGGCACAGGGTCAAGACTGATTTGCATATGGCTATGTCTGAACTGGGGTGGCGTGGTGAAGCAAAATAACGATGGATTAAACCCAGATCTGTGACTGGGGGTGAATGTTTGCCAATGTGCAGCATTCCGTCCATCATCTTGTGTGTTTTGCATTTCGCCCTATGTGGGAAGGGTATGCCCAGACGTGGGTCCCGTGCTCACTACGCCACTGGAGTCAAGCTATCCTGGCTGATGAAGGCTGATAGCCTGAAACCGGTCCTAGGATGCTTGATTCCGGTCCAGGGAAGACATGGCTTGGCAGTTCGGTCTGGACTGTTCCCATGAGGCACAGGGTCAAGACTGATTTGCATATGGCTATGTCTGAACTGGGGTGGCGTGGTGAAGCAAAATAACGATGGATTAAACCCAGATCTGTGACTGGGGGTGAATGTTTGCCAATGTGCAGCATTCCGTCCATCATCTTGTGTGTTTTGCATTTCGCCCTATGTGGGAAGGGTATGCCCAGACGTGGGTCCCGTGCTCACTACGCCACTGGAGTCAAGCTATCCTGGCTGATGAAGGCTGATAGCCTGAAACCGGTCCTAGGATGCTTGATTCCGGTCCAGGCAGTTCGGTCTGGACTGTTCCCATGAGGCACAGGGTCAAGACTGATTTGCATATGGCTATGTCTGAACTGGGGTGGCGTGGTGAAGCAAAATAACGATGGATTAAACCCAGATCTGTGACTGGGGGTGAATGTTTGCCAATGTGCAGCATTCCGTCCATCATCTTGTGTGTTTTGCATTTCGCCCTATGTGGGAAGGGTATGCCCAGACGTGGGTCCCGTGCTCACTACGCCACTGGAGTCAAGCTATCCTGGCTGATGAAGGATGATAGCCTGAAACCGGTCCTAGGATGCTTGATTCCGGTCCAGGGAAGACATGGCTTGGCAGTTCGGTCTGGACTGTTCCCATGAGGCACAGGGTCAAGACTGATTTGCATATGGCTATGTCTGAACTGGGGTGGCGTGGTGAAGCAAAATAACGATGGATTAAACCCAGATCTGTGACTGGGGGTGAATGTTTGCCAATGTGCAGCATTCCGTCCATCATCTTGTGTGTTTTGCATTTCGCCCTATGTGGGAAGGGTATGCCCAGACGTGGGTCCCGTGCTCACTACGCCACTGGAGTCAAGCTATCCTGGCTGATGAAGGCTGATAGCCTGAAACCGGTCCTAGGATGCTTGATTCCGGTCCAGGGAAGACATGGCTTGGCAGTTCGGTCTGGACTGTTCCCATGAGGCACAGGGTCAAGACTGATTTGCATATGGCTATGTCTGAACTGGGGTGGCGTGGGTGAAGCAAAATAACGATGGATTAAACCCAGATCTGTGACTGGGGGTGAATGTTTGCCAATGTGCAGCATTCCGTCCATCATCTTGTGTGTTTTGCATTTCGCCCTATGTGGGAAGGGTATGCCCAGACGTGGGTCCCGTGCTCACTACGCCACTGGAGTCAAGCTATCCTGGCTGATGAAGGCTGATAGCCTGAAACCGGTCCTAGGATGCTTGATTCCGGTCCAGGGAAGACATGGCTTGGCAGTTCGGTCTGGACTGTTCCCATGAGGCACAGGGTCAAGACTGATTTGCATATGGCTATGTCTGAACTGGGGTGGCGTGGTGAAGCAAAATAACGATGGATTAAACCCAGATCTGTGACTGGGGGTGAATGTTTGCCAATGTGCAGCATTCCGTCCATCATCCTGTGTGTTTTGCATTTCGCCCTATGTGGGAAGGGTATGCCCAGACGTGGGTCCCGTGCTCACTACGCCACTGGAGTCAAGCTATCCTGGCTGGTGAAGGCTGATAGCCTGAAACCGGTCCTAGGATGCTTGATTCCGGTCCAGGGAAGACATGGCTTGGCAGTTCGGTCTGGACTGTTCCCATGAGGCACAGGGTCAAGACTGATTTGCATATGGCTATGTCTGAACCGGGGTGGCGTGGTGAAGCAAAATAACGATGGATTAAACCCAGATCTGTGACTGGGGGTGAATGTTTGCCAATGTGCAGCATTCCATCCATCATCTTGTGTGTTTTGCATTTCGCCCTATGTGGGAAGGGTATGCCCAGACGTGGGTCCCGTGCTCACTACGCCACTGGAGTCAAGCTATCCTGGCTGATGAAGGCTGATAGCCTGAAACCGGTCCTAGGATGCTTGATTCCGGTCCAGGGAAGACATGGCTTGGCAGTTCGGTCTGGACTGTTCCCATGAGGCACAGGGTCAAGACTGATTTGCATATGGCTATGTCTGAACTGGGGTGGCGTGGTGAAGCAAAATAACGATGGATTAAACCCAGATCTGTGACTGGGGGTGAATGTTTGCCAATGTGCAGCATTCCGTCCATCATCTTGTGTGTTTTGCACACCATAGCGGCTGAACCTGGTGAATTGGAACACCATTGCACCCTCGGCCTTCTCTACGGACATTCCGTCCCCCTAAACCTGCCCCCAGCCAGCTGTTGGACTGTGCTTGCTTGGCGTCAGTCGTTGAAATGGATCGGATGGCACGGGTGGCTGACGGCAATGATACTGCTTTGGGTTGGGTCCTGGCTTTCCCAAACTGCAGCCTTAGCCTTTCGGGCATGGTATTCCATAGGCATCTCAACACTGGGACACCTGGATGGGCTTGTCTATGTGGGCATTTCAACACCTTGCGGACACCTACACTATGCACAAGACCCAATTATTTTACTGTTTAAAGCTGTGACACACCCTGGCAGCCTCCCTTGACTCCTCAGAATCCCTCCCCACAATTCAACCCCCTGGAAGCACATCTGTTGGAATCATGGCTGGTCAGGAAGGGTTTCTCCTGCCTCTACCGCTCACTAGTAAACAGTACTTCCGACCCCATGACTACTCGGAGAGAAAGGTGGGATGGTGATCTGTGCCCCTTGGATGATAACAGGGTGGAGGGCAAAATGGCCCCTAGATCCTTAGCAATATTAATGAAGCCCCGCCTCATCTAATTGAAATATCACCACCTCGTATACTATAGTCCCTCACAGTTGCATAGTATGGGAGGCGCTCTGCCACCGAGGTTTTGGTGGTGCCGGCATCTTTTTCCATAAGGTCTAGGGCTACCCAGTAATCCAAACATACTGGTCATGCGTTTGTACTTTCTTCTCCCCAATGGTATATAGACAATCTGCCTAGACCCAAAATTAGTTCTTGTGGGCCTGCTGGACACTTGGGGAGGGAATCGCCATGTTTGGTAGCTTGTTGGACTGAGCCTCATCATTGCAAAGAGGGACATTGCCCGACAATGGCGTTCTAAATTGGCCCCACCATTCCTCGAATGGGTGCCGGAAATGGATTTTGTCGCTGCAGCAGAAAAATGTGTTTATAAATCCTTTGGAGGCCTGGAAACCACAGAATATGGGGTGAATGGTTGACATATTCGGAATCTCTGTCTTCTGCAATTTAACTTCTAATATATCATTCTGTATCTTTGCTAGCATGGTACTGCAAGATTGGGCTTAATGCAGCACTGTTAATTTAGTCTGTTGTATTTCCTTTGGTAAGTATCCTGAAAATCAATAAACAGATAAAAAAATAAAAGAATACTTAATGTGCCACCACCTTCAACTTTGTCTGGCTCGTATCTGAGACCATCCTGAACTTATTGTCTAAGTTAATTTCTTTCATATATTTTCTTTTAGGTGGATGCTGCTGGTATTTGACTAATAAGGTGTTTTTTTTTTCCTCCTGCCAACACCGACCCCTACATAGGGAAAAGTCATTGAGAAAGCAATTGCCATCCAGCTGCAGGAGCACATCAACACGAATAATATTCTACTGGACCATATACAGGCTTCAGACCATGCTGCACCACGGTCACTCTCTAAGTAGTTGACAACACCTTCCCCCTCAACAGCTGTAATGACCCCTGCATCCTGGTTCTGATTCCTTTCGATATAGTCGACCATCCAGCTCTGATGAACAACTTGGGAAAAAACATTGGGCTTTTCAAGCACTACCTTGAAATGGTTCACATCCTAACTTTCCAAACAGCATCCGCTCGTGCAAATGGTTCCAAATGATCAGACGCTCTTGGTCTCCTGTGGAGTATTCCACGGCTCCATCCTTTCTTTCATCATCTTTACCTACTACATGTAACCTCTCGGATCCCTTCTTGAAGACAGCAGTGTCCAGATCCGTCAATTCAGAGGTGGTATCTGACCCTATCTAAAAATATTCTCACCCCACGGCAGAGAGCAAATCCTGCCTTAAATTCATCCACTCTTGGATGTTAACTAACTTCCTGAAGGTAAACCATCAGACTGCTTTCCTTCTGTTTGCCAACAGCACCAAACAGCCCAAGATCAAATCCTGACTCCAACTTAAACCTACAAGACTTCTCCCCTCCCCAGCTGGCAGACCATGCAAAATCTTTGAACTTCACCCTCCACACAGACCTAATTCAGACAACACATTGCAAAGACGAGAGCTTGTTTCAATTCTCTGTTTAAGAAAGTGAAAGTTTTTTTCATGGAGGAGGGGGGCTTCTGACAACTGTACAAACCTTAGTTCTCAACACTCTGCTCAGCGGTCGACCAGTGCCACCCTAGCACCCCAAAAGAAATACAATACATGCAGCTGCATGGCTGATCAGTTTTACCCAATCATCCCAATGTTATGGCCTTCTTTATTGGCCCCATCATCTTCGAGGCAAGCTACATAATTTATAAAATCTTCAGCTTACATGGCAAACAAACTAGCCACATCTGAAGGATATCAGACTAGGAGCCTGGATAATGCTAGACTGGAGACAAAGCATTGCAAGAAAGGAAAAAAAGAAAAGTAAGCAAGCCTCGTTTGTTCATGCGCCTAGGATCTGGAAGAGCATTCCTATCGTTATCAGATCAGTGCTATTTCTCCTACAATTCAGAAAAAAACTGAAGACACCTTTCAAGGTGTCTTTTCCTAACACAACAGGCTGCACTTGACCTTCCCCCAATAGTTGTATCCTCCTGAGGGCCACTGCTCCTATTCATTGCTCTTGTGCTAGGTTTGTGCTTTATACCAACAAATGCATACAAACATGCAGCAATACCTTCCACCACTCTTAAGGAAAAATACAACCTCAGATACTATATAACATTACTGTTTGCTGATTGGATACCACATTCTGGGGTATGGTATATCACTTCTAGCAAGAGCACACATGCATTAATAACTCCATAAATGATAGTATGCAGTGTGTATCACCTTCTGGCTCTCAACCACACTGCCTCATGCAGTCCCCGCCTAATGTGTCGAAGGTGAACTCTGGTACATAACTCATGCAAGCGTAGTGCACCATGACATACAGTATGCACTCTAGCACACAGTCCATTTATGCACAGTCAACCCCATGTGCATTTCATGTTGCCTTCTACCTCAAGGGTCATGTAACCACACTGCTCAACGCCTAGGAGTTAGGACAGAGAATACAGCATCTTACCACGTGATCTGATGCTTGCAATTTCAAATAATGCATACATGCTTCACACACCAAGAATGATATATTGCAACAAAGAAATCCACAATAGCTTATATAGAAATATATATGTACATATGCTACATTTGAGACTTGGGGACTTACTGTACACAATGTCTTCACTAGTGCAAGGGCACACATGCACTGATGAACAATTAACATCTGCTCAGTGGTATGAATTGGCTTTAGTTGTACTCCTTCATTCCATACTGTTACAGTTCAACGTAACTTACACCAAATGATGCTCTCTTATCCCCATCTAGCCTATCTGGCAGTTCAGGAGCCGACACACGGCCAACAAAACACTAATTGCATGACAGGCTACATGCTTGAACAGAAGTACACAATCTATGGCATATAGATCACTGACCCTTATGACTGAAGTAGTTGGCACCAGAAAAGAAGAGCCTTAAGAGTTTGACTCATAAACTAGAAACTATGTTAGGGCTCTAAAGGCAGGCCATCTATGGCGAAAAGACCATTCGCAAATCTCACAGCGCAGGTATTTATGGAGCAGGTAGACATGAATTCACTCATACTGAACGAGATCTACTGCGTACGAAGGTTCTTGGGGCTGCTTCGGAAATGAGTAAACAGCTTCTACATAACTTCTAAAAGAAGACTTGTAACGTGTTGTGGAGAAGCAAATGGTGACATCAACAAAGAATTCAAGCGATGTTCATCATGCTATCAAAAACATGGCTGTACTCTGATGTAAAGATAAATAGTACTCTAGTGCCTAGCTCCTAAACTGCGTGACCCACAGTATTTCAACTCTTCGCTACCAAGCATGTTGTCATATTGCTCTGATAGATACCTCTAACTACAGATTCCTCACCTTTAGAATATTCCCACAGCACCAGACTGGTTCTGGGAGTTTTTCCAACAGTGCTCCCATGCACCCTTGTTCCATCCTGAGACTGATGGAGGGGAGCCGCATATAGACTTCACCCCTGCGCACTGATGTCAGTTCCGTTCTTTCCGTGGCTTTTAACATGGATCTGGAGCTCTGCTCCCTTTTCTGTGGTTGACCGATTCCCTCCAATTGTTTTTACAAGTGTGCAAGGAAACATGTCCCCACTGAAGAGTACATGGTTCAAACTGTGCCCTGACTGCCGGAAAGAGATGCTCGTGCTGAACCCGTACGAGGTGTGCCTCTAGTGTTTGGGCTTGGGCACAACTGAAAGTTGAGCAACAAATGTGCCCGCATGCACCCGAAGGCAATCCGGGACTCTGAATTGAAGCTGTTTGCCCCCAAACACCGAAAGAAGTCATGGACCTCGCATAAGCCCAGCTTAAAGGTGCGGGCTCTTTCCTTCTCTTGAGGTAGCTCCCACAACAGGTCTTCCTTGCAATTGGGGGTTGTTCAGTAAGCCTAAATTGAAATCAAAGAAGAAGGATGAGAACTGGAAGTGGTATTCAACCCCGTCCCATGTGCTCCATAGAGAGAGAAGTTGGGAGAGCGTCTAAGTGCCAACCAATCTTGCTCTTGTCCCCTGATCACAGAGATGATTCCTCATGTGGTCCCATTGCGCCCCGAATTCCCAGGGCCATCGGCGACACCACTGGAGATTGACCTTTAAGGATGTCATGCCCTTCTTTTTTGGCACTCTTTCAGCTCCCTTTGGTGCCTGTTCAGGCCCAAGGATGAGGAGGGGGCCTCCAGTCAGGCCACCACTGGTGGATCTGCCCTCTGTGCATTTTTGAGCCCCCTGAACCATCCTCTGCTTCAGTGCCGACTTCTGTTCTGGCTCCAAGATCTGCACCTGTTCCTTCTCCACTGACATCTACGACATTGAAGGTCGAGCTTTTGCCAACTCTGGTGCCTGAAGTCTAGCCGAATCTGCTTCGACCCAACAGAGATAGTGCCTTGACTCCACTCCAGCTCACCTGGTTCCAATATGCTCTGACTCAGACAAAACACTTCTTCCACAAGGTCTTCTTCAAAGGCTTCACACCTTTTTGGCTTGGATTCTGATAATGACAATGATGATGATGACTTACCCCCTCCCATTATGACTGTGCTACCTATATGTACATGCAGTAGCCAGTATGCTGGATACCTCCTCTGACGCAGGGTTGGTTACACCCCTTGGACCTCCAACAGAGGAGAGTGCAACATTTGCTGTGATGATTAGACATTTAGTTGGGGTCCTGGGCCTACAACTGCCTTCAGCTGAAGTGAAAACAAACCTCTTCACTGAGGTTCTGCACCCTGGGCCATCCTCTTTTGCTAGAGACTTGTAAGACTTTTGAATATTCCCCAGGTGTCAGACTGGATCTGGAAAATCGTGAGCAGTACATCTACAGTGTGCACAGGTGAAAGTTACCAGCCAAATCTGTAGTGTTCAAAGCATGTGGGGAATGTTGCAAACAGATGTCTGTGATTCACCTGCACATGGTTTGCCTGGGGCCAGACTCCAAGGCCTGCAGTGACTGTGTTTCGATGTGCTTCAAGGCCACTTGAGATAAGAAAGTGAAGCTGTTTGTAGTAAAACACTGCAAGACTCCTTTTCAGGATGGGTTGAGGGCCGAGGAAGGTCCCACTCCTAAGGTCATGCCTGTGATAGATCGTTGTTGCGGTCCAAATCCTCGGGGAAGTCAAAGAAAAAAATGCAAGAAGTCCAAGCAGGACTCTAACCCATCTTGTCACTCTTGATCTCCTGAGAAGGTGAGAGGACGTCATTGTGCCTCCAGGTCTCGCTCCTGAAATCATTCCACTTTGGAGCGGATTCTGACCTTTTCCTGTAACAAGCTGAATTTCCAGGAATGTCAGCGAAGCCACAGCAAATTGAGGAATTCCGTGAAGCCATGTGCATTTTTGGCACGTTACCTGCTCCCTCTAGCACTCTTGTGGGCCCCAAGGAGCCAAGAGGCCCCCCAACTGGGCTTCCACCAGCGGGTCCACCTTTTGTCCCAGCTAGTCCCTCTTGTTTCATTCCGGCTTTGAGGCCAACCTTGGTACTGGTTCCCTCTCAGGCACCAAAACCCACACCGGAACACGATCCACTGATGCTAGTGCCATCAACTCTGGACAACGCCCGCCAACCCATAGTGCTGTGCAATGCCGAGACACTGCAGCCCGACCTCAACTGAAGCTGCGCACTGCTTTAATTGAGTCACAGCCGTTTAGTCCCCCTTCTGATTCGGACATGGTGCCCTTGCCCTCTGGCAGAGCTCATATCCTGCATGAATTGTTTGGTACAGATTCTGACAATGTTGGATATGATGCTAGACTAGTTTGCCCAGCCCTATCAGGAGGATAACTGGTATGAGAATCAACAGGATGCCAGTGGTCTGGATACCTCCCCAGACACTGGATAGGTTTCGCCTCTGGACCCTGCCACAGAAGAATGCACCTCCTTTGCAATGGTTGTGTGGAGGACGGCAGAGGTACTTGATCTTCAGCTACCTACTCAGGAAGTAAAGACCAATGTTTTCAGCCAGATCAAACAAGTTCTGAGCCTCTACTTCCTTTTGATGAGGCTCATAAAGACATGCTTTTGGGGACCTGTATCAAGCCCTTTTCAGCCCCACTGTGAATCAGCAGGTTGCCAGGCACCATTTCCCAGCTCTGGGTGACCAAGACTGTTATGTATCTTGGGGGTCGACCCTAGGTCTACAGGTTTATATAAACTAACTCTATACCACAAGGACTTAGTTCAATGTGTTCTATACAAGGAAGGGAAATCTGGTTTACGGCAGACCTACATTCTAACCCGTCTCTCGGAGGAGAGGTGCTTTCTGATAATCAAACAGTCCCTTTCTTTTCAGAGATGCAGTGGTAATCGGGAATCCCACCTTTTGTGCTTGGAATGTCACACTTGAGCATCTGTAGTAATGACACCATGGATGTTGAAAAAAATGAATTGCTGTAACCTGCTACTTAGTGCATGCATTGTGACTACAAGACCTATAACACATATTACTATTATCAGGTTTACTAGAAATGTGAAAACTACAAACATTTCTACCATGTTTCTCAATAATGTTTCCCAAATACTACACCCTACTCTTATCACTGCTCTGAGAGCATGAAGTAAACTAACTGTGCCAAATTGGAGACTATTTGGATCTCGTCCTGCATACCTGAACATAGCAGGCATCTGTGTTTATCAGACTCTCCGCTAGAGCTGGAAGAGGATGGAATGCAGTCGTTCTCAACGAAAACATTTTCTCTGGCGGTGGAGCTCAGCTGAACTCAGCTTCTGTTCCATGTGTCCAACCTCGGTCCAAGATGGACAGCAACTAGCAGACTGGAATACTGGATACTTCTGAAGCAAAGGCCTCAATCAATCAGTCAGAGGGGCTTGTAGAGCATGGCTTGTCACCTTGGGGGGGTTCCTGGCGCTGGGGTTCTGTGAGCCTCGGTCGGAAAGTGGTGGCGGTCGAAGAGCCGGGTCTTGAGCTGTTTCCTGAAGTCCTTCAAAGATGGGGAAGTGCGTAGGTGGAGGTTGTTCTAGGACTTGTCAGCGAGGTAGGAGAAAGAGCATCTCCGCAGCGGCTGCGACGGATGCAAGGGACATGGGCCAATGTGAGGGTGGAGGATCAGAGCTCTCTGGTTGGTTTGTGGAATGTTAAGCGGTCGTTGATGTAGGCGGGTCTAGACTTGTGGAGGGCTCTGTAAGCATGTGTGAGAAGTTTGAAGAGGAATCTTTCCTGGACGGACAGCCAGTGGAGGGCTCTGAGGTGGGGGGGTGACGTTGGCTTTTCTGGGGAGGTCGAGGATTGCCACTGACTTGCCAATGACTTCTGGACAGTCTAAAGGATGTTCAGGAGCTGTTTGGTGGTTCTGGTGTAAAGTGCGTTGCCGTAGTCGAGTCGGCTGGCGATGAGGGCCTGGGTGACCTTCTTCCTGGTTGAGACGGGGATCCATCAGAAGATCTTGCAGAGCATGCAGAGGGTGTAGAAACAGGCAGAGGAGACTGTGCTGATTTGTTGCTTCATAGTTAGCTGGAAGTCTAGGATGATTCCGAGGTTGCGTTCATGGATGAAGGGGGGTGGGTGCGGGCCGAGTGTGGAGGGCCACCAACTTTCGCCCACGGAGAGGGCTTGTTCCCGAAGATGATGACTTCTGTCTTATCAAAGCTGAATTTGAGGCAGTTGGTCCTCATCCAGGAGGCGATGTTGGCCATGGTGATTTGGAAGTTGGCTCTTCTGGTGTCAGCATCTTCTTAGAGGGGTAGGATGAGCTGGGTGTCATTGGCGTAGGAGACTATGTTGAGTCCGTGGGTGCGGGCGATGTCTGCCAATGGCATCATGTAAGTGTTAAAGAGGGAGGAGCCTTGGGCGACGCCGCAAATGATGTCTTTGGGTGCGGAGCAGAAGGGCAGGAGTTGGATCCTCTGGGTAAGGCCAGGGAGGAAGGAGGAGATCCAGTTGAGTGTGTTGCCTTGAATGCCGATGAGGTGCAGCCTGGTCACGAGGGTGTGATGGGAGACGGTGTCTAAGGCAGCTGATAGGTAAAGGAGGAAGAGGGCAGCTGTTCCACCTTGGTTGAGGAGGCGTCTGATGTCATCTGTTGCTGCGGGCTGTGGTTGGGTCGGAAACTGGATTGGGAAGGGTCGAGCAGGTTTTCTTCAAGGAAGTTTGTGAGTTGGTGGTTGATGGCTTTCTCCAGGACTTTGGCCAGGAAGGGGAGCAGTGAGAGCAGGCAGTAGTTTTTGAGTTCGTTGGAGTTGGCTTAGGGCTTCTTCAGGAGGAGCTTGACCTCAGTGTGTTTCCAAGCGTCTGGTATGGTGGCGGTTGTGATCGAGGTGTTGAGGAGATCTGTGAGTGCGCAAGCTATTGCTTTTCCTCCCAGGTTGTACATGTGGTGTGGGCAGGGGTCCGATGGGGATCCGGAGTGAATGGAGTTCATGATGGAGGTGGTGTCTTCGATAGAGAGCTGCTTCCAGTTAGTGAATCGGCAGGGGTGGGGGGTCGTTGGCTTGGGTGCAGAGGAGGTTAGGGTTCATGGTTTGGGAGTCGGTGATGTTGAGGTCCGTGGGTTGGGGGTCGAAGCTGCAGTAGATGTCGGAGTTCTTGTGGTAAAAGTGGTCTGTCGGGGAGTAGCAGAGAGCTTGGGAGGGGCGGATCATGTTCTCGGTGGCCGAGGGGCAGGAGAATTCTTTGACGATGCTGAAAAGTTCCTTGGTGCAGTTGGCTCTTGTCTCAATGCAGGTGTTAAGGGCTTCCTTCTTGGTCTCTCTGAGGCGGTGGTGCTATCTCTTGAGGTTGGCTTTGTAAGTGTTGAGGTTAGTGTGGGTCTTGTTGGCTCGCAGAATCTTTCTAGTTGTTTGCAGTTTCGCTTGAGGGTCTGTAGTTCTGGGGTGGACAATCAGGCTCGTTTGGCGGGTCTGCTGTGGGTGGGTGTTCCTCAGGGGGGGGGATGGTGTCTGTGGCTGAGGTGATCCAGTTGGAGAAGTTTAGGGCATCGAGTTCAAGAGAGTTTGAGTGGTTGGATGTCAGTCATGCTTCTTTGAGGGCGGTGGTCCAGAGGGGTTCAGTGACCTTGCCCCAGTTGCAGCGAGGGAGGGTGGGGTGGTTTCATCGTGAGTCATCAATGGTGAAGTGGATGATGCTGTGGTCTAAGTGAGATAAAGAATGATGATGGATTCAATCCAGATCTATGACTGGGGGTGAGTGTCTGAAAGGTTTCAGCGCTCTGTCCATCATCTCTTTGTGTTTGCTTTGCTCACCCTAAGTTGGCAGGCTATGCCCAGACGTGGGTCCCATGCTCATTTTACCACTAGATTCAAGGTAGCTTGGCTGATATGGGGTGTTACCCCAAAATCGGTCTCAGGATGCTTGTTTCTGGTCCAGGAAAGACCTGGCTTGGCAGTTCGGGCTGGACTGTTCCCATGAGGCACAGGGTCAAGACTGATTTGCATATGGCTGGGTCTAAACTTGGGTGGCATGGTGAGCAAAAGAACAATGGATTTAACCCTGATCTCTTGACTGGGGAGTGAATGTTTGATTTGCTCTGCATTCCGTCCATCATCTGTGTGCCTTTTGCAGAACCCACAGAGATCAGCTGCGGAGTTCTCAGGGATCATCTCTGATACCCCCCTCTTCAACATCTGCATGGCCCCACTTGCAGCCACCATCAGAAGCCACAGACTCAACATCGTCTCCTAGGCCAACGACACCCATCTGATTTTCTCCCTCACTGATGAACCCACAGCCTCTAGGAGGAACTTCCACAACGCGATGAAGGCAGTCACCTGGATGAAGGACAGCTGCCTCAACCTCAACTCAGACAAGACCGAAGTCTTCATTTCTGCCAGACTCATCCTGAACATCCCATGCCGCACCCACATCACCATCCACCTGAGAGACCTTCACTGGCAACCTATCAACAAATGAATTACCTTCAAGCTCCTCAAGCATGCCTACAAAGCCCTCCACAGCTCTGCATCTGCATACCTCAACCACTGCCTCTCCTTCTACACCCCCACCAGACATCTCTGCTGGCCACCGTCCCACGGATCCGCAAGACCGCGGCTGGAGGAAGATCCTTCTCCTACCTCGCTGTGAAGACCTGGAACTCCTTGCCTCTGCACCTCAGGCAATCACCATCACTACTGCAATTCAGGAAGGACCTCAAGACATGGCTATTCAACTGAACAGCAAATCCCCCTTACCCCTCAGCGCCTTGAGACCCTAACGGGTGAGTAGTCGCACTTTACAAAAAATTTGATTAATTGTTTGGTTGACCAACAGTAACTTAGTCTTTGAATCTGGAAAAAGCAATGACCTTTTCCTATCATTATATGAAATTAAACAGTAGTAATGTCCAACAGCTTTCCTTTCTAAGTAATGTTCCATATACTAAATACTTCTAGGTCAGTTTGTGGGATAGGTATTGTATTGTAATTGCATTTATATAGCACTACTTACGATGAGGCGTTGAAGCACTTTAGCAGACAGCACGCTTCTCAGGAACCCAGGGTTAGCAGTTAATCTAGTAGTGTTTGTCCATTTTTAGTTAATATTGGTCACTGCTAATTTTGGGAATTTGTCTTGTGCTACCAATGAACCCATTCTATTAATTACTCCTTCCTGCACATAAACAATCTTCCCCTCAACGCAGACACCCTTGCACTATGGTGCAAGGGTGTCTGCGTTGGTGCTAGGCTGTTAAATCTAGCGCCAGCGAAGGGGGAAACGCAGGGCTGCACCATATTGTTGTAAATATGGTGCACCCCTGCGTTTCAGAAGTGGCGGAGTGCATCTTTAAGCCAGGAAGGCTAACGCCGCGCTCCGTCACTTCTTAGTAAATATGCCCCTCTGTGTAGTATAGTTTGATAGATAGGGAGACTGTGCAAAGCTTTATTTTAAAATAAAATAAAAAGTGCTTTCGTTCTCCTTGTATGTGAAGACTAGAAGAATGAAGCCTCATATTGGATCCGCACTCATCTTTGTGAACATGATCATATAGATTGTCTGATGATCAAGTTGGAAATAGCTATCTCTTAACCATTCTTCTGAACTCCAAGTAATTCATGTGGTTCCATGTTTTGCAGGTAGGGAATTACATATTTTGAAGGGTTGAATGGAGGAAGTATGACATCAATGGATTTCTTCCTGTGAACTGTAATTCTTAAGTGCCAGCCTGGAACTTAAGTTGCTAAGTTGGATGTATTTGTGATTTTGGATTGAGGGAGTTTTGGTCCTTTGCAGTTTATTTCTCTTTGAGTGATGCATTATCTCTTAAAGAAGATCTTCTTGTGGACAGGAAAGATTAGAGTTAGTATGTTTGCAGTTATAAGCAGGTCCTCATGCCAGCTCCCCCTGCAACAGTTCTCCTGTCCAGCTAGCCCGCAGTCTGCTACTCTCTGCTGCCTGTCTACCTGCTGCCCTCTATTTGTGCCTCCTTTGCTCGTTTCTTGCTCTGTTTTGTATATTTCTGCTAGTACTTCTGCCCTCTGTCTTGCCCTTTCTGCTAGTTTTTCTGCCCTCAGTTTTGTCTTTCCTGCTAGTTTTTCTGCCTTCCGTTTTGCCTTTTTTGCTAGTTTTTCTGCCCTTTGTTTTGCCCTTCTCTGCTTTCTGCTTATTTTTCTGCCCTTGTTTTGCCTTCTCTGCTCGTTTTTCTGCCTTCAGTTTTGCTCTCTTCTGCCTTTTCTGCTAATTTTTCTGCCCTCTGTTTTGCCTTTTTCTGCTAGTTTTTCTGCCCTCTGTTTTGTGCTTGTTTTTTTGCCCTCGGTTTTGCCTTTTCTGCTAGTTTTTCTGACCTCTGTTTTGCCCTTTTCTGCTTTCTGCTTATTTTTCTGCCCTTGTTTTACCTTTCCTGCTTGGTTTCTGTCCTTCGTTTTGCTCTCTTCTGCTCTTTCGCCTTTTCTGCTAATTTTTCTGCCCTCTGTTTTGCATTTTACTGCTCGTTTTCCTGCCCTGTTTTGCCTTTTCTGCTAGTTTTTCTGTCCTCTGTTTTGCCCTCTATTGCTCTGTTTTGCTTTTTCTGCTTGTCTTTCTGCCCTCTGTTTTGCCTTTGTGCTCGCTCATTTTTCTTCCCTCTGTTTTGCGTGTTTCGTCTTGTTTCTTCACGCCCTTTCCCTGGGGCATTTGAATGATGTTGGGGGCCCTGGGCCAAACGTATGGGGACCCCCGTTCGGAACAGCTTTGAATTTATGATCGAATTTCAGCACTTTAATGCCCTCTTTTGCCTGGTGACTGACAGTGCACAGGCACACAGGTTCAAATTCTAAATGTGTTTTCATCTAATATTGAGGGATAGTGATGTGTTTTCAATATTGGAATATAGTAGCAGCTCACTAATATTACTGCAAAAATCTCTGTGACACCCTCCGATTTCTCATATGTGATGTCCTGTTTTAATCTAAAAGAACTTTTTTAATGGATTTTGCAACACAACATATCTTTGCGAAATGTCTGTAATAAACTCTCACACATCACCCACATTAAATTAAATGAACGGAAAATGGCATTTAAACAATCCGTTAAAAAATTATTAAAGGTCATCAGGGTAATAATCTGCAGAACAGAGCTGGCTCTTTCAAGGGGCCCCCTGAAAGGCTGGGACCTTGGGCCGGAGCCCACTTTGCCCATGCCTTATAATGTCTCTGCAGTTTCCTCAAGACCTGGCTTTCGACAGAGATCTTGCATCCCAGCACCCAGATACACCCAGAGGTGGCAGTGCCACGCTCTACAAATGCTGATTGATTGATTGATAGTCTTGCTTCTAAACTCTGCAGACTTCTTGTGGTTGAGAGTGGGAGGCTTTGGGTAGTTTATTATTTTAATCCACTTTATAGAGAATGAGTGGTGATGTTGCTTGTACCTTTTGAGAAAATCCAAGATATTGAGATTGGTCAATGTGTTTTCATCAAGCAGAAAGCTGATTTAGACAGCTGGTGCACTTAAGCACTCATGGAAAGTGCATAGTTGAAAACCATTCCACAATTTTGTACTTCTTTAGCTGGGAGGTCCCTGTGTATCTGACCATTAAGCCAGTGGATAGTTCCATTCACTTTGTCAGTATTTTGTTATGTGAAGCGTTTAACTTGAGGTGATTCCATGTCATTCATTTATCTACTGATTTTTTTTATTTTTTAAATCTTGTGGTTTTCCAGTTTAAGAATTATGGACCTGTTGTCTGTGTAGTTGTAGCAGCTGAACTGAAACTGTTGATAAGGTCCAGTAGTGGTTCCATGTAGATGTTGAAAAGTAGAGTTGAGATGATAGATTCCTGTGGAACTCCTGTTTATATGCAGTAAGAAGCTGATGAAAAAGTGATATATAAATCAGTTTGAGCCTATTTTGTTGGTAAGAAGAAATCAAAGATCCTATCTATGTAAAATCCTAGATTAACTTCTTCTATCCTTGGGGTTAAGGTGTCCTGGTGTACTGTGCCAAAAGCTACAAAAATGCCTAGAAGTAGTAATGCAGCTACACAATTGTTGTCACCTGCTCATTCCAAATTGCTATTAGGCCTGATTTGGTCCCAATCAGAATTTTGCATGCCAGTCTCAGAGTAAGATGGTTTTCTTCTATGGCTTCTAAGATCTGGAGGAATGCTGCTCCTTCCATACGTTTGCCAAAGAAAGGTCAGTTTAAGTTGGCCTGTCTTTGTTAGGATCCTATGGGTCCAAGTTGTTCTGATTAAGTAATGGATGTTTATCTTTCTTCAGTTCCTCCTGGGAAAGTCCTCTGTCTAAGGAATTGCTGATACTGTTAATGACCAGAATAGTTGCAGATGTTGCAGGAAGACTGCTTTTGAAAACTTGTGATGGGCAGGGGTTGTATGGGCAGCAAGCTGTTCTGCTGGCTTTTTTGGCAGGTTCTTAAAATGTGAGGTACAGATGGAGTTTGTTTTTCTGCCATGATGGTTTTTGGATTGTGTAATAGGGGTGCAGTTGCTTTTCTTGATTGCTAGATAGTATTCAAGTGTGTCAGCTTTGTTTAAGTTGGGTGTTGCTTAGTTTTTGCTGAAGTCTTGTGAAGGTAGGATGTATATTTGACTGCTTTCTGAATTGTGAAATTTTGAAAGGATGTTGTGGAATTTCTTGATTGGGTCTTTGGCATTGTTGATACTGCTTGAAGGAGGTTGTGATCTATGAGGTAAGGTGTGACTAAGTCGCAGTAATGAACAAAAGGTCTGAGTCCTTTTTGACTAACACATTATAAATGACCTTAGCATGCTTGGGGAGGGACTTAACATTCATAAGCCCACCACGTAGACCAGAACTAATAGCCAAACCATTTGAGTTCTCAGGTCTGGGTTCACAGTTTATCCCTTCATGGGGTGTGGTGCTCCTTATATCAAAGTTAAAAGATTGTTTGCATTTTAGGCCCAACAAATTTGCAATATCCAACTTGGTCTCACACTGAGGGAACTCACCAAATTTTCTAAGCCCTGCGGGGGAGTGTCCGGGAGGGGGTGTGTGTGTGAGCTGGCACAGACCATCAGAATGGCTAGCACTGGCCGTCTAACGGGTAAAGACGTGCTTGCCTTTGGTTCGCCGGTGGTGCAGCCACTGTGCGTGTCTGAGCTGCGGGTCTGCTTGTAAGCACGAGGCTCCCCTACAGTGCCCACCTCTACCAAAAACCACTAGACCGCTAGCTGCCCAAGATGGCACCCAGTGAGTGGAGCAAATATGGTAGCAGTAAGAGATTTCTCCCCAAAAAACCAACTGGGTGAAAGACCAAGTTAAAAATACAAAATCAACATGAATCAATGTCAAGAAATAAATCTTAAAAACATATAAATTATAGTAGTTAAAAGGTATCCCCCTCAAAAGCCCCCAAACTGTAGAGTGTGTGAAAACAGATAGGCACTTGTATGGGACTACCACGTCTGTGCTGTGGGTCTGCTTATAAGCATGATGCTGTCTTGTGGTCTCCGCCTATACCAAAGGCACTAGACTGCTAGCTGCTCAAGATGGCATCCAGAGAGTGGAGCAAAAATGGAAGCAGTAGTATCTCTCTTCCCGAAAAACTAACCAGGTGAAAGAGCAAGTTAGAAACACAAAAATCAACATGAATCAATGACAAGAGACAAATTCTAGAAATTGTTGCTGTTGTGTTGAAACTGAATTGAATACTGTTGTGTTGTGGTACAGGAGATGCTAAATTTGTGTTTGTGATGATGTTTGTTTTTTCTTTGTGCTTGTTGAAAGTGACAGGGTGTGATGAAGAGGTGGTGGAGGAATGCCAGTATATAGTTTTAGTGCTTAGAATTTAGCTCTTGATGATAGGGGTGGGTTTATTGAAGTGTTGTGCTAGATGAAAGAGGTTGTGAGAATGTGGATGGGCGGGCCTGTAATATCGTAGTTTTCTGAATGATTTAGGTGTCAGATGAGGAAGGAGGTTGTGAGTTATTGGTGATATTTGGAGTGAGAGGTGTGTTTGAATAGTGAGAGCTTATGAAGAGGTGAACTAGTATTGGATTTCCAATTTGTTATAGGGGATGTGAGTGGTAAGTGGTGGAGAAGTTGGAGACATAGAAAATAATGTTGTGTTGCCGTGGGTGACTCTAGATAAACAAGTTGTGGGTGCAGGTGATATTTTAGAGATGGGTTTAACATGATCTTGTTGGAGAAGAGTTTATGGGAGATGAAGGTGGCCAAGGATAGCGGACTGGGAGTAGGGTGGGGTAGAATTGGGAGGCAGGATGGAAATCCGAGGTGGGAGGGTTATAGTAGTGTAGCCAGAGTGCATGAAATGGCTCACTGAGATTAGAGTAGTTAGTAGGGATAAGTGGGCAAACAAAGTGAGTGTATATGTGGATGAGAGTCAGGAGAATGATGGGTAATATGGGAATTTGATACATGTATATTCCAAATTGTGGTGAGGAGAAATCTAGAGTGACTTTTAGTTTGGGCATGTAGTGGCTGACTATGTGATTGAAAAAGAGTGGTTAACTGTTCTGTATTGCGTGAACCTAGCCAAAAGGCAGCAGAGTCTGTACATAGTTAAACACAATAATAAATTCAACTAGTTATAGGAGAGGGTAGAGGTGGCTGGTTTGTGGATTGTTAATGCATTATCATATAGTGCTCTTTAAAGAGGTGCGTCTTCACCTCTTTCCTAAATTGGAGCAGCGTTGGGGCAGACCTGATGGTTACTGGGAGGTTGTTCCAAATCCTGGGGGTATAGATGGAAAAGGCCTGCTACCTTGTTTTTTTTTTCTTACACTTCTTAGTATGGTAGTGTCCTGGCTGAGTTTGTGCTGAAAACCACCAGAGATGGTGAGCCTGTTTGCAAGATAAGCGGGGTGCTGGTCATTATGGCTTTGTAAATGATGCAGCTGGTTTTCAGTTCGATGCAGGTCCAGTAGCGGAGGTGCGTTGCCCCACTGCCAGGAGCAGCAAAGAAAGGAAAAAATAAAATGATAACGCAATGTTATCATTTTATTTTTTCCTCCTGCTGCGGCAGTGCATAAGGGGGCGGGCGGAGCTGCAGGGGAGGAGTGGTAGAACACTCCTGTGTGCAAGGACTGTTTGGTCGGCCCTCTCGGGCCGCCCAAAACAGTCATGCGCACTTAGCTGTTCTCCATGCAGGCTGCATTACAGCCTGCATGGAGAACATGCCACCCCTCCAGCCCCTGGTTGAGTTCCGTGTCACGGCGCTCAGACCAATCACAATGCTGCATTGCAGCATTGTGATTGGCTTAGGGGTGGGAGCCTGGCTGCCTGCTTCCTGTTCCGACTTGGAGTCGGAGACAGGCGAGCAGGAGAGAAGACGCTGGACCAGGTGGTGGTAAGGTAAGTTTTTTTTTTTGTTTGTTTAAAGCAGCCCCCTCCCCTGCCCCACTACCCGCGAGCTGTTCCGGCCGCCCTTGTGCAGGTCATCAAGGGGGAGCTACTGGAGTTTTTTCAGGGTGGGGGTAATGTGATGATATTTTTTCAGGCCCTGGAAGAACTGTGTTGAGGCATGTCGGTGCTAGTGTGGAGTCTGAGAGGCCATGGAGTGGGTGTTACCACCATCCAGGTGCAAGAGTACCATAGGACCATCCATGCTTAACTGTTGTAAGTGGGATTTTGGGTGGTTTCTGCCCCAGGCCCAAACAGGCAGCTTCCTTAACCTGATGCATTTTACATTGATGCCCTAAAGGGCTGTTTAATTAATGCAAGCCCTAATAGTCAGGGGACCTGGACCAATTGGAGCCCTAGACTGTCATACCAATAGAAACTAAAGCTCTAAACCATGTACCCATGAAAACTCTAAGCCCTGAAACCCATAGAAATCCTAAGCTTTGGGACTAGAAGAAACCCTTATAACTGGAGCCAACAGAAACCAAAGCCTTCAGCCCTAGAACCAATAAAATCCCTAAGCTCTAGGATCAGTAGAAGCCTAAGCCCTGAGACCAATGGTAACCTTAAGCTCTTAACCAACAGAAACCTTAACACTAGGACCAATCAGGTGCACTAGCACTAATAGTCAGGTGATGTATGGCCAAGAGATACCCTAGCCACAGAGATCAGTTGCCCTTAACATGAGATTTGCATCAGTGGGTACTGCCCAGTCACTTAGCTTGTAGATAGATGAAAAGGGGGAAAAGCCGCTCCGGCCTACCCTGTGTCCTTGGATACCCAATACATTTTCAGCTATTAGTCTGTATTCCAGGTGGGTCACAGCTACTACCTGTAAATGCTATGCCACGCTTTAAAATCCTTCTCCCAATACAGTAAAACCACTGCTATGTGAAGTGTGTCAGATTCCGCAAATTCAAACAGATTATAAAGGCTGTACACAGTTAAAAACATTTTCTTTGGTAATTTTTACCCACTTATTTTTTTTAACACAGACCTCCAACAGAGACACAAACAGCAGATTTAAAAATGCACAGCAAGGAGCACACTTAAACTTACCCCTTTTTCTAAGTGCTTGGTTCCTGGGCTGGTCCATGATCACAAGGCAGGTGGCCACCAAATAGAAGGCAGCTACCTTTCTTTGAATTCATAGCTTAAGGCCTGCTTGAGTGGGAGGGGACAGAACTCAGATCAGGTGACTGTGAGTCCTGCCCAGTCATGTAGTCAATGTGCCTTGTGCATAAAACCATGTTTTTCTCAACCTGCTCTGTTGCCGTTTCAGTCTACACCAGCCTCTGCACTTACTGAGATCTAAGGACAAACTCCATACTGCTGCAGATGTTGTCTTCAAACACTTGGTGGATATGCCTTCTCACTATCTGTGTCTAGTAAGTTGAATTATCTGCCTCATTGCAGATCTTTGTAATTTCAGGAAGGTGGTAAAGACGTGGTTGTTTACACAGCACCTCTACTTTCTCTGGCATCAGTCTTTATTCAGCATGTCTCTTCTTGTTGCTTGAGTATAGTTTTATGCAATGATACCCCTTCTAGGGTGAATGCAGTGCTTTACAGAATACTAAAATGAAATCCAATGAGATAATCTGAAAGGGGGGAAAAGCCACTGGAGGCTGCTTTTTTTCCATGAACACAGACATTCTGAAACTGTTGAATAATGAGCATTATTTGAATTGGTAGAAATGAATTGTTTATGACAAACATCCCTAGGTTCATAGATGTCATATCTCCAATAGCACCTTTGATCTGAAACTTCCTGGAGCTGAAGATGGGACACTTCTTGTTCTGCATTAAACTGACACAAACACCACTGAAGCATGTCTAATGCCAAGAATGGATACTGGGGAAGGATGTTGGCAGTTTGCAAATAGTGGTGCTAGATGAAGAGTTAAAAGAAACAAAGGCTAAACTGAAAGGAGAATCAGAGGTAAGGACAATTAGTGCCTGGGCATGGGAGGAAGCAACTCTGCCATGGGCGGTCTCAAGCTTAGCTTCTGAAGAAGGAGGGTTATGAGTGGGGCTAGCCACCTTACCATGTAAAAAATATCCTAGCTACAAAAACGTCAACCAAATGATAATCTTGCCTTGGGGAGAGAGGAATCCCCTTCATGGAGAGCTCTGATGCTTTGTGGTGGAAGCCACAAAGCCGAACCACCTGCTTTTGACCTAGACCATCACCATCGGAATATGGAACGTTAGGACCATGTACGAAACAGGCAAGACAGCCCAAGTGGCAGCGGAGTTGTAAAAATACAACCTTGCCCTGCTTGGAATCAGCGAGATCAAAAGGACACAATCCAGCCAGAAAAATTCTGGCTCTAGGAGGAATGCTGCTGTATTTTGGACACGAGGAAGAGAACACCCTACACACTCATGGAGTAGCACTGATGAGAACACCAGCATCCAATAGAGCTCTGATTGGATGGGAAGCCCATGGTCCCAGCATCATCACAGCAACCATACGCACATAGATAAAGACATGAATGTTATCCAGTGCTATGCACCTACAAATGACAGCAAAGAAGAGGAAAAAGAACAGTTTTACAGCAGACTCCAGTCCATCCTGGAGAAATGCCTTGAGAGAGACATTACCATACTGATGGGGGATCTCAATGCCAAGATTGGAAGTGACAACACTAGGTACGAAGAAGTCATGGGCAGCCTTGGCAACATGAACGAGAATGTAGAAAAGCTCACAGATCTCTGTGCCCTGAACAGTCGGGTGATAGGCAGTAGTGTATTCAAACACAAAAGAATACACAAGGCAACATGGGTGTCACCAGACCATTCAACAGAGAATCAGATGGAGACCATGTTTGCATTGCCAAGACGTTTCGGAGGTTTCTGCAGGATTTGAGGGTGATGGGAGGAGCGGACGTGGAGTCAGACCATCACCTTGTCATGGCCAGGCTAAAGCTGGGGAAAGCATGGATGGACCTGGCAAATCAACACCAGCGAGATAACACCAACCTCCTCAAAGGTGCACAGAAATGGAGTGAATACTAAGTCACCCTCAGTAATAAGTTTCAAGCCCTGCAAGAACTAGAGAATGACCGAGATCCAGTAGAAAATCTGTGAGAGAAGATCAAAGAAACAGTGACATCAACCTGCCAGAAGGTACTGGGTTCCCAGAAACACCAGCATAATGAATGGATGTCCATGGAGACTCTCCATAAAATCCAAGAGAGAGAAAGGAAAAGAAAGCTGCAGTCAACACCAGCTAAACAAGAGTAGAAAAAGAAAAAGCTTAAGGCGAATAAGCCAAAACCAACAAGGAAGCAAAGAGAAGCTTAAGAGCAGTCAAGCAAAGATTCACCAATGGTCTTGCCACAGAAGATCAGGAAGCATCAATGCATGGAAACCTGAAACAACTCTACTCTAACAAGGAAACTCTCCGGCAGATACACAAGCCAGAAAGACCTGTTCAAGACAAACCTGGGAAGACAATCGTGGGTAACAAAGGCCAACAACGAAGATGGGTGGAGCATTTTGAAGAACTGCTGAACCAGCCCATGCCACAGGCTCCACCAGACATACAGCCTGCTGACAAGGACTTTTCCAATCGATTGCAGCAGACCAACCAAGGAGGAAATACAGCAAGCCATCAAACATATGTAAAATGGGAAGGCAGCAGGACCTGATAACACTTCTGCAGAGACACTTAAGGCAGACACTAAAACGGATGCTTATCTACTGATGTTTATCAGTAGATATGCTCTACCCTATGTTTGGAAGGATCTGGGAAGAGGAAAAGGTGCCATCAGACTGAAAGGAGAGATATCTCCTCAAGATCCCCCAGAAAGGTGACCTGAGCAACTGTGCAAACTGTAGAGGGATAACTCTTCTATCAACAACAGGCAAGGTGTCCAACAGAGTCATCCTGAACAGAATGAATGAACAAATCAACACTCAGTTGCGAGATCAGAAAGCTGGCTTCCCCAAAGATAGATCCTGCAGACCAGATTGTAACACTGCGCATCATCATTGAGCAGTCGATGTAATGGAACTCCCCTCTCTATATCAACTTCCTCGACTATGAAAAGACATTCAACAGTGTGGACAGAGAGACACTTTGGAAACTCCTCCACCACAACAGATGCCAGAAAAACTTGTAAGAATCATCAGGAACTCTTACGAGGGAATGACCTGCAAGATAGACCATTGAGGACAACTCACAGAAGCCTTTCAATTTAGGACCGGAGCCCGCCAGGTTGTTTGCTCTCGCTTTTCTCTTCCTACTAGCCTTAGATTGGATCATGAAGACATCCACAGCAAGGAGAAGAAATGGGATCCAGTGGACACCCTGTATGCACCTCGATTACCTGGTCTTTGTAGACTAACTGGCCCTACTCTTCCAGACCCATCCGCAGATGCAAAAGAAGACTGACAATGTGGCAGCCAAATCAGCACAACTTGGCCACAACATCCACATGGAAAAAACCAAGATACTGAAGGCTAACACAGCCAACACACCTGAAGTCACTCCTGCAGACAATGCACTGGAAGAGTTTGAGGCCTTCACCTACTTGGGCAATGTCCTAGATAAGCAGGGTGGCACAGACACCAACGTCAAGGCAAGAATCGGCAAAGCAAGGGCTGCCTTCATTCAGCAAAAGAAGAGCTGGAGCTCCAAATACGTAACGCTGCAAACCAAGATCAGGCTTTTTAACACCAATGTAAAATCTGTCCTTCTGTATGGAGCAGAAACCAGGAGGACAACAGTAACCCCCACCAACAAAGTCCAGACCTGCATCAACACCTGTCTGAGGAAAATACTCCAAATCCGCTGGCCAAGCACCATCAGCAACAATGACCTTTGGCAGCAGACTTTCCGATTCCCAGCTCATGAAGAAATCATGAAAAGACGCTTGGGCTGGATAGGGCACACCCTCTGCAAGCCTGCATCAAACACCATTAAGCAAGCAAGCCCTGACCTAGACTTTTCAAGGGAAAAGAGGAAGGCCAAGAAATACCTGGCCTGAGGCCTCGAGGCTGAGTGCAAGGAGGTGGGTTACACCTGGAGTCAGATTGAAGGAAAACCCAGGATAGAGATGGCTGGAGAGTCCTGGAGGGGTAGTAGGCATAAGTAGTAAGTATGGAAGGAAATAGGGAAGACACAATTGGTTATAGGTTGAAGAGGTAACGGCAGATAGCATATAAAGACATGTGAGATGGTTGCAAGGAAAGGCACAGACATTGGCAGCTGATCAGGTGAAGATCCTTGTTGCTATTTTAGCAGATTGATCACTAAAGTAGGAAATATGAACAGTTGAAGAGGATGATCCTGCACAAGTGACGAGGAGTGGGAGGTTCAAAATATGGTTTGCCTTGAGAGTTTGTGAGCAAACTCCTCTTCAACCCCTTAGCATCCTGGGAATGGTCAGAGCTTTACTCCAGTGAAGGACTGGCATTAATTCCCCTCCCAGGTAGGGAATAGGAATGGAACACCCAAATGTCATGGGGATGAGAACAAGAAACTTCTTCACTGGAACAAAAATGTTTCCCCCATGGAGGAAAAAAAAGGGCAAAGAAAACAAAATGTGCATTTTCACATCCAGCTGCTTTTCCCTCAATATGGAGTTATACCCTATGCGTAACTCTGCATTAGAATAAATTCCAGATGTCATACAACCCTCTCAGTAGTATGCCTGGAAAGCTGAAATGGACTCAACTTTCCAGACAAACTACTGGGAATGTTTGTGAATTTCCAAAAGTCATACAATTAGACCTGTACCTAGGAGTACACCTATGGGTGTAAAAATATGACTTTCTGCCGTAAAGTTGTATTACATCTGGAGGCCAGACAAAGCCTGCAATACCATTACCAGCAGTAGGAGTGACTTTGAATATGTGGGGTAGACATCATGAATCTCTGGACATGCCTGCTACTTCAGGCAACAAATACATACTTGTAGTGGTAGTACAAGACACACGGAGGTACTGCACCTCTGGAGCATGACCCTGCCATTGTTAGCTAGTGTCAGGATTAGTGTCTTTCACTCTGGTGGGTTCCACACAATTCCCAGTATCCAACCTCATATTGGCATACATAGGAGTAATGTGGGATATGTGTGAGATCACTTATGTATTTCTTTTGCCTTCTACAAATCAATGCCCTTGTTGAGACGTTAAAGAGCACAATGGTGCGATTATATAGGTCATGAGATTAAAGTGCGATATACTACCGGACCGTGCTTGCGCTTTCCCTAAAAACTGGTGCGATAAATAGGAGTGGGGCTAGGACTCAAAAAGACCAAGATGAAGAATTATCTTTATAGGTCATATATGTTTCAGGTTACACTGTCAGCGATTTAGTACTTTTGAAATATAGTTTATTTTCAAATGGTTTGAGTAGAATGTGTATGCAACAACATAGTACTTACAACATACATGTAGGAACTTTGACTCATTTCTTCACTCCAGTGATAGGGAATACACAAATATCTGTATGGATGCTCCTTCCCTCTGTTTTTGTGCTTACTGCCAACCCAAATAGTCACCTGTATGATAAACTAACTCCTTTATTGCAACGTTTCTCTCCACACACATGAGCATAGCTTTACATTTTCACTTCAAGGTTCCACCAGCAACCTCTCGACGTTAATTAGATGTTAGCTGGGCCTATGCCATAATAGCTTCATCTTCCACATTTTTTAAATCACCAAAAATCTTTTTCAATGGTTTATTCAGTGAATCAAATTTCATGTCTACAGCTAAAATGACTGTCACCACTGTAGGTAACACTCTACATATGTATTCAGGCTGAGCATGAGGTGCCTATTCCAGTTCACCCTCTTGTGGCAAGTTGAACACTATCAAAATGTGACTTTTCTTGCCCTTACTAGTGTAACTTAGACACCACCAGGAACACCTTCCCTCAGTGGTCATCAGGCTAATGATCGATCGGTGCCGCTTTATTATATTCAAATTTGAGACTTTCATAACATAACTAAAATGTATTATTTTTCAGAGAAGCAACCTTCTCCATGCTACACTCTGGAAGGAGCAAAGGAGTAGCCATCTTTTTCAGATCCTCTCAGAAATATACAACTATTCCTCAAAGTAGAAACCTATTTAATTAAAGAAAGGACATTTTAGAAACAGTTTCTCATCTTTGCAATGACTGCAGACTACACCAAAAACATATTTCCTGTTGATTTCAGAATACCTTAGATGTATTTTTTGCTTTTATATCATTAACAACACTGGGCCTCTCCCTTCTATTGTTGATTGATGCTTTCTCTCTCTCACCCTTGCATGCCTTACTGCGTATACATTTCTGGTAGAAATACCCCAATGACCCTTGTTGGTATACTTACACTTACCGTATGTGATCTTTTTTTGTAATCTGTATGTTCATTTTTTATGGTCGTAGACATTCTTTTTACCTTTGGACAGGCCACTCCTCCTTTGGCCTATATGGTATTTGCCTTAGCATTGCCCTCTGCCTGAGCGCCCTGAAGAAGGTGGTCCATATTTCGGAGTCCCACCGAAACACGCGTCGGCGCAACTACAAACTGGATTGTAACCAGGATGAATGATTATTGATTATAATGACAAGTACAAATGTTTTAAAAGTGCTTATATAAAAACGTGTAAAATGTGTTAACCATATTTTTGTTGTTGTCTGGACAATCAGCCCGTTTGGAATTAATTATTGGGCAATGCACGGTACATATTAGGTCACTATTGAGCAGGCCACAATGTTAGGTTTTTAATGGTGTTTAGTATGAATGAAGTTTAAGGGAATGAAGTCAGACAGATATTAGTATGGACGAGATTTCTTAGAATGTGTGGAGTGACTGGTGTCCTGTAATGCAATTATTTGGCGTATATAATGTTCTCAAAATCGTAGTATCAATGAAGCACGTTTGAAACTAATTTGCTTTTGATATGAATTATGCATTTTGTATAACCTTTTGTAAATATCTGAATGGAAACCCTACATGTACAAGATTGCTTTCTACAATAAATGACTTTTTGAGAATGTCTAGTTTATGAATTCTTATAATTGCAATTAATACTAGAGTTATACCTATATTAAATTCTGTGGAGTTGGCATATTTTCTTGTTTAGAATGTTTTGCTTATAAAGCCTCTATTCTTATCCTAAGCCCGCTAGAGCTAAAATAGTTTGATTGCACAGCCGTATATATTGAGATTATCCCTTCTGCATCACAAATATGTCACCACATAATACTCTTTAAGAAGCATGCACAAAATAACAGCAACACATTTGGAGAATCTCTAAATGACATAATATAATAGATGTCTACCCTAAATGACATGGACAATAACATTAACTCTTTATCTGTCTTCCTCATCAAAGTACTTGAGTCTGAGGTTTATTTTCATGTTGATGAACCTCCTTTACCCCCAAATAACAACTCTTCCCTTAAGATCAACACCCCTTGTGGTTAAAGCAAGGGTTTTAGCGGTTTCTTTCCCTCTGTTTTCCAAATCTATCTGGATGTATGTCTTTTCATTTGTCAAACTTTGCCATGACTGGTGTATGTATGTGAGTGTGTGTGTGTGTGTGTGTGTGTGTATATATATATATATATATATATATATATATATATATATTTAAAAAAACATAGGTTATAGGGACATTATAGTTAAGATCAGATTTTACACACACAAAACCATATATATTTAGCAGGTATAGTTACCTGAGCTAATTATAACTTCTGCCCCCGCAATGCGCTGCTTATGACCTCACATATTACATCACTCATGACATGGTCAGTGACTTCACTGATGACATCATCCAGTGAGTGTAAGTGTTTTCTAAGAGTTTGAGTTTTAAACATATACACTAAGCTATTGCAAACGTTAAATTAGTATACTAGGTGTACTACTAATAAGTGAAACTACTTCTAACATATATTATATGAGGTACTGTGTGACTGCGTGTATCCATGTGTGAGTGTGTGTTTGAGTAGATGTGTGAGTGAGTGGGTGTATCAGTGGCTGTATTTGTGGGGGAGTGAGTGAATGACTGTATTGGTGAGTGAGTGGGTGTCTGAATGGCTGTAGAGTAAGTTACTGAGTATGTAAGAAGCTGTATGGGTGAGTGAGTAGCTATTTGAGTGGGTGTTTAAGTGAGTTGGTGTGTGAGTGGCTGTTTTTGAAAGTGAGTGTCTGTTTGAATGGCTGTATGGGCGAATAGCGGATCTGTGAGTGCTTGTATTGATGTGTGAATGGGAATATAATTTTTGTGTGGGTGACTAAGTGGTGGTATGGAGGAGTGAGTGGCTGTATAGGTGAATAAGTGGGTGTGGAAGTAGCTGTATGGCTGTGTGAGTGGCTGTATGGGTGAGTGACTGGTTGTATGAGTATCCGTATTGGTGAGTGACTGGTTGTGTGAGTACCTATATGAGTGAGTGTGTGGGTGTGTGAATGGCTGTATGGTTGAGTGAGTACTTTTATGGGTCTGTGAATGGGTATGCGAGTAGTTGTGTGTGTGTGTGTGTATGAGTGGTTGTGTGGGTGTGTGAGTTGATGGGTGAGCGGTTCTGCAGATGATGTAATCAGTGATGTCATGAGTGATGTCACTGGCCATGTCATGAGTAATGTAATATGTGAGGTCATAAGCAGTGCATTGTGGGGGCATAAGTTATAGTTAGCTCAGGTAACTATAACTGCTGAATTTCTATGGTTTTGCACATTTGAAATCTGAGCTTGACTATAACATCCATGTAACCTTTGTTTTTTTCAGTGAATTTCTAAGTTTTCATTTCCATTCTATTCCTTAACTATAACGTCCCTGTAACCTTTGTTTTTTGTGAATTTCTAATGTTGTTTTAATTTCATTTCCTAACTGTAAACTGTAACCTTTAAGAGTGGGTGTGTGAGTGGCTGTATAAGTCAGTGAGGGATGTATGAGCAGTTGTATGGGTCTGTGAGTGTGTGTGTGAGTGGCCTTATGGGCCAGTGAGGGGGTGTGAGGGGCTGCATGGGTCTGTGAGTGAGTGTGTGAGTAACTGCATGGGTCTATGAGTGAGTGTGAGAGTGTCTTTGTGTGTGACTGGCTGTGAGAATGTCTGTCTCTGTGTATGAGTGAGTGTGAGAATGTTTGTCTGGGTGTCACAATGGGTGTGAGAGTGTTTGTATGGGCATTAGAGTGAGTGTGCGAGCGTCTGTGTGGGTGTGTTGACTGGGTGTTGCAATGTCTGTGTGTATGGCTGGCTGTCAGAGTGTCTTTATGGCTGCCTGAGTGGGTGTGAGACTGTCTGTATGGCTCTGTGAGTAGGTGTGAGATTGCCTTTCTGGGTGTGTGAGAGGGTATGATGAGAGTGTCTCTATGGATGTCACAATGCATGTGGGAGTATGTGTATAGGTATGTAAGTGGGTGTGAGTGTCTGTATGGGTAGATGAGTGGGTGTGAGTGTATAGGTGAGTGAGTGGATGTGAGAGTATCTGTATGGGTGTGTAAATGGGTGTGAGTATCTGTATGGGTGTGTGTGTGTCTGTATGGGTGTAAGTGAGAGTGGGTGTGAGACTGTATGGGTATGTGAGTGGGTGTGAGAGTGTCTGTATGAGTGTGTGACTGGGTGTGAAAGTGTCTGTATGAGTGTGTGAGTGGGTGTGAGAGTATCTGTCTGCATGTGACTGGGTGTGAGAGTGTATGGGTGTGTGAGTGGGTGTGAGATTGCCTGCATGGGTATCTAAGTGGGCGTGAGAGTACCTGTATGGGTATGTGAGTGGGTTTAAGAGTATCTATCTGGGTGTGAGAGTGTCTGTCTGGGTGTGTAAGTAGGTGTGAGAGTATCTGTATGGGTATGTGAGTGGATGTGAAAGTGTCTGTGTGGGTGTCTGAGAATGTGTGTGTCTGTATGAGAGTGGGTATAAGAGTGTCTGTGTGTGAGTCAGCGTGAGAGTGTCTGTATGGGTGTGTAAGTGGATGTGAGTGTCTGTATGGGTGTGTGAGTGGATGTGAAAGTCTGTATGGGTGTGTAAGTGGGTGTGGGAGTAGCTGTATGGGTGTGTGAGTAAGTGTGAAAGGGTCTATGTGTGTATAACTGGATGTGAGAGTAGGAGTGGGTGTGATAATGTTTTATGCGTTTGTGATAGTCTCTATGGATATCAGAGTGGGTGTGAGTTTGTCTATTGGTGTCAGAGTGGGTGTTGGAGTGCTGTTGTGTGTGACTGGGTGTGAGAGGGTATGTATGGGTGTAAGAGTGGGTATGAGAGTGTCTGTATGAGTATGTGTGTGGGTGTGAGAGTGAATGTACGGATGTCAGAGTGAGTGTTTGTGTGTGTGACTGGGTGTGAGAGAGTCTGTATGGGTGTATGAGTGGGTGTGATTTTATGGGTATGTGAGTGTGTGTGAGAGTATCTATGTATTTCAGAGTGTGTCTCTATGGGTGTCAGAGTGGGTGTTAGAGTGTGTGTGTGACTGGGTGTGAGAGGGTCTGTATAGGTGTAAGAATGGGTATGGGAGTGTCTGTATGGCTATGTGTGTATGTACGAACTGTCTGTATGGATGTCAGAGTGGGTATGAAAATGTGTCCGTATGTGAGTGGGTGTGAGAGTGTCTGTATGGGTGTCTAAGTGGGTGTGTGTTTGTGGGTGTGAGAGTATCTGTATAGGTGCTTAAGTGGGTGTGAGAGTATCTGTATGGGTATGTGAGTGGGTGTGAAAGTGTGTGTGTGTGTGTGTGAGTGGTTGTGAGTGTGTCTTCATTTGTATGTAAGGGGGTATGAGAGTGTCAGTGTGGGTGTCAGAGGGATGTGAGAGTGTCTGTATGGGTGTCACAGTGGGTGTAAGAGTGTCTGTGTGAGTGTCACAGTGTCTGTATGGGTATCCGGGTGGGTGTGAGAGTATCTGTATGGGTGTTTTAGTGAGTGTTAGAGTGTATGGGTATGTGATTGGGTGTGAGAGTCTTTGTGTGGATGACAGAGTGGGTGTGTGTGTCTATGGGTGTCACAGTGGGTTTGAGAGTGTTTGTGAGACTGGGTGTGAGAGGGTTTGCATAGGTATAAGAGTGGGTATGAGTATCTGTATGGGTATCAGAGTGGGTGTGAAAGTGTCAGTATAGGTGTCAGTGGGTGTGAGAGTGTCTGTATGGGTGTCTGAGTGGGTGTGAGTGTCTGTGTTTGTGAGTAGGCATGAGATGGTCTGTACGAGTGTAAGAGGGGGTGTGAGAGTGTCTATATAGGTGTAACAGTGGGTGTGAAAGTATCTGTGTGCGTGAGTAGATGTGATAGTGTCTGTATGGGTGTGAGAGTGGGTGGAGTGTGTCTGTATGGGTGTGAGAGTGTCTCTGTGAGTTTCAGAGTGATTGTGAGACTGGGTATGAGAAGGTCTGCATAGGTGTAAGAAGGGATATGAAAGTGTCTGTATGGGTATGTGTGGGTGTGAGTGTCTGTATGCATGTCAGAGTGGGTGTGAGTGTTTGTGTGTGTGACTGGGTGTGAGAGGGTCTGTATAGGTATAAGAGTGGGTATGATAGTGTCTGTATGGGTATGTGAGTGGGTGTAGGAGTGTCCGTATGGGTGGGTAAGTGAGTGTGAGTATCACTTTGTATATGTGAATGAGTGTGAAAGTGTCTGTAACTGGGTGGGAGAGTGTCTGTATTAGTTTATGGGTGGGTGTGAGAGTGTATGGGTATGTGAGTGGGTGTTGGAGTCTCTGTGTGGATGTCAGAGTGGGTGTGAGTGTGTCTCTATGGGTGTGAGAGTGGGTAGGAGAATATGTGTGTGACTGTGTATGAGAGGGTATGTATAGATGTAAGAGTGGGTGTGAGAGTGTCTGTATGGGTATGTGTGTGCATGTGGGACTATCTGTATGGATGCCAGAGTGTCTGAATGGGTGTGAGAGTGTCTGTATGGGTGTCATAGGGGTGTGAGAGTGTCTGTATGGGTGTCATAGGGGTGTGAGAGTGTCTGTATGGGTGTCGGAGTGGGTGTGAAAGTGTCTGTATAGGTGTCACAGTGGGTGTGAGAGTGTCTGTATGGGTGACAGCGTGGGTGTGAGAGTGTCTGTGTGAGTAGGATTGAGATGGTCTGTATGAGTGTAAGGGGGGTGTGAGAGTATCTGTATGGGTATGCGAATGGGTATTAGAGAGACTGAGAGTGTCTACATGGGTGTCCGAGTGGGTCTGACAGTGTCTGTATGGGTGTCACAGTTGGTGTGAAAGTGTCTGTGTGCATGAGTAGATGTGATAGTGTCTAGTGTCAGAGTGGATGGAGTGTGTCTATATGGGTGTCAGAGTAGGTGAGAGAGGGCCTGTATCAGTGTCACAGTAGGTGTGAGTATCTGTGTGTGAGAGTGTCTGTATGGGTGCAAGAGTGTCAGTGTGGGTGTGATAGTTTCTATGGGCATCCTTGTGGGAATGAGAGTGTCTGTATGGGTGTCAGAGTGGATTTGAGAGTATATATATATTTTTTAAACATTTGCGCATACTCCGTGGATCGGTTGCAGATTTACACGGGGGGCCCCGCTGGGCTCTGTGATGGCTCAATGGATCTCGCGAGTGACCAAAAAAAAAACATTTTCTGGCATTTTACTGCCCATTAAACATGCTTTCACTTCAGTTAAAACATATACAAGGGGTCAGAATAGTTCTCACCTGACCTCTTCAATTAGTATGCAAGCAGTTTTTCAAGCCAGGGGACCATATCTTGACATATAAAATAGCGACCGCAACATTTCTCTCAAGTTGCAGCCAGACAATTAGGGACTAGCTGTGGCGTGTGAGCCACGGATTCACTGCGGGTGGATCTGCAGAGGGTCTGTGTCCCTAAATATACAAATTTGATTTTCAGTTAATATCTCTAAAATTACAGAACACATTTACACCAAATAACAAAATGCATGCTTTCTCGACCAAGAGATAGCTTTCTGCCAAACTTGGTGTAATTCTGTTCAGCGGTTCGGGCTGTAGTGGTGTTCAAAATCCCAAAGGGAAATTGCATGGGGAAAGTGTTTTAGGACCCCCCTCTTTCTCGGCCCACCCTTGATGAATCACCCCAAAACTTTCAACACAGCAGAAGAAGTGATTGGCGAGCCAGTTTTGAAAATTTCACGAGGATTCATCAAATGGCGCCGAAGTTATTGGCAAAGCAAAAAACGCTCTTCCTATGGAAACTAGGTCCTAACTATAACTACCTACTGTTGACAGTAGTAGGTAATATATATATATATATATATATATATATATATATAGGTGGAGAAAGGGGGCTTACTGGAGGTAACAGGAGGCCTTGTTGGCCCGTAAAGACCCTCAGCAGCGAAGGGGACTTAATCCCCCAACCAGCAGCTCATCAGAAGGTGCATTTGCAGAGTGGTGGAGAAAGGGGCGGGGCCTCTGCTGAGTTACTGGCTTTTTTTTTCCTTTCTATTTTTTAGGAAAGGGGACCTCGTGGCCCCCCTTCCCTAGCCTTTTTTTGGGCCCTGGGGACCCCAAGGCCTGCCCCCTTTTTAAATTATTTTTTTTAAAAGGAAGGGGGGCCGCTTTCGCCCCTTGGGACCCCATCCCCTGTTTTTTTCCCCTTTTTTAAACTAAAGGAAGGGGGACCATATGGCCCCCCCCCTTCCCTGGGCCAATTTTGGCCTCGGGGACCCCATCCTCTGCTGCCAGGCCTTCATATTTTGTTTTAAAAAAAACATGCGTCCCCTTTCGCCGGGCCGATATTGCCCCGAGGACCCCATCCCCTGGGGCTTGGTCGCTTCATTAGGGACTGCGGGGGGAGCCTGAAGGCCCATGCGGTCCCTGCCAGCTCCCCGCCAGCTGTGGAGCCAGCATTGCTTTGAGACCCAGGGAGCTGCTAACATGCAGCTCCCTGGATCTCAAAGCAATGTCTGTTTCCCTGCTCGCTTGACAGTGGGCAAGGAAACAGACATGTTATGCTTTCAACAAGCGAGATTGCAGTTTCTGCTATCACTTGTTGAAAAAGCACTTGTTAGCTATGGCTTGGAGGGAGCAGTGCTCCTGCTAAGCCACAGCAAACTGCAATGTCCCAGGGGTGGGCACCCCAGGACATTACTGGAGCTGGCCCTGGGAGGTGGCAGTCCCCAGGGCCATATAGGGTTCCAGCAGGGATCCCCGCAGCCCCCAACCCAAAGTTAACTTTAGTCCCGGGAGGTGGTGGTCCTCAGATCCGGGGCCGCAACAGACCCCCTTCATTGTTGTGTTTGTGCCCTGGGAGGTGGCAGTCCCCAGGGCTTTGGGGGAGGTCGTGTATTTCATTAAAAAAAGCAGTGCACCCTGGGGAGGTGGCAGTTCCTGGGGCAGTGGGGTTGGCCGTAGGGCTTACCCCGCATTTAAAAAAAAATTATCTATGTGCCCAGGGAGGTGGTGGTACCCGGGGTGGCCTCCCCCTCATTTCATTTAAAAAATAGTGTGCCCCGGGTAGGTTTCAGTCCCTGGGGCAGCGAGGGGGGGCGAGTGCACCCCCCTGCATTTGCAGTGTTCATTGCCCTGGGGAGGTGGCAGATCCCCCGGGGTGGCCTCTCCCTAATTTCATGTAAAAATCAGTGTGCTCCGGGTAGGTTTTGGTCCCACGGGCAGCAGGGGGCGAGTGGGCCCCCCCTGCATTTGCAGTGTTTATTGCCCTGGGGAGGTGGCAGATCCCCGGGGCTGTGGGGGGCAGAGCCTATTTTTATTGTTTGCAGCCCTGGGGAGGTGGTGGTCCCTGGGGCTTTTTATAAGTCTAAGAGTTGGGCCCCATGAGCCCCCTTTCCTCATGCCCCGGGATTTGGCCCACCCAGGATCCCTTTCATCTTTTTTTTTTTTGCCGCGGATTAACGGGTCCACCTGTGAGAGGTGTGTGTGTGTGTGTGTGTGTGTGTGTGTGTGTGTATATATATATATATATATATATATATATATATATATATATATCTGTATATTACCTACTGGTGGTCGCCAGTTGGTAGTTATAGTTAGGACCTCGTTTCTATTCAAATAGCGTTTTTTCTTTTGCCAATATCTTTGGCGCCGGTTGACGAATCTTCGCAAAATTTTCAAAACTAGTGGGGCGCTCCGGTCAGCTCCTGTCTTGAAAGTTTCGGGGTGATTCGTGAAGCGGGGTCCGAGAAAAAAGGGGGGTCCCAAAACGCGTTTTCCCCATGCTAATTTCCATAGGAAACTTTAGACAAAGCTACAGCCCGAACTGCTGAACGGAATTACACCAAATTTGGCAAAAAGGTAGCCCTTGGTTCAGAAAGAGCCCTTTTTTTAAATGGTGTAAATCCGTTCAGTAGTTCCTGAGAAATTAGAAAAAGAAAAATATCGATATCTGAGCACCGAGGAGGGTTTGCGACTCCTCCCGGGCACGAGCTTCACTCTGATTGGCTGCCAACACTCCAAACCATAGTGTTGGCAGCCAGTCAAAATAAAACAGTCAAAAAGAGGTTAAAAAACAAGAAAAGGGGGCAGGGTAGAAACACCCTGACCCCCTAGGCCTGCCTGCTCAGGGGGTCCCACAAGGACCCCCAGGGCCAAAAAAAGCATTTAAAAAAAAAAACAAATCAGCTGAATTCGCGCTGGGTGCGCGAATCTGGATGACAACATTTTAAAAAATGAAGCGCGGGCTCCCGCGCTTCGTTGTATTTAAGCCCCCGAGTGGGCCAGGTCCCGGGGGCCTCAGAACACAAGTGGACTTCATCCTCCGAGCAGCAGTGCGCCAGAAGCCGCGTTTGCAGAGTGGTGTAAAAAGGGGCGTGGCCTCGGACCACCTCTCTGCAATCCAGCTGTGTGGCACTTACTGGAGGTACCTGGTGGGCTAGTTGGCCCCCAGGGACCCTCAGTATTCAAGGGGACTTAATCCCCCAACTTAGAACGCGCCAGGGGGCGCGTTTGCAGAGTGGTGGAGAAAGGGGCTGTGGCCTTTGTCCACCTCTCAGCAATCCCACTGTGTGGGGCTTACTGTAGGTAAGAGGTAGGCTAGTTGGCCCCTAAAGGACCCCCAGCAGCGAAGGGGACTTCAATCCCCATCCAAGAGCGTGACAGGGAGCGTGTTTGTAGAGTGGTGGGAAAAGGGGGCGTGGTCTGCTCTTCGAACTTAGCAATGCTGCTGTGTGGGACTTACTGGAGGTAATAGGAGGGGTAGTTGGCCCTCAAGGATGTCCTTGGGGGCCAACTACCCCTCTTGTTACCTCCAGTAAGTCCCGCACAGTGGGATTGCTAAGACGTCTTCGGAGGCCATGCCCCCCTTTCTCCACCATTCTGCAAACGTGCCTCCTGGCAGACTACGGGATGGGGGATGAAGTCCAATTTACTCCTGAGGGACTTTGGGGGCCAAGAAGCCCTACTGGTGGTACCTCCTGTAAGCCCTACGCACCGGAATTCCTGGGCGCTGGTCGGAGGCCCAGCACCCTTTCTCCACCACTCTGCAAACGCGACTACTAGTTAAAGAAGTGTTTGCAATGTAATAGGTTTCGCATTTGCGAGAATTAGAGCTATTGGCGTTGTAAATGCAAAAGTTTTTACTAATCTTTTTGGAGTGGATGTACGTTGTGTGTAGTGGAATTATGTGATATGTTGTGCAGTGAAATTATGTGGATAGAAAGTATGTGGTATTTAGTGTATAGGAATTATGTAGAGTGGGATTATGTGTTATGGAGAGTAATTATGTGGTATGGTAGTCTGTGTTGTGGAGTGGTAACCTCAGGTTTAGTCTTCCTTGTTTCCATAGAAGCTCAACTATGAACTCAGTGAGACAAAAAAAGATGGAATCACTGAGGAGCACTTGTAGACCTAGTCAGAGGTATGAGCAGGGCCACTGGAATTATGTGACTGTTTGGCTGCACCGACTTTCGCACAATTATACATTTTGTGCATTAGCCACATAATTCATCATCTGCACCCTAATCTGCAGATTTGAACAAACAAAGCCTTGTTTCTAGCTGAAACGGGTCAAACATTACCAAAAATGCAGCGACAAGTGTTACAGCGTGGTGGAAGGCCCTTTGCAAACCTAGAATGGTCACCTGTTACTTATTGCTAAATGTGGGTGTTAAATTGGTACTAATGGTGTGCAAGCCACTCTTGCTTCCTCTGCGCCTCTCTTGCCTCTTTCTGCATTTCTGTTGCTTCTTTCTGCACGTTTCTTTCTTTTTCTGCACTTCTCTTGACCTCATTCTGCAAATCTCTTGTACTTTCTGCACCTCTCTTCCCTCTTTCTGCTCCTCATTTGCTTCTTTCTGCACCTCTGTTCTCTTTCTGCACTCGTCTTCCCTCTTTCTGTACCTTTCCTGCCTGTTTTTGCATCTCACTTGCCTCTTTCTGCACTTTTCTTGCTTCTTTCTACACCTCTGTTGCTTCTTTCAGCAATTGTCTTGCCTCTTTGTGCACTTCTCTTGCCTGTTTCTGCACCTCTCTTGCCTCTTTTTGCACCTCTGTTGGCTCTTTCTGCACCTCACTTGCTCCTTTCTACACTTCTCTTGCCTCTTTCTGCACCCCTGTTGCTTCATTCTGCACTTTCCATGCTTCTTTCTGCACCTGTGTTGCTTCTTTCTGCACCCCTGTTGTCTCTTTATGTACCTCATTTGCTTCTTTCTGCACCCCTGTTGTCTCTTTCTGCACTCGTCTTCCCTCTTTCTGTACCTTTCCTGCCTGTTTTTGCATCTCACTTGCCTCTTTCTGCACTTTTCTTGCTTCTTTCTACACCTCTGTTGCTTCTTTCAGCAATTCTCTTGCCTCTTTGTGCACTTCTCTTGCCTGTTTCTGCACCTCTCTTGCCTCTTTTTGCACCTCTGTTGGCTCTTTCTGCACCTCACTTGGCTCTTTCTGCACCTCACTTGCTCCTTTCTACACTTCTCTTGCCTCTTTCTGCACCCCTGTTGCTTCATTCTGTACTTTCCATGCTTCTTTCTGCACCTGTCTTGCTTCTTTCTGCACCCCTGTTGTCTCTTTATGTACCTCTTTTGCCTCTTTCTGCACTTTTCTTGCCTTTTTCTGCAGTTCTCTTGCCTCTTTCTGCACCCCTGTTGCTTCTTTCTGCACTTCTCTTGCCTCTTTCTGCACCCCTGTTACTTAATTCTGCACTTTGTATGCTTCTTTCTGTATCTGTCTTGCTTCTTTCTGCAACCGTGTTGTCTCTATCTGCACTCGTCTTCCCTCTTTCTGTGCCTTTCTTGCCTGTTTCTGTATCTCACTTGCCTCTTTCTGCACTTTTCTTGCTTCTTTCTACACCTCTTCTTCCCTCTTTGTGCAACTCTCTAGCCTCTTTCTACACCTCTCTTCCCTCTTTCTGCACCACTCTTGCCTCTTTTTGTACCTCTGTTGCTTCTTTCTGCACTTCTCTTGACTCTTTCTGCATCATTCGTGCCTCTTTCAGCACCTCTGTTGCTTCTTTCCGCACTTCTCTTCCTTCTTTCTGCACTCCTTGTGCCTCCTTCTACACCTCTGTTGCTTTTTTCTACAGATCTCTTGCCTCTTTCTGCACCTCTGTTGCTTTTTTCTACAGATCTCTTGCCTCTTTCTACACCCCTCTTTTCTCTTTCTGCACCTCTCTTGCTTCTTTCTGCAGCCCTGTTCCCTCTTTCTGCACTTTTCTTGCCTCTTTCTGCACCCCTTTTGCCTCTTTCTGCTCCTCTGCTGCTTGTTTCTGCACTTCAATTGCCTCTTTCTGCACTTCTCTTGCTTCTTTCTGCACCTCAATTGCCTCTTTCAGCACGTCTGTTGCTTTTTTTTGCAGATCTCTTGCCCCTTTCTGCACTTCACTTGCCTCTTTCAGCACCTCTGTTGCTTTTTTCGGCAGATCTCTTGCCTCTTTCTGCACCCCTCTTTTCTCTTTCTGCACCTTTCTTGCCTCTATCTGCACCCCTGTTCCCTCTTTCTGCACCTTTCCTGCCTGTTTCTGCACCTCTCTTGCCTCTTTCTGTACCTCTCTTGCCTCTTTCTGCACTTCTGCGCCTCTTTCAGAACCTCTGTTACTTCTTTCTGCACTTCTCTTCCTTCTTTCTGCACCCCTCCTGCCTCTTTCTGTACCTCTCTTGCCTCTTTGTGCACCCCTCCTACCTTTTTCTGCTCCCCTCTTGCCTCTCTCTCCACCCCTCTTCCCTCTTTCTGCACCTCTGTTGGTTCGTTCTGCACTGCTCTTGCTTCTTTCTGCACCTTACTTGCCTCTTTCTGCACTTCACTTGCTTTTTTCTGCACCTCTCTTGCCTCTTTCGGCACCTCTGTTGCTTCTTTCTGTACTTCTCTTGCCTCCTTCTGCACCTCTTAGTTAGAGGTAGTTTTAATCCCTCTGCCCTATTATTTACTAGGGCCATACAGGGGAGGTCCTGCCAATCACAGGGGTACCCCAACGCATAGTGTACCCTAGTGTATGTAGGTGTTTTCACTGTATTCTAAGTGTCTTTCAGCATAGCACTGGCTTCGGGCCTGGTTAGTCAGAGTCACTTACCACCAGTACCTGTCAGCAAAAAGTTGGGGGTACAGGATGACTTTGCAACAAGGCCTCTTTCTGCTCCTCTGTTGGTTCTTTGTGCACATCTCTTGCTTCTTTCTGCACCTTTCTTCGTCTTTCTGCACTTTTGTTGCCTCTTTCTGAATTTCTCTTGCTTCTTTCTGCGCCTTTCTTCCTCTTTCTGCACATGTCCTACCTCTGTAGGCATAGTTAGAAATTAGCATTTAAAAAACCTTTGAAATTCACTGAAAAAAACAGGTTTCAGGGACGTTATAGCTAGAAATTAGCATTTAAAAAACCTTTGAAATTCACTGAAAAAACCATAGGTTTCAAGGATGTTATAGTTAGAAATTAGCATTTAAAAAACCTTAGAAATTCACTGAAAAAACCACAGGTTTCAGGGACGTTATAGTTAGTTGGACATTTCACTCGGACAAAACCAGAGAAATTCGGCCGTTATAGTTAGTTCAGCTAACTATAGCTCGCGCCCCCGCAATGCACTGCTGATGACGTCACATATTACATCATTCATGACATGGTCAGTGACATCACTGATGACATCTCAAATGACATCACTGATGACATCATCCAGTGACTGTGTGTTTCTATAAAGTTTAAATATGTTTTATATATATGCCAAGGTGTATTGAAGACTAAGTGGGTGTATAAGTGTCTGGATGGAGGATTTAGTTGGTGCGTGACTGACTGTATAAGTGAGTGATTAAATGTGTCTTACTGAATGCATGGGTTAGTGACTAAACTGTGTGAATCTCTATATCAGTCTGTCTGTTGTTGTGTAAGCTGCTGCATGGGTTGGTGAGTAGCTACATGAGTGTCTATATGGGTTATTGATTGGTTGCCTGAGTATTTGTATGGGTGCCTGAGTGTCTGTGGGTGGGTGGGGGTGTGTGACTTTGTGCATAGATGTGTGAGTGGCTGATTCACTGGGTGTATGGGTTCAAGAGTGTGTCTGTGAAGGGCTGCATGGGTGAGTGAGTGTGCATATGGCTGTGTTGGTGAGTGAATGGATGTCTCAGTAGTGTATGTGTGAGTAACTACATATGTGAAAGGCAGTATATGTGAGTGTTGGAGTATATAAATGTCTATATGTGAGAGTGAGTGATTGTGAGAGTGGCTGTATGAATGAGTGTGTGCTTGTGTCAGTGATTGTATAAGAGAGTAAGTATGTGTTAGTATCTGTATGAATAGGTGAGGTGGTGTGTGTATAACTGTATAGGTGAGTAAATGGGAGTGTGATTGATTCTTTACATGACTGACTAGGTGTGTGAGTAACTCTATGGGTGAGTGGCGGTGTGTGAGTGTCTGTATAGGTGTATGAGTGCATATGATAGTGCTGTATTGATGAGTGACTGTATAGGTGAATGAGTGGATGTGTGTGTAGACCTAGGAATCAGTGAGTGAGTATGTAGTGACTGGTGTTGGTGTGTCTATGGTTTCGAAAATGGTAGTCTGTATTTTAGAGTGGGTGTATCAAAGGTTATATTAGGGTGTGAGGAGGTGCATCAGATTATCACGTGGATGATGTCATCAGTGATGTCATTTGAGATGTCATCAGTGATGTCACTGACAATGTCATGAATGATGTAATATGTGACGTCATCAGCAGAGCATTGCGGGGGCGCGAGTTATAGTTAGCTGAACTAACTATAACGGCCGAATTTCTCTGGTTTTATACGAGTGAAATGTCCAACTAACTATAACGTCCCTGAAACCTGTGGTTTTTTTCAGTGAATTTCTAAGGTTTTTTAAATGCTAATTTCTAACTATAACGTCCCTGAAACCTATGGTTTTTTCAGTGAATATATATATATATATATATATATATATATATATATATGCAGCTGAGTCTTGTGCATCAAATAAAAACACATTTTACAAGCCTCCTAGAGTGCCTTCATCTTTTGTCGGCATTGGCCGAAGTTGGATTGAAATATACACACACACAAAATTAACTCCAGTTAAAGCTCGCTGAGAGACATGTTGACGTGCATTCTGAAATAGGGACATGCATGTTAAGCAGTAAGACCTTCGGTTCTGAGCTGATGATATGCCCTCTTGACTCCTCATGATAATCAATAGCACAAGTGGAAGACCCTGCAAGACTTTGAAACACACATACGTTGGAAGTCTTGGACTGTCCTCACATGTTCGCATGAACCACCGTAATGTGTTCTCATGACCTCTAAATGGCAACTTTAATTCAGAAGAAAGGTCACAAGGCCCATTCAATCCTTTGCAACGTCTCTGCTGGGACTAGCTGCAGCACATCTTCTAGAAAAGGATAGGATGGCAGTTGAAGAGTACAGCTATCTTTCTATTGATAGCTGTCAGCCGAACATGTGCCCGGAGCAATGGAACCGTGGTAGACCCACCTTTCACTCTCTCAGGAGCAACATTAGGGCAATCTGTAACACACAGATCTATATCCCAACACAGTGCTAAACAGTTAGTTGCAGCTCATTCATTATAAGCATTTTTTCAACTCCAGATGAAAAGTTCAACTGATGCCACAACCACATAGAGCAGCGTTTCCCAAACTGTGAGTCACAAGCTGATTTTTGGTGGGTGGGAAAGATCTAGCAATAAATAAAGATGACTTTAAATCCTGTATTTATCATGACACATTTGCCAGTGCTCAAAGACAGAGGTAAAATGTCAGGCTATGTCTTCTGACAAATTGCTGCATATTCTTTTAACATGGGGATTGGTGTGAGAGGAGTTTTTCAAGTGAATTATGTGACAATCTTGCTGGAGTACGGGGAGTGTAAATGTAAACAATGTAGGATGTCAGTGCTTTGCAACACAACAGGAACAATATGAACTAAATACTGTCTGGACGATAACATTTTAATTATGGCTATTCAATTGAGTTCTGTACCTCTAAACCCACACCACCTCCCTGAGTAAGCCTTGAACCACTCAACTATGCGATCATGACAGTCAAGTGCTAAGGAGGTGCACTTGGTGCTCAGCTTTGTGTCCAATACCAAGGTTAAGCCCCAAGAAATCAGTATTAAATGGCTCAGTTTATCATTATCCGAGCCAAGCAGTCCTCATTGTTCTAGGACTCCTGTAAATGTTCCCACACTTATACATTAAAACAAAGTCAAGTGGTAAAAAGAATTCAGCAGCCAGTGCAGTTACTAACATGCCTCTTAGAAATCACAGAACTCCCATTGCATGAGAAATGCACTGACGCAAGAGGATACGATTCAACACCCTCTTTTGTACACAAATCACCATGAGGCTTGGTATCCATGAAACTGAAAAACAGGCTTTAGGTCTAGATACAGAGCAGAAATGTACCTTAAACAATACACAACACCAAAAGAAATGCTGGTGGGAAAACTTTTGTTTATCGAGCCCTTTCTAACTCTCTCCCTGATAATCTAAGATCAAACCAAAAGTTTTGCCCGTTCAGGAAATAACCCAGCTGATCCAAAAGAGGATCTGCAAGTGTTCCTAGTAGGTCTACATATGCTCTGAAGTATTTATTGATCGTCACATGGGAGGAGATAAGCTATTCAATAAAAGATAGGCTGGAGTGAGGTTTGCACACAAGACTGGTCGTAAGGCAAGCAAGCCTTGTAGCCACCTTGGATGCCAGCAGGTTGGGCACAAGTCCCCGTGAAGCAGCAGTGGACCCTTGGGGTGGCTTACAGGTTGCATTGATGGGGATATCACTGCTAGGGGTGGCACAGATCCTGACTTTGGCCAAGCAGGTTGAAAGTTTCTGGTGGGCACGTACAATGCATTTGCACAAAGATTCTGCATCTTCACAGGTGCCTTTACTAAAAGGACTAACCTTGCAGCAGTTCTCCCCAAGGAGGCTGAATGCTCACCCATTGATATGTCAAAGCGATGATTTAGTCCCATAAATGGTCAGCCGCCCTCCTATTGTGCGGCGAGATCCTCCAAACCCTCATTTAAAGAGAAGCACTTGGTCTGAAATAAATAACCCACTCTTTACAGTTCTCGCCGTTTTCTGAATGTTATTGGATTTTTCGTGATTGGGCTCACTCAAGTCTGATCTCACAGCTGTCAGCCTCTAAATCTCTGCGCGCCGCTGTCACTGCAATTACGCGGCCGCTTAATGATCATGATATGAGGCTTGGATTGAGGATCGCTTAAGCGGGGCCATTCTCCACTGACCCCGGAGGGGCCTTTAACATTAGCGCCCATTCTCCGCTTGATTAAATAGTTTTACGACTGGGCTTAGGGATCTGGCAGCTGCCCAACTCTTATCAAATTGATCTAAATTAATTAAATAGCAGGATATTAAATCTAGCGCTGCCCCTGAGGTCTCTTCTTGATTTTTGAAGTCTACAGTTTCATTTTGTCTGTAAGTTTTCTGCAATTGTTCTTTGTCTCTGCCAGGGTGGTTGTCTGGTTTATGGAGACATGGTACTTACCTTTTCTTATAAGATAGGGGAATCAAATCAGGTGTGGAACTCTCAGACCCTAAAATATCTTACAAATAAAGACTCATTTTCTTTGTTATAAAGATTGCCCTCTTACCCACATTTTGACACAGAGGCCACTCATGAGAAATGCGAGGGGAAATGGCCAATTTCCGATCACACATCAACTAGACCCCTCCTCCTTGTAGGACAATATTCCTGTCTACTATGTCAACTACACAGCTGGATATAGTTTTACAGAACTAAGAAATTTGAGCATGGCTAGATTCAATGTGATCATGCATTTTCTATTGCGGAGTCTCAACACCACAATCTCCTCTTTAGACCAAGAACCCTCTCCTCAACTCTTTTTATAGATCTGAAACAAAGTCTCCATTCTATCTGGCCATTCTGAAACTGAATGTGCATATCTCCAAGTGCACATCAAAAATAACATGCTGGCAATGCAACCCAGAGACATTTCATCACAATAGTGACAATCGCTTTGCTTGCGAGATGCAGGTGTATGGCTACACTATTGATTTCCAGTCTTGGAAACTCGGGTTCTAATACTGGACATCCATCTTGAGCGAATTGTGATCCTGTGCAAGTCGTCTAGTTTTCTTGACCCTCACATAAAAATATTTAGAGCTCTTTGAAATGTGAACTATTCAGTAGCGGGCACTCAATGAAACTGACATGATATGGAGAGCAGGGGGGCATAGCATCGTCATCTCTTGCTCAAAGTTCATACCTAGGTCTTGCAGCACCTATAAGACCTAAGTTGGCATCAAATGGCTCGGAGTGGTGCCCACAAACGTGGAGTGGGAACTTTTGCACCTATAGGAGTTTGAACGAAAATCACTATTTACTCTTAACTGCGATGGAACAACACCTTTTCCCACAATGTTAATAGGAATAACAATCCCTTTCCATCCAGGTTTTATCATGCCGAACACTGCGATCCACAAACCATCCATTTCCAACTGTGCACTATTTGATGATGAATTAATGCGACCTACATTTGACCTCAGTGAAGTCAAGTGTTTAACCCTGAAAGGACCAGTTAACATAAAGTTGTCACTGGTACAAATAAAAGAGCAATTGCTTTTTTAACATGATTTTGCGGCTTGGACGAGAGATTATGCCTACCATACATGCGTTTCACCAGGACCAAAAGAAAGGAAAAGATTGTAGCACAAATACAGAAATATTCTGCTGCATATAAAACATTTTTTCTGTATAATACGGTCTCAACAAGAAACGACCGGATTATCTGTGTTTAAATACTTTGTGTATGCACTAGTTTGGCTCCTTTCATATTAACTAATAAAGCAAACTGATTTGGCTTGAAAAATAGTGGAATCTATCCTATTTAAATAGGATAGTAACAAGCATTTATTGTATTTCTAATTGAGTAACCCGAGCAAAATTTGAGCAAATTCAGTTTGTCCCATTGTGAAAAAATCTTTATGGAATAGAGTTCTATCTCGTTAGCCCCTAATACACCTGTAAAAAATAACACGAAGAACAGCGCCTCGAAGGTTTGTTTGTTAGTTTTATATAGAGCCACCTCGACCAGAAGGTATCCGAGCGCTTTACATGAGCAGGCACGAGAGATTAAGGGATTTGACCCGAAACACAGGATGTTGAGCCAACGCCGAGACTTGAACCCGAGGTCGACCGCTCTAGCGGCTATGCCACATCCTCTCCCCAGCTTGACAGCGCTGCACGTAATATCTGACCCTGTCTTCCGCTGTGCTACAACAATTATACTATCCTTATATGAACAGTGCTATGCCTAGCACAGGGCGGGCCGCGCAGCCGGAGCTTAATGCTCCGGGCCCTGCTATAAACGGACCAAATAACATAAAGATAGCGATGGTACAAATAATGGAGGAGTTTCCGGTTTTGCACCTTTCTATGCTCGCCCAATAGCTCCTCCAGTCCATAAACGTGTTTGCGACAGTTCAAAAAGAAATGAAAGGAGTTGTAAGACATTTGTAAACATATATAAAACGGTAATAGCCCTATAATAAAAGTGCATATGCTAGCTTAGGACCGTGCATTCAAGACTAATGGCGCTGGGCTTTATGCAGGGCCCCACACTTCCTCTGACAACATCGATGATGAATAGTACATAATAAAATGAAGATAACAGGGTCTAACCGTGGCCATGTGATTTGAGCCATAGCTGTGGAGCTACTTCACAAAAGCCAAACAGACCCATTTTTTGGGTGGACGAGGTGGGAGGAGAAAGGGCTCGTTATACAAAAAGCAATGCTACAATGTGTGCACACTGTCCTGCAGTTCAATAAACATTGATGAAGCCAATCTCTGGCTGATGTAAAATACATTTCAGTGTTTACATGCACACATAGGTAGATTGGGGTGGAAACAGGGCAGAGAAGGTGGGCTCTGTAATAGAAGGATAGGGGTAATGTCACTGCGGCGTGTGTTCTATATTTGCAATGTGCCAATGACATTTGTGGCTGGGCCACCTTCATGATGCCAAAAATTAAAATAAGAACATGATACATGTAGCACTTTGTGCTTGTGTTGTACTTGTGTCAAATCACAATTTTTTATACTTGAATGGGTTGAGGACCCTGTTTAGATATCTGTGTGCAACAATTGTAAATCCAAGATTGGAGTCCTGGCAGATCCAGTAAGCGCTTCACCCTTCCGAGGTGAATAGGAATTCCTGGATTAGAGGGCCCCACCAAAATGATTTTCACATGCCGCCATCGAAGCTTCTGACTGCGCTGGCTCAGAGGTATCCAACATTTACTCATGAGTACTAAATACATGCCAGATTTTCAAGAGAGCCACATGAGATAAAGGTAAATACTAAGGGTCCTATTCACAAACCTACATTTGAATGGGCAAATTTACTCCTGTGTAAATCTACTACTGCACCTTCAAGTAATGTATCTGCTATTCACCATTTCAGAATCTAAAGTTCCTCCAATGTGCAGACTTGCCTGTATCCACCTCCAGGCGGAGCTTTCTAGAACAGGATTTACGAGTGTAAACTTAATACTCATAACTTTTCACATGTAGGTAGAGGTATCCTCCACCGGTGCATAGTTCTTCTTATGGTAAAGTCTTTGATAATGTAGTAAAGTTAATAATACTTTAAGAGAAAATAATATACATATGATATTATAAAATGGTCGTGAAATAATTGTATATATTTACTCTACATCAAAATATATATATTAATTTAAAAATAATATCCCTCACAAATAAACTAAATAAGTCCCAACCTCCATAATTTCTTTTAATTTAATAATTATTAAAATGTATTGAAAGTTATAAACCGAATTTCCTTTAAATAATAATTATTTAACAAATGTTTCAAAGTTTATTGTAATCGTAATAATAAAATAACATTATTAAATTGTTACATACTATAAATGTGTATTAATTGTATGTACCTGTGAGTAGCCATGTGTTTTGCTGGACTTGCTCCAAGGCTGGGATGGAGTATATTTACAACAGTTTTGGTTCTTTTTTAGCTATAGTAACTTTAGAAGTGCAGTTTGTGAATTGCAGTTGGCTTACTCCTATGTGGGGAGGGGTTTTGTTTTTGTATGTCCCTCCTTAAATCCCTCCTTAGCACTCCCTAAACTGTTCCATTTAGGTCTACATAGACCTCATTTTCCAGCCACTCCCCTCTTGTACCGCGCACATTTACCAATAAAGCGTAGACCTACACTTAGATTTGTGTACTGTAGTACTACCCGCGTACTACAAAATGCAGTTTATGAAAAGGCCCCAAAGTCTCGAAATGGGAATCTTTAACGCAATCAGTCCTTGTGATGAAGTGTGGCATGGACCTGGCCTTCGTAGGCCAGTGTTGGGCACCGACTGCACTAGCAAGTCCTGACTCTGTACCTGTAAATCACTGCACACATCCATGGCTGCAGTGATCCTCTGAGCAGCGTAAGTTGCCCTTGATGAGTCCATTAACGTCAGGTACTATTGATCATGCTATATATTCCAGCCTTTACTGATCACGTTAACAAGTCACACCTTGCAGAAAAAGATGAGAAGTATCATATATCCTGCAGAAGGCACCCAGCAGCTGCTCTGGTGTTGAATACTACACCCCAAAACTAGCACAGTGGCATTCCATTCCATGTGCAGGGTACCACAACCTGTGAGAGAAGAGAACCCAGCAACCTTCACTTCAAAAGAACACCCGCAAGGCATGGCTTGACCCCCGCAAACAGCTTCCGTTTAAAATCCCCACATATACACTGAACATAAAATGGGTCCTTCACAAAAACAGGATATTTTTTCTATGCTTTACGAGTGCCAGTTGAGAATTCCCAAATCGCTGGCTTGTTTGCTCACCCTTCCATCACTGTCCACGCGTTCTTCACATGTATACAGATGCTTCACACCTCATCTTTAACCCCCTCAGGCTTGCAAAATGTCTCATTATTCTCCACCTTCTCACTGCTGAACACAACCACATCTTTTTTTAAATTTTACTAACAGCACAACCAATGCCTCTGAAAATATGGTAACCTGCACTACAGGCTGATGAAGAATGATGTCAACTTCTTCTATTCCCCCTTATCATTTTGTGGTTTTACCAGTTCTTGCACCCTAAAAGGTCACAACCCAAATGACCCTCCCTATACAGTCTATGCTGAGCCATGAGGTAAACTGAAAAAACACTATAGTTCAGACTCCAGTTAATAACTCATCACTCGTACAGCAGCTATACAAACCATGGCTTGTGTAACAAATTCAATGCCCATATAGAACAAACCACAAACCCACACTTTTCCAGAAGCCAAATCCTATGAAGTAGTGTGCTACCCATCCACAAAATAATTCCGGTCCCTCCCACAATGCAATGCGACCATTGCTTTCAGTGCAGGGAGTTTGTAACTGAGCATATTTATAATGGGTTGTGTTTTCTAACGTAGGTTGTTTGGTGTAGGTGTTGGCACTGGTATGGCACAAAATCTGCTATTAGCACACTGCCTTTTGGTAGAGCGAGGGTGGCTCTCCAGGTTTCCAGTACAGACCAGAGTATGGTTTGGTTTGTGGAAGGGTTCGGTCAGGGGGTCTAACTCTGGATGATTTGCAGGTGTTTATGCAGCGGGCGTGGTTTAACCCCATTTTTTGAAGCCATAAAACAAGGCTACAGTCCGAGTGCACATGGGCTTTCATTCCATATCATAAGGGGCCTCTGACTTTCCATTTGCTGTTCTGTTTTACCAGCTTTTACCTTATAGTGGTATCAGTCAAGAAACAGCCAATAAAATCCAGGAAATCAGCTAAGGCTCTTCCCAAGTTTTTTGCTCCAGTTTTATACAGTGGGAAATCGATCTGAAGATATTGGAGTGTTTTACATGAGTACCAGTTACATTACGTCACATTCCTTTTTGGTAGGCACGGGGAGATTAAGTGATTTGCCCAAAATCACAGGGTGTTGAGCCGATGCTGAGACTCAAACCTGGTTCCCCAGCTGCAAAGTCAGCAGCTCTGGCTGTTACACCACAACGAACAGACAGTGCCACTTAATCACTAGAGGGATTGGAAGATGCAGAACTCAGCATAAAGCCCACCCGGACCTGTGCCATGTCAATGTAAGGGTGGCAGGCACAACCACATACGCAGCTACCGCTCACTTTCCTTTGATCCACTTCATGCATAAGCACAGATACAGTCTCGCACAGACACCGTATAAGCAACCTTCGCAAAACATGCACGCCACCAAAGCACTTACCGCCACGCCACACTGCATTCATGCACTTTCTCTTTATTCATTCACTCATATCTATACGCTTAAGCATCCTATCTCTCACTTATTGGCATCACCACACACCAAAGCATAGTGACAAGATAGGAGTGAGTTTGCGGTACTCTGGAATTCACACACAACTTCAGAATACTACTGAAACAGTCCACGTGACACACATTGGGGGTCATTTATAGTTTGATGGAGCAGTAACATCGCTGTTGATTGACAGAAAACTCATGATTTCTTCACTGTTTTAGAATCAAATAAAGTGCTTTGTTTCTGATAGCCGGGACTCAGACCTAATCTATTCTATTCTGAAGGTCTTTTAAAGCTCATGGCTACCAGAAGGCCTCCCAGCGTTTGACAGTCATCATGTAAACGTAATCATCGGAGAGAGCTAGTTGCCTAAAAGCCAGGCTTTCAATGACCTGTGGAAGGAAAGTTTGCATGATAACTGGCGAAGGTCAAAGGGAAGAGAATTCCACAGCCTGGGAGCCTAGTGGAAAAAGGAGCGACCACCCCAACGAGATCTCCTGTATTTGGGGACCTGCAGCAGATGGTATGAGGAAGATCTCAATGGCCTTACAGGGATATAAGGAGTGGCTACTAATCTCAAGAGAGCAGGGCCTTTCTTGTGTAGGGACCTATGGAAAATGCATAGGGGCATATTATCTAGGAAGTGGCGGTGAGAGGCGTTAGCCTCCTTGGCTTAACGCCTCTCATCGCCACTTCGGAAACGCAAGGCTGCACCATATTACCAATGATATAGTGCAGCCTGGCGTTTCCCCCTGCGATGGCGCTAAGTCTCACGACTTAACGCCAACGCAGGCACCCTTACACCAGAGTGCAAGGGTGTCTGCGAGCAGGGAGGTTTGTTTATGTACAGGAAGGTGTCCCTTCCTGTACATAAAGAAACCTAAAATGCCATTTTGTAACTTACATGTGTGCTGCTTCATGCAGCACAGATGTAAGTTACAAAATGGCATTTTAAAAAAAGGTTTGTTTATGTACAGGAAGGGACACCTTCCTGTACATTAACAAACCATGGCATTTTGCTTTTTCCATGTTTGCTGCACAAGGCAGCACACATAGAAAAACAAAAACGAGGAGAAATGAAGCATTTCTCCTCGTATCGCCACCTTAAGACCAGGATTTTCCTGGTCTTAAGTTCGGCGCTGCCACCTATTATCGCCTCTCTTGATAATAGGTGGCAGCGTCGAAGTGAATGGGTGTTGCGGTGGAACGCCCACCGCAACACCAACTCCACGCCCCTTTCATGCTAAGTTTAGCGTGAAAGGGGCACTATTACCAAGGCAGCGTTAAGCCACTTAACGTGGCTTTTAGCCACGTTATGTGGTTTAACGCTGCCTTGGTAATAGGGCGCTGACCCTATCGCCACCACAACGTCACAAAAAGTGACGTTGTGGTGGCGATAGGGGCTTGGTAATATGCCCCATAAGGCTTTAAATTGGACCCACTGCTCCACTGGGAGCCAATGGAGGTCCCTCAAGGCCGCTTTTGCGGATTGATGTTGGGGAAGATTCATCAGAAGCCGAGCAGCTGCATACTGGCGCCTCGTTGTCACATAATCGGGAGAGCCCAGATAAAGGATGTTGCCATAGTCAAGCCGGGAGATGATGAAAGCCTGAACAATTAGTCCTGATGGTCCTTCCACTACAGGGCTACCAGGTCATAGTGATGGCCTCTCTGCCCTAAATAGAGCAGTGCAACAACCACTAGATTTTCCTTTTCAGGACCTCCATGCAAGACTTGGCGGTCCCTGACACGAAAATCCCTCAGTGCCCCCAAGTATGAGGAGACAAATACCAGTACATTGGGTCAGGATAATTTTTTTTTTTTTTTAAGAATAAACTCACGCTTTGGGACTTGTTTGAAAAACAAAAAACTTTGCCAAACATATGAATCAAACATGGCAGCCGCTCACCAAAGCTTTACCGCCTGCAATCAAAGTGCTGCAGCAGCATCTGTACTGAACACAAAGTGATCCCCACCTGCCTGGCAGAGCTCTCTAAATATGGCAGGCGGTCATTCCCTAAGGGAGCGGAGGCCATTGCTTCCACTGATCAGGCGGGTCTGTGGTCTACTCTCTATACTCTAAGGCCCAGAGTTACAAAAGTTTTGCATCAAGTTTGTGTTAATTTTCTAACACAAATCCGATCCAAAGAGTTTATTTGGAATTTACTATCTATTGTAATGTACATTGGATAATTACCCAAATTAACGCAAAGTTGAACAGTACACTGCTTTGAGTTAATTTGCTTCAAGGGGCTGTACCATGGGTGGTGCATGGATGTTTCCATGATATTACCCATGGGTTTTGATGCAAATCCCCACCTACATACAGTTCTAGAGAGGGATTTGCGTAAAAATTCTATGGGCAGATTTGCTAAGATTTTACAGCGTGTTTGCATCACAAAAGTGACACAAATCAGCGCAAAATCATTTTGTCTGATTTTCTTTCCTGGGCTTAACTTGGCGCTGGCAATAACGTGAAAGTAACACAAATGCGCTGCTTTGCATTACTTAGAGCCAAGGCAGTGTACCATGGGTGGTGCATGGGCGTTCCCATGCAACCACAGCGCAGTGTAGCAACCGCAAATGCTGTGCTGCGCTGCGTGAGAAGGAGAGAGCAGAAGAGCACCAAATTTACTGAAATATGGCACTCTGTTCCCCTCTCCTTAGCGCCGGCACTGAAATGACCTGCCCTGCGCCACGGAGACACCTTTGAGCCATAGTGCAAGGGTGTACTGGAAGGATACCCTTCCAGTCCAAATACTATGCTAGACTAATTTTAAACATTTTCCCACTTTGTGTGTGTGCTGTACAGTGCAGCACACACACAAAGTCAGAAAATAAAGGAGAAAAAAAGCATTTCTCCTTCATAGCTCCTGGTTGATGGGTGCACTATTTTCTGACACTAAACCCTGTCTAATTTATTTAGTAAGTTGGGTGTAAAGACAGAAACCTAGGTTGGTTGCATGGGAACGCTCATGCACCACCACCCATGGTACGCCCCCTTGGTGTTAAGTAATGCAAACAGAGCTAAGCGCTGCTTTGCATTACTTTCACGTTATTTCCAGTGCTTAACAAGCTTAGCGCTGTGAAGAAATTCGAACAAAAAGATTTTGCGCCGATTTGCATCACTTTTGTGACGCAAACACGGTTTAAAATCTTAGCAAATCTGCCCCGGAGTGTGCTATCCATCCGCAAATTAATTTCAGCATCTCATCAGGGGTATGAAGTGCTGTATGAATTCCAATACAACCACAATTTTTCCTCAATTAAAATCATTTCAATGTTTCTCGTTTGTTACTACGCACATGCTGGGTCAGCTGTGACCAGTAAGTAGCCTTCAGCTCCGGGACATTTTCCAGCTGCTGTCTTCGACGTGTTTTCATGAGTGAATGGGAAGTCAATTATAAAACGCTATTCCGCACACAACACTGCCACCCAGTGGCCGATACACTATCTTCATTGCAAATTTGCTTTCAAAGAATTTTTTTTCCAAACTGTCTTGAATTCTTGGCAAACTGCTTATTAACTGGGGATATCATATGCTCAGTTGTTTTCCAGGCACAACCACATGCTCCATTTTCCATTGTGTTTCTCTGATTCAAACTGAAAGCAAATGAAATGCAAAGTGCTATGACATGAACAAAAATATGACTTTCCTGAAATAGGCTAGCTTGCGATCTGTGTCACCTAGCTTGCAGATATGGGGCAGAGAAGAAAGGGAATTGGTTTCACTAATGAATGGTTTCACAATCTGAGAAGGTCTCTTGGCTGGTACAACAACAAAGCGCTCTTGTGCTGTTTTAGTGACATCATTAAACGCAGAATTACCAAAGAGCCACAGGAGGACAGAGCGCCCTGGCACCTGCTTTTTGCACAACCAGGGCACTTTTTTGTATGAGAGACAGGGCGCAGATGCTTGCATGGACATGCCTTAAAAATATGCATTGAGTGGGCGCGCATTTCACGCCTGCGAATTGTCAACGGGGCGTTCCCTCGTTTGCATCGTGTTCTTTGTGTCTTATAAATGTTGTCCTTGATCCTGGTGTGGTCATGGTGGAGTCACTGTGTTCCAGCCTGCTAGGAGTGTAACTGGGACATACGCTTCAGTACCATATTTAGTGCCCGTAGCTGCTTGCTTTCGGGGTGCAAGCCACATTTTGTGCTCGGTGCTGATTACTGCTGCCACCTTCATCAAATGCTGATGTTTCCACTTCCCTCAGGTGCCGGGCTTTCTGCTTCCTGAGGGTCAGGTATTGGCTGGCTTAGTTGCAGCTTCAGTGCCTCTTGCCCTTCTTTGGTTCCTAGATGGGTCTCTAATGCATTTATCAGATGGCATATGGGCCAGCTCTAATGAATTCCTTTGCTAGTGTGCTGCAGTATGTTTTTTGCTATTGGGCCTCCCTTGGACTGACCGTGGTGACTGACAAGATCCATAGTTGCATCCTTTCAATGTTTCTGATATGTTGTTATGGTTTACCATCAGGGGTTCTTTCCTCCTGCAGTCATCCGCATTTGCTGCAATGGTCTGTGTATGAGTGTAGTGGTGGATATGTCTCTTAAGTCCTTCTCTTCAAAGCTTCGATGAGGAGGTTAAGTGGATGTGCTATGCTGCTGGCAGGAGTGGTGCCCCAGGCCATGATCTATCAGTTGATATATCAGCTCACAGCACTTGACTCACACCTTGTAAAGAGTGCTCCAGCAAAGGAATGACAGTGGAACAGTTCTATAAATGGCTCATCAAAGGTTTACGACAAACTGTTACCGGAGAAGATATCTGCATGCCCAAAATACAGAAAGTGGACCACTTGGCTGAATGAAAAGATAAAGGCCATAGAAACTGAAGGTGGACTACAGTGACAATTGAGAAAACCAGAAGACAAAAATGATAAAGCATGAATCCAAAGCCACAAGAAGATATGCAAATCATCCATTAAGAAGGCAAAATACTCCGGCGTTCGTTAAGGACCTCAAATGAAAAAGGTACTCCAAAGAAACTACAAAGGATCCTCTTCAAGTTCCATAACCCAGGGTGCAACACCACCAAAATTCTGCACTCGTAAGTCCTCAGCAGTGTCACCACAAATGGATGTGTCTCCATAACAAAGAAACAGGAAGACTCCCTCAAGAGAGACACAGCATCCAGCCTACTGGTATCATGAACAGCAAGATGGATGGCGCAGGCAGACAACAGTATCTGGCACCTTCAAATAATGTTTGGCCACCAAATTCAAGAAATATGTCATGGCAAGCAGGTCAGGCGGTTCCCTATCAAATCTCTGTCTGATACAAACCTTCAAAGACATCTTACTGTCCACTTCTCAGACCTCCATAGTAAGAAGTTTCCTCAGTAACTCGTTAGCTTACACCTGTGCCCTCAAGGCCTCTCTTCCAGCTAGATGTTGACTGATCTCCAATTGCCTATTCATTTAAAGAGATGTCTTCATTTATAGCAAATCCTCTCTTCACTAAAGAACTGATGTCCATTCAGATAGAGGGACTGAATCTGCCCTGAAGAGCAGAAATAGACATGAGTTGAGTGGCACTCCTTCTGCTGCTGGATAGGCACCTTTGATATTGTCCACCGCCAGACTCTACTACTAAGACCAGAAGAACTTAGGAACTCAGCATCCAGAGAGTCATCTTAAACTAGATGTCATCCTAATTTGAAGGAGGATTCATAATTCTCTCACTACAACTATTCACATCGTCTCCACAAGGTTCAATTGCCTTTGAGCCCCACTCTGCCGAAATTGTGAAGAATAAAAAAAGCAGAAGTAAGAGAGTTTCTACAACTGGACGCATGGAAACATATCACACTGGTGCTCCAAGCGCAGCACTGGCTCTTTATAGCCGAAGGCTGTGACTTTAAGGCACTCTGCAGCACCCAAGAAAAAAGACCCTCTGTTCTACCAAGCTAAGCTTTAAAGATACTCGCAGAACAGAACGTTCCATTCTAGCCTAGCATCTTGGATGAGCATCCCATCTTACAAGGAGAAACACTTCTTCACACGAGCAGCAAAATAATGAAACTCATTTCCAGGAAAGACAAGAAACATCACAGATCATGTGATATTGTGGAAGGAAGTGAAGACCTAGCTCTTTCCTAGCTAACATTCCTAATGTCTAAGGATGTAGAGATATTGACCAGCAAATCAATTCTATCGCCAATAAGGAAAATACAAAAATCTGATAGCTTGCAGCAAACTCCACAAAAAGAACCACAACTTCTCCCAATGAATGATGAGAGGCACAGATGTGGGTCTATCAGTCATTCTGCTTTGTTCCACACCAAGCATACGCATAGCTGCATGGTTGCAAGGACACAAGCATTCCATTCCCCTGCTTATCACGCACAACAACAAAATGTTCTTCACATAGGACGCTCCATAACCCAACACCTTTCAACCAAGCACATGGTAAAACAATTTAGTATAAAGATCCTGCAATTTATCCATCATTTTTCCTCACCCTACTACATGCCTAAGCTCAGGAACCAAACATAGGATAAGAGCAGCACACTGATCAGTCATGCACATCACCAAAATGCCTTCCAAGGCCACATTGCAATCTGACATGCTTACAGTCAAACACTCAACAACTGTGTACAGTGCTACACATCCATTAATGTGCTGCAGCATGTGGACAGGGAGAGGGAAATAAAGGAGTACTTGAATTAGTTGCAGCCTCTTGGAACAGTACTCTAGTTCATTATTTTCCCCCCACTATGTCATACTAGACAGCCACATGGAAATAAGACATGGTCCTGCACCAATAGGAACAGCCCAACTTGAACTGCCAAGCCAGGCGCCCATGGATGAGAACACAAGCAACCTCAGACTGGTTTCTGCCTATTTTGGGCCTCACTGGTGAAATGCAGCCCACGTCGAATTGCACCGAGAAGAGGACCCCGGTCTGGGCATACATGGCACACTTAGGAGTCTCACTTATAAAAAGGTAAAGATGACGCTTGCATTAATCTCAGCCACTGGTAATTGCTCAGAGCCACATTCCAGCGTTTTGCCCACCATGCCACTCTGAACAGCAAACAACCATATGGAAATTAGACTGCGTTGTGATGTAAAAGGGAACAGTTCATCCTGAAATATCAGGCCAGGTCTACTCCAGATGGGAACACAAGCAACATCACACCGGTTTTGGCCTATTTAGGCATCATCAGTGACGTGCAGCCTGTGTTCAATGTTACAGTGAGCATGGGAACAACCTCTAAGCATACCCATCACACTAAGAGTGACATTTAGAAACACAAAAAAGTGATGGGTCGAACGAGAATTGATCTTAGCCACTGGTAATTAACCCCTTGTGTGCTTCGGACGGCCCCTGGCCGTCCGACGTCACGGTGGGCGTGTGCGGAGGACGGCCGGGGGCCGTCCGAACCCCGCCCACTCATTAAAACGCCCGCACAGCGCGAAAATTCGCGCAGCGTGGAAGGGGTTAATTGGGGCACGTTCCAGTCCCCCATGCCACTTTAGACAGAGACCAGCCATATTCAATGTGGGTTCTGTTGCAAAGGAAGAGTCCATCCTGACTGCCAGGTCAGATGCATCTAGACAGGAAAAAAATCAGCCCAGGACTGGTTTTCTTAGCCCGTGTAAATGCAATTACAGAACAATGTAATGCAACTTCCTGAAGGTTCCCGACCTGTTCTTCCATAAACGCCAGTTATCATTTTCACTCCATGGATGAGAAACAGTAGGTCCAAATAAGGGGCTTGGGACATGATAATGCGGTTATGCCCTAGATTGTTCTCAAGTTGTCTTCTTATTGGTTTCACTGTATTCGTCAGGCTCCTACTGGCTTACTGGTATAGTGAGATCCTGGACAATGTTATTTACAGCACCTGAGAAACGTGACAGTTCTTTCTAGGCTGGGACACCCACTCATAGGGGTATAATCAGTCAGAGAGTCACTTTTGCATCCTTCCATTTTGGCATCGGCCTGCAGACTTTGGGATTTTGTCTAACCCCTGGTGGTGGAATCAGATTGGCCAGGAATCTCTTCGTAGAGTATCTAGCTCCTGTTCTGGTTGGGATCACTCTTCCAGGGATGTCTGTGGAGAACTTATTCTGCATTTGCAGTTTGAGCTCACCCTTTAGTATGTGGTTGATCCATTTCATGTGAATTTTTTCTGGTTGCTTCTGGCTCTGATGCCCTAGCGAAATTATTCTTGTGGAAATGCACTTGCTTGAGACCAATTTACTCAGCCCCAGTCAGCTTTTTAGGTGCTATCTGAAGATCACCTTTGCTTATCTGGACAATTGATCCATTTGTGCAGCCTCTTTAACCAGAGCAGTGAGTACCTACTACTGCACATCCCTATGCACTCCCTCACACTGGAAGTTCATGAGCTGTACTTGAAGGCTCCCAGGTCGAAGATCATTCAGTCGTTTATGAGGATGGCTGATCTAGGTATCATTTTGTCCAGTAAGATGTGGCAGGATTTGGCTCTGAGTAGTGTGTGGTTCCAGATGCAGGGATTGTTGGTGTGTCATGGGAAGAGGCCAGACTATTGGAGCTTCATTGTGGTAGCTGATTGTTCTTGCTACCACTTGGTCCTCAGTTCTGCCTCTCAGCAAGTCTCCAGGAAACATGCCTGCACCTAGGTTGCCTGGTTATCCGTCTTCTCTTTTGGGCCTTTATTGCTATTGGTTGAATCACAGTGGCATTGGAGAATTATTAGGAAAGTTGTTTAATTCCATGTGATAAATGTTGTCAAGCCACTCCTTGGACGTCTGGTTTTATGTCTTCTTTTCTTTGATGGAGATGGCTATATTGAAGTTGGGATACTTCCTGTAGGGCCTGGATATTGAATTCAAGAGATTGTACTTGATCATACTGTCAAATGGTAACGAATATGTCTTGGAAGTTGGAATGATGGCTTAATGCTCAGATTACTTACGGGTAATGTTCTCCCTTCCTTGTCTCTATGTTCTTGCTGATATACACAAGAGGTTTGTGGGGAGTGGTCTCTCTTGGTGACCACTCCCTCAGAAGGTGAAGGGCCTCGTGGGAGAAAGGAAGAAAATGACTGTGGGTTGTTTTATTATTTGGAACGAAAGAAAGAGTATCTTTGAAGAAGCGAGGTCGCGCATATTACAATGAGGAAGGGAAAAATCAGAGGAGTTTACCTGTAAGTCATATGTGCATTCCCATCGCTTTGCCCATTAGATGTTCTAGGGCTGATGCTCTAGAATAAAGCAATAATATCATATTCGAAGAAAAAAAATGCAGGATAAAGGTAGCACCCAGAAAAGGAAGGGTACGCTTAACAATGTTCAGAGAGCAGAGGAGATAAACCAATAAAAAACTGAATATCATAGTCAAGAAAACTGTAGGATCAGGCAGTGTCGAGGAAAGAGGTGGCAAAGTCAGGACTGATAAGTCGAAAACACTGAAGTAGCCGGTGAGAAGTAGTCATGAGTGTGATTAAGGAAAGAGGGGTATCTTAGTATCTAGTACCCAGTATCTTTCTGTCTTGCAGACAGCGCATGCGCGTTGCCAGGCTCACCCAATGAGTACTTCCAACCTTTCGCTGCAGGAGAACAGCAGCTGTGATATAGCGAGTAGCAGCCCTCACTGCAGGCTGCAGGAGCAGTGAGACAGGCACCACTGACTCTCCACTGCAGGATTGCAGGCAGTGTGAGACAATCAGTAGACTGTACACAGGCATTCCGAGATAGGAAGCCTCAACCCATTACTGCACCATGATGCAGTGATTGCCACCTTCTCACTGCAGGACTAGAGGTAACCTGAAACTGTAAGCACCATCCCTTGACTGCAGCAGCGCTGGCAAAGTATTACAGTGAGCATTACTCCATCACTGCAGCCCTGGAGTGCTGAGACAATCAGCATAATCTTGGCCTGCATGACTGCATGCAAATGATACCGTGAGCACCAATTACGCTACTATAATACAGGGTCTTTGAGACAACAAGTACCAACCCAGAGGGCAGCACTGCAGGCTGTATCAGTTCATACAAGCATACAGGAAGTCGGTGCTGTGCTTTGAGAAAAAAAGAGCTTCTCTGGGCAACTTAACCATGCATATAGACAGACAGAGGGACTACAATGGCACCAAAATAGGTCAGCCATGAGCAAAATCTAAGAAGTCTAGCTTTGGGTTCATGTTCAGCGTTCTTTCTGTCAAGACTATAAGTATTTATTTTGTATAAAGTTTGGTTAAGTTTGTGTCTTGGAAGGAGACAGCATAGTTTTAATGGGACATTTGTTTGTGTGAACCTGTGCACTATACTGTTTTCTAGGTCTGGGTTTTGACAGCGCAGCGGTCAAACAGACCTAGTGCTAACAATGTACATAGAACGGGCTTCTGGCCCACCCCTTTCAATCCCTTGCTTTCTTCAAAGAGTCTCTATCAGACATTGGCTTGGGACTTTGTCAATCACATCCTGCCTCAGTCAAGTGGAGTATTCATCTGTCACCTAATGCTATTGGTAGTTTGGGTGTATGCTTCCTTCTACATGCAAAAGCTTTCATTGAACTGCATAAGGGACTTGCCCTCCCTGCCAGCTCTTGCTGGCTTGCTTCTGTGTGTCTCACTATATTGTGCTAACGCCGCATGTTTTAGCACGTTAAACCCAGATATTTTGGCTTATTACTCCAGGCTGCTTCAGACTATAAACACTAAAAGCCTATCACACTGAAACTAAGGCATGATAATACTGATGGAACAATGTGAGAACGTATGACGTCACAACTTGCTCATTATGCTACAATCGATGATTTGTTTGAGAACTGACAGGAGAGCGTTGAAGCTCGTGAAAGCTCATCCTCCAATCTGAGGAAAGTGGTTGTAGATAGTTGCACTTTCCCAAATTAAAGGCAGCATTCCTATGCACTTCTACCAACTCTCAGCACCTATTGACTGCTTAAAAATGGGAATATCTATTGTCCTTTCAGTATAATAACTACAGTTTAAGGCTTTTATAAATCAAACCTCAAAAATATATGTGCCCACAAGGTACGTTGTATGGATATTGCAAGTCACATAGGAGTTCCTTTATATATTTGAGCTCTCTCTCTACTAACAAAATTTAACTTGTTCCTCCCAGAAAGCCACTTCAGCCCTCATAGACTTGCATCAGGAAGGTGACAACACCATGTTCCATGATCGCTTAGAATCCACACTAGCCCTCCTTAAGGGCATCTTACACCCCATTGCAAGTCTTCTTAATTGCCTCAAGAAATGCCACCACATCACCCCCACCATGACGGCTCTCTTGCCAGCCCACACCATCTTCAAAACCAGACACATCTGGCAACCTTGTCTATCTGGCTTATAGGCTCACCCTCTGTGTCTCTTGGCACCCCCACAGCCAGGACACCATTAGAATGAAGACAAAGAAGGGAAAAAAGAAAGAACAAGACACCAGGCCTTGTCTATTCACACAGTATCTGCAATGACATCCCGATATCCATAATGGCTGCCCCCTTCCTGCTACAATTTAGGAAAGAGATGAATATGCAGCACTTTAAAGAACACTGCATCACTGCACTTTAAAAGTCTATTCCACCTCTCAAATCCTAGCTAACCCCTCCAATTACTTGTTCACTTTACTTTAGCCTTGGCGGGGCTCACGCTATACAAATATTTCAGAACACTACAAAAACTCCAAGATGACTTGCAATTTCCTTTAAGAGTATAGCTGAGGTATTGTATGCCTTATAATATATGTTGTTACCAACATTCTCCTTCCAACCCATAGTAAATCCCGGTCTGCTGATCATGCTGGTGAAAGATGTCTTGTGAGTGCAGATACGTAGAGTACATTTGGACAGCGGCGGTGCCTCCGCTATGTCGGAGAAGCATCGCCCCTCTGCCCGCAGAGGCAAATTAATTTAAGGGGGGGTTTAGAAAAAAAAAGACTTACCTTGTTGTTGCCGGTCACCAGCTGCTACCTCTCCTCCGACGCAGGAACAGGAACTGGAAGCACCCAGGCTCCCAGACTCCCCTAGCCAATCACGGCGCTGCATTGCAGCAGCGTCGTGATTGGTCTGAGTACCGTGGTTTGGCACTCAGATGGGTACTGGGAGGCTGTGCATGTGCTCCACCCAGGCTGTACAATACAGCCGGTGGAGACCATGCAAAGTGCGCATGACGGTTTGGCCGACCCAAAACGGCCGGCCAAACCATCATGCGCACTTAAGGTGCAGCAGCAACAACTCCTCCTCCCTCTCCCAGGCTGTGACAAGCCCCGCCCCACTCCGCCCCAACCTGGCTGGCTCCTTACAGAAGAACAAAATGATAACAGCTTAACGTTATTAGCATTGCTTTATTATCGTTTTTTTTTTTCTTTTTCCACTTAGTGGAGCGACGCTACTCCGCCTCAGCGGAGGAGCTGCCCCTTCTCCTTTCTCTTTATCTCTGTCTGTCTTTTGAATCGATTTCTTGTCTGCCAAGCCTGCTTCCATAAACCTGGGGAGATGGATAAAGAGAGTGGTCCTCGACCTTCAAAAACTGCCCTCCAATGGCTCCAGCTCTACAGGGAATTGCCTGATGGAATAAATGTCCAAATCAGCCTATGAGTGAAGGACCCAGTTGCAGGGACTGGCAGACAATTGTAAACATGAGTAGTAAGTAAGCAACTCTCCCTAAACAGACAACAGGTAAAAAGAACTGTTCTGTATGTTTAGTCAGTCATTTCCACCACAGTCAGTCATCTACAGCCTCATGAGCTGACAGTAGTCATGCACAGAAAAGGAGGAGCACACATAGTTTGCCCCTCCGTGCCGCATAGCCCCACTTTGAGTCTCATCCATTTCTACTCAGGCCTTCAGCTTGTATGTGTTGAGACTAAAAATCGTAGCTATTTAGAGACTAGCTTCATGGGGAATTCAGGGCAGGGGTGAACACTCTCCTGAGCTATGCATCGTGGCATAGCCACCCTGTGAGAAATTGGGTTGCTGGTTGAGTAGGGTGAACCCTTCTCAAGCAGAAGCCACAATACTGTCAAGGTGAACCACAATAAGCCACTAAATTAACCTGTGCTTGACCCTCTGGTTGCTTGGCACAAAAGCAGTCACCCTTAACTTGGAGACAATGCATAAAGTATTTATGCAGCACTTAAACAGTAATAAATTGAAAACACAACTCATGATAAATTACATACCAATCTCAGAAACATAAAGTAAAATGTAATAAATTATTTGACACCAAAACAACAAATATCCAATCAGCAGACCCAAAGATTTAAGGTAAATATAGTGCCTAAAAGCACCTCTTGTAGTTATCTGGTCGTGCAAGACCAGGTGAAAGTCACAAATTCAGGCCGACCGCTATAGAATGCAGGTGGGATACATGGAACAGGTTAGTTCTGCTGAAAAACTTACCTTCTAAAGTCCAGAGCAAAAAGATACATTTGCGGTGGAGGAGACAATGCGGAGCAGGGAGAGCATTTCGGATGTTTGTCACTGCAGTGCGAAAAGCAATCAATCAATCAATCAGGTCACTTATAAAGCGCACTACATACCCGCGAGGGTCTCAAGGGCGCTGGGGGAAGAGGGGGGGGGGGGTGCTGCTACTGATCGAAGAGCCAGGTCTTGAGGAGTCTTCTGAAGGCCAGGAGGTCTTCGGTCTGCCGAAGGTTGGTGGGGAGGGTGTTCCAGGTCTTGGCGGCAGAGTGTTATGGATGGTCGTCTCTAGCACAAAGATGCTGTCGAGCATCATGGATGGTCATTGCTGGAACTTCGCGTTGGTGGTCACCACGGATTGTTGATGCTGTAGCGCGGAGTGCAGATCTCACATTGCTGGTCGTCTAAAGCGGTCACTGTAGCGCAAAGAATCAGGTTCACTGGTGCTTTGCGCTGGCAGTCAGCATGTACGGGCCTGTTTGCAGTCGCGAAGAGCCTATCACTTCAGGATTTTTTCTTTTCTTCTAGGAGGAGCTCAGCTGCTACCACGCAAAGGGTACAGGACCTGGGAGGCACCTCCTGGTGATCAGGAACTCACTCCAGCATAGGCCAGAAGGGCTCAGACAGGTAGAGTTGCAGATCCAGGCAGGTCCAGTGCAGCAAGTCAGCTTGTAGGGTGCACTAGGCCTCTGGATATTGTTTTGTCCCGTTGCTCAGAACACAAGGTCAGTCAGCTGACCCTTGGAGTCACTTCAGCCTGGGATGAAAGGCGCAGGTCCAGTCTTCCTTCTCAGACAACAGGGCAGGCCACACCACCAGCAGCAGGGCAGTCCTCTGGCAGCAGGGCAGTCCTTCTTCTGTAATATCCACAGGTCCAGGAGTGTACTGAAGAATTAGTTTGAGGGTCCTATTTTTATACCTGATGCTAGCTTTAAAATGGGAGAAGCTTCTGGGGGTTTCCCCCAATGGGTTTTTGGAATTTCTTGCCTCCCTGCCCTGGTCCCAGTCTGTCTGCAGTCACAATAGACTAGTGTGAAGTTATTTGTGTGTGAGATGAGGCAGTGTCTTTCAAGTGCAACTAGGGTTGTGCACAGCTCTGCCCCCCATCCTGCATTGGATGGCCCATCCTACCAACACCCATGCCCTCCACTGTGTGGCTGTCTGGGAGGAATATACAAAGGCCAACTATACCTAGTCATGTGTACCCAGGAAACAGGCTTCAGGCCCCAAATGGTTAGGACAAGAAAAATGCCAACTTTTTAAAAGTGGCATTTTCAGGATTGTGACTTAAATCTGACTTTACTATTAAAGAGAGTCATGCGCACTTTGCATGTTCTCCACCCAGGCTGCATTACAGCCTGGGTGAAGAAAATACCCAGGCTCCCATTCCCCGTCTGAGCGCCAAACTACGGCACTCAGGCCAATCACAACGCTGCATTGCAGCGTTGTGATTAGCTTAGGGGAGCCTGGGTGCTTCCTAGTTGAGAAGCGGAGGAGAGACGACGCGGAAGAGACGGCTGCTCAGGCAAGTGAATTATTATCCCCTCCCCCCCCAAACCACCTGCCCCGCCACCCCATACCGTACTGGCTACCACTGGGAGGACATGTCCAACTTTTTAAGTACAATGCACCCTGCCCTATGGGGTGTTTACAGCCTACCCTAGGGGTGACTTATATGTATTAAAAAGGAAGGTTTAGGCTCAGCATAAGGTTTATTTTGCCAGGTCGAAATGGCAGTTTAAAACTGCACACACAGGCTTCAATGGCAGGCCTGAGACATGTTTTAAAGGGCTACTTAAGTGGGTGACACAATAAGGGACGCAGGTCCACCAGTAGCGTTTAATTTACAGGCCATGGGTACATGTAGTACCACTTTATCAGGGACTTACCAGTTAAATTAAATATGCCAATTGGGTGTAAGCCAATTCTGGCATATTTACAGGAGAGAGCACAAGCACTTTAGCACAGGTTAGTAGTGGTAAAATACACAAAGTCCTAAAAGCCAACCAAAACGAGTTCAGAAAACTGGAGGGTTGAAGGCAAAAACATTGGGCGTGACCCTGCAGAGTAATTGGGGGTGACCCTGCAGAGTAATTGGGGGTGTACCTGCAGAGTAATTGGGGGTGACCCTGCAGAGTAGGCCAGGTTCAACACACCCTAAAAGGGCCCCAGCACATTGATACTGTGATGCTTCTTCTATTGCCAGTTGGAGTTGGATACCATACTCTGTGAGGTTGGATACCATACTCTGTGGGGTTGGATACCATACTCTGTGGGGTTGGATACCATACTCTGTGAGGTTGGATACCATACTCTGTGGGGTTGGATACCATACTCTGTGAGGTTGGATACCATACTCTGTGGGGTTGGATACCATACTCTGTGGGGTTGGATACCATACTCTGTGAGGTTGGATACCATACTCTGTGGAGTTGGATACCATACTCTGTGGGGTTGGATACCATACTCTGTGGGGTTGGATACCATACTCTGTGAGGTTGGATACCATACTCTGTGGAGTTGGATACCATACTCTGTGAGGTTGGATACCATACTCTGTGAGGTTGGATACCATACTCTGTGGAGTTGGATACCATACTCTGTGAGGTTGGATACCATACTCTGTGAGGTTGGATACCATACTCTGTGAGGTTGGATACCATACTCTGTGGGGTTGGATACCATACTCTGTGAGGTTGGATACCATACTCTGTGGGGTTGGATTCCATACTCTGTGAGGTTGGATACCATACTCTGTGAGGTTGGATACCATACTCTGTGGGGTTGGATACCATACTCTGTGAGGTTGGATACCATACTCTGTGGGGTTGGATACCATACTCTGTGAGGTTGGATACCATACTCTGTGGGGTTGGATTCCATACTCTGTGAGGTTGGATACCATACTCTGTGAGGTTGGATACCATACTCTGTGGAGTTGGATACCATACTCTATGGGGTTGGATGCCATACTCTGTGGGGTTGGATACCATACTCTGTGGGGCCTCAGCAGGTTGATTTAGCTTTGCTTCTTCCCCTGGTGCTGGGAGGTAGATACAGTGATCTATGGGGCACACCACATAAGTTTAGCAATGTTTCCTGAACCAGACCAGTGGGAAGGACAGCAGGCAGGCGTTTTACTTAGTATTCTATGGGGCCATTGCTCTAAAGTTCTATCACTGAATGAAAAATCACATAAAAATACATCATTAAAACATTTAAAAAGATATGCAGACACTTTAAATATGTCCTATGCTGTCAGAATATTCATTAACTATTTGCTGCATTTCCAAACTAATTGATATCTGATTCATTATATTATGCTTCTGTTTGCCAAGACTTTTTTTATTTTACTAAAGTTATACGTATAATATACTTATAGAGTTTTTCAGCCAACCCTCTTCATTCATTAATCAGCTATTGTGTCATTCACATTTTTCTTTCTCCCCCTACTGCATACATCAAAGGGGCAGCCCACTTCAGCCACTGGCTAACTTCACTATGAGTGACAGTCTGTCTTTCCACAAGGAGCACATCTACATACAAAGTATTTCTCTTCAGTGCTAGGGACTGCCATGGAAATGTATGGCTTATTTTGCTTTTAGCCAAGGTTCTCTTTTTTAACAAATACGTTCTTCAAAATCCATGAGAAAACAAACATTGACAAAGCCAAAAGGCTGTCATCCAACTCCGGACCTACTGGCTTTGCCAATGCTTGTTGGTCTTCTCCTTCTGGTACAGAGGTGAACTACGACGTGACCCTGTACGTGAGCCGGCAGGCCAGCCATAAGACCCCAGAGAGTCAGGGTGACAGGCAGTTATGCCGTAATTATCGACCACTGGAATATTTCACGCGGCTCAGAGGTTCAAGGAGGGGGGCCGGGGGCTCAAGGGAGCCATTGCGCTGTTGGAATCAGTGCTAATGATAGAGGGAGATTCCTCTCTACACCCCTCCCCCCGCCGATCAATCATTACAATGTAATGATGTATTATAATCTTGGGCCCCGTTTCATACGGTTACCATTGATCTGCTCCTCCTTATCGAGGGTACATTGATGAAGGGTCAAAGGTGAAGAGTACAGCATGTTGAAGATCTGGCCTGAGGAAAACGAAAAGCTAATTATCGGTTTATGAAACAGACAATTGCTGCTTCCTACTGTTTTTTTCAGCCCGAGGCAAGGTATCTTTATGTAAATGGGTGAATGCCTCCTGGGGCTAAACACACGCTACTGAAAAATGTGGTGATGTGCTGGTCACAGGTTCGAAAGCCAGCAAGGCTGATTTAGGCTTACATCCTTCTGAAGAATTGAATACCATTGAATTGGTTTGTGGTACCATCTGCTAATTACAGGGTTTAGAATCAACTGAAGTGTGGTATCAATCACAACGTATACACAAGTTAGTGCCATCAATTTGTCGTTTTATCACGTGCTTTGCGATAGATCTGCTGCAAAACCTGCAAGACACATGTTGTTGGTGTTGCCTGCGGAGCCCTTCAGTAATGGCCTCTATAAGTGGCTCTCCATGTGTCTTACATATTCAAACTGCTGTTTGGACTCATTTGGCTTTGTTTACCACGCATTCATATACATTCACAGCAGCAATGCTTGTTGAGCACAAGTGAATGTATGGATTTATGTAAAGGTATTTGTGGAGGGATATCTACCCAGTACAGACCTGCCAATTCACAAAATACCGCAGTGTGTCACACGATATTGGCTACCTTCACACGGTCACCCTATGAAGAGCAGATATCACATGGGGGAAGGTTGTGGCCCAACGGCTAGAGCGGTTGACCTCGGAGCTGGGGAACCGGGTTCGAGTCTCGGCAGGGACCCTCAACATCCTGTGATTCTATACAAATCACTTAATCTCCCTGTGCCTAACAAAATAAGGGGCATATTATCAAGGCGGCGTTAAAGAATTATCGCCGCTTTAGCGTCCGTTTTCGGACGAAAAGCGGCGATAATTTTATCGCCTAATTAACAAGGACACGTTAGCGCGTGATTCCTTGAATTAGCGTCCGTTTTCTGCACGCCTCCCATCGCATCGCTAATGAGATGCAAAGGAGGCGTGCCTGTGAAAACAACATGGGGAAATATCGCTAACCCAGGTATCGCCATATTAACAACGTGGGTTAGCGATATTTTAAATCAGCAGTTAAGCATGCTTAACGCAGGAATTTAACGTCTGCTAAATTCCTGACTAAGGCATACCTAACATGGGGGTGTATTGTGTGGCTAAGACCACAGGCCCTATTCACAAGATTATTGCCGTTTTTCCATGGAACATCGCTGAAAAACCAGCGATGTTCCATGGAAAACACCGCTATCACTGGAAAATTATCGCCTTTGCGCTAAGCGTTGTTAATACAGAGCTAGCATGGCGATAATTTTCAGTGATAGCCGGCGATACTATTCCCCACGCTAAGAGCGGTCAGCGATAATTATCGCTGCCGCTTGATAATATGCCCCTTAATGTGTCCATCTGTAATGCAACTGGTGCTCATGTAAAGTGCTTTGATACCTTTGGGTCGAGTTCGTGCTACATAAAACTCCTCCACAAAAAAAAGCTGGAAACTTGTGCACTCCATGAGCTCCAAATGCTACGTCACTTGAGAACAGTGGAGGGCTGAAGTACTTGCATATGGCTCACACCCCACAGACCTACCTTACCACTGGCATCCCTTCTTTAGAGCCATAGGGGTTGTGAACACATCCTGGGATATGGAATGAACTAATATTTGAGTGAGCCAAGCATGGGAACTTTGATCAGGGACAAGGGGGCTCTTGGGTAGCTGGTGATAACCCTGGCTTGCTCTCTGGTTTCACTGACTCTGAGCTTCATACCCCTAGCCTCAAATGCTGTATTATATCTCAATCACAAGAGCAACCTTTAAACCCACGGGAACCTGAGTATATAATAATTATAGAAAAACAATGGTTCTCATTGGTATCATTCAGTCAAAACAATCATGATAATTAGGAAAATTGCTATTTGCAATTAATGCAATATAACACTAACACTCCTCATAATTTGGAAACAATATTTTATCCAGGGATATTTTTTACAGTGATTATTACCAACATACACAAGTACAATATGTCCTAAGTGTATAGACAAAAACCACAACAACAAAACAATACAGAGAGTGGCCAGGTGTGTTGGCAACAAACTCTTTGAATCCTATTAGTCCATCTGCAACGTATGCCCGAGCCTGTTCCCAATTCAGGCATCCGTTTTTTTTGTTTGTTGTTAACGTTTGGATGCTTCATAAGTATTTTCATCAGGACTAATGTAGGGGGATTCTGAAAAGGTAAAACATTTGTTTAGAATGTTTGAACTGGGGTAATGATCACTGTAAACATCACTCTACAGCAGGAAATAACATTAAGTGGCTATCAGAAGAGCATCCACTCCGGAGCACCTTCAGACCCCTGCCCGCCACACATCTTCCACAGGGCCGCCATAGCCATCGTACCTGAGGTGCGAGGAACCATCAACTGCTCCCTCGAAACCGCCACATTCCCCGACAACTGGAAGTGCGCCGAAGTCAACCCTCTCCTAAAGAAACCCTCCACAGACCCAACGGACCTCAAGAATTTAAGGCCCATCTCACTGCTTCTCTTCGCAGCCAAGGTCATCAAAAAGGCTATCAACACCCAGGTAGCACACTTCATCGAAGTCAACAACATCCTAGACACCTCTCAATCCAGATTCCGCAGCAACCACAGCACCGAGAACGCCCTCCTCACCTCCACAGACGACATCCGTGCCCTCCTCGACCAAGGCCAAACGGCAGCTCTCATCCTCCTGGACCTATCAGCAGCCTTCGACACCGTCTCCCACCGCACACTAGCCACCAGACTCTACGACGCCGGCATCCAAGGAAAGGCTCTAGACTGGTTACACTCATTTCTCACGGGCAGAACAAAGAGAATAAGACTCCCGCCCTTCCTCTCAAAACTGACAGAGATCAGATCAGACGCCAGGAAAATGGTCACTCACACCCTCATCACCAGCAGACTGGACTACGGCAATGCCCTCTATGCCGGAATCAATGAAAAACTCCTCCGCAAACTCCAGACCACCCAGAACGCCGCAGCCAGACTAATCCTTAATATCCCACGGTACAACCACATCACCCAACATCTCCGCGACATCCACTGGCTCTCCGTCGAAAGAAGAATAACTTTCAAGCTGTTCACTCACGCCTACAAAGCCCTCCACAATATTGGACCTCAACGATTGCCTCTCCTTCCATGCCCCCAAGAGAAACCTCAGCTTGGCCTACCTCTCCCTAGCCACTGTCCCACGCTTCTACGGTGCCTTGATATGGTGAACCACCAAAAACTATTGGAAGTACTGAAGGGGATCGGTATTAAAAATAAAGCGTTTGCTTTACTAGCATCTTTTTTATCTGATCGGGAACAATTTGTGGCTCTTGGAGAGTTTAAGTCACCTAATTTTACATTGCCATGCAGAGTGCCTTAGGGCTCTTCATTAAGCCCAGCCCTTTTTAACATCTATGTTGCACCACTGGCAAGGCTAATCAAGTCTCTGGGTTTCTCGGTTATTTCTTATGCCGATGACACCCAGATTGTAGTCTCAGTGACTGGCTCCCCTGATGACACTGCTGCACAGTTTCACACCTGTCTTCGTCAGGTTGGAGATTGGATGGCCACCAATTGTTTGAAACTGAATTCCAGTAAGACTGAAGTTCTCCTATTTGGCGGCCATACTAATTTCTGGTGCCCTACCTTGTGGCCGTTAGAATTGGGCCCACTACCAACACCTACGAATAAGGTGAAAAACTTGGGAGTAACATTTGACTCTATGCTCTCTTTTGAAAGCCATGTTAATCAGGTCACTTCCCTCTCCTTTTTCACACTAAAAGTATTGAGGAGGATTCTTCCATTCATTCCGGTTGAGTTACGGAAGCTAGTGGTTGCGGCTCTGGTGCTATCTAGAGCCGACTACTGTAATGGCCTATTCATCAATCTTCGGAAGAAGTGCCTGTCCAAGTTACAGATTGTGCAAATGCTGCATGCGCGTCTTTGCTGAATATTCCAAGACACAAATCTGTCTCACCGGTACTTAAGGAACTACACTGGCTGCCGGTGAGGAGGCGGATTGAGTTTAAGGCTCTTTGTATCGCTTTTAAGGCTACGCATGGTACAGGGCCGGGTTTCTTTAAACTTAATCTACTGCCTTATATACCTGCCCGCAATCTTCGTTGATCCCACTCCCATAACCTGATAATTCCAAGGTTTAAAAAATGTGCCTGGGGTGGAAGAAGTTTCTGGTCGGCACGACCAGACTTTGGAATTCCCTTCCTCTAAGGTTGAAACAAGAAATGCACCTGTTGGCCTTCAGGAAGGCCTTGAAGACCTGGCTGTTTAACCTCTGACGTGGCCTTGATCCGTCCAGTTAATTCTGCTTGATGAGCTAGCGCCTTGACACCTTCGGGTGAATGTTCGCGCTCAATAAATTTCCTTTTCATTTCATTCATTTCATTTCATTTCATTCATTTCTACAGGACCAGATCGGGTGGAAGGTCCTTCTCCTACCTCACAGCCAAGATTTGGAACGATCTCCCTCTCCACCTCCAGCGAAGCACGACACTGCACCATTTCCGGAAAGACCGCAAGTCCTGGCTCTTTGAATGACCCCAACGGAGCTGCTCTCACCCTCCCCTCAGCGCCTTGAGACCCTAACGGGTGAGTAGTGCACTTTACAAAACCCTGCTTGATTGATTGATCAGATTATTCAGTATCCAGTAGAAACACTGGATACACAGAAGATAAATATTTGTGCCTTGAAAGAACTATGCAAAAGGAAGAAATGATGGATGAAATGCTGAACAATGCAAACATTCACCCCCAGTCCCAAAGATCTGGGTTTAATCCATTGTTCTTTTTCTCACCACACCACTCCAGTTTGGACCCAGCCATATGCAAATCAATCTTGACCCTGTTTCTCAAGGGAACAGTCCAGCTCGAACTGCCAAGCCAGGTCCTCCCTGGACTGGAAACAAGCACCCTAGGACCGGTTTCGGGGCATCACTCCACATCAGCCAGGCTAGCTTGAATCCAGTGGTGCAGTGAGAATGGGACCCACGTCTGGGCATATTTTTCCCACTTAGAGTGACAAAAGCAAAAGGAACAAATGATGGACGGAATGCTGACCAATGCAAACATTCACCCTCAGTCACAAAGATCTGGGTTTAATCCATAGTTCTTTTGCTCACCACGCCACCCCAGTTTGGACCCAGCCAAATGGAAATCAGTCTTGACCCTGTTCCTCATGGGAGCAGTCCAGCCCGAACTGCCAAGCCAGGTCCTCCCTGAACAGGAAACAAGCATCCTGGGACCAGTTTCGGGGCATCACCCCTCATCAGCCAGACTAGCTTGAATCGAGGGGCGCAGTGAGCATGGGACCCACGTCTGGGTATACCCTTCCCACTTAGGGCAACTAAGGTATTAACAATTAAATGGCAGTGCTGAGCACCGGAAACCACAGGCTCAAATTAAACACTGAACTTTTCAACGATGTAAAGTGATCGAACTGAAATGGTCTCACTGATGAATGATAGAGGTCTCGACCTAAGTATTGTTCTGTTGGTCTGCTGTATAGGTTACTATATGTAGGATTTGTTATTCTTTTTCTTACTTATCCTGGTGCTAAGAGACAATTAAGGCTGTGTTGTGTGTCTTATAAAATAAGAAGAAATAATAAAATTAATTGCCTACGTCATCACAGTGTGACCAGTCTGGTTCCACAGCAAAGGCTGGGCCCCTCATTGAAGCTGTCATGCTCTCGCCATCCATTCCACCTCAATGCCTCTGAGCTTAGAAGCAATTATGTGTGTGTAATGTAAGCAAAATAAACTGAGCTTTTAAACCTGCCTACTCTAGATGCATGGGCCTGAGACCAGAACGAACATGCCTTCTTTTTCTCTTTGTGTGATTCTACTCGTTGTTTTCATATGTCTCATAGATGTGGGTTTGTACAATGAGCACAGTTTAGTCATTTATTTATTGTGAGCAGCAGTGGTGACTCAACGAGAAATGGTGTTTATTAACATAAAAATGATAATTGAGCAATGATTCAAATAGCCAGATATCACATCTAAGTATCTGTAGAGGAAGCTGTTGTATGAGAGGCGCAGCAACAGTGGTATGTGGGAACAAGAGGGCTACACACAAAGGCATTTTGAAGTATGTCTTTTACATATTCCTATATGCTTTTGTGATCCCATCCCAAAACATCTAACATGAGAATAAAGTCATAATATTCAGGGAATATTCATATACAGTTAGTGCAACTAGAAAGGACTGTGCCCTCTTTGTATTTATTAATAAGGTGTTGGACGATTCAGGGTCGACTCACAAAGGCGTGTCTGACAAAGTAAAAGAATGTTTCTGTATTACCAGGGCTGGCTCTAGGGTGGTGCGACTGGTGCAACCGCCCCGGGCGCTGACTTCGGGTGGGCCGTACAGTTTACAAGCATATTATGGTTTGAAAAGCACCTGCTCCCGTTTTCCTGACCTTCAGCAATTTTAGGCAACAATAAAAATGTCAAGATAACTCCCGCAATTAATGTCCCTCCTAGAGACAGATCGGAGGTTTGTCTAGCGGAAGTTTTGACTCATTGTAAGGTAGCGCAGAGGGTTAATATGCCTGCTGCAAATAACCTATACAATTCAGATCACAAAGTGCATATGCTGTAAGTAGGTCACTGGGTTACTGCTGTTGTCTGAGAGATCCTTTTGTTCCTTGAAGTTTATAAATTATAATCTTAACATAAACAGTGAGCTATTAACTGTCATCAAAGAGCTGCATGCATACTGCAAGGTATAGATTAGAGCGTTATGATTTTCCCCCAGTCTTTCATTATCCTAATGTTGGAAAAGGGGTTCATTTGGATAGAAATCAATTCTGATTATTTAAGAGAACCCCCAACTATGGTGTTACGTTTTAAATTTTGAGTTTGTGCTTCTCCAGACCAAGCACTATTAAACTAATGTCTACCAGTATGGATGACATGTGACTCCTACACCTTGTAGTCCTCTGTCTTATGTAACATTTCCTATACACTGATTTACACACCTATGATTGATTCTCTGTGTAGTGTGTGTGATGTAAAGTTCTCTGACACCCTAGTGTGGCGGCAGCCCTATAAAACTAATTAAATGCATCTGAGAGAGAGTGTTTATGGAGACTTGAGGGGCACTGTTAAAGGGTGATAGTGAGGGAATCCGTGGCAGAGGTGGTCATTGGGGAGGCGCCAACAAACATTGTTTCACGGGGCGCCACCAGCACTAAAGCCGGGACTGTGTATTACTACTTCTGATACTCCTAAGTGCATTTGTGAAGTAGCCCCTGTGAAATTAAACACTATTTAACACAAGGCGTAGCATTTTGACGCATTCCCAGGTCTACAACTAATGGTAAATCTCGGAAAGCGCCAAAACCCATGTGTGGATGCGTGGGAACACCCACACTCCACCCATGGAACACCTTCCAGGGGCTGAGTAACGCAAAGCAGGGATTTGCGATGCATTGCCTTACTCTAGATTTATCAAGCCATGCAGGGCTACACAAGGTGGCCTTGCGTGGCTTGAGAAATCTGACTTTAATGTTGCGTTGCCCTTGCGCCCCCTTGTGTGGTGCAACAGTATGATAAACATGCTCCAAGGTTTTTAAAATCCCAATGTCCACTAAGGCCAGGATATTTAGTTTACAATTACCCCAGAGTTTGGCTCTCTCTAAACAACTATTCAAACATTTTGATTGTATACTAATAAAGTTGCATATGCAACGCTGTTTGTCCTTTAAAAATGTACTTCCACTCTCCTTTTCTTGGTTGTGGAGTTTATTTCTACTACCTGCCCTTCAGCAATGATGGATATTTTCTGGCCAGTGTTGAGCAGTGCAATCATTTCTTGCCATATGATGGGGGTGCGGTGTCAGAACTCCTCTAGATTTTCACACATATTCTTTCGGTAACCTTGATTATTAGTTTGAGGGTGGGGCCATTTTCAGTCATCACAATCACATTCTTCAAGCTCATACAGTGGTATTCACCACCACCTTTATGTGGTTTCCGTCATCCCATCTCCTAGAAAATCAGCTTGGTGGTTCCCCCACCGTGGCCCCTCCTGACCAGTGATTGGAGTCGAAATAACTACTTGCCTATTGTTGCGGGAGGAGCTGAGACTTGGAATAGGGAAACTGAGGGCGTGTGATCATTTACCACTTGAATATAATGCTTGCAGAAATCTCTACATCACCCTTGATGGCGAGGGACTCTTTCCATTTTTTAGTATTGTTGCTTCGTCTCCATGAAGCTACAACTAGCATAGGCAATGGGGTATGTCGTCCTAATGTTTTCCTCCAGGATTAAGACTGCTCTTAGCTTAGTGTCCCATTGAAGGTTGAAGTATGTCATGGTGCTTTGAACTTCCAGGTTAACCTATCTCTTCTAGAACATATCTGCCTGAAGCAGTCTCCACTCCCACTGTGCATTCTTTTAGATTAACAACCGCCAAAGCTCAGTGAGAGTTGCTAGATTGTGGATAACCCTTTTAAGGTAATTAACCATGCCATGAAAGCTGCATATCTCTCTTTATTTTGGGATGGAACCTCCCTCTTGATGTCCTTCCCTTTTTGGTGATGAGGCGTGACTTAAAGTCTGACAAGACACACTGAAGAATTGCAGGTGAGACTTGAGAAAGTCGCATTTTTCACAGTGGAGTGCGAGGCAATTTTCCTGTCTTAGTGCATGGTGATCGTTAGTTGTTGGTTGTGCTGTTGCTTCATTGTGGCATGTATACGTTGAGGACCCAAGAAATGAGCCATTCCTCAAAGCTGAGTCTTGCTGGATCACAACACGGGTAGAACATATTATGATATTCCAAGAGCCGAAGTTTAACTGCACCGAGACAGCCCTCATCATGGCTACCGACGACATCCGAGCCCTACTCGACTGAGGAGGGACTGCAGCTCTGAACCTTCTAGATCTCTCGGCAGCCTCTGATATTGTCTCTCACCACATACTCATCACAAGGCTGCACAACATTGACATCCAAGGAGCCGCTCTCATATGGATCGCCTCTTTCCTCACAGGAAGAATGCAAAAAGTCCACCAACCCCCTTCACCTATGAACCCAAGGAAATAATCTCCCCAAGGATCCTCCCTCAGTCCCACCCTCTTCAAAACTTTTATAACACCTCTGGCAAGCATCGCCAAAACCCATGGACTCAACATCATATCCTACGCTGACGACACACAACTCATCCTCTCCCTCTCCGAAGACACCACCAAGACCAACTTCCACAACTGCATGACAGACGTCGCAAACTGGATGAAGTACAACTGCCTGAAACTCAACATGGGCAAGACAGCGGTACTGATTTTTAGAAACCAAAGCTCCCTATAGGACGCATCCTGGTGGCTCTCAGAACTCTGACCTCCTCCTACCCCCAATGACCATGGTAGGAACCTAGGCATTATTCTGACAACAAACTAACAATGACGACTTACGTCAACTCCGTCTCCTCCTCCTGCTTCTTCATCCTCTGCATGCTTCATAAGATATTCAATTGGCTACGCCAAAGCTCAAGACGCACCATCACCCAGGCCCTCATCTCCAGCCGACTGGACTACGGCAATTCTGTCTATGTAGGGATTGCAGCTCACCTCTTCCAATGACTACAGACCATACAGAACGCCACAGCCAGACTCGTCCTGGATCCCCCCAGATGAACCCACATCAACTCCACTGGCTCCCTGTACAGAAAAGATGCCAATTCAAGCTCCTGACCCATGCATACAAGGTCCTTCACACCTGTGGATCCGCCTGCTTCAACCACCACCTGAACTTCCATCAGTCCATTTCTCTAACCCTAACCCCTGCATCCGACATAACAGATGCGGAGGTCGCTCCTTCTCCTACCTAGCAGCGAAGACATGGAATGAGCTACCAGCTATTCCCGAGTTCCAAGAGTCCCTAAAGGCCTGGATATTCGGCTAATCAACTGGACCCTACCAGCACCTGGATACCCTGACGGGTAGCGCTCTACAAATCTACTGATTGATTCATTGATTCATAGGTCATATCGGGCATTAAGGTGCAGCTTTAAGACCTATAATGCCCGATTCATATCTGCAAATATTTTACACTTTGTGGGTGTAATGTGCATCTCACCTTGATTTCAAAAGTTAGAGAGCCTCTTGCACATGCATATCCTCACTTGGTTCCATTGGACTTGCAGGTGATGACAATAGTCAAAAACCCTGGGGTTGGGCCTTGCAATATATCTAGTACCCATGCTTCCGTCCAGTTTCTTTAGCTATTCCTTTAACTTTTAGAAAATGTGCAGATGTACTTCCAAAGTTGTAACACATCAGGTTGCATGGTCTTAATGACATTTTATCTGCTTTTGCTTGAGGCCCCATAACATTCCCTGTTGCTTGTCCTCCATTTTGCACATGACCCTAGCAGCAAAGGGGATCATCTGTAGGTCTTCGTCAAGGCGGCTCCAACTTAAGCATCCTGATCCAGATTTCTTGATAAATGTGCACATCTGATGCTTCTGTCCATGCTGAACAACACTTTCGAAGTACCCATGAATGATAAATATCCAGCATTTGTTAAATGCATCTGTAGACTTCTCTTAATAGGGATATGAAGTGTACCTATTCATCCTTCTTCACTTCAGTGTGTTCTTGACTACATATCTACTCTGATTCGACTAGTCTGAGTGTGGCTTGACAATCATGAGGTCACACGTTGAGGGGAAGCATGCAGTACTCTTGACTCCTGTTGTAGTGCTAGGAATTCCTATTTCTTGGTCCAGGGTCACCATGTACGGCATCACGGTGAGCTCCATTGGTGGTTGTGCCCATGCATATGTACACAGGGTAAGAAAACAGACTTAAAACAAATTATTTGTGGTGGAACAGCCTGCCCAGACACAAACAATCATTGTACCAGTCTGTGTGTATGCGAGTAAATATATCATGACACAACTCGGCGTTTTACTAGACAGGGGATAAGTTTTCCCAATTGTTCTCCTTACAAAATCTTTGTATGAGTTTATGTGTGTAAGCATGTGTGTATCTAGATAAATATATGTGTATATTTTTTACGTCATTATTTTAAGTAGCACAAAAGTCTCTTGGGGACAATGGAGTGTTGTACATGGAGAATGATTGGAGACTGGTTCAAGGTCATGTGCATGAAACAATGGGGTGGAAAGTGGAGTTACTTCAGTGTTGGGCACAGGTGAGTGGAGGGATGAATGAGGTGCTCCTTGATGACAGATCCATTTTCAGATATTTTTGAATATAAAAATGATGAGACATACCTGGTGTTTAAAGGTATGCTCTTCGAGATTCTAGCCTTATTTTTGGAGGTTTGACCGCTGTGTTTTCGGCATTTTTGACTTCCAGTCTGTCAATGTTGTGGTCCCTTCTCTTCTTTTGTCTCCTAAAGAAAATCAGTTTTTTATGTCCAGCAGGGTGGCTATTGTTGATTGGTAGATGAAGTAGCAGGTATTGATGAACTATTGTTGGAGGGGCAACCAGACTAGATCCATCTGAATGGAACTGCTGTGGCTGTATTTCTATAGTCATTTGATAAGATATTCAGTGACATTGATGATGCAGGGTGGCATCCTGAATTATGGTGGCCAGGACATTGACACCACTTAGGTACTTTTTGCAACAAATATGACCAACTGTCGGTCTTATGCTCACGGAATCATAGGACTGAAGCTTGACCGACTGATTAGGCTCAAATAGACTAAAACCCGTCTTAAGTTGGCTTTGTTCCCGTTGGTTGTGTTCCCTTCAGCCTGATCCTGGCCCAGCATTTCAGGTCTGTACTGTTTATATTGGACTATTGGACTAGGAAGAAGGATGATTTGCATATGACTGGTTCCTGTCTGTGGTGGCAGGGTGGGCAAAATAAAATGTTCACTAGAATGTGCCTGAGTCATTACCAGAGCATGAGATGAATTCAAGCATTCCACCATAGTTTTTTGGTTTCCTCTGTAAACAGGACGTTGCCACCATTCAGATACAGGGCCGGACTGGCTGTACCGGGCATCGGGTGTTTTCCCAGGAGGCTGGTTGGGTGGGGGGTGGATTTTGTTACTGGGGACTGGTCTTGTAGCAGGGCAGCAGTTTTAAAAGCACTGCAGAGTTCCTTGTATATCCAACAGTTTCAGGCAACAATAAAAGTGCCAAGATTAATGTACATGCTGATCAGAGTTTTGTCTAGTGGCAGCTTTGACTCATCTAAGGTAGCGTAGAGGGTTAATAGAATGTGTACTATGCAGATCTAAGAACAGTATTTTATGTGCATAGCTCTGTGGGTTACTGCTTTTGTCACAGAGATCCTTTAGTTACTGTGCAGTTCATAAGTTACAATCGTAATCTAGGTTAGAAGTTAAGTTCTTTTCCCTGTCTTTCATTATCCTAATTGTGCTAAAATGGGTTTTTTGGGTAGAAAAAAATTCTTATTAGTAAGGTCAACCCTAACCACTGTGTTACGCTCTGAATCCTGAGTTTGTGCTTCCCCAGACCAAGCACTCTTTAAAAATGCCTACCAGTATGGATGACATGTGAATCCTACACCTTGTACACCACTTTCTCTTATGTGACATTTTCTGTACCCTGTTTTACCCACGTATTATTCAGTCTTTAAATGTGTGTGTGATGTCAAATGCTCCAACACCCTGCACTGATATGAGAGGTGCTAAAAAACAAATGAAATAAATGTGTGAGAGGGGCTATGAAGGGATGAGAGGCACTGTTGGAGGGTGATAGTGAGGGAATCATTGAAGAGCCCCAATAAAGATTGCTGTATCCTGATGCACTGCAAGGTCATCATTTACTATGCTATAAAAACTAATATAATTGTAAAAATAATGAAAAATGTGTTGAGAATCCACAATTTTTACCATTTTTTTCCTAAATTTTCTTCGCCGGAGAACCCCTCAATCGCCCTTGTAGTGGTCAGGCTCAGTCACTGTGCTCACTCGCTATGCACCATATGGGGGCTGCTTTGAGTTCCCCGTCTAGCTCTGTTCAGGTAGGAGCGAACCATCACTTAGATATTGGTTCTGAAATCAATTTCACTGCGGTATGGCATGATTCTGTAGGACTGATAGCTGGTAACGAGTTGTCTGTACTTTCTTCCAGGGAAGATATGGCTTGGCAGTTCGGTCTGGACTGTTCCCATGAGGCACAGGGTCAAGACTGATTTGCATATGGCTATGTCTGAACTGGGGTGGCGTGGTGAAGCAAAATAACGATGGATTAAACCCAGATCTGTGACTGGGGGTGAATGTTTGCCAATGTGCAGCATTCCGTCCATCATCTTGTGGTTTTGCATTTCGCCCTAAGTGGGAAGGGTATGCCCAGACGTGGGTCCCGTGCTCACTACGCCACTGGAGTCAAGCTATCCTGGCTGATGAAGGCTGATAGCCTGAAACCGGTCCTAGGATGCTTGATTCCGGTCCAGGGAAGACATGGCTTGGCAGTTCGGTCTGGACTGTTCCCATAAGGCACAGGGTCAAGACTGATTTGCATACGGCTATGTCTGAACTGGGGTGGCGTGGAGAAGCAAAATAACGATGGATTAAACCCAGATCTGTGACTGGGGGTGAATGTTTGCCAATGTGCAGCATTCCGTCCATCATCTTGTGTGTTTTGCATTTCGCCCTAAGTGGGAAGGGTATGCCCAGACGTGGGTCCCGTGCTCACTACGCCACTGGAGTCAAGCTATCCTGGCTGATGAAGGCTGATAGCCTGAAACCGGTCCTAGGATGCTTGATTCCGGTCCAGGGAAGACATGGCTTGGCAGTTCGGTCTGGACTGTTCCCATGAGGCACAGGGTCAAGACTGATTTGCATATGGCTATGTCTGAACTGGGGTGGCGTGGTGAAGCAAAATAACGATGGATTAAACCCAGATCTGTGACTCGGGGTGAACGTTTGCCAATGTGCAGCATTCCGTCCATCATCTTGTGTGTTTTGCATTTCGCCCTAAGTGGGAAGGGTATGCCCAGACGTTGGTCCCGTGCTCACTACGCCACTGGAGTCAAGCTATCCTGGCTGATGAAGGCTGATAGCCTGAAACCGGTCCTAGGATGCTTGATTCCGGTCCAGGGAAGACATGGCTTGGCAGTTTGGTCTGGACTGTTCCCATGAGGCACAGGGTCAAGACTGATTTGCATATGGCTATGTCTGAACTGGGGTGGCGTGGTGAAGCAAAATAACGATGGATTAAACCCAGATCTGTGACTCGGGGTGAACGTTTGCCAATGTGCAGCATTCCGTCCATCATCTTGTGTGTTTTGCATTTCGCCCTAAGTGGGAAGGGGTATGCCCAGACGTTGGTCCCGTGCTCACTACGCCACTGGAGTCAAGCTATCCTGGCTGATGAAGGCTGATAGCCTGAAACCGGTCCTAGGATGCTTGATTCCGGTCCAGGGAAGACATGGCTTGGCAGTTTGGTCTGGACTGTTCCCATGAGGCACAGGGTCAAGACTGATTTGCATATGGCTATGTCTGAACTGGGGTGGCGTGGTGAAGCAAAATAACGATGGATTAAACCCAGATCTGTGACTGGGAGTGAATGTTTGCCAATGTGCAGCATTCCGTCCATCATCTTGTGTGTTTTGCATTTCGCCCTAAGTGGGAAGGGTATGCCCAGACGTGGGTCCCGTGCTCACTACGCCACTGGAGTCAAGCTATCCTGGCTGATGAAGGCTGATAGCCTGAAACCGGTCCTAGGATGCTTGATTCCGGTCCAGGGAAGACATGGCTTGGCAGTTCGGTCTGGACTGTTCCCATGAGGCACAGGGTCAAGACTGATTTGCATATGGCTATGTCTGAACTGGGGTGGTGTGGTGAAGCAAAATAACGATGGATTAAACCCAGATCTGTGACTGGGGGTGAATGTTTGCCAATGTGCAGCATTCCGTCCATCATCTTGTGTGTTTTGCATTTCGCCCTAAGTGGGAAGGGTATGCCCAGACGTGGGTCCCATGCTCACTACGCCACTGGAGTCAAGCTATCCTGGCTGATGAAGGCTGATAGCCTGAAACCGGTCCTAGGATGCTTGATTCCGGTCCAGGGAAGACATGGCTTGGCAGTTCGGTCTGGACTGTTCCCATGAGGCACAGGGTCAAGACTGATTTGCATATGGCTATGTCTGAACGGGGGTGGCGTGGTGAAGGAAAAATAACGATGGATTAAACCCAGATCTGTGACTGGGGGTGAATGTTTGCCAATGTGCAGCATTCCGTCCATCATCTTGTGTGTTTTGCATTTCGCCCTAAGTGGGAAGGGTATGCCCAGACATGGGTCCCGTGCTCACTACGCCACTGGAGTCAAGCTATCCTGGCTGATGAAGGCTGATAGCCTGAAACCGGTCCTAGGATGCTTGATTCCGGTCCAGGGAAGACATGGCTTGGCAGTTCGGTCTGGACTGTTCCCATGAGGCACAGGGTCAAGACTGATTTGCATATGGCTATGTCTGAACTGGGGTGGCGTGGTGAAGCAAAATAACGATGGATTAAACCCAGATCTGTGACTGGGGGTGAATGTTTGCCAATGTGCAGCATTCCGTCCATCATCTTGTGTGTTTTGCATTTCGCTCTAAGTGGGAAGGGTATGCCCAGACGTTGGTCCCGTGCTCACTACGCCACTGGAGTCAAGCTATCCTGGCTGATGAAGGCTGATAGCCTGAAACCGGTCCTAGGATGCTTGATTCCGGTCCAGGGAAGACATGGCTTGGCAGTTCGGTCTGGACTGTTCCCATGAGGCACAGGATCAAGACTGATTTGCATATGGCTATGTCTGAACTGCGGTGGCGTGGTGAAGCAAAATAACGATGGATTAAACCCAGATCTGTGACTGGGGGTGAATGTTTGCCAATGTGCAGCATTCCGTCCATCATCTTGTGTGTTTTGCATTTCGCTACGTGGGAAGGGTATGCCCAGACGTGGGTCCCGTGCTCACTACGCCACTGGAGTCAAGCTATCCTGGCTGATGAAGGCTGATAGCCTGAAACCGGTCCTAGGATGCTTGATTCCGGTCCAGGTAAGACATGGCTTGGCAGTTCGGTCTGGACTGTTCCCATGAGGCACAGGGTCAAGACTGATTTGCATATGGCTATGTCTGAACTGGGGTGGAGTGGTGAAGCAAAATAACGATGGATTAAACCCAGTTCTGTGACTGGGGGTGAATGTTTGCCAATGTGCAGCATTCCGTCCATCATCTTGTGTGTTTTGCATTTCGCTCTAAGTGGGAAGGGTATGCCCAGACGTTGGTCCCGTGCTCACTACGCCACTGGAGTCAAGCTATCCTGGCTGATGAAGGCTGATAGCCTGAAACCGGTCCTAGGATGCTTGATTCCGGTCCAGGGAAGACATGGCTTGGCAGTTCGGTCTGGACTGTTCCCATGAGGCACAGGGTCAAGACTGATTTGCATATGGCTATGTCTGAACTGGGGTGGCGTGGTGAAGCAAAATAATGATGGATTAAACCCAGATCTGTGACTGGGGGTGAATGTTTGCCAATGTGCAGCATTCCGTCCATCATCTAGTGTGTTTTACATTTCGCCCTAAGTGGGAAGGGTATGCCCAGACGTGGGTCCGGTGCTCACTACGCCACTGGAGTCAAGCTATCCTGGCTGATGAAGGCTGATAGCCTGAAACCGGTCCTAGGATGTTTGATTCCGGTCCAGGGAAGACATGGCTTGGCAGTTCGGTCTGGACTGTTCCCATGAGGCACAGGGTCAAGACTGATTTGCATATGGCTATGTCTGAACTGGGGTGGCGTGGTGAAGCAAAATAATGATGGATTAAACCCAGATCTGTGACTGGGGGTGAATGTTTGCCAATGTGCAGCATTCCGTCCATCATCTAGTGTGTTTTACATTTCGCCCTAAGTGGGAAGGGTATGCCCAGACGTGGGTCCCATGCTCACTACGCCACTGGAGTCAAGCTATCCTGGCTGATGAAGGCTGATAGCCTGAAACCGGTCCTAGGATGCTTGATTCCGGTCCAGGGAAGACATGGCTTGGCAGTTCGGTCTGGACTGTTCCCATGAGGCACAGGGTCAAGACTGATTTGCATATGGCTATGTCTGAACTGGGGTGGTGTGGTGAAGCAAAATAACGATGGATTAAACCCAGATCTGTGACTGGGGGTGAATGTTTGCCAATGTGCAGCATTCCGTCCATCATCTTGTGTGTTTTGCATTTCGCCCTAAGTGGGAAGGGTATGCCCAGACGTGGGTCCCATGCTCACTACGCCACTGGAGTCAAGCTATCCTGGCTGATGAAGGTTGATAGCCTGAAACCGGTCCTAGGATGCTTGATTCCGGTCCAGGGAAGACATGGCTTGGCAGTTCGGTCTGGACTGTTCCCATGAGGCACAGGGTCAAGACTGATTTGCATATGGCTATGTCTGAACGGGGGTGGCGTGGTGAAGGAAAAATAACGATGGATTAAACCCAGATCTGTGACTGGGGGTGAATGTTTGCCAATGTGCAGCATTCCGTCCATCATCTTGTGTGTTTTGCATTTCGCCCTAAGTGGGAAGGGTATGCCCAGACATGGGTCCCGTGCTCACTACGCCACTGGAGTCAAGCTATCCTGGCTGATGAAGGCTGATAGCCTGAAACTGGTCCTAGGATGCTTGATTCCGGTCCAGGGAAGACATGGCTTGGCAGTTCGGTCTGGACTGTTCCCATGAGGCACAGGGTCAAGACTGATTTGCATATGGCTATGTCTGAACTGGGGTGGCGTGGTGAAGCAAAATAACGATGGATTAAACCCAGATCTGTGACTGGGGGTGAATGTTTGCCAATGTGCAGCATTCCGTCCATCATCTTGTGTGTTTTGCATTTCGCTCTAAGTGGGAAGGGTATGCCCAGACGTTGGTCCCGTGCTCACTACGCCACTGGAGTCAAGCTATCCAGGCTGATGAAGGCTGATAGCCTGAAACCGGTCCTAGGATGCTTGATTCCGGTCCAGGGAAGACATGGCTTGGCAGTTCGGTCTGGACTGTTCCCATGAGGCACAGGATCAAGACTGATTTGCATATGGCTATGTCTGAACTGGGGTGGCGTGGTGAAGCAAAATAACGATGGATTAAACCCAGATCTGTGACTGGGGGTGAATGTTTGCCAATGTGCAGCATTCCGTCCATCATCTTGTGTGTTTTGCATTTCGCTACGTGGGAAGGGTATGCCCAGACGTGGGTCCCGTGCTCACTACGCCACTGGAGTCAAGCTATCCTGGCTGATGAAGGCTGATAGCCTGAAACCGGTCCTAGGATGCTTGATTCCGGTCCAGGTAAGACATGGCTTGGCAGTTCGGTCTGGACTGTTCCCATGAGGCACAGGGTCAAGACTGATTTGCATATGGCTATGTCTGAACTGGGGTGGCGTGGTGAAGCAAAATAACGATGGATTAAACCCAGTTCTGTGACTGGGGGTGAATGTTTGCCAATGTGCAGCATTCCGTCCATCATCTCGTGTGTTTTGCATTTCGCTCTAAGTGGGAAGGGTATGCCCAGACATTGGTCCCGTGCTCACTACGCCACTGGAGTCAAGCTATCCTGGCTGATGAAGGCTGATAGCCTGAAACCGGTCCTAGGATGCTTGATTCCGGTCCAGGGAAGACATGGCTTGGCAGTTCGGTCTGGACTGTTCCCATGAGGCACAGGATCAAGACTGATTTGCATATGGCTATGTCTGAACTGGGGTGGCGTGGTGAAGCAAAATAACGATGGATTAAACCCAGATCTGTGACTGGGGGTGAATGTTTGCCAATGTGCAGCATTCCGTCCATCATCTTGTGTGTTTTGCATTTCGCTACGTGGGAAGGGTATGCCCAGACGTGGGTCCCGTGCTCACTACGCCACTGGAGTCAAGCTATCCTGGCTGATGAAGGCTGATAGCCTGAAACCGGTCCTAGGATGCTTGATTCCGGTCCAGGTAAGACATGGCTTGGCAGTTCGGTCTGGACTGTTCCCATGAGGCACAGGGTCAAGACTGATTTGCATATGGCTATGTCTGAACTGGGGTGGAGTGGTGAAGCAAAATAACGATGGATTAAACCCAGTTCTGTGACTGGGGGTGAATGTTTGCTAATGTGCAGCATTCCGTCCATCATCTTGTGTGTTTTGCATTTCGCCCTAAGTGGGAAGGGTATGCCCAGAAGTGGGTCCCGTGCTCACTACGCCACTGGAGTCAAGCTATCCTGGCTGATGAAGGCTGATAGCCTGAAACCGGTCCTAGGATGCTTGATTCCGGTCCAGGGAAGACATGGCTTGGCAGTTCGGTCTGGACTGTTCCCATGAGGCACAGGGTCAAGACTGATTTGCATATGGCTATGTCTGAACTGGGGTGGCGTGGTGAAGCAAAATAACGATGGATTAAACCCAGATCTGTGACTGGGGTGAATGTTTGCCAATGTGCAACATTCCGTCCATCATCTTGTGTGTTTTGCATTTCGCCCTAAGTTGGAAGGGTATGCCCAGATGTGGGTCCCGTGCTCACTACGCCACTGGAGTCAAGCTATCCTGGCTGATGAAGGCTGATAGCCTGAAACCGGTCCTAGGATGCTTGATTCCGGTCCAGGGAAGACATGGCTTGGCAGTTCGGTCTGGACTGTTCCCATGAGGCACAGGGTCTAGACTGATTTGCATATGGCTATGTCTGAACTGGGGTGGCGTGGTGAAGCAAAATAACGATGGATTAAACCCAGATCTGTGACTGGGGGTGAATGTTTGCCAATGTGCAGCATTCCGTCCATCATCTTGTGTGTTTTGCATTTTGCCCTAAGTGGGAAGGGTATGCCCAGACGTGGGTACCGTGCTCACTACGCCACTGGAGTCAAGCTATCCTGGCTGATGAAGGCTGATAGCCTGAAACCGGTCCTAGGATGCTTGATTCCGGTCCAGGGAAGACATGGCTTGGCAGTTCGGTCTGGACTGTTCCCATGAGGCACAGGGTCAAGACTGATTTGCATATGGCTATGTCTGAACTGGGGTGGCGTGGTGAAGCAAAATAACGATGGATTAAACCCAGATCTGTGACTGGGGGTGAATGTTTGCCAATGTGCAGCATTCCGTCCATCATCTTGTGTGTTTTGCATTTCGCCCTAAGTCTGAATGGTATGCACAGACGTGGGTCCCGTGCTCACTACGCCACTGGAGTCAAGCTATCCTGGCTGATGAAGGCTGATAGCCTGAAACCGGTCCTAGGATGCTTGATTCCGGTCCAGGGAAGACATGGCTTGGCAGTTCGGTCTGGACTGTTCCCATGAAGCACAGGGTCAAGACTGATTTGCATATGGCTATGTCTGAACTGGGGTGGCGTGGTGAAGCAAAATAACGATGGATTAAACCCAGATCTGTGACTGGAGGGTGAATGTTTGCCAATGTGCAGCATTCCGTCCATCATCTTGTGTGTTTTGTACTTTCTTCGCAACATTTTTTCCAAGATAGGTGAAAACTGATGAGGACGAGTGTTTTTGGTTTCCTGAGAAACTGTGGTGTGCATCCGCCCATGTCGGAATCCCCTCTTTTAGCTTAATGTAGGTGTTGACACCCATGCATCCGGTTGGATTGCTGCATATTTTCTGTCTAGCTTGACCATTTGGGACCTGTATGAAAAAAGTTCTGTTCTCACGCCCCCTTCCAAGCATTAACAGATCCAACAGGTGATTGCTGTCCCAGTGGCATCATGGAGAGGATGGCCATTGCTATGGTTGACTTGATGGGTGTTACATAGCGCCTTAAGTCTGATGTGAAACAAGTCTCCAATTGTGGGTTAGCAAGGGATATGGACCCTGGACCATCCGAGCAGCCGCGTCCTCGTTCAACTGGAGTTCCTGGTGCGGGAATCAGCCTCCGGCAAACCCAGAATCCAAGGGAGTAACAAATGCCCCTGCAGTCCCTGTGGTGTAGGGGGGCGGGCCTTCAGAGGGCCCCCACTCAGCCTAAGGGTTATTCATTTTTGTGACTTTTGGGAGTCTCAGGAGCCCTGCCGTGTTCTGTAGAGGGCCCCATCATTTCGCGTTACACCATTGGAAGAATCAATGCATCATTATAATCTAAGAGGAGATTGTGGAACATCTGACAATTGATTGACATGAAGAAGAAAGAAGGAAATGTAGCTATCCTGCACACTCACCTTTGGGGACAGAGAAGGGACAAAAGCCATGCTGACACCTAGATTTTTACAGCTGGCTCTTGAACTGGACAGACACTGAGAAAATCCAGCTAGACCTCAGGATTATAGAGCGCCCCAGAACTACCTAGGTGATATAGACGAATATAATACTGAAGGAAATATATCCTTGCATGGAAATGTTTGTTAATGATATTAGAGCAGATAGCGCTCACAGTCTAAATTTCCTGAGTGTACGTTACCCACATCTTAGTTTCTCTACTCTACTGTGTATGAAGTCAGCCAAACACCAACTCGATTTACAGATGTTGCCAGATGTGCACTAAAACTGATGCTACTGTTTAATACAGTAGGAGCCAGGTTCAGAGTCTGGTGGAGTGAGATCTCCGTGGAGGTACCACCAGTGCTTTAAATGGGCCGGTACTCACCGGTACTGAGTACCGGCACTTCTAAATTTCCGGAGCTTGAGTACCGGAACTTCTCTTTGTCCAAAGAGAGTACCGGTACTCATGGGGCGGTAAGCCAAGCTCAGTGAAATTGGCATTTACAAAAAGAAGCGCATCACAGCTGACAACGAGTGGGTCCGTTTTCGTGAAGCACTCTGATCGAGTGCTAATCTCCCCTTACAATGTGTGAATTGAGCGGGGCCCGTAGGCATTCATTCAGAGCTGGCAGGAAGTTTGGGAGGGGTCCCACTCACACTGTGATTACTGATACAGTGTTTACTCAGGCTCTGTGGAGTCAATAGCACAGTAGGTGTGTGGGCAGGGCCTGCTAACAGGCATATCTCCTGACTCTCGGGAAATTGAAGAGAAGGCTTCCTGCTGGCATAGCAGAGTACAGCAGCACTCGTTTGGAGGCAGAGCGAGGAGGAAGGTGGTGACAGTGACTCTGTAGCAGAGCTGATGGGAATCAGGGTTTAGAAATGTAGGCAGCAGCTAATATAAGCGCTTCTAAAACACATGTACTAAATGCTCTGGGTGCATGCACGAATGTCCCTGCGCATGTTCTTGCATGAGTGAGTGTTGTCTGCAGTGTCCAGCAGTGCAGATATATAGTTTGAAGCCCGACAAGCCCTGTATTACCACACTTTGCCCATGAAGCTCACGTGAAAGGGTGCACTTGTAGCTAGTGCAAGGCCACTCTCTCTTCAGTGCAGATCAGCTTTCTCAGCAGTGTTTCAACACAATTGTATTTTGTTTTTTACAGGCCGTTTTCTCTTGGGTTAATGGAGGGGCTCTGGGAAGGGTAGAGGTGGGTGAACCAACAAATTAACAAGGAGAACCCAGTCAGAGCTGAACCAGGAAGTCTGGCTTGGCCTTAAAAGCTCATACATAAGTCGAGCCCTGAAAACATTACCATTGAAATAAAAGTGTATTTTTTCATGTGGAAGTTTTTCACCTTGGTGCATAAACTTATATCACAGCATTGAGAGGTGTTTGTGCTCCCACCATGAGGACAATGCCATTAGTGATCTAGGAAGCAAGTCACTATTCAGGTGTATATCGTATATGGCCTATTTTCTTTTCATGAATTAAGCAACATTATAGTGTATTAAATCTAACACAAGATGTGATTGTACAGCACACATCAGGAACTTGTGCATTTGAATATATCATATGCGCTAACAAAGAAAATGGAGGCTTGGTGAGATAAAATATTTGTCTGCGATCACACAGTTTGGTCATGTGGGGAAGCTGGGATTGATCCCAGGATTTCTGCTATCACATTGTGCAATTCAGCCTCTAGATGGCTTTATCTTTCTTTCTTTCTCTCCTGTATTGCAATTAAGGTCACTATTTTGTCTTTATTCTTTGCACATGAGATTAGAGTTTGGTTAGCAGGCACATGCACTATCACAGTTCAGTTCATTTTTAGCTTGGGGGTGCAAGAGGACCTGGAACTGAGCCAGACCCAGGTATCCTAGCTCAAGCTTTCAGCGGCTTGCCCGACTCCAGAAAGAGGGAATCAGACTTTACAGCAGGTAAGGAGCTTTGAGGCAAAGCTGTGCTGCCTTGGAGGGGCTGTGTGATGTCTGCTAAGTGGCAATGAGATAAGAGGGTTAACCATAGTTAAACCTTTCCAAAAAATGTTAAGGAAAATATCTTGTTCAAGTCATATGTGATCTAGGTGTGAGAAGCCCACTTTAATAATAAATGTATCCATTTGTACGTATAAGGGAAAAGGAATAATCAAAATATACCAGAAATGCTTTCGTATCATTATGCACATCTGCACACCAATGAAATCTCAATCACATTAAATGTGTGCCCCTGGCCGGATCCCTTTACACTGCCCATAGCCCCGCCCCAAAGCCCCACCCCAAGCCCTGCCCCCTCGTCCACATCTCAATTTCGGGAGTACCTGCACTTATTTTTTTCCATTTAAAGCACTGGGTACCACCCACCAGATCCTGCGTTCGCCTGGTGCGGATTAACACCCGGTATATCCTCCTATGTTTCCGCACACACATTTGTCCTACAGGAAGGAATTTAGTTATTGTGGGTCCCAGGGGTTATTCCCCATTCTGGCCGTATAAAAGTGGGATTTCTTGGTTAATGAGGAGGGAATAATTACCAGAATCGGCAATTCCCTGTCTTCCTGTGTCCCCTGGACCATGCAGCTTGGAATCGGAGGCTTAGCTACTGTCTCTATTTCCCATCCCCCAAATCCCTTCATAATTCAAAAGTGTCATTGAGGCTCCTCGGCGATCTGGGGCCTTGTTAGGATGCTGTTCTACGCCCGTGGCCAGGGCTAGAAGGGGGGCACGCACACACTTCGTCCTCTCTGTGCCTACACTTACTCAACAATTCTACAGGTTGGTGCATTGTGTCATGTCTGCAGCTCATGTACTAATTTGTATCGTTAGCGATTACAATATGCCCACAATATGATTACAATACTGATTACAACATGCCCACAAAACGCAGATGCAAAAGTGCGCATCCCCTGGTCTGCTTCAGTGCAAGATGCCAACATTTGTGGGTGTGCAAACTTCTGGTTGCACTGTTTTCACAATTACAGTTTGCACATCTAGGAATGGGGAATTATGCGCAATTTATAAATGATTCCCACCATTACTGGTTGTGAAAATTGACATGTTTATCAATCTGCTTTTCTGCAATTTATGGCAGGTTTTCCATTATTCAAGTCGGGGAGACAAACTCCTGAGTCCAGCACAGTTTGTGTCTTGATTTATAATCCTGGTTTTGGACACAAATGAGCATTTGCACCCAAAATTGAATTTATGGCCCAATCGAACTACATTGCATGGTATATGTACTGTACATTGAAAACGATTGCGTGCCCCTTCTGCGCCCATGCAAGGGCTCAGAATGGGATATTGACACAACCCATGTGTTTTCTATCCCTATATGTTTAAAATGGTTTGCAGTTCGATATCCAGCATCTATACGTTAGCCGCTCTCAGAGATTTATTCTTTGTGTCATTATCCAGTTTGGCTGGTGAGTAAGCATTGCACAGCTCAGACCACAACATCTGGCACAGACTCATGATTAGACACACATCTGGATTCTATACATACACACGCTCCCTATATATGGCCACTGACTCAGGCATGCAACCTCACAACATCTGGGATTGGTCTGGTAGCTCTAAAACTGCCAACAAAGCATATATTTGTGAGGTATTTGCCAGTCCCCAAGTTTGGCTTCGAAAAACCCAAACGTTAAAGTGCGATGTTTGTATGAAGGAACATAACCAACTTGAATTGCAAATTGAAATAAAATAACATTTTGAATTTCGTTGTGTGATTTAATGTGGCACGTAAGACAGTGTGCCTCCTAAATAAAGAGTAGGGAATATCGTGCAACCTTAATGTCGATGGTATGCAGTGCTTAATTTGTAAAAAACGAAGTGCCAGGGGTCTCCTCAGGAGGACACTGCAGCTTGCACCACCCATTGCCCCTGCCAGCTTTGCCAATGACAGCACCAACACTACTGCTAACCATCGCATTCATACAAGAGTGAAAATTCAAACTATTCCAGGCCTCCAAAGCTATGAGAGTGGCTCGGGCAGCAGGTATTAGTGCTTTTAAATGAATGTTTATTGAATTAATTAACAACTCTTGTGCACTCATCCTTAATTTAGACGGACAGTGCCACCTTGTCCTCCTCCACCTGCAGGCTCCTGCCTGCGCCTCATCCCTGGTGGTCTAGTGGTAGAGTGTCACTGCTCTGCTGCTGGGCTGGCCCTCTGTCTCTTTTTTCAGATTTTTCATATTTTTGCTTTTTTTCCCTGCTTTTGCCTTTTCTTCCCTTTTCTCATCGCCCTCGCCCCTTCGATCCTCTGCGGTCCTGCCCCCCTCCAGAGACCCTTCCCCGGTCCAGCCCCCGCAGCGCTACTTAATGGCGTCACTGCTCTGCTGCTGGGCTGCCCCTCTGTCTCTCTTTTCTGCTTTTTCTGCTTTCTGCCTTTATTTCTGCTTTTTCCCCCTGCTTTTTCCTTTTCTTCCCTTTTTTTGCCGCCCTTTTCCCTGCCCCCTCCAGTGGTCCTTCCCGCTCCTGCGTTCCCTGCTTCCCAAGTGTCCAGCCCCCCCCCCACAGCACTACTTAATGGTGGCCGCTGTGCAGCTGCACCAAAGGCTGCGCCCGTACCCGCCTGGACCGTGCCCAGCACCAGGGACCCTGGTTTCCTGGACCTTCCACCACTATGATGCCAGCACCCTCCTCGCCTTCAACTCAGGATGCCATGCCGCCTGCCACATCGCATCGCCGAAGGAGACCCAAGGACCCTTTTCCTGCCGGAACTGCAGCTACACCTTCACCCACACCAATAATATGCCAGATCCTCTTGCCGCCCAGCCGACCAACAGCACACCCAATTGGCTCAACTGCATCCTCCTCAACATGCGATCCCTCCACAAACATGCCACAGAAATCTGGGCCTCTCCTAACATCACCTTCTTCACGGAAACCTGTACCAACCCCTGTTCTGGACTGGACATCACCACCGCCATCCCCGATGGCTGCAAATCTAAAAGACCAGGAGGAGGCATCGCCATCATCCACAAGAACACCCTTCGACTTACCACTCACTCTAACGACCCAACGACAACCATGTAACACCTCCACTTCCAGATCCAGACCAACCCCAACACCACCTTCCGTGATACCCTAGTCTACAGGCCCCCGAGCCTGCGCCCACCCTTCACCGACGACAACGTAGACGTCATCGCACCCCAGGTTCTCACATCTACCAATTACATCCTACTCGGAGACCTCAACTTCCACCTGGACAACCCCAGCGACCAGAGCACCACCTCCGTACTGGAGAACCTCGCCAACATCGGACCCAAGCAGCTAGTCACTGCACCGACCAACATAGCCAGACACACACTTGACCCCGTTTTCTCCACCAGCGGGAACATCACCTACAGCCATACCACCAAACTCGTCTGGACCGACCACCACTGCGTGCATTTTACCACGCCCACCATACACCACCACCCTCATCGCCCCCCCTGTCGTAGCTGGAACTAGGCCACCGAAGAACTTCTCGTCGACTTCCTCAGCATGACCACTCCACCAAAACCAAACAGACGCCAACACCGCAGCACGCAACCTTCACCAATGGATCTCCAACTGCGCCGACACTCTGGGGCTCTCAAGAAGACACCAGGCAAGCAACACTCCAAGAAAGCCAGCTGGTAAACTCCTGCCTCCACGAGTCCAGACGTTCCTGCAGACGACTCGAGAAGAGATGGAGGAACAACAAAACTCCGGAAACCCACGCAACCTTCAAATCCGCCGTCAACGCACACCACCTTCTCCTCAAAATACAAAGAAAACGGCCTTCCAAGACAGAATTAACGCCAACCCCCTCAACAGCAAAGAACTCTTCGCCATTGTTAAGGAGTTTACCAGGCCCAACAGTGAGACCACAAACATCTCACCCTCCCAAGACAAACTCAGCACCTTCTTCCACCACAAAATCAGGCAGATCTACTACAGCTTCAACACTCAAGACCCTGCTACAACGCCCGCCACCACCGCACGCAACAACGCTGCACCCCAACAGATCGTACTCAACTGGACTCCGCTCACCACAGACAACACATTCAAGACAATGAAGACCATCCACTCATGAGCCCCATCGGATCCCTGCTGGTACCACATCTTCTATAGAGCAGATGCCTCCCTCGCCCCGAGCTACATTGCACCATCAACTGCTCCATCGAAACTGCCACCTTCCCCAATGACTGGAAAAATGCCAAGATCAACCCCCTGCTGAAGAAGCCATCTGCCGACCCGACCGACCTCAAGAACTTCAGACCCATCTACCTCCTCTCCTTCCCAGCCAAGGTCATCAAGAAGGCCTTCAATGCCGAACTCTCTGAGTTCATCGTAGAGAACCACGTCCTGAACACCTCCCCATCCGGCTTCTGAAGCAACCACAGCACCAAGACCGCACTCCTCACCGCCACCGCCGACATTCGCTCCCCCCTTGACCAGGGTGAAACCGCAGCCCTCATCCTACTGGACCTCTCGGCTGCCTTCGACACCGTCTCACACCGCACCCTAATCATGAGACTCCACGACGCCGGCATCCGCGACAAGGCACTGGACTGGATCCACTCTTTCCTAACTGGCCAAACACAGCGAGTCAGACTACCCCTGTTCCTCTCAGAACCTACAGAGATCAGCTGTGGAGTGCCCTAGGGCTCCTCCCTGAGCCCCACCCTCTTCAACGTCTACATGGCCCCCCTCGCAGCCATTGTCAGAAACCACTGACACCCAGCTGATCCTTTTCCTCACCAACGAACCCACAGCCGCCAGAATCAACTTTCACAGCGGATTGAAGGCCATTGCTACCTGGATGAAAGACAGCTGCCTTAAGCTCAACTCGGACAAGACCGAAGTACTCATCCTGGGACCCACCCCCTCAGCGTGGGAAGACTCCTGGTGGCCTGCCACGTTAGTAACCCCTCCCACCCCCACGGACCATGCAGGAAACCTCAGCATCATACTGGACTCCTCGCTCACAATGAACCACCAAATCAGCACAGTATCTTCATCCTGCTTCCAAACGCTTCACCTGCTTTGAAAGACATTCAGATGGATCCCCACAGAATCCAGGAAGATGGTCACCCACGCACTCATCACCAACAGACTTGACTATGGCAACGCACTCTACGCTGGCGTCACCCTGAAACAGCTCAGGAAACTACAGTATGTTCAAAACGCCACAGCCAGATTGGTCCTCGACATTCCCCGCCGCAGCCACATAACACAACACCTCCGACAACTCCACTGGCTCCCAACCAACAAGAGAATCACCTTCAAGCTCTCACACATGCCTACAAAACTCTCCATGACACAGGACCAGAATATCTGAACCACCGCCTCGCATTCCACATACCTGCCAGATAACTCCACCCCGCCCAACTTGCCCTGGCCTCCGTCCCAGGGATCCGCAAGACCAGAATCGGAGAAAGATCCTTCTCCTGCCTCGCTCCCAAGAACTGGAACACCCTGCCTCTCCACCTCAGGCAATCCCCATCGCTGACCCAATTCAGGAAGGACCTCAAGATCTGGCTCTTTGACTGAACCTGCACGCTAGGACGGATCAGCAGCCCCCGCCTCAGCGTCTAGAGACCCTCACAGGTGAGTAGCCACATTATACAAACTCCTGATTGATTGATTGATTGATTGATGTGGCAGACTGTTATAAGTACCGGTGTTGGCAATTAAGTGTCCGTGCCGAGCACCAGAAACCACCGGCTCAAATTAAGCACGGAAGGTATGTATGTATCTATTCTCCATACCTAACTTCACACATATGAACATTGATGATGTATATACCATCAAGTGACATAGACGTGGAGTTAACAATAGTAAATCTGTACTTCCTTCTGCACTTCACTTTCCATATTTTGTCCCTCGATATTTTGTCTACAATGTTATGACACCATGATATTCCTATACTCATTATTCTGTGGTACAGTCACACCCGACATGAGTCCCCAATGTGAATGTGATGATGCTTTCAACATAACACACTCATTGCTCACTTTTTCCATTTACACAGCAATTCCTTATTGAGATGCTGTTATCAGGGGCATAGTATGGGTTGCACAGAAAATCATATGCAAACTTATTGAGTCCTAAAAATCGTTTACAAACATATCGCCACTTTGGGTGTAGATTTCCTATTTTTAACTCCAATTGGGCTATATTTCTGTAAACAATATTCATGTCAGACGATATTCTAACAACATCATTCTGGTACCATACACTGGAATATCGTGGCTGAGGGACCGAAGTGCAGGCAAAGATCCTTAACCGAGCTGAAGCTTTATGCATATGGTATTTACCTATAAAGCAAGCACGGAAGAACCTAATTAACTTCTTGGCGCTATTGCAGTCAAAGCATTATGCTGCAATGATGTTGGAAGCAGATTGTTGTTACTTTTTAATTGTTGTAGTTGCATGTATATAGTGTTTCATACTCCTGATTGGGTGTTTAAATACTTTCGTCAGGCACATGGCAAGCTACTACTTAGATTGTGCTTTAGTGAACGGGTGAGGACTTTGACATGTAGCCTTGGTGGGAAGTGTTTTGGTGTTGTGCGTGATGACTAGAGTGCTGCCACATATAGCTAATCTTGAGCATGCAATGAATCGAAAAAGGGGGAGACATAGGGGCACATGTACAAGGAAATGGCACAACGCAGCAGCAAATATTGCAGCACAGCGCCATTTAAAAAAAAGCAGGGATGCGCCGTATTTACAAGAATACAACGCACCCCTGTGTTTTCCCTTGCACTGGCACTATAAATACCTGCCTAGCACCAACACAGACACCCTTTGCAATTGTTACCTTCCTTTCCCTTCAATTGTAAAGCGCTCTGATATCCTTCGGGATAATGTTCGCGCTATATAAAACTTTATAAATAAATAAATAGTACAAGGGTGCCTGCATTGCAGGGATGATTGTTTATGTGCAGGAAGGTGTATCTTCCTGCACATAAACAATCAACAATGGCGATTTGCTCCTTCTATGTGTGCTGCATTGTGCAGCACACATAGAAGGAGCAAATCGCCATTATTTAATGATTGTTTTTGTGGAGGAAGGGACACCTTCATGCACATAAACAATCATTAATGGTGTTTTGCTCTTTCTATGTGTGCTGCAGAATGTATCAAACATAGAAAAAGCATAAACGAGGAGAAATAAAAGTATTTCTCCTCATTGCGCCATTCTAACGCCTGCTTTTTCATGGCATTAGTTTTTGGTGCTGCCTCAGATTTACAGATCCTTGTAAATCTGGGCCAGCGTCAAAAAGCAATGGGTGTTGAGGTGGAACGCCCACAGTAACTCCCATTGCACACCCCTTTCACACAGAAAACTGCATGAAAGGGGACCATATTTACAAAGCAGCTTTAAGCCACAAAAAGTGGCTTAACGCCACTTTGTAAATAGGGAGCAGGGCATTGCACCACCGGAACGTCGATAAAAGTGACATTCAGGTGGCACAATCCCCTTGTGAATGTGCTCCATAGACGGCTTAAGTGTTCATGGCATTGTTCTGAATGGGTGGTGGGGTGTGGATTTGCAAAGGTGGCCCATGTGGTAAGTGTTTTGGTGTTGTGCGAGAAGGGTACAGTGTTGGTCTTTTCATGTCAATGTGATTATTAGCTGTGCTGATGCATGGAGTGGAGTGATTGGAAGTGATTGATAGTTGCACTTTTGGTCAGGCTTACAAATCCAGAGGTAGGGTGGTTGATTCAAAGAGAGACTTCATACAGTACGTATGAGTACATATGTTGTTACAGACTCCACACTATTAGTTATATGATGATGATAGATCAAACATACAAGCATGAATTCAACAGCCTTTAGTGGAAGAAACACAAAATACAAATGGCCCAACACATTGTCTATATATTTGCCTCTGTTCACATATGTCAGGTGTAGGTAGGGAAAATTGCTGACAGTTGCGCTGCTCTCAATGGGCTGAGACAACTGTCACTGTGACCAAGCAGCCTCTTTGCGGACAGGTCACCAAGTCAGAGGTTTCTACTGGCAGAGCCAGCGGAGGCTCCACCGGTTGAAACCTGGAACTTTTCCTGACTCTAAAAAAGTGTGGGGGAACCACAGTTGTGGCTCTACCAATCTCTAAAGGAAGCCAAAGTTATAAAAGGTGACTTGAACTAATCTTTCTTAAGTGGGAAGCAACTAGTTGCCATTTTGTATGCCATAATATATACCACTTTGGAGTTTTTTGACTTTTTGAGGCCCTAACTTAGAATTTTGAGGAAACCGAAAATCCTCTAATTTCTGGAGAAGACTCTACACATGAAGTAGTATTTACTGGATGAATTTAATAGTATCCTTTTGTTGGGAGAAATTCAGCTGGTGGAGAGGGTGTGACGCAAAGGCCAGACCTGCCATCTTTGGAGCTGGGGATCCAGGTTCGAGTCTCTGCATTAGCTCAGCATCCTGTGATTCTGGCCAAATCACTTAGGGCCTGATTACGACCCTGGCGGATGGGATACTCCGTCACAAACGTGACATATATTCTGTCCACCGTATTACAATTTCCATAGGATATAATGGAATTGTAATTTGGTGGATGGGTTATCCGTGATATTTGTGGCGGAGTAACCCTGTCCGCCAAGATCATAATCAGGCCCTTAATCTCTCCCTGCCTACGGACAGTGCCTGGATACCCTCACGGATGATTAGCTGCGTTCTACAAATCCAAGTATTATTATTATTATTATTATTCTACTTCATATTTAAAGTATGCTCCTGAATATTTTCAGCTCCCTCCAAACTCTAAATGATGTCTGTGAAATCGAACACGTAGTCCACGTGATGATTTTAAGAATATATTTATTACGAAGTATAGGATACAAAGACCCCATCCACAGATGGAGCACCAAAGCAAGCAACTGCTCCCAACCAAGTCTTCCGTTGTTCTCCTGTACCTCGAGCTTGGTTGCCACATGACGCATCACTCCTAGGTTACAGAACCAGCTGTCCAGGTGGTTCTATAACCTAGGATACAACAAGGTCCTTAGCTATGTTTTAGTGATTGGCGAATGCTGGGCATCAGCCAAAATGAGGCTGATGCCCCATCCATACTTGAGTGTCTACATAGCTAAACACTCAGGGTAGGGTGGAGGGGAAATTAACCTCCCGCATCTGCCAAGCTATAAATTGATGCCCTGTCTCTTCAGTGTATGCAGACATGTTGTCACAGATTTATTTTGATGCAATAAAGCTGACAGTTCACCAGGAAGCGACCAACCATAGGCTGTGTTTTTTAGCAGAGACCAAGGGCATGTGTTTCTAGAGAATTTTCACTGGCAAAAAGAAGACTTAACTGCATCGTGTAGACTGAAGTCAGTGTACCACTTGGCTTTTAGGTTCCTCGCCTGAAAACATTGGGAGGGAGTATGATGGGTGTCTGACTAGTCATGCACTTTGAAATGGGATTTTTTTTTTAAACTATAGAAACATTACAAAGCTTAAAGCTCTGGTAGTTTTATGTTGCCTTAGTGACAGCAAGGGGTAACAGGATGACTGCCACTGATCAACCCTTAATCAGCAGCCACCACCAATCCCCTTCCTCTAAGCCTCCCTCCCTCAAGCAAGCAAAGTTTCCCCGCTCGTCTGGCCTCCTACTACCACAGGAATCTTGCTGCAATGCCACCCGCCTAAAACCTAGGTGGACACTCCATGGCCCACTCCCTGCAGGATTTTATGCTGCTTTCTTTCTGTTCATTGCTTGCTTGCGATCCTGGAATGGTACATCAGTGGCCTGCTTTTTCTCCATTTCCTGCTCCAAGATGTCTCTCTAATGAACTTTCTGCAGCAGGAAATCTAGGTAGGGGAGGTGTGCTCGAGTCCAACCCCCTTCCCCCCGTACTTCCAGAGTGGATGAGGGAAACTCTGGAAGTTTTGGCTTTCTTCACAAAGGCACACATTTCCCTGAATACACCCACCGCTGTGGACATTATAAGAATTCCACCCACCCTTATTTAGAATTAGTATTTTTGTTTTGGAGTCATTTATATTGAGGGTATTTTGCCCCGTCCAGGACTATATTGCATTGAGGCACTTAGTGATATTTGAGTCTCATGCTCTATGAGCATTCCAATATGATTGTAACATTTTTAGAGACGGGGTTCAGACCTAAGTTGCCATGTTCAGGTGATGTTGTGGCCCATCTAGGCACACACTGCTGGGAGGTCTAGTGATTTGAGGATGGTCAAGGATCCATTGCCTGGAGATGAATAATGCATGACATCATGATTTGAGTCTACTTTCTTTAATATGGATTGGGTGAAATATGTATCTTTTTAATGCTGTGGGGCTCCTTGTGTGCCTGAAGATGAGCTGTGCCAACATTTTCATGGATTTTATAGCTCTATAGAAGGTCTACAGCAAGGCAGCAATGACAGAGCTCACCTCTTCTTTGATTGTTTTTTATTACAATACAATGTTAAAAGAAATAATGAAATAATTATTACTTCGTCCTGAAGGCAAAATGCATGAGATTCACCACAAGAAATGTTGCACCAACATCTCTTGGCCACTTGTATTGGACAAGAAGCGACAAAGGGCTTGGTTTATGAAAAATCAAATTTACTGATACCTAATTTGTGACTCATACCGAATGAATGAATGAGATATTTATAAAGCGCAAACTCCTGCCCAAGGACGTCTTGGCGCTATAAAAATGGGTACAGCTACAAAATTGGTAGCCCTTGCAGATACTCTGATATCACCTAATCCTTAGAGAAGAGTCAGGTTTTCAAGGCCTTTCTAAAAATAGATAGTGAGGGAGCAGCTTTGAGTTCCAAAGGTAGGCTATTCCAGAACAGAGCTATAGTCCTGAAAAAGCTCTTCCCACCCCAGGTTGTTCTCCTGAAGGGAGGGACTACAAGGTTCATAGCTGAACCTGATCGTAGCTTCCTCCCTGGGATATACCATTTGAGCGTGTCCTTGAACCGAGCTGGCCCGGGTCCCTGCAATGATTTATAGGCCAAGCAGAATGCCTTGAACCTAGCACATTGTTTGACTGGGAGCCAATTAAGTTTCCTGATGGCTCCTCTGACTCAAATTTAGGGATTTTAAAAAGAAAACGAGCTGCAGCATTCTGCAATGTCTGAAGCTTATTCAGAGATCCTGATGAGAGATTGAGATATAAGCTATTACAGATGATTACTGTTTTCAAAAGATCTGATGGCAAAAAATGTAAAACAATTTTTACGAGCCTCGGAGAGCAAAATGAGGCAGATGTAACTTTATTCACTTGATCTTTAAGCTTCAGTTCTTTATCAAGCAAAACCCTAGGGGGCATATTTACAAGGGCATTATCGCCGCTTTAGATGCACCTTTTTGCCGCTAAAGCGGCGATAATTTCATCGCCCTATTAACAAGGTGGCGCTAACATGCATTAGCGCATGTTAGCAGCCGTTTTGGTATCGCCTCGCTTCGCATCGCTAATGAGATGCAAAGTAGGCGTACCTTTCAGGGAACAACATGAAAATATTCGCTAACCGCACATCGCGGTATTTACAAGCCGGGCCAGTACTCGCGTAGGGAAGAAAAAAGCCACGCTAACCACGGATATCGGGGAAAACTAACGTCTACAAATATTTCGACTTAGCCATGTGCATAATGGGAGGTGGATTGTAAGGTTACATCCACCTCTCCCTATTAACAACATGTCCATCAGCGCAGTTGTAATATCGCTGGTTTTCAGGCAATATTGATGAAAATCGCCGTATATCGCCGGATTTCACATCGCCTGTTTGGAAATCGTTGCAAATACGCCGCTAACACGGCGATGTGAACCGCCGATATACGGCGATATTCAAAATCGCGCTAAGTGCGATTGGCGATGTTCAACGCGAATCGTTGATAATATGCCCCTAGGTTTTTCACTTAAGTTACAGGTTCTGGGAGGGAGCCTAATTCAGGAGGCCACCATTCCGGCGTCCAAAATGATGGATTATTGCCAAAAAGGATAACCTCAGATTTCGCAGAGTTCAGCTTGGGGCAATTGCTGTCCATCCAATTACTCACATCGCTCATGCAGGTTCTAAAGGCATGCCCCGAGTTGTTCTCATGTTTTGCCAGTGACACCACAATTTGAGTGTCATCTGCGTAGGAAACTAAGGAAAAACCGGATTTTTTAATAAGTTTAGCCAGCGGCGTGACATAAAGATTGAACAATGTCGGGCTCAATGTGGAGCCCTGTGGGACACTGCAAGGCAAAGAGAAGGGCCTGGATATAAATGTACCCAATGCCACTTTTTGTTGTCTGTTTGCTAGAGAGGATTGAAGGAGACCAAATGCGGTATCCTCTATCCCCAGATTCTGCATACGATCAACCAGGATATCGTGATTGACCGTATCGAACGCCGCGGAGAGGTCCAACAGAATCAGGGCCGAAGTCCCTCCACAGTCAAGCGTTTCACTGATTTCCACGGTGGCTACCACCAAGGCAGATTCTGTACTATGGCTTTTCCTGAACCCAAATTGGGTGTCATCCAACAGACAGATTTCTTCAATATACTCCAATAGCTGTTCATTCATTACTTTCTCTACCAATTTAGCTGCAAAGGGGAGTCTGGAAATAGGACAATAATTATTCAAGTCCAAAGCATTGAGATTGTCCTTTTTAAGAAGAGGCAGAACAGAGGCAGATTTCCAATGCACAGGGAAAGCACCCTCCGAGATCATTATATTGAAAATGTGCGCAAGATGTTGTGCCAATGGAATCATATGCATTATTTTTGGAGGACGGGGTCTTGCGGAGCACCAGATTTAATTAATGGAATTAAATTCATAAGCTGTTCTTCAGATGGTACCTTAAAAGCTGAGAACCTGGATTGACCTGTTGCTGCATTCGGGATTTGCATCTCTGGCTGTATGGGTGTCCTGCCTGCGTAGAATTTGTTAAAGATGTTTGCTACTTTCTCTTGAAAAACGCAGGCAAGAGCATCACAAAAATTTTGTTTGGTTACCGCAGGGTTGGAATTAACTAGTACTACCAATTTTTTTATGACTTGAAAAAGGGTTTTATTCATGTCACATGCTAGTTTTATCTGCTGAGAGCAGTAGAGAGTTTTAGTAGCTAGAATACGTTTTTTATGATCGGCTAATTTAATTTTATAGGTTATTCTTTCTTCAGACTCATTGTTTTTCCTCCCCGTCTGTTCTTGCCTACGGCAATCTCATCTTGATGTCTTAAGGGTCTCATTATACCACAGCTGGGAAGCTTTCATTGTCATGGTTTTTAATTTGTCGGGTGCTAGAGTGTCCAAAGCAGAGCTTAACCAAAACGAAAAGTTTTCAACACTCTGTTCTAAGTTATGGGCTGGTTGCCAAGATGAGGTTGTAAGAATGGCTTCCAGCTCAACCGGCTGAATTTTATGCCAGGCTCTACCTGGAGTTTGTTGAACTAAACATCTGTGCGATGGTATCTTCTGAACCTTTAGCTGACAATTAACTGCCCAGTGGTTAGACCATGTGAGAGGAAGAGAAGGAAGTATGTTAATAGATGGATAATTGGAAAAAAATCCATCTAACATATGTCCAGCCCTGTGTATCAGACCTCTAGATATTAGAGATAATCCAAGCCCATTCATAGTGTCGATCAGCTTTGTGGAATCTGAATCAGTCTCATTTTCCAAATGGGAGTTAAAATCACCCAGCACTGAGAAGTTGGAATTGAGGATGGATGATTCGAGGATCGCACTGAGCTTATCCACAAAGCTGCATCTAGGTCCCGGTGGGCGGTAGATTAACAAGCCCTTGAAGGGCTGCATGTTGGACAATTGCACCGAGAATACTAAGGCCTCAAAGTCAGGAGATGTTGAAGGCTCAAAGGTAGCTTTAAAATGATTTCAATAAAAAACAGCCAGCCAGCCCACCTCCTTTTCTAGGTCTCGCCTGGTGTTGCAGCGCGCATGCGCTGCTCGCTCTGCGAGGGCTTCTTGGAATTAATACGGTTTTAGAAGTCGTGTCTCTGCTCCGCCTGTAATTTTCATTGGCGAGCGTCGTTTGTCGTCAGTGATTATGCTGAACATAGTTTGTTGATTGCACCGGAGGGTTCTTAGTCCCTCCCGGTTGCCATCCTGTCCACTTTTGGCCATGCCCACCCGGACTGGATGTTTTACTGGCGGCGTGAGACGGTGGGTTTTATATTAACTTTCGGCACTTTTTTTTTACTATTGCATGCGTCTTGCGTGTGGGATTCATTTCCTACTATTGGATGACGTTTACCTGAATGTTTTCTCCATATCGGTTAAGTTATTTAAAATATTCTTACTATAGGCTTGAGGCGCGTGGGGCAATAGTGTTACTATAGGCTTGAGGCGCGTGGGGCTTGTGGCGTTTAAAAAAAAAAAAATTATGCGTCTTGCGTGTGGGATGCACTAGGCTTGAGGCGCGTGGGGCTTGTGCTGATTGGCGCGTGGGGCAATATTGTTACTATAGGCTTGGGCGCGTTGGGCTTGTGTCGTTTTTTTTTTTTTTTAATATTGCATGCGTCTTGCGTGTGGGATGCATTAGGCTTAAGGCGCGTGGGGCTTGTGGCGTTTGTTTTTTTTCATATTGCATGCGTCTTGCGTGTGGGATGCACTAGGCTTGAGGCGCGTGGGGCTTGTGCCGAGTTTTTTTTTAAATATTGCATTTCTCTTGCGTGTGGGATGCACTAGGCTCGAGGCGCGTGCCGATTTCTTTTTTAAAATATTGCATTTGTCTTGTGTGTGGGATGCACTAGGCTCGAGGCGCGTGGGGCTTGTGCCGATTTCTTTTTTTAATATGCCATTTGTCTTGCGTGTGGGATGCACTAGGCTCGAGGCGCGTGGGGCTTGTGCCGATTTCTTTTTTTAATATGCCATTCGTCTTGCGTGTGGGGTGCACTAGGCTCGAGGCGCGTGGGACTTGTGCCGATTTCTTTTTTTAATATGCCATTCGTCTTGCGTGTGGGATGCACTAGGCTCGAGGCGGTGCCGATTTCTTTTTTTAAATATTGCATTCGTCTTGCGTGTGGGATGCACTAGGCTCGAGGCGCGTGGGGCTTTTGCCGATTTCTTTTTTTAATATGCCATTCGTCTTGCGTGATATCTATGCAAATATATATGCATATACTTATATATGCAATCATAGATATGCGATTATATAAACATGTTTGTCGTAAATGTATGCTTAGGTAATATGGTATATATCAAAAACAAGGGGAGAGCAAGGGAAAGAGAGGGTGCATCCGGATCCCCTGTATAATGAGTTTTAATCAACTATGGACGAACCCTGACTATGTGAGGCACCATCACTGGGAGGCAGTGTTAGAACCCACTAGGTTGGTAAAAAGACCCCTCACACACCAACCTGGTTGGTGTCATGCTTCATCATTGGGGTCCCAACCAGGTGGCCGAATGCCCCTGGTTGTGCTGCGACGCCTGATTACAGCGGAGCTGGTGTAGTGCAAAAGTGTGATGTGAATTAAAATATCTCTGAGAATCCTTGCCTGATTTGTATTTATTTTATGGCGGCTCAGGATATCATTAAAAATAAGTGATGCAACTAGGAAAGAATTAATTATCTTATAGTTGACTATGTGTTGGGTCTACATGTTTCAGCCCGCACAGAGGAGTAAGAGGGCTTCGTCAGGACCGTGCTGGTAACGTGAGTGGCAAAAGAGGTGCCACGTGAAAAGTGCTAAGAAAATAGTACCTACACACGCGCTAAGGTGTGTGGACTGTGTGTCAACGTACTTACGGACACGTATATAGTATAAAACCTGTGGATAAAAACACATACATACATACATAATTATGACGGACACATAAGCAACATAAAATGCAATCTTAGGTGCTATGGACCAGGCAGGTCCTTTGTAGGACCATAGCACCTAAGATTGCATTTTATGTTGCTTATGTGTCCGTCATAATTATGTATGTATGTATGTGTTTTTATCCACAGGTTTTATACTATATACGTGTCCGTAAGTACGTTGACACACAGTCCACACACCTTAGCGCGTGTGTAGGTACTATTTTCTTAGCACTTTTTCACGTGGCACCTCTTTTTTGCCACTCACGTTACCAGCACGGTCCTGACGAAAGCCCCTCTTACTCCTCTGTGCGGGCTGAAACATGTAGACCCAACACATAGTCAACTATAAGATAATTAATTCTTTCCTAGTTGCATCACTTATTTTTAATGATATCCTGAGCCGCCATAAAATAAATACAAATCAGGCAAGGATTCTCAGAGATATTTTTAATTCACATCACACTTTTGCACTACACCAGCTTTGCTGTAATCAGGCGTCGCAGCACAACCAGGGGGCATTCGGCCACCTGGTTGGGACCCCAATGATGAAGCATGACACCAACCAGGTTGGTGTGTGAGGGGTCTTTTTACCAACCTAGTGGGTTCTAACACTGCCTCCCAAATATGGTATATATACCTACACTATACTAATAACAGCTCATATTACACTACCAACAACAGCACAACAACCAACTCACTACTCTAAACCTCATCACTAACAGTCCTTCTGCATAACACTACTCTTCTCCTACACCAACTCCTACAATCACCCTCACAGTGCTCTTCTGCACTTCTCTACTTCCTTATACCTAATGATAATAAAATCATCTTACCTTGCTTCAACCTCACACTATTCTTCTACATCTCACACTGCTTTCATATCACACCTACTGCTCTTCTACTACTCTATCCTTCCTTATGCATTATACTGCTGTCCACACTTATCAACATTCCAAACAACACTAAACTCCTCCACACTTTCTTCCTTCTCCCTATTAACTCTACCCCCACACCTTTCCTCTGCATCATACTATTCTACTCCTCACTATACTACATTCACCCTAATGAAATTCTTCTCATCATTCTCCTTCCAAAATCTTAAACACTGCTCCTCTCCTACTAAAGTATGCTTTAAACTACTACACATCTAAAAAATACAATTCTAACAACATAAAATCTCAACATATCACAAACAGACACTAATAAATACAAAACTAGAAAACAATACCATTTACAAAACAAATTGCTTTAACTTAAACAAAGGCGAGACCTATTGCATTTCCAATGCTTGTTTGTTTGCCTGTCAAGCTGATAGACAGCGTATACTGGGGGAGTAGCCGCGATAATTTCTGGGCCTGAGTTCGAAACTGCCCATATTTCGGTTAGGAACACAATATCTGCGTGCTGCACCTGAACTAAATCGTAAAACTCTAAATGGTGCTTCACTAAGGACCTAGTATTTAAAAGCATACAAGTAATATTTGTGTATGTAAAACCGGCCTTTTTTTTTGCTCTGCTGATCAGATATTTCAGTTTGTACTAAATTTATTACTGGTTTGGATCTGAAGCATCTAAAATGTGTATGATTAGGACCAATATGGTGACGAGAGATCAAGGAAGAAGCATTAGGCATATTATGCGGGGGGGCACTTATCATGGGGTCTTAGCGCTAGTAAGGCATCTCGTGAAAAGCTACTATTCCACATTGAATCTGGGGTTGTCCGACCAGGGGGACGGGCACTAGGCGCGGTCCAGGCGAGGACGAGCGCAGACGGGCTTGCTTATGGCGCGCCTTTGGTGTGCCGGCAGCGTGCCCATTTTGCGTGCGTCCGCTGTGCGTCGGCGCCATCCTCCGTTTTTATCTTAGGAGGAAATGAGCCTGAGAGAGAAACTAGACTGTCTCTCTCCCAAGATAGCTTCAAAAAATGGCAAAACGGAAGCGAGTAAACCTACTTGTCCTCCCTCCACTCAATCAGCATGCAAGTGCTGCGGTGGACCGGGGACGAGAGGGAGCAAGCAGCTAGCTCTGTCAGCTTGTAAGTGCAAAATAGAGATAAATAGCCCCTGTGGATATGTTAATTAGCTGCCTGAAAAGCATCAATGAGGAATGCCCAAAAGAAGTAAAAGCAGAGTCATTAAAAAATATATTTAAAAGTAATACAAATATATTTTAAGAGATCGTGTATGCAAGTTACCTTATCTGCAGCTTTCATCCAAATCACAAAATAGGGAACACAAAAGATGGTTTACAAACATTTACTTTACGCAAATAACATTTTGATAAGATTCGGTATTTTAAAAATACCAAATCAGTAAATGCTATTGTGTATGAATCGGAAATTGACCTGGAGGTAATGAGGATCACACCAAGTTCAGGAAGTGTATTTCCCAATATGAGCAGAGCACAGTTTTTATTTGCCTGTCAGTCAAGCACTTTCATTATTGAAAATGTCGAGCCAGGAGCCACAGGAGAAGGTGCTGAGGTAGCTAAAAAGTAAATTTAATGATGCAGAGCCTAGGATGCCAATCTGTTGGAGTGTGTAAGGAAGCATGACAGCCTTTTTTGAAAGGCTTCCGTGTCTTTTCCAGAATCCACAAATAAAACAATTATAGATTAGGATTCAGGACAGAATTAATGCTGTTGGAGTGACAAAAAGGTCAGTGGAAGAAATATGCATGAAGCTGTATGAGGAAAGGTTGCAAACCGAAAGAAGGATGCTGTAGCAACTGGTGGAGGGAAGAGTTAGGAACCACCGCTCACCCAAGTGGAGGAGATTATAGAACCCACTTTGCAGTCAGAAGCCATCTTTTGAGTATTTACTATTGATAGCTCTGTCCCTGCGTCAGATACTCAAAGTTAATTATTTAATAATGTAATATTGAAATAAATTTTCATTCTTTAAACTTAACTTTAACAAATAGAGATATCAAATAATTGTGTATGTTATTTCTGATTTAGTCCAATTCTAGCTTTAAAAAGCATTTCTGCTGGAAACTGGGGTTTTGTTGCAGTAGTCCCCCCACTTTGTGCCTGGTATTTGATGCAACTTTGACTGAAGTGCACTGGGTTCCTGCTAACCAGGTCCCCAGCGCCAGTGTTCTTGCCAAAAAACTATGCAGTTGTAACCCAATTGGCAATACCTTTAGTACCCTCTGTAAGTCCCTAGTAAATGGTACCCATAGTACCTAAGGCCTGAGGTACTAAAGAGGGCTACAGCATGATATGTGCCACCCCAAGGGATCCCTCACCAAACTCATGCAAGACTGCCATTGAAGGCTGCGTATTTTGGTGCAGACCTAAAGTGAAAACATAACATAACACATCCCTGTGTGCCATGTCTCCTAACACTGCATGTAATATTTGTAAGTCACCCCTACAGCAGGCCTAGCACCCTAAGGCAGATTGCCTTATATTACATGTGAGGATATATCTGCACAAGCAGATATGCTCTTGTACTGGTCAGTTCCATTACTGCCAGAACAAGTGATCACGGAAGCCATTTGAACCCTTTTGCTGCTAGGCCTTTCCCCCCCCCCTGTGCTAAGCCTTTTTTTTTACTATTTGGGGTAGTTCGCGCTTAGGCCTCTGTAACTTTTTATCCATATAAGGTATCCACGTCACATTTGCATTCTTTTTCCCAACACCCTGAGGATTCTAAAGGTACCCAGGCCTTGTGGATTCCCCTGGAGGGGGACCCAGAAATTAGCCAAAATACAGCTACATTTTGTTTGGAAAAATGGGAAAAAAGTGCTGCAGAAGAAAGAACCCTGCAAATGGCATCAACAAAGGGTTTGTAGTGCTGAAATCACCATCGTCTCAGCTTTCAGGGACAGGGAGATGTTTGTCAGAAAACCAAAATTTTCTACACAGTTTTGGCATTTTACTGGGACTTAGCCTATTTTGGCTATGTTTTGTGCTTTGAACCTCCTTCCAGTTAGTGGTAGAAATGGGTATCAAACCAATACTGGATCCTGGAAAGCTATGCATTTCTAAAAAGTAGACACAATTCTAAATTCAGCAAGGGGTCATTTGTGTAGATCCTTCTAGTTTTTTTTATAGAAACCAACAGTTGAAAATAAAAAATTAGGAAATTGAGTTGAAAAAACAGCCATTTATGCCAACGTTTTCGCCTGTAACTTCTTCTAAGTATGAGAGCTTTTTAAAAGCAATATACCGTTACATCCTCTGGATCCTTCTGGTTGTGGGGATATATAGGACTTGTAGGTTTACCAAAAACCCGAGGAACCCAGAGCCAATAACTGAGCTGCCTCTTGCAATGGTTTTTCATTGTGTACCGGGTATGTAGCAATTCATTTGGTAAAATATAAGGAGTGAAAAGTAGGTACCAAGGAAATCTATATATTTCTGAAATGGGAACAAGATATAGTGTTTAGAAGCAGTGGTTATTTGCACATCTCCTAAATTGTGGGTACCCATACAAGCATGTGAATTAGAGGTCGTTTTTCAAAATTACTTCTTTTTTTACTAATTGTCTTAAATTTGGAAGGCAGAATTGCAAAGAAAATCAATTGTTAATAACACCTCTTCTGCTATTCTGTGTTCCCCTAAGTCTCCTGATAAAAACGCTACCTCACTTGTGTGGGTAGGCCTGGTTCCCGCGGCAGGAAACGGCTCAAAACGCATTGTGGACACAGCACATTTTTCTAGTGAAAACTGACCCTTTTTTTGCAATGTGCCTAGCTGTTGATTTTGAACCCCAGCTCAGCCGGCACCCAGGGATCTTAGCAAACCTACACATTTTTAAAAACTAAACACCCAGGGAAATCCAGGATGGGGTGACTTGTGTGGCTCTTACCAGGTTCTGCTACCCAGAATCCCTTGCAAACCTCAAACTTTGTCAGAAAAACACAGGGGCATATTAGCAAGGCGATTATCGCCACTTTAGCGGGACTTTTTCCCGCTAAATCGGCGATAATATTATCGCCTTATCAACAAGATGTCGCTAACTGCTGTTAGCGACAGCTTGTAGGCGATAGCGACCGGGTTGGGTGCCGCTTTGCATGCCAGCGATATTTATCGCTAATGGCATGCAAAGTAGGCGTTCCCCACCTAACAGCGACTGGAAACAGTCGCTGAGGTCGCTAACGCCTATCAGCGAGGCAGGGGCGGTGATTAGCGAACCAGCGCTAAACACGTTTAGCGCTGGTTTGCTAACACCTGGTCCCACCCTGACTTAGCCATGTAATCCAATGAGAGGTGGATTACATGGCTAAGTCCCCTCGCACTATCAGCAAGCAGAACTGGGGAACAGTGTGAATATCGCCTGTTTTCAGGCGATATTCACACTGTTCTCCAAGGTTTCTATCGCTTTGGAGATTAGCATTGCTGATTGCATGCTAACTCCGCGATAGAAACCGGCGATGCCTGGCGATAATTATCCAAGCGCTAATTGCGCTTTGCGATAATTATCGCCAGGCATTGCTAATATGCCCCTAATTTTCCTCATATTTCTGTGATGGAAAGTTGTGGAATCTGCGTGGATCCATAAACTTCCACCCATGCAGCATTCCCCAAAGTCTCCCGATAAAAATGGTACCTCACTTGTGTGGGTGGGCCTCGTGACTGCGACAGGAAAGAGCCCAAAACGCAATGTAGACACATCACATTTTTCCACTGAAAACGGACCCTTTTTTGCAATGTGCCTAGCTGTGGATTTTGAACCCTAGCTCAGTCGGCACCTAGGGAAACCTAGTAATCTTATGCATGTTTGAAAACTGGGGGGCAGATTTACGAGAAAGTGACTCAGTGCATTCCGCAAGCCATTTGGCTGCGCCGCACTTTCAGAGCACAGGAATGCGACATATTTACAATGATATGTCGTATTCCTGTGCTCTCCCCTGCACTGGCGCACAAACAGCTGCCATGCGCCGGCGCAGGCACCCTTGCACCATGGTGCAAGGATGCCTGCGTCATGGGGAGATTGTTTTCGTGCAGGAAGGGGCACCTTCCTGCACGAAAACAATCACTACAGGCATTTTCCTCTTTCAATGCGTGCTGTAGAATGCAGCACGCATTGAAAGAGGAAAAAACGAGGAGAAATGAAAACATTTCTCCTCGTTGCGCCTCCCTACGCCTCCCCTGGGGAGGCGTAGCATTCACACGCATTTCCAGATTTACGATTCCTCGTAAATCTGGAAATGTGTCTGGTTCCATGGGTGTTGCGTGGGAACACCCACAGCAACACCCATGGAACGCCCCTTTCACGCAAAGTGCTGCGTGTAAAGGGGCCATATTTACAAGGACAGGAAAAGCCACGCACAGTGGCTTTTCCTGTCCTTGTAAAGAGGGGCAGAGAAATGCGCTGCCAGTGCGTCACAAAAAGTGACGTACTGGTGCCGCAGGGGGCCTGTAAATCTGCCCCTAGATACCCAGGGGAATCCAAGATGCGGTGACTTGTGTGGCTCTCACCAGGTTCTGTTACCCAGAATCCCTTGCAAACCACAAACTTTGTAAAAAAAAACCTCACATTTCCTCACATTTCTGTGATGGAAAGTTCTGGAATCTGCGTGGATCCACAAACTTCCACCCACCCTGGATTTCCCAAAGTGTCCTGATAAAAATGGTACCTCATTTGTGTGGGTAGGCCTAGTGCCCAAGACAGGAAACGGCACAAAACGCAATGTGGACACACCACATTTTTCCAGTGAAAACTGACCCTTTTTTTGCAAAGTGCCGAGCTGTGGATTTTTAAACCTAGCTCAGCCGGCACCTAGGGAAACCTAGTAATCCTATGCATGTTTGAAAACCGGATACCCAGGGGAATCCAGGATGGGGTGACTTGTGTGGCTCTCACTAGGTTCTGTTACCCAGAATTCCTTGCAAACCTCAAACTTTGTAAAAAAAAAAACCACATTTTCCTCATATTTCTGTGATGGAAAGTTCTGGAATCTGTGTGGAGCCCCAAACTTCCACCCACCCCGCATTTCCCAAAGTCTACCGATAAAAATGGTACCTCATTTGTGTGGGTAGGCCTAGGTCCCGCAACAGGAAACAGCCCAAAACGCAATGTAGAAACATCACATTTTTCCACTGAAAACGGACCCTTTTTTGCACTGTGCCTAGCTGTGGATTTTGAACCCTAGCTCAGTCGGCACCTAGGAAAACCTAGTAATCCTATGCATGTTTGAAAACTGGATACCCAGGGGAATCCAGGATAGGGTGACTTGTGTGGCTCTCACCAGGTTCTGTTACCCAGAATCCCTTGCAAACCTCAAACTTTGTAAAAAAAGAAAACACATTTCTGTGATGGAAAGTTCTGGAATCTACGTGGATCCACAAACTTCCACCCACCCTGGATTTCCCAAAGTGTCCTGATAAAAACGGTACCTCATTTGTGTGGGAAGGCCTAGTGCCCGAGACAGGAAACGGCCCAAAACACAACGTGGACACACCACATTTTTCCAGTGAAAACTGACCCTCTTTTTGCAAAGTGCCTAGCTGTGGATTTTTAAACCTAGCTCAGCCGGCACCTAGGGAAACCTAGTAATCCTATGCATGTTTGAAAACAAGATACCCAGGGAATCTAGGATGGGGTGACTCGTGTGGCTCTCACCAGGTTCTGTTACCCAGAATCCCTTGCAAATCTCAAACTTTGTAAAGAAAAAACACATTTTCCTCATATTTCTGTGATGGAAAGTTGTGGAATCTGTGTGGAGCCCCAAACTTCCACCCACCCGCATTCCCCAAAGTCTACTGATAAAAATAGTACCTCATTTGTGTGGGTAGGCCTAGTGCCCGCGACAGAAAACGGCTCAAAAAGCAACATGGACATATCACATTCTTCCACTGAAAACTGACCCTTTTTTTGCAAAGGGCCAAGCTGTGGATTTTGAAACCTAGCAAACCTATACATTTTTGAAAACTAGACACCCAGGGAAATCCAGGATGGGGTGACTTATGTGGCTCTCTCCAGGGTCTGTTACCCAGAATCACTTGCAAACTTCAAACTTTATTAAAAAAAACACATTTTCCTCATATTTCTGTAATGGACAGTTCTGGAATCTGTGTGGAGCCCCAAACTTCCACCCACCCCGCATTCTCTAAAGTCTACAGATAAAAATGGTACATCACTTGTGTGGGTAGCCCTAGTGCCTGTGACAGTAAATGGCTCAAAATGCAACGTGAACACATCACATTTTTCCAGTGAAAACTGACCCTTTTTTTGCAAAGTGCCTAGTTGTGGATTTTGAACCCTAGCTCAGCAGGCAGCTGGGGGAACCTAGCAAACCTATACATTTTTTAAACCAAGACACCCAGGGGAATCCAGGATGGGGTGACTTGTGTGGCTCTCACCAGGTTCTGTTACCCAGAATCCCTTTCAAACCTCAAACTTAGTCAAATGAAACACATTGACCTCACATTTCTGTGTTGGAATGTTCTGTAATCTGCGTGGATCCACAAACTTCCTCCCACCCTGCATTCCCCAAAGTCTCCCCATAAAAATGGTACCCCACTTGTGTGGGTAGGCTTAGTGCCCACGACAGGACACGACCTAAAACGCAACGTGGACACATCAAATTGTTCCAGTGAAAACTGACCCTTTTTTTGCAAAGTGCCTAGCTGTGGATTTTAAACCCTAGCTCAGCAGGCACCTAGGGAAACCTAGCCAACCTATACATTTTTGATTACTACACACCCAGGGGAATACAGGATGGAGTGACTTGTGTGGCTCTCACCAGGTTCTGTTACCCAGAATCCCTTGCGAACCTCAAACTTTGTAAAAAAAAAAAAAAGACATTTTCCTCACATTTCTGTGATGGAAAGTTCTGGAATCTGTGTAGATCCACAAACTTCCACCCACCCAGCATTCCCCAAATGTGTGTGGGTGGGCCAAGTACCCGTGACAGGCAAGGGCCCAAAACTTATTGTGGAGACATCAAAATTACCAATGACAAAACAACCTGGTTTTGCAATCGGGGGTCACCTGGGTTTTTGGCCCCGGGCTCGGCGGCCGTCTAGGGAAACCTATCAAACCCAGACATTTCTGAAAACTAGACACCAGGGGAAGTCCACGGAGGTATGGCTTGTATGGATCCCCCAACGTTTTTCTACCCGGGATCCCCGGCAAACCTCAAATTTGGCTGAAAAAAATCACTTTTTTCTCACATTTCTATGTGGGAAAGTCGTGGCATCACCAGACTGACACAAATTTCCCACTACCCAGCGTTTCCCCAGGTCTCCCGATAAAAATGGTACCTCACTTGTGTGGGTGGGCCAAGTACCCATGACAGGCAAGGGCCCAAAACGTATTGTGGAGACATCAAAATTACCAATCACAAAACAACCTGGTTTTGCAATCGGGGGTCACCTGGGGTTTTGGCCCTGGGCTCGGCGGCCATCTAGGGAAAACTACCAAACCCGGGTTGTTTTGTAACTGGTAATTTTGATGTCTCCACAATACGTTTTGGGCCTTTGCCTGTCGCGGGTACTTGGCCCACCCACACAAGTGAGGTACCATTTTTATCGGGCAAGCTGGGGGAATGCTGGGTGGGGGGAAATTTGTGTCGGCCCAGTGATCCCATAACTGTCCCAAACAGAAACCTGAGAAAAATTATATTTTTTCAGCTAAATTTGAGGTTTGCAGGAGATTCTGGGCAGGAAAACGTTGGGGGTCCACACAAGCCATACCTCCCTTGACTCCCCCGGGTGTCTAGTTTACAGAAATGTGTGGGATTCAAAGGTTTCACTAGATGGCCGCCGAGCCCGAGGCCAAAAACCCATGTGACTCTCCTTGCAAAACCAGGTCGTTTTGTTATAGGTAATTTTGATGTCTCCACAAAACGTTTTGGGCCTTGCCTGTTGCGGGTACTCGGCCCAACCACACAAGTGAGGTACCATTTTTATCGGGAGACCTGGGGGAATGTTGGGTGGTAGGAAATTTGTGGCGGCCCAGTGATCCCACATTTTTCTCACAGGGAAACCTGAGAAAAATGTGAGTTTTTCAGCTAAATTTGTGGTTTGCAGGGGATTCTGGGTAGGAAAACGTTGGGGGTCCACGCAAGCCATACCTCCCTGGACTTCCCCCGGTGTCTAGTTTTCAGAAATGTGTGGGTTTGGTAGGTTTCCCTAGATGGCCACCGAGCCTGGGGCCAAAAACCTAGGTGACCCCCCTTGCAAAACCAGGTCGTTTTGTGATAAGGTAATTTGGATGTCTCCACAATACGTTTTAGGCCTTTGCCTGTCGCGGGTACTTGGCCCACCCACAAAAGTGAGGTACCATTTTTATCAGGAGATCTAGGGGAACGCTGGGTGGTAGAAAATTTGTTGCGGCCCAGTGATCCCACAACTTTCCCACACAGAAAAGTGAGGAAAATGTGATTTGTTTAGCTAAATTTGAGGTTTGCAGGGAATTTTGGATAGAAAAATGTTGGGAGATCCACACAAGCCACACCTTCCTGGACTCCTCTTCGTGTCTAGTTTTCAGAAATGTCTGGGTTTGGTAGGTTACCCTAGATGGCTGCTGAGCCAGAGACCAAAAATGCAGGTGACCCCCTTGAAAACCAGGTACTTTTGAAATATATTGTTGGGCACCTGGCTTGCAGACATCTAGGGGAACCTAAAAAACCCAGACATTTCTGAAAACTAGACACCCGTGGGAGTCCAGGTAGGTGTGGCTTGCATTGATCCCCCAACATTTTCCTTCTAAGAATCCACTGCAAACTTTAAATGTAGCTAAAAAGTCACATTTTCCTCTAATATCAGTGTCGGAAAGTTTTGGATCACCGCATGGCAAAAAGTTCCTACCACTCAGCGTTCCCTCTCAGTCTCCCGATAAAAATGATACTTACTTGTGTGGATGGGCCAAGTGCCTATGACATGGAAGGGACAAAAACTTGTAGAGATTGAGGGGGACCCAAAGCGGGACCAAAAGGGCAGTTTGTTTATACGTTTTTAGGCTGGCGCTACTTTGGGCACCCACACAAGTGAGGTATCATTTTTCTCGGGAGACCAAGGGGAATGCTGGGTGGTAGGAAATTTATGCCTGCGCTGTGATTTCACAACTTAAACGCTGGGGGATCCATGCAAGCCACACCGCCAGCCAAGAGTCAGTTCACGCACACCATCATCCACGCATACCACCAGCCAAGCTCCATCCAAGCACACCGCCAGCCAAGTGCCATCCACACACACTGCCAGCCAAGAGCCATCCATGCACTCCGCCAGCCAAGCGCCATTCACGTATACCGCCAGACAAATGCCATCTATGCACACAGTAAGCCAGGCAATATCCACGCACACCGCCAGCCAAGCACCACCCACGCACTCTGCCAGCCAAGCGCTATCCCCGCACACCGCCAGCCAAGCGGGGCCGGACTGGGAACAGCAACCAGTCCTGGCAGATTGCTGCTTGACCAGCCCTGGGGGTGGGGGGGCGTGCTAGTAAAAAGCACCGCTCCCGCTTTTGTTACTGGGGTCCGATATTGTAGCACTGCTGCAAAACCGGCCCCCAATGACAAAACCGCCCCCAGGGCCCAAAAAACGGCCTCCACCACTCCCGGCCCACCGGGGAAACTCCCGGCGCCGGCTACGGCCAGTCCGGCCCTGCAGCCAAGCACAATCCATGCACACAGCCAGCCAAGCACTAGTCCACGTACACCGCCAGCCAATCGACACTCCACGCACACCACCAGGCAAACGCCAATCTACACACACCGTCATGAAGCGCGAGTGCACCCACACCGTTAGCCAAGTGCAGGTCCACACACACTGCCAGCAAAATCCCAGTCCAAGATCAGTACACGCAGACCCTCAGCCAAACTCCAGTTTACACACACACAAACTCTCTGTGGTTTCTAGTGGTTTTATGTCTCCGCTTGGGTGAAGATGAGACAAAAGTATCACTAAAACAGCCAAAATGTCTGTCTAAAGAAAGGGAGAGACCATTGCCTATGTGGCTTCTGACTGGCATGCCATAAACATATCCCTAATGCCTAGCGTGCTTTCTGCCCCAAACCGGGGGGGTGGGGGACAGATAAGGGGCTTTTGCCCCGATCTGCATTCCGGGGGGCAGCAAGACTTTTTTGGGGGTGGGGGCATTAGCATGCCCATTCTCGGCAGCTCCTACGTATAAAAAAACAACAAAAGTCATGGTGCCTAGTGGGCTTTCTGCCCCCCTGGGGGGCAAAACAGGGACTATTGCCCCCATCTGCCTCCCAGAGGAGGCAGCAAGACTGTGGCTAATTTTTATGGGGGGGGGTTGTGGGGGATGGCATGCCCATTCTGGGCAGCCCCTACCCCTACGTATAATAAAAAACATAATCCCTAGTGCCTAGTGGGCTTACTGCCCCCGGGGGGGGGCAGATATGGCGCTACTGCCCCCATCGGCCTCCCGGGGGGGGCAGAAAGACTGTGACAATTTTTCTGGGGGGTGGGGGCATTGGCATGCCCATTCTGAGCAGCCCACACTACTATACATAAAAAAAGCAAAGTCCCAAGTGGGCTCTTTGCCCCCCCCCCCCAGGGGGGTGGCAAATAAGGGACTATTGCCCCCATCTGCCTCCCGGGGGGGCAGAAAGACTCTATTAAATGTTTTTGGGGTTGAGGGCATTGGCATGTCCCTTCTGGGCAGCCCCCACCCCTACGTATAAAAAAACAACATAATCCCTGGTGCCTAGTGGGCTTTAGATCAGGGGCTTTTGCCCCCATCTGCTTCCTGGGGGAAGCAGAAAGAATCTGGCAATTTTTGGGGGAGAGTGGTGGCATTTGCATGGCCATTTTGGGCAGCCCCCACCCCTACATATAAAAAAAAACCAATCCCAGGTGCCCAGTGGGCTTTCTGCCCCCCCCCCTCCGGGGCAAGCCAGGGGCTATTTCTCCCATCTGTCTCCTGAGGGGAGAAAGACAGTGGAATTTTTTTTGGGGGGTGGGGGCATTGGCATGCCCATTTTGGGCAGCCTCCACCCTTATTTACATTTAAAAAAATCCCTGGTGCCTAGTGTGCATTCTGCCCCCCCCCTGGGGTGGCCGATTGGGGGCTATTGCCCCATCTGCCTCCCGGGGGAGGCAGAAAGACTGTGGTATTTATTTTGTGGGGGGGTGGAGGCATTGGCATGCCCATTTTGGGCAGACCCCACCCCTACGTATAAAAAAAACCAATCCTTGTTGCCTAGTGGACTTTCTGCCCCCGAGGTGGGGGCAGATCCGGGGCCATTGCCCCCATCTGCCTCTCAGGGGGGTAGAAAGACTGTGGAATTTTGTGGGGGGGGCTTTGGCATGCCCATCTCGTGCAGCCCCCACCCCTAAATGTGCTCTAAAAATAAATCCCTAGAGCCTAATGCGCTTTCTGCCCCCGGGGGGCAGATTGGGGGCTATTGCCGCCTCGGGGGGAAGATTGTTTATGTGCAGGAAGGTGTCCCTTCCTGCACATAAACAATCTTTAAATGGCGTTTTGTCACTTCTAAATGTGCTGCAGCACACATAGAAGTCAAAAAATGTCATTTTTTCCAAAGATTGTTTATGTGCAGGAAAGGTCACCATCCTGCACATAAACAATCAATGGCGTTTTGCTATTCAGCACACATGGAAACGGCTAAAACGATGAGAAATAAAGCATTTCTCCTCGTTTCGCCTGTTTAAGACCAGGTGTTCCCTGGTCTTAATTTTGACACTGCCTCCTATTTACGCCTCCCTTGTAAATAGGGGGCAATGTCAAAATCAATGGGTGTTGCGGTGGAACCCCCACCGCAACACCTATTGCCCTCCCCTTTCACGCTAAGTACAGCGTGAAAGGGTGCCTTAATTACAAGGCAGCGTTAAGCACATATCGCCACGGGAACATCATAAAAAGTGACGTTCCAGTGGCAATAGGGGCTTGTAAATATGCTCCTCAAAGGCAAGCCAGTTGTTATGTGCACCCTCTGGGTGGCCAGGGTTGCTATTATATATGGACAGGGCCGGACTGGCCATAGCGGGCACCGGGCGTTTCCCCGGTGGGCCGCTAGGGTGGGGGCCGATTTTGGGCCCCTGGGGGCCGTTTTTGTTACAGGGCCATTTTTGCAGCATAGCTGCAATATCAGCCCCTGTAACAAACAGCTCGGCTGCACCCCCAACCCCCCGGGGTGGGGGGGCGGCCAAGCACTTTGCCAGGGCCGGTTTTGGTTCCCAGTCCGGCCCTATATGTGGACAGCATTATAGTTTATTGAATCAAACACAATAGAAGATCTTGTACAGTGTACATCCTGAAGTCATGTATTTTGAGGTGCTCTTACACGTGATAATGAAGAAAAAGGAGGCAAAGTGCAATAAAACAATTGCCTAGGATCACATAATTTAGTAAAGTGGGGAAGCCAGGATAGATCGCAGGTTTTCTGGTTTCACATTGTGCAAACCAGCCACTGGATGTACATGCTTTGCTTGCTAATACTGTGACCTTAATGGTTCCCGACTTGTTCTTCCTTTTACATTACAGTCTTTGTGATATATTTTATTAATAATTTCATACCAGCAGCAATATTAAGAACAGATTTTGTGTAGCACTTAGTTAATTCACTTTTACTGCTTCTAAACACTATGGGGCATATTCACAAGGAGCTATCGCCGAATTAACAGCACATTATCGCAGCCAAAGTCGTGATAAATCTACCTCCCCATTCACAAGCCGGTGTAAACAGCCCACAGCACCAGTTCACCCGTGATAGCAGCCGCTAAAAACATCGCCACAGAGGACCCCCGCAAATATGGCTAATGAGATGCAGAGTAGGCATTCCCGTGACAAAAGCCGAGACAACAGCACACCTCAACATTCACAACGACCAGCCACATCCGCGATAAAAACACAAAACAGGCGATAAGGCGCGTTAGCACCAGGAAATCTACACCTGCTCTGACCTGGTGTAAAGTCGGACGGCAGCCTGCAAACCAAAAGGGAGCACAGCCCAGGGCTACATCGGAAGGGCAACAGATGCCATGGAGCCACCCATCATGCGGCCCGGACACCCAAGAGGGCCACAACACCCACTGCCAGCCCCCCCAGGACCACCACTCCCTGGCACCCCCCCCCGACCAAAGACATGCCACATCAGCCACACCTAAACATGTACAAAATATTCCGCTTGATGCCGCACAATCACAACTGGTGACATGGATGTGTCGTCACAGAAATGACCAGCACACATTCACTTTCGAAGCAACAAATGAAACTTTATTAAAATGAACAACGAAATGAAATGAAGACACATGGCCGCTCCCCTCGGGACAATATGTAGGTCACAGCCTGTAAGACAAAAAACATGATGAGAAGGTGTGTCCTGCGCACATCAGAGGACAGAGAGAGAGCGAAGGAGAGAGAGAGGAAGAGTGGGAGGGAGAGAGAGAGGAAGAGTGGGAGGGAGAGAGAGAGGAAGAGAGGGAGAGAGAGAGAGAAGAGAGGGAGAGAGAGGAAGAGAGGGAGGGAGAGAGAAGAGGAGAGAGAGAGAGGAAGAGAGGGAGGGAGAGAGAGAGAGAAGAGGAGAGAGAGAGGAAGGGAGAGAGAGAGAGAGGACGAGAGGGAGAGAGAGAGTAAGAGTGGGAGGGAGAGAGAGAGGAAGAGAGAGAGAGGAAGAGAGAGAGAGAGAGAGAAGAGGAGAGAGAGAGGAAGAGAGGGAGGGAGAGAGAGAGGAAGAGAGGGAGAGAGAGAGAGAGGAAGAGAGGGAGAGAGAGAGGAAGAGTGGGAGGGAGAGAGAGAGGAAGAGAGGGAGAGAGAGAGAGAGAAGAGGAGAGAGAGAGGAAGAGAGGGAGAGAGAGAGGAAGAGTGGGAGGGAGAGAGAGAGGAAGAGAGGGAGAGAGAGAGAGAGGAAGAGAGGGAGAGAGAGAGGAAGAGTGGGAGGGAGAGAGAGAGGAAGAGAGAGAGAGAGAGGAAGAGAGAGAGAGAGAGAAGAGGAGAGAGAGAGGAAGAGAGGGAGGGAGAGAGAGAGGAAGAGAGGGAGAGAGAGAGAGAGAGGAAGAGAGGGAGAGAGAGAGGAAGAGTGGGAGGGAGAGAGAGAGGAAGAGAGGGAGAGAGAGAGAGAGAAGAGGAGAGAGAGAGGAAGAGAGGGAGGGAGAGAGAGAGGAAGAGTGGGAGGGAGAGAGAGAGGAAGAGAGGGAGAGAGAGAGAGAGAAGAGGAAAGAGAGAGGGAGAGAGAGAGGAAGAGTGGGAGGGAGAGAGAGAGGAAGGGAGGGAGAGAGAGAGGAAGAGAGGGAGAGAGAGAGAGAGAGAGAGAGAACAGGAGAGAGAGAGGAAGAGTGGGAGGGAGAGAGAGAGAGAAGAGGCGAGAGGAAGAGTGGGAGAAAGAGAGAGAGAGAAGAGGAGAGAGAGAGGAAGAGTGGGAGGGAGAGAGAGAGGAAGAGAGGGAGGGAGAGAGAAGAGGAGAGAGAGAGGAAGAGAGGGAGAGAGAGGAAGAGAGGGAGAGAGGGAGAGAGGGAGAGAGAGAGAGAGAGAGAAGAGGCCAGGCCACACTGCCCACCTGCTGCCACTGGTGTGTCTCCAACCACGTGCCGGTATGTAGTGCAGTTCACCAGGTCACACATCTGATTCAGAGCCGTCAGCTGAAACAGAGCTCAGATACATGACTGGCACAGTACACACACTTGCACAAGACAACATCGCCTGCCCGCCCATGCACACCCAGGCCTCAATGCTCACCTTCCGCCACCGGCCCGTAGACAGGAGGTCCCACCACGTGCCGCTGCAAGCCACAAGCCCGGGGCCCGCGGTCATGGCACCCTCCACATCATGCAGCCTCGCTCCGCAGGCCACCAGGTCTCACGTTTGGTGCTGGGTCTTGATTACTCCATGGCATAGGACATACCAGTGCACCCGGCACCATCGCAGGCTGCACACCCGCTCAGCCCAATGGGTGCCACCAACTCTGGGATCCCGGAAGCTCCGCCACGTGGCGGTAGGCCCGCGCTGCCCACTGGCTCTGGCCTACACTGCGGTCCAGCAGGGCACACAAAACCTGAGCTGTCCGGACCGCCGGGATGGGGCATCATCGCAGGCTGCACACCCTCTCAGCAGCTCAGGGTGCCACTGACACAGTGCACCCAAAGTCACCGTCCCGTGGCGGTGTGCCTGTGCCGTCCGCAAGGCCCCGGGTGCCACTAACCCTGTGCAACCCAAGTATGCGCCACGTGGTGGTAGTCCCGTGCCGTCCGCAAGGCCACGGATGCCACTAACCCTGTGCAACCCCAGTCTGCGCCACGTGGTGGTAGGCCCGTGCCGTCCGCAAAGCCTCGGATGCCACTAACCCTGTGCGCAACAACTCATGGGCCCTACATGAGTGAGAACCGTGGAGCGGCCGTCATCCAGTCACCACCGGAAGAGGGGAATGTGACGTCGTCGGCCCCTTATGTTGGCGGAGTCACATGGCCTGTGACGCCTGTGCCGGATGGGTGTGAAAACCTGCCCTCAGGGAGTGGCTGTGACATGCTGACAACTAGACCAGTGACCTGCACACCACCAGCGAGTACGGCTGCGACGGGTAGCAATGAGGGCCCCCCCTCGGGGCGTTAGCGGAGTGGTCTGGCCTGCCAGACGCCCGACCAGCGCAGGGCTTACAACAATGACTCGTGGGCTCTGGGCGTGGTCCAGTCCATGTCCGGACAAGGAAGTGACTGATGCGTGTGTCCCTGTTGTAGTGTTCACGGAACCCGGTACACAAAATGCAATGTCGCACCCTCTGACTGGCATCCCACAGGATGAACATCATTGACGCAAGGGAAGGCACTGTCCCCACATACATCCACACATCCATACATGAATGACGTAAGACATTACACAGCAGTGCGTCACTGTATGTTTATTAGCACATCCAGTACAGTCATGCAGCTGGAGCGGTACAGGGCAATGCCGAGCACACTACACAATATGGGCCCGTGGAGGGCCAGCCAGTGTCCATCCGGGGATGACCTGTACTGCGGAAGAGGAAGGGTACAGTCCGCAGTCTGTCCGCCGTGTCATTGGTCATCAAACAGGATGTGGCAGTCCATGTCGCTGTCCAAGGTGAGTGCATCGGAGTGTATCGGGGGTCAGTGGTAGGTCTTGAGGCCATGTGCGGCACCAAGCAGAAACAGGCAAGGTGGCGGAAATGGATGCTAGTGCCTGGCCCTCCTGACCACAGTCCCATCCACGTCCTCGTCCCCGGGTGTGTGCCCTGCCCCACCTGTGGGTGTTGCAGTACCGGCTGCGGCACTGTGTGCCACTGACACATCAGGGGCCGGAGGAGGGTTGTCGGCCGCACTGTGTGGCAGTGACACATCAGGTGCCGGAGTGGATATGCCTGCCACACTGGGAGGCACTGACACACCAGGGGGCGGAGATATGGATGGTGTGGGGGCAGCAGCATTCATCATTGCCACGCCTTGTGGCAGCAATGCCATGATGAGGACATGCAGGGCACGGTAGATCCCAGCGACAGTTCGCTGATGTGCAGCGGTGGCTGCCATCCTTTCCGCCTCCATCCGCACCATGTCCTCCATGAGCCTCCGCATGTGTGCCAGCTCACGGCTGGCATCGCTGGGGCCACTCTGAGCGGACAGTTATTCTTCCCTCCGCGTCATGACTCCAGAGATGTCAGTCAGGGCTCGCTGGAGTCCATGGGGCGGACATAGACACCCAAGGATGGCGTCCAGTTTGGATGCCATGAGCTCGAACCCCACCCGCACCTGCTCGGCCGTCTCCCTCTGGCCCTCCAGCACACGGAGTTGGAAGGCCATTTGTTGTTCCTGGGGGACTTGGGAGGGTGCCGGGGCTGTGGATGCCTCCTGCTGGGTGGTTTGGGTGGTGTCTCATGGATGTAGCTGGGCTGCCCTGATCCTGGATGTGAGTTGCGGATGAGGTCAATGAGGTCTTGGATGGTTTGGGTGTCGATGCTGGTGTTGTCCTCCTCCTCGTCATCAGTGAAGAGTGGCTGTGACTGCTCTGCAGGAGGTGTTGAGGATGCCCCTGCGAGGTGAAGGGGAGATGGTGTATTACAATGTGTCTACATGTATGTAGCCGCATGGTACAGGTTGACATTCAGACAGCATGGCATTGTACATTGTGACAGTCTGTGGGTCTGGGCGAGGACCCAGAGTGATTGTGGGTGTGCACTGTGCCCTGCTTGCTTGTGCATGTGTGCCATTGTGGCCATCTCCCCCGTCCCCCAGTACCTGGTGGTCACTCACCCTGTTGCGGTTGTGTTGTGTCCTGTCGAGCAGTGTCCGGTCCCCCGACTCAGGCCACAGTCTCCACACTGATGACTGTCGACACCAGCTCCTCCATGTCATCCAGCTCCAGCTGTGGCGCTGGGCCCCCACCTCTGGTCTGCGTTGCTGCCTTCAGGTTGGCGGAGAGTTTCTCCTTGGTCTTCCGCTTGAAGTCATTCCATCGCCTCTTGACCTCGTCCATTGTCCGCTTGTGCTCTCCGACGGCATTCACCTTGTCGACGATGTCCCGCCATATTCCAGTTTTGGTGCCCAATGACACGTTGGAGGTGACGAAGAGTTGTTGATGGTGTTCCATCACCTCCGTGACTATGATCCTGTTCGCCTGCGGACTGAACTTGGTCTTCCTCGTCTTCTTGTCCTTGCCCTTCCCTGTCCCCGAGGTCCCAGGCTGGTCGTCCGTGGTGCTTGTGGGGTTGCGCTCCGTCCTCTGCGCCTGCTCCTGCTGCCTCCATGGTGCTTGTGTGTTGGTCAATTTGTGTGTGGGCGTTTTTTCTACTTTTATGGTGGTTTTTGACGCCTGCCAGGTGTGTGTTGCAGGCCTGGCGCTGCTTGTCGCTGATTCCTCATCGCGCTTTGGCCCATCGCGTGTTTTTTGGTGTTGTGGTTTGTGTTTTTATCTCCATCGTGGTGGTTGTATCGCGGACATTGTCCGCGGTTTCGGCAGACTTTCGCATGCTACCGCCTTGTTGTGAATTCCACGTTGACACAGGGTTATTTTCCCGCGATGGGCTGCGATAATATAAGTTGCGTTACGCTACTCTTGCGGTAGTTATCACACGTTCTTGTGAATATACCCCTATAAGTAATTGTAGACACTGTTATCGAATTTAATGGTAGTTTAGTCAACCTCTAGAAGGATTCTGAAAACTATTTCGCTTATATGCTTGTGTTTTTTCTCTTCTTGATGGCAGAGGCACACGGTAAACTACTCGAACAAACTCATAATGGGAAAATATAGCCCACAACCAGTGGCGCAAGGCAAAATGATAGGGGCCCCTCAGTTTCCCATATCTCGCACATATTCATTGGTCTTGGGCTTAATGCGGGCCACTTCAAGGGTTAGGGCCTCTGTGTGCTGAAAGTGCTGCAGGGGCCTGCGTTACGCCCCTGCCCACGACTCGCGTGTACGAATTACGAAGTATTTCTTGGGACAGTTGTTTTTTAAATCATCGTAAAAATGCAATAAACACATTAATCATGAACAATTTCCATATTTTCCCAGAGATTGTTTTTATTCTTCAAAAGATTATGTTAGCCACAGGTCGACCACTAAACCATAAATTATCAGGCAATATTTAGCATGGAAATATCCCGAAATAGTTTTGGCTACTACAAAAAACGGGCACTGAAAGTTCGCAGTGAGAAATGAATGCGTGTTAAACTTAAAAATAAAATAACAGCTCGGGTAGATACTTTGGATATCTGTGTGATCTGTATGCCCCCTAGTGGCTACAGTGAAGATTTCAGAAATACACCTTACCTTTAAACAGGCAAGTTTGCCTGGTCTCCTGCAAACTGACAATACAATACACCACTGTACCATGACTTTGTTGAAAACCAAACCATGTATTAGTACCGCAGCGCCAAGAAGGTAGGCTTTTCTGCACTTCTATCACCAGTAATGTTTAAAAATAGAAAAAAGTGAAGCAGGACTGCTCTTTTTCGGAGTATTTGTTCTTTGAAAGGTAATTAGATCATCATGCAATTAGGGGGTAGATTTACTAACAATTTGCACTGCGCAAAATTTTATTTGGCTGGAAAGTAGTCATAAAGCAATGCAAAGTATCAATAGTGCCACTTTGTCTTGCTTTACTCAAGTGGGTGTACCAGGGGCATTCCAATGCAACCACCCTTGGGTTTTAATGGAAATATCTTCTTCCTAAAATTTAGGCAGGCCAAACCTGCCAACATTTAACAGGGAAAGAGCATATGGTATTTACCATACCATGCGGATTTTTGTGCAGTAAATACCAAAATCCACGTTATTCCTCAGTAACTTGTAATAGGTGTTAGTCATCACACCTGATAAATAACGTTCCCCGTGGTATCATCATTTATCAGGTGTGATAAATAGCCCCTAAACTCGTAATCAGGCCCTAAGGCCCTGATTATGAGTTAGGCGTAGTGGTAATTACTGCATGCAGGGGAAATAGCGCACTATTTTAACAAATCGTCTGATCACGACTTAAAAACTGCGGGGCATATTCTCAAGGAGCCATCGCCGAGTTAACGGCATTTTATCGCAGCCAAAGTTGCGATAAATTTATCACCCCATTCACAAGCTGGTGTTAACAGCCCATAACACCAGTTTACCCGCGATAGCAGCCGCAAAAAAACATCGCCACAGATGACCCTCGCAACTATCGCTAATGAGATGCAGAGTAGGCGTTCCCGTGCAAAAAGCAGCAAAAACACCACTCCGCAACATTCTCAACGACCAGACAGATCGGCGACAAGACCACAAAACAGGCGATAAGGCGTGTTAGCAGCAGGAAACTAACACCTGCTCTGACCTGGTGCAAAGTCGGACCACAGCCTGCACCACAAAATGGAGCCCAGCCCAGAGCCACACTTGAACGGCAACAGATGCCATGGAGCCACTGATCATGCAGCTCGGAGCCCCAACAGGGCCACAACACCCACCGCCACCACCCCCAGGACCCCCCCTCCCCGGGCACCCCCCCCGGCCAAAGACATGCCACATCAACCACACGGAATCATGTACCAAATAATCCGCCTGATGTCGCACAATCACATTTGGTGACATGCATGTGTCGTCACAAAAATGAGCATCACACATACACCTTCGATGTAACAAATGAAAATGTATTCAAAGAAACACAGAACAGAAATGAAGACACATGGCGGCTCCCCTCGGGACAATCTGTAGGTCACAGCCTGCAAGACAAAAATCATGATGAGAAGGTGTGTCTTGCACACATCAAAGGACAGAGAGAGAGCGAAGGAGAGAGAGAGAGAGAGAAAGAGAGGGAGCGAGAGAAAGACGGACAGAGAGGGGGAGCGAGACACAGATATCAGAAGAGATGGACAGGGAGAGAGAGTGCCGACAATGCGTACCCAGGCCACACTGCTCACCTGCTGCCACCGGTGTGTCTCCAACCACGTGCCGGTATGTAGTGCAGTTCACCAGGTCACACATCTGAAACAGATCCGTCATCTGAAACAGAGTCCAGATACATGAATGGCAAAGTACATACAATTACACAAGACATCATAGCCTGTCCGCCCCTGCGCACCCAGGGAGATGCACCCCAACCCCTACCGCCGCCCAGCGGTGCATGCCCGCCCCTGCGTACCCAGGCAGATGCACCCCAGCCCCTCCCGCCACCCAGCGGTGCATGCCCGCCCCTGCACACCCAGGCAGATGCACCCCAGCCCCTCCTGCTGCCCAGCGGTGCATGCCCGCCCCTGCAAACCCACGCAGATGCACCCCAGCACTTCCCGCCGCCCAGCGGTGCATGCCCGCCCCTGCGCACCCAGGCCTCACTGCTCACCTTCCACCCTTGGCGTGTAGCAATGAGGGCCCACCACGTGCCGCTGCAAGCCACATGCCCGGGGCCCGCGGACATGGCACCCTCCACATCATGCAGCCCCGCTCCGCAGACCACCAGGTCTCACATATGATTCTGGGTCTTGATTTCGCCATGGCAGAGGACATACCAGTGCACCCGGCATCATCGCAGGCTGCACACCCGCTCAGCCCTTGAGGTGCCACTAACTCTGTGATCCGGGATGCGACGCCACGTGGCGGTAGGCCCGTGCTGCCCGCTGGCTCTGGCATACACTGCGGTCCAGCAAGGCACACAAATCCTGAGTAGTCCGGACCGCCGGGATGGGGCATCATCGCAGGCTGCACACCCGCTCAGCACTTAAGGTGCCCCTACCTTAGTGCACCCAAAGTCACCGTCCCGTGGCGGTGTGCCTGTGCCGGCCGCAATGTATCCGGTGCCACCAAGTCTGTGTCCCAAAGTCATGGACCCTGTATGATTGGGTATCGTGTTGCGGACGCCATCAAGTCACCTCCGGTCCTGGGGAATGTGATGTTGCAGGGCCCGAGGCCCTCGTGCCTACATTGACACCACACGGATGCACCCAGATAGAGAGTGGAAATGGCGTCGAGCACGTACGCCCGGCCCTTTTTATTGGCAGGGTCACATGTCCTGTGTCGCGTGTGCTGGATGGGTGTGGTGTGGGTGTAAACCAGCCGTGAGGGAGTGGCTGTGGCATGCTGACAACTAGACCTGTGAGCAGCAGATCACTACAGGAAAGACATGGGACATGTAGCGTTGCCATCCCCCCCTGTGAGCGTAAGCGGAGTGGGCTGGCCTGGCGTATGCCAGTCCAGCGTAAGGGTGTGTAAATGACCCCGGGGCCCTGGGCGTGGTTCCTTACTGGGCTGGACAAGGAAGTAACTAATGCGTGTGTCCCTGTTGTTGTGTCAGCGCCACCCGGACCGCATTCGGCAAAGTGTCACCCTGTGACCCCTGTTCTACGACATGAGCCACATGGACGTAAGAGGAGTCCAGTGAGCCTACATTCATCCATACTTCCACACTTGAAAGACCATAGACATGACACATGTGTGTGAATATGAATGTTTAATGCACATTCAGTGGAGTGTTGCATCTGGAACAGTACAGGGCCATGCAAACCCCACATGACGATGTTGTCCCGTGGAGGGCCAGCCAGGGTCCTTCAGGGAATGACAAGTCCAAAGGAAGAGGAAGAGTTCAGTCCACAGTCTGATTGCTGTGTCAATGGCGATCAAACAGCATATGGCAGTCCATGTCGAGGTCCAAGGTGAGTGTCGCAGAGTGCATCGGGGGACAGTGGAAGGTAATGATGCAGAGGGCAGTACCAAGCTGAAGCCGGACCTATGGCTGAGATGCATGCTGCTGCGTCCTTCTTACCACGAGGGCAGAATCATCCGCATCTTCATCCTCTACTGTTTTATATGCCTCACGTGTGGGTGGTGGTGTTCTGTCTCCAGCACTGTGTGGCAGTGACACATGAGTGGCCGGAGGTGGAAGGTCTGCCGCACTGTGTGGCACTGACACTTCAGGGGGCGGAGATGTGGATGGAGTGGTGGCAGCAGCATGCATCTGTGCCAGGCCTTGTGGAAGCAATGCCATGAGGATGGTCCTGAGGTCATTGAGGAACCCAGCTACCTCTCGCTGGTGTGCAGCCGTGGCAGCCGCTCGTTCCGCATTCGCCCGCTCCATGGTCTCCATTAACCTCAGCATGTTTCCCAACTCCCGTGTGACATCGCTAGAGCCACTCTGACTGGAGAGTTGTACTATTCTCTGAGTCAGGGCTCCAGCGATGTCAGCCATGGTCCGTTGGAGAGCATGGAGCGGACTGTGGGTGTCCGTTAGGGACCGTGAGTGGACCCTGATGGGACTTAGACACCCACGTATGGCATCTAGTTTGTCTGCCATGCGGTCGAAGCCCACCCGCACCTGTTCTGCCAGATTCTCCTGGCACCCCAAAACACGGCTTTGGAAGGCCATGTGTTCTTCGTGGGGGTCCTGGGAGGCAGCAAGGGTGGTGGGTGCTGCCTGCTGCGTGGTCTGTGCAGGGGGTGGGGTCTCCTCGTAGCAGCTGGGCTGCCCAGCTCCTGGAAGTGGGCTACGTAGGCTGTCCACGAGCAGCTGGAGGGCGTCAGAGTCAAAGCTGTGGTGGTCCTCTTTGTCTCCAGAGAAGAGAGGGTCGGGCTGCTCTGCAGGAGGTGTTGATTCTCCCTCTGCAATGGGAAGAGGAGATGCAGTTTAACAATGTGTCCACATGTATGTTGTCGCATTGTATATGTTTTCATACAGACAGCATGACTTGGTACATTGTGGCTGTTTGGGAGGAGCTGCCTATTTGATGGGGGACAGTGGACATTTCGACAACAGACGTGTGTGTGTTTGTACTTGTACATTATCAACGCACATTTCCCTGCAATGCGAAATGTGATTGGCCAGTGTCTGCACCCAAGCGGCACCAGTTGTGTCCTGTGTTCTGTGTTCTGTTGTAGGTGTTTTGCGGATTGTGTCACATCGTTGTCAATGTAAATGTGCTCTGCATGTGATGTGTGTGCTGCATTTTGGGGGAGTCACCCCTGCAGCTCAGATTTTGCTGCCCCTTATCCCTTTCATGAGGTGTGCCTTTCACTTCTGTGCTTGTACAGTGCTGACATGTTGCATACTTGGGTACATTGGTCTCTTGGTGGGAGTTGGTGGTCTGGGGCATGGTTTGTCCGCAGATGTGCTCAACTTAATTGTGCATGTGTGCCATTGTGCCCATCTCCCCCCGTACACCCAGGCCCTGGTCGTTACTCACCCTGTTGCTGTTGTGTCGGGTCCTGTTGAGCAGTGTCCGGGCCCCCAACTCCTGCCACCGTCTCCCCACTGATGACTGTGGACACCATTTCCTCCATGTCGTCCAGCTCCTCCTGTGGCGCTGGGCTCCCACCTCCAGTCTGCATTGCTGCCTTCAGGTTGTTGGCGAGTTTCAGCTTGGTTTTGCGCTTGACATCATTCCAGCCTTCTTGACCTCGTCCATTGCCCTCTTCAGCACTCCGACTGCATTCACCTTGTCCACGATGGACTGCCATAGTCCATTTTTTGTTGCCAATGACACGTTGGAGGTGACGAAGAGTTGTTGATGGTGTTCCATCACCTCCGTGACTATGATCCTGTTCGCCTGCGGACTGAACTTGGTCTTCCTCGTCTTCTTGTCCTTGCCCTTCCCTGTCCCCGAGGTCCCAGGCTGGTCGTCCGTGGTGCTTGTGGGGTTTGCTCGTCCTCTGCGCCTGCTCCAGCTGCCTCCATGGTGCTTGTGTGTTGGTCAGTTTGTGTGTGGGCTTTTTTTCTACTTTTATGGTGGTTTTTGATGCCTGCCAGGTGTGTGTTGCAGGCCTGGCGCTGCTTGTCGCTGATTCCTCATCGCGCTTTGGCCCATCGCGTGTTTTTTGGTGTTGTGGTTTGTGTTTTTATCTCCATCGTGGTGGTTGTATCGCGGACATTGTCCGCGGTTTCGGCAGACTTTCGCATGCTACCGCCTTGTTGTGAATTCCACGTTGACACAGGGTTATTTTCCCGCGATGGGCTGCGATAATATAAGTTGCGTTACGCTACTCTTGCGGTAGTTATCACACGTTCTTGTGAATATACCCCAATAAGTAATTGTAGACACTGTTATCGAATTTAATGGTAGTTTAGTCAACCTCTAGAAGGATTCTGAAAACTATTTCGCTTATATGCTTGTGTTTTTTCTCTTCTTGATGGCAGAGGCACACGGTAAACTACTCGAACAAACTCATAATGGGAAAATATAGCCCACAACCAGTGGCGCAAGGCAAAATGATAGGGGCCCCTCAGTTTCCCATATCTCGCACATATTCATTGGTCTTGGGCTTAATGCGGGCCACTTCAAGGGTTAGGGCCTCTGTGTGCTGAAAGTGCTGCAGGGGCCTGCGTTACGCCCCTGCCCACGACTCGCGTGTACGAATTACGAAGTATTTCTTGGGACAGTTGTTTTTTTAAATCATCGTAAAAATGCAATAAACACATTAATCATGAACAATTTCCATATTTTCCCAGAGATTGTTTTTATTCTTCAAAAGATTATGTTAGCCACAGGTCGACCACTAAACCATAAATTATCAGGCAATATTTAGCATGGAAATATCCCGAAATAGTTTTGGCTACTACAAACAAGCATTGGAAATGCAACAGGTCTCGCATTTTTTTAAGTTAGACCTATTGGCATTGTAAATGGCAATGTCCGTTACCTACTAAGGGAGGATGGAGGGAGCAGTTTGTGTCAGAGTGCCAAAATGCTCTGTTGGAGAGTGACTGGCCAAAAGTAAACCAAACAAGCAGCGACTTTTAAAATTATGTGTTTAGCCAGAACTTTTGGCTATGTTGTAGAGCATTGTGGCTGCTGTGCATTATGTTGAAAAGTTATAATAAAAAGTGTTAAGCATTCTTGTTACCTTTATATAAACGAAGACGACATTATATACAACTGAAAAACCTGATTAAAAAAAGATTTTAACATAAAAAATGTCTTCTAGTTTTTTTGTACTTGCACTGCTGGCAACTTCTTCCTGCCTGTTCTCATGCTGGTTTGTTATTAAAAAAAATTGTTATGGGGGAGCGTGACATAAATAACTGGGGAGTGGAGGTTGGAAAACAGTAATTTAATTAGAACACGAGCAGCGGACGGACACTAGGGGAGAATCAACAGATGCCAGATTCCAAGGCCAGATTGACGTGATGCTTAGGTGGTGCGCTGATGCAAAATGGTGGTGGTGAATGATGTTTGGTGCTCAGGTGGTGACACTATATGGTGTGGATTGGAGGTACGTTGTGGATTGTGGAGTTGAAATATGTTGTTTGGTGTGTAATTATGCGGTGTGTATTGGAAATGTGTGGAGTTGAATTGTGTGGCCTGGAGCTGTAGTGTTGAGTGAAATTATGCTTAGTGAAATTGTGTCATGGTGTGGAGTGCATTTATGTTGATTGGTGGTATGTGGTATAGAGTGAATTTATGTGGCGTGTATTTATGTTGCATTGAGTACAGTACAATTATGTGGCGTGTAATGATGTGGCACTGAGTGGTATTATGTGGAGTGTATTTATGTTGCATTGAGTAGAGAGTAATTATGTGGCGTGTAATTATGTGGTACTGAGTGGTATTTTGTGGAGTGTATTTATGTTGCATTGAGTAGAGTGGAATTATGTGGCGCCTAATTATGTGCCACAGTGGTATTATGTGGAGTGTATTTATGTTGCATTGAATAGAGTGTAATTATGTGACGTGTAATTATGTGGTACTGAGTGGTATTATGTTGAGTCTATTTATGTTGCATTGAGTAGAGTGTAATTATGTGGCACTGAGTGGTATTATATGGAGTGTATTTATGTTGTATTGAGTAGAGTGTTATTATGTGGCGTGTAATTATGTGGCACTGAGTGGTAATATGTGGAGTGTATTTATGTTGCATTGAGTAGAGTGTAATTATGTGGCTTGTAACTATGTCACACAATGCAATAGGTCTCGCATTTACGAGAAATTGAGCTATTGGCATTGTAAATGACAATGCCTTTTATTTAGGTGTTGCTTTTAAAACACATAAATAAAAGGCATTGTCATTTACAATGCCAGTAGCTTAAACTGTCACAAATGCGAGACCTATTGCATTGCAAATACGTTCATGCTTTAAAAATAAAAAAAAAGCGTCAAGCGAGAGCTATTTGAGAAAATAGTGCTCATAGGCTGTAATTAAAGTCTACCAAGTAACAACACAGGTAACAGGGGGTGTCGCCGTGGGAGGTTACAAAATGAAACATAGGCTGTGGTAAGTAGGGACTACTAAGCCTATTGACCAATGAACAGCCACAGTTTACAGTGGACAACGACATAAGCCAATGAAAAATATGGGCAGAGCTTCAAGTCCTTACTTGAATACAGCATGCCTCGCAGAGCAACGCATGTGCTGCCCAGGCTCAGCCTAAAAAGCACTGACAAAGCCAATAGTTCCAGCTAATATTTTAGCCCTATCAAAAATATTTTTAAAAAGTCTGTCATAGTGAAAACAAGAACAAATAAGATATCTTTCAGTATACAATACACCTATGAGATAAATCATTTAATTCACTGAGTTTTCATCGTAATTTTTAGATACAAGTCAGACATGTAATGCAACACAAGCACTCCATAGGAGGTGGAATAATACACCGAAAGTCGATTGGAAGAGATGAGAGAGTAATACTCCTGTAGGGCAGAGCTCACTCGATATATATGCTAAAGAATTGATAACAGTAGGTAATCCAGAAACTTGCTCTGTGAAGGCAGACCTAAACAGACATTGGCAAAGCCAACATGTTGTGCATTGGTTACCAGCTTTTTTAATGCTTGTTTTGCCATGGTTTCTTGTAAAATGTTATAGTTTGGGAAGCTGCTGATCCATAGCCAACCCAGAAAAAAACAGTAATAGCAATCTTATTATTTGGGCTCAAAAACACACATTGCCATAGTAGTAGTGTCTGGCACTGAATGGCACTACTGTGTGTGTGGATGTGCTGAAGTGGGCTGACCCATTACCCCATTCTGCGTGCTGTAGTGGGTGGAAGAAAAACGTAAACGTCACTAGAACAGAGCACTGGATGACGGCCCATATAAATATGTACATCATACATATACTCTCAGTAAAATCAAAAGTTTTTGGCGAATGCCAGACCTTAAAAAAGGGTGTTAATCGACCGTGGTCAAACTACAGCAGTTAGAGAGAAGGCTTATTCCTCCTACCTTAATTCACAGTTTACTCCCCGGGCGAAGTACAAGGAGGTGGCGATGGTTGGGGCCATGTACCAGTGGCCCTATCAGCACATACTTTGGGCCCTGCCCTAGGGCTCCCAACCCACCGAAAGCCCTACCTCCTAGATAAAACAGGCAAAACACAAAACAGGCAGCAGCAGTGCAAGCTCTTCTCACGCAAAGAATAAAGATGCCATGGGTATTACATGTAAACCCCCTTCCTCACACAGATACTGCCGAAGCTGCAGAATTGTGAGCACAGTTCACAGGCACATCCACCCCTGTGCAAAAAGCAGAAGGCTGTTTGATTTACAGACCTTTGATCGAAACCTTGCAAGATTCCACCTTGAGAGCTACAGGGTAATCGCAGATCCCAAAAGTGAGCGTTTACCTCACAACCTCATCTTTTACAAGAGGTGTGAATTTGCTTCAGCGACACCAGCTATCGTGTGAGCAGCTCCACAATGGTAGCTGCATTGGAAGAAACTCCAAGACCCTGAACATCCCCCCAGCCCACAGGCCTTCCAATGGTTCGAGTGGGTGGAATATTGGGGGAGAGGTGCTGCAAGGGAGACCAGAGCTGCACTGGTGATTGGAGATGCAGTCTGGAGGGACTGTCCTGTTGGGGTGGGAGAGAGCAGGGGAGATTTGAACAAAGGGAAGGGAAGTTAAGTATGGTTAGAAAAGGACAGGAGCGGGCAGGCGAGGCAGATTTGATGGTTACCCAGAATGGGTGGTGTTGGCATCTATGGTGGACAGGAGAATCACCAGGGAGGAAGGGGGGCAGATCACCAGGCTTAGTTCTCTTGCACGGCCTGAGGAAAATCACTATCCTGAGGAAGGAAAGGAATCACGGTTTCAACACAGGGCAAAATTGGCTTTAAAAACAACACGAAACATGTGAAAGGCATTAAACCAATGCATCTCTACTCATTCTTCGTGTTTTAAGAAAACTCATTTACGAGATGAAATTGTTTAGCTGTAATGCTGTCCTTTAAACATCACTACAAATATACAGTCAACAGCCACAAGACCTCACTTCACCTGTGTCGGAGTTAAAAAAAATAAAAAAATAAAAAAACATAAGTACATTAACGCAGATGGAGTCTGAAGCAAAGGGTGGGATTCTGGCCGAAACAGAACCGCCAAATGTTTAGTATTAAAAATATTTGACTGGTCAAGCACAACACATGAAAGAAAAAGCATGGAATCGAAACCTGTGGAGCCGAACGCGGGAATCGAAACCTGTGGTGCGCACCACAGAGGAGCGGAGGGGAGGGAGCGCGGCAGCGGCAGCGAGACGAACGCGCACTGCTGCGCGTGCTGGCCACCGACAGGAATGGGAGGAGCAAAGGCGGGACATGCGCCCTCCTTTGCCCAATCGCGTGTCGTTTTTACAAAAAAAAACACGCTGCAGCTAATGTGGGCTTCGGAAAGCAAAACCACACGCACGAGCGTGTGGGTAGCTTTCTGAAGCCCTTTCTAGAGGTCTCAATGGCTTCTATTTATGTTTCAAAAACCAAAACATAAATAAAAGGCAATGTCTTTTACAATAAAAATAGCTCAAACTCTCGCATTATTAAAGTTTGAGCTACTGGTGTTGCATTATTTAGCAATGCCAATAGCTCAAACTTTAATAATGCGAGACCTATTGCATTGCAAATGCTTGTTTTTTGTTTGGGTGCACAAGTTACAAGTAACCTTTACTGACTCAAAAGTCAGCGTCATGTTATATGTGGTCTTATAGACCAATCAGATTGCTAGTTCTTGGGTTTAAATCTAACTTGGCAGCCAACCTGTCAGGTATCCATACATTTCTTGCTTTTTTGTTAGGAGAATATTTTTTTTGTTAAATGGTGAACGGATTTACACCAAATTACAAGCAAGCAATAGCAAAGCCAATAAGCATGGCCTTCGTGAGCTAGTGTAATGATTATTTTATATTGCAAGCATCAGATATTAATTTAATGGGGCATTATAGATGCTTCCTAGATGGTAGGTATACTTAATTGAATAGAAATCGTTTTTAGTTTTAATTCACATCACAGGAAAATATTATTATTATTGGTGCACAGAAAGGTTAAAATTGCCTTTGAAATGCTGTGCCCTGAAAACATAGGTTAAACACAGAAGGATGACTAAAATAATAAAAAGATTGTAAAGAGAAAAGTATTGGCAAAGTAAAGTATTGGCCCCAGCACTCAAGTGCACTTCTTTTTAGGCCGAAGTGCACACGTGAGGTGGAAAAATGCCGTCATTTACAGTTCAAGAAGGCCAATGGCTGAAGTGAGCTGACTCACTGACCCATTCTGAATCGTCTCGTGGGCGGAAGCAAAACATGAATGACAGCTCAACAGACCAATTGATGAAGATGCATGAACGAAGCACCTTTTTGTAGGTAGAGAGGTTTGCATTTTGTATTTTTTTTTATTATAGGAGGGTCCCAGTCCAAGTTTTGTGTCATTTCAAGGAAGGGTTTTCTCCAAAGAAAAAAAAACAATTCCTGTTTGGAGAAAGAAAAACAGATGTGTGCACATACAAGCGCATTCCTACGTCATTTGCTCAGGAAGAAGTTTCTACACTGTGGAAATTCCATGTGAATACATTTTGCCTATTTTAATTACTCTCACGCATTTACAACAGTTGTATACATCCAGAGAGAGTCCAAAGATTATTTGTCAATTTCACAAAAGTCGTGAAATCTACTCCAAACTCAAGGATGAGCTACGCAATTGGTTTCCCAATTATCAAAGTTATTCTTGGTGATTTAAGCCGTAGTCATAGGTGAATCTTTAAAACATATACATTTACTACACACACAACCCCTCTTTTACTGTAAATGAAAATTAATATTGCTGTGAAAACAAAATGCCCATAAGCAAATAAACTTGGGACAAATTGCAAACATCAAAACACTCCTATAAAAATTGTCCCAACTGTTTTTAATCCGGAATATGGAAGCCTGGTGTGTGTTTCCAATTAAACTGCAAGCACGTGATAAAAGGATACATCACTGTGCACATAAAAGGGAGATGTTTGTGCATGAAAGTGAAAATGGCAACATTTAGCAAACATCCCTGTGCCTCGGGTGCGTAAGGAAGGCCCCTGCAGCCCGTGTCCCCAAACCTTCGAGAGGCCCCCATTCAACCCAAGGCCATTGAATGTCTGTGAGATATGGGGGAGTCAGGGGCCACTGTTCACAATCTGCAGGGGGCGCCCTCGTTTTGAGTTACTCCTCTGGTGCGCTGGGTTAACTGCGCTATTCATGTATGTTCGGAAGCACAGTGACACCAGAGGTCATAAGGACATGTGACCTAGAGACCTTGTTATCGGAAATATATATCTATATCTCGCTACAGGCACTGATTACATCGCATGACAAACGATGGAGCTGCTTGTCAGACAAACAGAATTAAGCCGCCCTTGTTTAGTCGGCGATGCCTCTGCTCTTTCTTCCATAAACAGGAGCCTGTGCGACACACTGGGGCCTATTCACAAAGGTATTTTGCAGTAGTAAAGTGGTACAAGATAGTACTATTCTATGTATTCTTACTTGCCTCTGTGAATTAACCCCCAAAAACATAACATTTCAAAACAATTTGAATATTTTTTTAGTACAAATCGAAAGGACACGCCCCTTTACACTTTTACATAAAAGGAGTTGGTTGTTTTGTGGGTGATTCACAAAGGCAGGTATTAGTGCGTAAAAGCTTGTCCACGGTACTACTACACGTACACACAAATGCTTACGTAATCAGTCCCACGGTGACGATCACTCCCTCCCCTGGGTCATTCCTCAAAAGTGAGGCAGTGCCGTCCCCACTGCCCCCATACAGTCAGTGCCAGTAAAATTATGAGGCAAAGGAGGACCAAATAATTCAGCAGGATACACTAAATTATGTGGGAAGGAAAGGCACATCAGAAGGCACAATGTGCCACATTTTTTGCCAGTATTAAATGTGCTCTCCTGACATTTTAACACAAAATCTGTCTCAGCAAAGGTTTCAGGTTTTTAGTACAAGTTTACCATTTGATTACAGAAATCAGCAACTAAAACATGACCAGTAAACCTTCGCAGAGAGTTGTCACTGCGAGACGCCACGTGCGGCACAATTGTTTAGTAAATTTTGTTCACTTTGAGCTAGAAACAAAATGTCCTTTGTGGAAACCTGCAAATTAAGCAACAGGTGACGTGTTATGCGGCAAGTGTGGAATCCATAATGCTGCGGAAAACAGTGACCTGCAGAATCACATGTATCCATCCCTGTAGCTTCAATTACCGGGTAAAAACATCCCTTTCTTTCCAAGTGAAGTCCAGTGATGATGTAACTCGCAAGTGTAAAAGGCAACTCCACATCAGACACTCTGGAACACAACTTTCGGTCCCTTTTCCTTAAGCACTGCCCCCTGCGGCGCTTTAAGGTGGTACTATCCATTTTGGTCACTCCTGCCTCCCTTGGTGGTAAGAGGCGAGAGGAAAGGGATTTAACCCTAGATAGGATTTCAAATTCTCTCTGATCCCTTGAGGATGATTAAACATGGGCAGAGAAAAAAGCTTTCAATGGAAAATCTGAGCTTGACACGTCCAGTAGAAGTGATCACAGCTCATAGGGACCTCCGTGTGATACGTGAGCTCGACATCAAGCGGGTTAGCCACCATAATATTGCATTGTGGAACATGTAGTTTTACTTTCAACACCGCAGCTCGTGAATTCCTGTGATCAAAGTGCGGTTGGTTAAAAAGCTGGCCCGCGTTGAGGGACTCACCCGTGAATTTGCCCTCGCTCTCAGATTTGGCTAGTCTAAGACGCACCCCTTGCACTGTCAGGAAGAACTGAAGCAAAGACAAGCAGCTGCTGGGAAGGATTCCCAGGTAACACCTTGCGGGCCCAGCAGCAGTGCGCATTGAAGACTGCATTGCCGCGCTCGAAGCTCCTATGGCAGCAGGAGTGGAGCGATGTGCGGGAGATTATGTTAATGACGGGTGATGAGGGTGGGGCTGAAGTGTTGGTTCTGGGGCCTGCTTAATGGTGGTTAGGAAATTGTAATTAGTGACATGCTGGGCTTGGAGGGCGGACAGGATTACAGGAGGTCTGTGGGGGAAGAGCGCACCCGGGTTAGGGGGTGGAGAACAAGAGTTGCGGTGCTGCCCACAAGCTTAGAGCTTGGTGGGGCATACAAGGGGATCGGTCTGGGCACGGTGAGGTTGGTTCCAGAGGGTAGGGGTGAGCGGGTTGCTGTAAAGTGTGATAGGTTGGCGTAGGCAGGGCAAAGCAGGGGCACAGATACCTAGGGATGGCACAGCGGCGATTCAAGCCCCATTCAGAGGTGATGGATGGTTACGAGAGATATGTGGTGCGTGCAGAAGGGATGAGGAGCAATCCTGGGAGGGAAAGGCCCACAGAGAGCAGGGGGTGTAGGAACGTCCGGGAACATATTTGGATGGGTTAATGGTCGTTACTTCATGCGGCGGGGGCAGAAAGGCTCGATGGCAGGGGTAAGGCTCGGGAGGGAAGACGGTGCCCCGGAATGCTGGATGATGTTGCCTCCCCATTCCTCGCCGGAGCAGCGCTGTGATCTCACAAAGTGCGTCTGCCTCTGCCCTGCTGCAGATCTCCGTCTCATCTGGCCACAAGAGCAGGTGAGACTATGCCTACATGGCACGGCCAGCAGTGAGCGCGCAGCCAGGCACAAAGGGCCCGCCTCACGGTCGAACTGCTGCCCGTCGCACTCCTCGTGAACACGGCTGCTGGCACAATTGTTTCACAACGACTGACGACTGGATCTCCGGGGTGGGGGTGGGGGAGGATTGGGGGCAAAACTGAAGTCGCTGAATCCGCAGGAATACTTGAGACCCGCTGACTCACGAACATGCGCTTCAAGCCGTTGCCACTAGTGCAAGAAAAACCAGTGGTGCGCGCGCACCACAGAGGAGCGAGGGGCCAGGGAGCGCGGCAGCGAGGCGAACGCGCGCTGCTGCGCGTTCTGGCCACCGTCGGGAATGGGAGGAGCGAAGGCGGGACATGCGCCCGCCTTTGCCCAATCGCGTGCCGTTTTTTCTAAAAAAACGCACGCTACAGCCAATGAGGGCTTCTGAAAACAAAACCACACGCACGAGCGTGTGGGTCGTTTTCAGAAGCCCTTTCTAGAGGTCTCGCTCTGCGCGAGCAGTGCTGCGCACTGCAACACAGGCGCGAGACCTAAAAACGGGCACTGAAAGTTCGCAGTGAGAAATGAATGCGTGTTAAACTTAAAAATAAAATAACAGCTCGGGTAGATACTTTGGATATCTGTGTGATCTGTATGCCCCCTAGTGGCTACAGTGAAGATTTCAGAAATACACCTTACCTTTAAACAGACAAGTTTGCCTGGTCTCCTGCAAACTGACAATACAATACACCACTGTACCATGACTTTGTTGAAAACCAAACCATGTATTAGTACCGCAGCACCAAGAAGGTAGGCTTTTCTGCACTTCTATCACCAGTAATGTTTAAAAATAGAAAAAAAGTGAAGCAGGACTGCTCTTTTTCGGAGTATTTGTTCTTTGAAAGGTAATTAGATCATCATGCAATTAGGGGTAGATTTACTAACAATTTGCACTGCGTAAAATTTTATTTGGGCTGGAAAGTAGTCATAAAGCAATGCAAAGTATCAATAGTGCCACTTTGTCTTGCTTTACTCAAGTGGGTGTACCAGGGGCATTCCAATGCAACCACCCTTGGGTTTTAATGGAAATATCTTCTTCCTAAAATTTAGGCAGGCCAAACCTGCCAACATTTAACAGGGAAAGAGCATATGGTATTTACCATACCATGCGGATTTTTGTGCAGTAAATACCAAAATCCACGTTATTCCTCAGTAACTTGTAATAGGTGTTAGTCATCACACCTGATAAATAACGTTCCCCGTGGTATCGTCACTTATCAGGTGTGATAAATAGCCCCTAAACTCGTAATCAGGCCCTAAGGCCCTGATTATGAGTTAGGCGTAGTGGTTATTACTGCATGCAGGGGAAATAGCGCATTATTTTAACAAATCATCTGAACACGACTTAAAAACTGCGGGGCATATTCTCAAGGAGCCATCGCCGAGTTAACGGCATTTTATCGCAGCCAAAGTTGCGATAAATTTATCACCCCATTCACAAGCTGGTGTTAACAGCCCATAACACCAGTTTACCCGCGATAGCAGCCGCAAAAAAACATCGCCACAGATGACCCTCGCAACTATCGCTAATGAGATGCAGAGTAGGCGTTCCCGTGCAAAAAGCAGCGAAAACAACACTCCGCAACATTCTCAACGACCAGCCAGATCGGCGACAAGACCACAAAACAGGCGATAAGGCGCGTTAGCAGCAGGAAACTAACACCTGCTCTGACCTGGTGCAAAGTCGGACCACAGCCTGCACCACAAAATGGAGCCCAGCCCAGAGCCACATTTGAACGGCAACAGATGCCATGGAGCCACTGATCATGCAGCTCGGAGCCCTAACAGGGCCACAACACCCACCGCCACCACCCCCAGGACCCCCCTCCCCGGGCACCCCCAGCCAAAGACATGCCACATCAACCACACGGAATCATGTACCAAATAATCCGCCTGATGTCGCACAATCACATTTGGTGACATGCATGTGTCGTCACAAAAATGAGCATCACACATACACCTTCGATGTAACAAATGAAAATGTATTCAAAGAAACACAGAACAGAAATGAAGACACATGGCGGCTCCCCTCGGGACAATCTGTAGGTCACAGCCTGCAAGACAAAAATCATGATGAGAAGGTGTGTCTTGCACACATCAAAGGACAGAGAGAGAGCGAAGGAGAGAGAGAGAGAGAAAGAGAGGGAGCGAGAGAAAGACGGACAGAGAGGGGGAGCGAGACACAGATATCAGAAGAGATGGACAGGGAGAGAGAGTGCCGACAATGCGTACCCAGGCCACACTGCTCACCTGCTGCCACAGGTGTGTCTACAACCACGTGCCGGTATGTAGTGCAGTTCACCAGGTCACACATCTGAAACAGATCCGTCATCTGAAACAGAGTCCAGATACATGAATGGCAAAGTACATACAATTACACAAGACATCATCGCCTGTCCGCCCCTGCGCACCCAGGCAGATGCACCCCAACCCCTACCGCCGCCCAGCGGTGCATGCCCGCCCCTGCGTACCCAGGCAGATGCACCCCAGCCCCTCCCGCCGCCCAGCGGTGCATGCCCACCCCTGCACACCCAGGCAGATGCACCCCAGCCCCTCCTGCTGCCCAGCGGTGCATGCCCGCCCCTGCGAACCCACGCAGATGCACCCCAGCCCCTCCCGCCGCCCAGCGGTGCATGCCTGCCCCTGCGCACCCAGGCCTCACTGCTCACCTTCCACCCTTGGCGTGTAGCAATGAGGGCCCACCACGTGCCGCTGCAAGCCACATGCCCGGGGCCCGCGGACATGGCACCCTCCACATCATGCAGCCCCGCTCCGCAGAACACCAGGTCTCACATATGATTCTGGGTCTTGATTTCGCCATGGCAGAGGACATACCAGTGCACCCGGCATCATCGCAGGCTGCACTCCCGCTCAGCCCTTGAGGTGCCACTAACTCTGTGATCCGGGATGCGACGCCACGTGGCGGTAGGCCCGTGCTGCCCGCTGGCTCTGGCCTACACTGCAATCCAGCAAGGCACACAAATCCTGAGCAGTCCGGACCGCCGGGACGGGGCATCATCGCAGGCTGCACACCCGCTCAGCACTTAAGGTGCCCCAACCTTAGTGCACCCAAAGTCACCGTCCCGTGGCGGTGTGCCTGTGCCGGCCGCAATGTATCCGGTGCCACCAAGTCTGTGTCCCAAAGTCATGGACCCTGTATGATTGGGTATCGTGTTGCGGACGCCATCATGTCACCTCCGGTCCTGGGGAATGTGATGTTGCAGGGCCCGAGGCCCTCGTGCCTACATTGACACCACACGGATGCACCCAGATAGAGAGTGGAAATGGCGTCGAGCACGTACGCCCGGCCCTTTTATTGGCAGGGTCACATGTCCTGTGTCGCGTGTGCTGGATGGGTGTGGTGTGGGTGTAAACCAGCCGTGAGGGAGTGGCTGTGGCATGCTGACAACTAGACCTGTGAGCAGCAGATCACTACAGGAAAGACATGGGACATGTAGCGTTGCCATCCCCCCCTGTGAGCGTAAGCAGAGTGGGCTGGCCTGGCGTATGCCAGTCCAGCGTAAGGGTGTGTAAATGACCCCGGGGCCCTGGGCGTGGTTCCTTACTGGGCTGGACAAGGAAGTAACTAATGCGTGTGTCCCTGTTGTTGTGTCAGCGCCACCCGGACCGCATTCGGCAAAGTGTCACCCTGTGACCCCTGTTCTACGACATGAGCCACATGGACGTAAGAGGAGTCCAGTGAGCCTACATTCATCCATACTTCCACACTTGAAAGACCATAGACATGACACATCTGTGTGAATATGAATGTTTAATGCACATTCAGTGGAGTGTTGCATCTGGAACAGAACAGGGCCATGCAAACCCCACATGACGATGTTGTCCCGTGGAGGGCCAGCCAGGGTCCTTCAGGGAATGACAAGTCCAAAGGAAGAGGAAGAGTTCAGTCCACAGTCTGATTGCTGTGTCAATGGCGATCAAACAGCATATGGCAGTCCATGTCGAGGTCCAAGGTGAGTGTCGCAGAGTGCATCGGGGGACAGTGGAAGGTAATGATGCAGAGGGCAGTACCAAGCTGAAGCCGGACCTATGGCTGAAATGCATGCTGCTGCGTCCTTCTTACCACGAGGGCAGAATCATCCGCATCTTCGTCCTCTACTGTTTTATGTGCCTCACGTGTGGGTGGTGGTGTTCTGTCTCCAGCACTGTGTGGCAGTGACACATGAGTGGCCGGAGGTGGAAGGTCTGCCGCACTGTGTGGCACTGACACTTCAGGGGGCGGAGATGTGGATGGAGTGGTGGCAGCAGCATGCATCTGTGCCAGGCCTTGTGGCAGCAATGCCATGAGGATGGTCCTGAGGTCATTGAGGAACCCAGCTACCTCTCGCTGGTGTGCAGCCGTGGCAGCCGCTCGTTCCGCATTCGCCCGCTCCATGGTCTCCATTAACCTCAGCATGTTTCCCAACTCCCGTGTGACATCGCTAGAGCCACTCTGACTGGACAGTTGTACTATTCTCTGAGTCAGGGCTCCAGCGATGTCAGCCATGGTCCATTGGAGAGCATGGAGCGGACTGTGGGTGTCCGTTAGGGACCGTGAGTGGACCCTGATGGGACTTAGACACCCACGTATGGCATCTAGTTTGTCTGCCATGCGGTCGAAGCCCACCCGCACCTGTTCTGCCAGATTCTCCTGGCACCCCAAAACACGGCTTTGGAAGGCCATGTGTTCTTCGTGGGGGTCCTGGGAGGCAGCAATGGTGGTGGGTGCTGCCTGCTGTGTGGTCTGTGCAGGGGGTGGGGTCTCCTCGTAGCAGCTGGGCTGCCCAGCTCCTGGAAGTGGGCTACGTAGGCTGTCCACGAGCAGCTGGAGGGCGTCAGAGTCAAAGCTGTGGTGGTCCTCTTTGTCTCCAGAGAAGAGAGGGTCGGGCTGCTCTGCAGCAGGTGTTGATTCTCCCTCTGCAATGTGAAGGGGGAGATGCAGTTTAACAATGTGTCCACATGTATGTTGTCGCATTGTATATGTTTTCATACAGACAGCATGACTGGGTACATTGTGGCTGTTTGGGAGGAGCTGCCTATTTGATGGGGGACAGTGGACATTTCGACAACAGACGTGTGTGTGTTTGTACTTGTACATTATCAACGCACATTTCCCTGCAATGCGAAATGTGATTGGCCAGTGTCTGCACCCAAGCGGCACCAGTTGTGTCCTGTGTTCTGTTGTAGGTGTTTTGCGGATTGTGTCACATCGTTGTCAATGTAAATGTGCTCTGCATGTGATGTGTGTGCTGCATTTTGGGGGAGTCACCCCTGCAGCTCAGATTTTGCTGCCCCTTATCCCTTTCATGAGGTGTGCCTTTGAATTCTGTGCTTGTACAGTGCTGACATGTTGCATACTTGGGTACATTGGTCTCTTGGTGGGAGTTGGTGGTCTGGGGCATTGTTTGTCCGCAGATGTGCTCAACTTAATTGTGCATGTGTGCCATTGTGCCCATCTCCCCCGTACACCCAGGCCCTGGTCGTTACTCACCCTGTTGCTGTTGTGTCGGGTCCTGTTGAGCAGTGTCCGGGCCCCCAACTCCTGCCACCGTCTCCCCCACTGATGACTGTGGACACCATTTCCTCCATGTCGTCCAGCTCCTCCTGTGGCGCTGGCCTCCCACCTCCAGTCTGCATTGCTGCCTTCAGGTTGTTGGCGAGTTTCAGCTTGGTTTTGCGCTTGACATCATTCCAGCCTTCTTGACCTCGTCCATTGTCCTCTTCAGCACTCCGACTGCATTCACCTTGTCCACGATGGACTGCCATAGTCCATTTTTTGTTGCCAATGACACAGTGGAGGTGACGAACAGTTGTTGATGGTGTTCTGTCACCTCCGTTATCAGGATCCTGTTTTCCTGCGGACTGAACCGCTTCTTCCTACTCTTCTTGTACTTGCCCTTCCCTGACCCCAAAGTCCCAGGATGGTCCTCCTCTGTACTTTCTCCGGCAATGTCCATTGTGCTTCGCTGTTGTTTGGCATTTGTTTGTCTGTTTTTTTTCTACTTTTATGGTGATTGTTCCCGCCTCACGCGTGTGAATTGCAGGACTGTAGCTGGGTTTCACTGATTTTCGTATCGCAATTGGCCTCATCGCAGCTTTTTTTGCGTTCGTGTTTTGCATTTTTGCGGCGTGGCATTGATTTTAACGCAGTCAGTTGACGCGTTATCTGGAGACTATCGCATGGTACCGCCGTGTTGTGAATACTTGGTTAACACGGCGTAAATTTCCCGCGATAGACTGCGATGTTGAAGGTTGCGTTAAGTTACTTTTGCGATGGTTATCACACGTTCTTGAGAATATGCCCATGCGTGTGTTATTTAGCAAATGTGCTAAATACTACGGGGCAGATTTACAAGCCCCTTGCGCCACTTTTGCGTCATTTTTAACATGGGAAAAGTGACGCAAAAGTGGCGCAAGGGCCTTGTAAATCTACCCCAGCGTGTCTGTAGTCCACATGTGCTGTTTAACACACAAGCTATTTAACAAATGTGCTATTTACAATATGCGAAAAAAATGCATGTAGAAAATAACACACAATTATAAGTACGAGACGTCATTAGAAACCTGTGGAAAATAAATACCACCTTCCAATGCCACCAGTCAAAAGCATGTGATAAAATTCATGAAAGTGTAGGGAATGAGAGAATAGCTGTAAAACAATAGAAAAATTCAAAGACCAACACATTAATGCAAAAAAAAACACAGTACATGCACTGTTTGAGCTGGAAATATTAAATATCACCACAAACCTGCCCACAGGGTCAAACCTACATTAACAGCCAGGGACAGTTAAAGCTCTCACAGTTTGATTGCAGCAGCTCACACTTCCATACTACAGTCCACCAAAATGAATGAAAGCACTGTTATGTCACTACACCATGCTATGCCATATCAGTGTTCTGCACCAAAAAACCATGTAGCATGAACACAGGATAAGAGCCTTGATTGACAAAGTAAGGCTGGAATCTATAAGTATGAGCCAGCCTGAGATCCAGAGGATACACAGGCTCGATATGATTACAATACAAAACATATTTTCACTATTATGGATAAACTAGAGCCCAACCTGGGGATCCACTGTCATCCCCCTTCCTGAAAATAAATGCTAGAAGCACTAGAATTCTTTGCAATAGGCACCACACAGAAGATAGTAGGATTAGTGTGTGGCATTTCTTAGTCAACCTTTAGCAAAATGCCATGCTAAGAGATGGATGTTTTGCAGAGAGTAAGTGAGCAGCATATACAGTTCACCTAGGACACCCATACAGCTAATGCCAGCTAAGAAAACATCTGTGCTACAACAGGATTTTCTGATATCCTATGGCCAATTGGCTGCACTCATGTACACATGGTGAACTTAAGTAGACAGGAACAAGTGTGCTGAAACCGTAAAATGAAACACACTATTTATGTGCAAATGGTGTGTGATGTGGATATGTGTATACTGAACTGGTGTGGTAGGTGCTGTGTATAAAACCACAATGCTATGATGCAGGCGAGAAGCAACCTTAGTCCTACCGTGGTAACACATCACTTTAAGGTACTGGGTAGACAAATCAACCCTCCATCATCAAGATTACAGTGCATTATGATTGTTGTAGCCCAATCTTTATACATGTCAGCAGTAGCATTAGAGAGTTTTAGCCCCTATGACATATATGTGGATCATTGTGAATATGTGTCACAAATTACATCAGCCACTCTTCACAACGATGATGATTCTCAGCCAAGTCAACTTTTTAACAACCACATGTACTTCCATTATGAATTTCATGATGGTTAATTTGGATTCCTCCAACTCTGAGAGCCTCTTTCATATCAACCATTCCAGACATGTTGAGGATGGTCACAATTGAGGAGCCGATTTCGATGTCGGACGGACTGGAGTCCATTCGATATCGATCTGGAACTGACCTCCTGTTGGCGGTCCCAAACCAGCAATTAGGATGCAACCGAACACTGTTCGGTCGCAATCCTATTCTTTACAATGGGAGCATGCATTCCGACCAGAAAGCATGCTCCCATTGGAAAGAGCTGAGGTGCAGTTCATCCCTGCACCCTGTGGCAGGCAACTGAAGGTGCCTGCCACCGGGTGCAGGGATCAACAGGGGGCAACATAGGTGCCCCCTTGGCCGCCATCCGGAGGCCTTTCACCCATGTGAGCCCTGCTGGGGGCCCCCAAAGTCTGATTCTGACAGCCTTTCTGTGTCGGAAAGGCCAGCACAGAAAGGCTGTAGGAATCCGCCATCGTAATCCCTCAGGCGGGAAGAGCCGTCCTAGGGATTACTGGCCACTTTCCAAATGGCAGACGGGCTCTCCGAGCCTGTCGGAAGCCATTCGGAAAGCCTGTTCGGATTCCTTTCCGACCGACGACATCATAATGGGTCAGTCGGAAAGGAATCCGAACGGGACATTTCGATGCGTTCGTAACGGCTCCGACCAATGGTCGGAGCCATTTCCAACCGCATCAAAATCGGCCCCTAAATCTTCCAACAGCTTGAGGTAGAGCTGAGGTGGAAAACTACCACCAATTGCCATGCTTTAGTACTTGTGCTTGCCAGCTCGCTCAAGTACCTAGAATTTCAAGGTTTAGAATCTGTTTTTAACGTTCTCAACATCATGTGGACATCTGTTTCAGTATTGATTTTGGCTATTATCTCCTTCAACAAGCATAATTTTCTTTATTTCTGGTGCGATCTTCAGCATGGCATTTTGGACGGTCATGGTGTATTACCACCTCTTTGGCCAGGGCCTGATGCTCAGGATCCGGAAACCTGTACTTCTTTTCTCTGCCTGGGTCCATGATGGAAAGGTTTTGCAGGTTTCTGCTTGTGATGAATGAGTGATATCAGAGGATGGCAGTAAATCCTGTTTGTCTTGTTTCAATGTGGTTTGTCCACAAAAATAAATGTCTGCACACACCCACACAGGAAGTAACTGTTGGTGTACTTTTACGATGTCCTAAGGTCCTTTTGAGTGTTGCTCTGGCTGTTTCTGATCTCTAGGTTTCAATTTCCACACTCCTGAAACTTCCAATGCCTACAAAAGTCCGCTTCCTGATGTTTTGTCGTTGTGCTATATTCATCTGGTGAGGTATTTACCACAGGCGCTAACTAGGGTATTCAGACAAAATGTCGAAGTTAAAGTATCGTCATACCAAAATATCGACTCCAAAATATCGTGATATGGAAATATCGTCTGCAAGAATATCGTTGTCAAGAATATCGATTTTAGGGTAATATCGATTTCTAAAATATCGAAGTCATTAATATCCTTTACAAAAATATAGTTGTTTATAATATTGTATTTAAATTATTGTTATGTATTTTAGTATATATTTTAAATGTACATGATGTGGCTTTTTTGTTTAATTATTGCATATATTTTTTAAAATAGTTGTTGCATTTTTAGTAGTTATGAAATTTAATGTAATTATTTTGTGTGATTTTTAGTACCATAGCGGATAGTGGGTTTATAAGGATACAGGATGGGAAGTAATTTATTTATAATAAATTATAAATTAGCTTTTATTTAAAATTATTTTTTTAGTTGTTAATTAATTATGTGAATTGTGCAATTATTATTTTTTAATTAAAATTTTAGGTGCGGGTTGTGGGGCTTATAGGGGTATACAGTGGGAAGTAATTTAAATGTAATTAATTAATAATTAGTTGTTAATTAATATTATTTAATTAAATGATAATTAATTATGTTAATTGTGTAAATCTTTTATTTTTAATTTTAGGTGTGGGTTGTGGGGTTTATAGGGGTAAAGAGTGGGAAGTAAATTAATTATAAGTAATTAATATTTAGTTTTTAATTAACAATAATTATTTAATTGATCATAAATGATATTAATTGTGTAGTAACATTTTTTAATTTAAATGTTAGCTGTGGGTTGTTGGTTTTGAAGGGGTATAGGGTGGAAAGTCAATTAATTTTATTTAAGTTATAATTAATGTTTAATTGATATTAATTATTAAATCGATAATTAATTACGCTAATTGTGTAATACATTTTTTGTTAAGTTAAATTTTATGAGTGTGTTGTGTGTTTTGTTGGGTATATTTTGGGAAGGAAATTAATTATAATTAAGTCATAATTAATTTTTAATTAATGAAAATTAGTTTATTGATAAATATTTATGTTAATAGTGTAATTAATTTGTTTTTTGAAGTTAAGTTTTAGGTGCAGGTTGTGAGTTTTGTAGGGGTATACGGTGGGAAGTAGCTAAAATAAAATTATTTAATAAATATCTTTTTTAATAAATTTTTTTAAATAAAATTATTTATTTAAATGATTTTTTTATTTTAATGATATTTGTAGTTATTTATGATATGCATTTAACATTGTCATATGTATTTATTTTAATACATTTTTAATATAAAATATATTTGTGTTTTTTTTACATATTTATATTTTTATTTGTTTACTATGTTTTTGCAATTATTTTATTGTGTTGAAGAGAATTTGTTTGTTTCTAATGTTGCTCTGACTCGAGTGGGAATAGTAAATTTTACCCCTCTGCAATCCAACACTTTCCCTACTGTTGCACTGACTGATGTGGGAATAGTACATTTTACCCCTCTGCAATCCAACACTTTCCCTACTGTTGCACTCAATGGAATTGGAATAGTACATTTTACCACTCCGCAATCCAACACTCTCCCTAGTGTTGCACTGACTGGAGTGGGAATAGTAAATATTACCCCTTCTCAGTCCATCATTTTCCCTACTGTTCCACTGACTGGAGTGGGAATAGTACAATTTACCCCTCCATAATCCAACACTTTCTATACTGTTTAACTGACTGGAGTGGGAATAGTAAATTTTACCCCTGTGTGATTTAACAGTTTCCCTACTGTTGCGCTGTGTGAAATGGGAGTAGTAAAGTTTATACATCTTTGGTAGATGAATTTGCTTACTTTTGTATACATTTTAGTGGGAATAGTATATATATTAATTATAAAATTATATAATTTATTTTATATTTTTACTATTTATATTATTATGTTTTTGCTTGTTAAATATTAAAATAATATTTATAATTATAAATGTTTTTAATAGTAAGATATTTTTATAAAATTGTAAGAAATGTTTTGAGCTAAATTGGTATGTTTTTAAAATATTTTATGTTATTGTTATATATATATCTATATGTCTCCAAAGTTTGCCCTGCGATAAGGACACACTCCACAGCAGGTGATTTTCAAACCATTTATTCAAAAAGGAAAATGGCATTTCACTCCGATTATTAGGTCCTCTTGCCTGACGCGTTTCAAAGCTTCACGCTCCTTCCTCATAGGCACACATGAATACACAGGAACGCTGGCGGCCCACAGTGCTCTGCGTGCTAGTTAATTTATAGGCCTCCGGTGTGCCTTCCTGATGAATTCTCATTATAATGCACGCTGGGACTTGTGGTTCATTTTTAAGCCAAATGTAACCCTCCAGTGGGTTCTGTGTTGTTTCAAGATAAAATACAGGACAAATAGTACACAAGCCCTCCAGTGTGCCTCGGAATGAAAATCCCACTTTCACATTAATTGCTCTGCTGTGCCGCCATCAGATTCCGATCAGTTCCAAATCCTGCGGCCCCACATTGGTTCTCTGGGTGGTGCAGTCCTCCACGACCGGAACCGCCGTGATTTATGTCTCCAAAGTTAGCCCTGCGATAAGGACGCACTCCACAGCAGGTGATTTTCAAACCATTTATTAAAAAATGAAAACGGCATTTCACTCCGATTAGCATTCCTGTGTATTCATGTGTGCCTATGAGGAAGGAGCGTGAAGCTTCGAAACGCGTCAGGCAAGAGGACCTAATAATCGGAGTGAAATGCCATTTTTGTTTTTGAATAAATGGTTTGAAAATCACCTGCTGTGGAGTGTGTCCTTATCGCAGGGCAAACTTTGGAGATATATATATATATATATATATATATATATTTATTTCTTAATAGTTATTTGTTATATTATTACATATTAATACATTATAAAAAATTCTGAAGTCATAATATAAATTAAAATGATTAGTTTAATACGTTTTTTAACTAGATATATGTAAATATATACATATATATGTTAATATATGTGTCTTTAACTTTAAAAAAAGTTTATTTGTTATATTTGTTGAAATATATTAAATCTATTTTATTTTTATTAAATGAATGTTACTATTTAATATTCAATAACTAAATTAATATATATTTAAAAAACGATATTTAATGCAATGATATTAATGACAATAATATTTTTTTCTCAATATTTTTGTATTTGCCATTATAAGAATAGGATGACAATATTTCTGACCGATATTTTGGTCCCAATATTTTTGTATGGGGATAGTTTCATACGCGATATTGTGTCAGTGAACCGATAAACAGCACACATTCAGTATTTAACACATGTGCTAAATAATGATTCCGCAGAGCATGGTAAACTCATAATCAGTGTTATTTAACACGTTATTTTCTGAACCCCCGTGGTATCGGTATTTACCCTATTTGTAGGTTTGGTGGTATTTACCACTAAACTTGTAATCGAGGCCTTAGCAGGCTGTAAACAAACTATAAAACTGCATCATAAAAAAAGGGAAAAGAGAGTATGTTTCTTCTTCAGAGAGTAGTGGCAAATCTTGAGCCAAATGCTCTTACATTGTGTACTCTGATAGACTGCTTCTTGGCGGTCTAAATGATGCATAAATTCATGCTAGGCAGAATTACAAGATTATAAATGACATATTCATGAAGCTGATGACAGATATTTTGGTCCATAGGATTTAGGAGTCCTTACTGCAGTGGCCTTCGCTCACTCAGAGTACTGAGCATTGGGTGGCCCCCATTGCCATATTCAATAGATATAAGAAGGGATTTGGCTCAAAATGCCCAAAATCATGCTCTGCCCTTTGTGATTTTCTTAGGTATGTGATCTGGGACAGTAGAGTGTGAAAGAGAAGGCCATACAAAAATTCACTCACAGTAAATGGTGAACAATATCACCCAGAAAAAGCATCACATCACAATCATAGGAGAAAACGCTGGTGTATTTCTCACTGGAGATGAGTGTCCCATCGCTAGAAGAAGAGTGAGGCCACTAAAAAATTGAGGGCCTCATTTATGAAAAGTGACGCATCGCTGCATGAAAACAGCGATGCGTCACTTTTCATTGCGCCCTCCTTGCGACATGCGTCATATTTATAGTATGACGCATCATGTCGCAAGGAGTTACAGATACGTCAGTATTTCTGACGTATCTGTAGGCGCAAAAATGACACATTGCTGGAGTGTGTCACAAAAGTGACGCAACTTCAGACATGGGTCATTTCACATGGGCAAGTCCCATTTCAAATGTGCCTGCGTCAGTCTTACGCCTGCTGTGAGGCAGGCGTACGATATTGACGCATTTGCGTCCTAGAAGTGGCGCAGTGAAATCACATAGATTTCACTGCGTCACTTCTACGAGGCTTACTTGCGTCAGAACGCCCACCCTGCATACATTATACCTGGCGCAGGTATAATGTGGCGCAGGAGTTTACAAAGTGACGCATCTACCTAGATGCGTCACTTTGTATATATGACGCAACATGGTGCATTTTTTACGCTGCTGGTGAGTCACAAAAAGTGACGCACCGGTGGCGCAGAAGTGACGCAAGGGCTCATAAATAAGCCCCTGAGAGACCTATTTATATAAAAGTCACACAGTGCAGCGCAGCAAGTCACCTTGCTGTGCTGCACTGCGTGACAGGGAAAGGGCAGGAATGCACCGTATTTAAGGTAATATGGAGCATTCCTACCTTTTCCTCTGCGCTGGCGCCCTTTTGGCTGCCTAGCGCCAACGTAGGCACCCTTGCATGCATGGTTGTTTTTATGCAGGAAGGGACACCTTCCTGCACAAAAACAATCTGAGAGGCAAATTCCTCTATCTGTGTGTGCTGCTGCATTGAAACAGCATGGACTTCCCTACATGAAGATCATTTTTTAACAAAGGAACATACCCTATAGGATATCTCAGGTGTACTCAACAATTGCAAATTCAATAGTGCAGACCTGCACCTGGATTGGGTTTGGTCTGCAAAGTTAACACTTTGTCCTCTATAAAACAGGCAAAAAGATCTGAAGGTCACATAGATAGTGCTGAGCTCTGACATGGCCATTTGCAGTTGGCTCTCCTTAGGGCACTTAAGGCTTGAGGACCTTTAGGGACTCTAGCTACACTCAGAGGAGTTTTTGATACATGAGGGTGGTGGGAGCAAATGGGCTGAAAGGAATGTCCACTAAGGGCCTAATTACGAGTCTGGGGGTCCTTGGACCTCCAGACTCGTGGTGGGACAGCGGGGGTGGTCTTCTGGCCGCCACATTAGAACCTTGGCGGTCATGCCGCCCTGGGACCGCTGACTCCGCCAGAGAACGGCTCAGTGGGCTTGTGGCAGTAATATGCATGGCAGGACCGCTGCGGTCCCACCAAGCATATTACGACTTTCCTCACCGCTAGTGATTTTATAGAAGTCTTTCCTCCATGAAAACAGTGGCGTGAGGAAAGAAAGGGGGTCCTACTAAGTGCCTCACTCCATGTGGATGCACACAGGGGGGCACAACATGTGCCACCCTGTGTGCATGCGACCTCAGTTCCTGCACGGCATGGACTTCACAGTCCATGCCATGCTGGAACTTCCTTTGACGTTCCCATTGCGGTACATATTTTATAGGCACTGCCGTGGGAATGCCAAAGAAACCGTCTGCCAGTGACTAAAAAAGTCATAATATGGCAGGCGGTACTCACACAGGTCTGGCAGTGCGGCGGCGGGGCGGTCACACCGCCGCACCGCTAAGCACATATTCAGACCCTAAATGACTGGATCTCTGAGATCAGAACAAAAAGCCTATCTGGGCTTAAAGGAGACCTGATTTCTGTAACAAATGAGATGTTCGCAGAAAATGTATTTTGTTATGTAATTGATTACTTCACTGACAATTACATCAGAAGTCTTTACATCATGGTAATTATTACATCAGGAGTCTTTACATTGGGAATGTGTTATATCAGGAGAATTTTACCTCGCTTCATTGAAGGTAAGTGTATTTTATTAATAATGAATATATATTTATTTATATATATGTGTTTGTTTCAAAATGCATTTTAAAGTTGCTACTTTTTAAAAAATAACTTAGGGGCCATTTATGATGTCAGTCGGAAAGCCTCCGACCGGTAGTCGGAAGCTATCGGACCGCGGTCAGAGGCTTTTCGGCCTACACGGTCGGTTTGCGGTCCGACCACCCGATTACGATGTTGGCAGTCGGCAATGCAAACCGGCCGGTCATTCTGACTCAGTTCCGACCGGCTCTCGGAGTCTTCCTGCTGGTCGGAACCACACCGTAATCCCCTATGGGCGGCATTTCCGCTGCCGGAATTACGATGTCGGTTTCCCACAGGGTTTCAATGCCGGCCTTTACGACAGCAGGGCCCCCTTGCCTCCGTGGCCCACGATTGATGGTCAAGGGGGTACCTATGGTACCCCCCTGTAAATCCATGCACCCTGTGGCAGGCACCATGGGGTGCTTGGTGCAGGGTTTTACATACACCCTGATTTCTCTATAGGAGCCTGTATTACACAAGCTCCCATAGAGAAAAGTGATCATGCAACCGAACAGTGTTCGGTCGCATCGTAATCAGGCGTATCGAGCCATCTTCCTTATGTTTATAATGTTTTGATTTCTTGCTGATAGTACTGAGAATTTCATGTTGAGACTCTTTTTTCTAGATTTTACAGACCTGTTTGATGACTTTCTTTGGGTACTTTCTCTCTAGGATTCGTCCAGTGTTTTTGACACAATTTGTTTGAATTCATTTCTATGGAGCAGTTCCTCCTTAATCTCAAAAATTCTCCAAATGGTATACTCAAATTCAAATTGCGCTGATGAAAGCTTTCCACGTGAATTATGCTGTTCTTTGCCCTGGGTTTCCTATGTAAAGTTGTTTCAAGTTTGCCATCCTTGAATCACAAGGGACACCAGCCCCGAGAGAGTACCATTCCTAGACACAGAAATTTATTTCAAGTATGGCAGCCTCCTTCCTTCTTCACCACCACTGTTGAAATACGCCTCATCACTGACAAGGGAGACACTGCAGCCTGCACCCTACTGGACCTTTTGGCAGCCTTCGATACCATCCTCATCCAGACAATCCATGAGGCAGGTCTCTGAGGGGCTCACCTTACAATGGATTCACACCTTCCTCCCTGGATGATATCAAAAGTCAGCTGCAGCACCTTCCAGTCCGACACCACCAAGCTGATCTGAAGCATCCGACAGGGATACTCCCTGAAACTCACCCTCTTCAACATCTACATGACCCAAATCACCACCATCGTCCATTTCAATGGCCTCAGCATCGTTTCCTATGTAGATGACACGCAACTAGTCACATGCATGTCCGACAGAGTAGACTGGATAAAAAGGAGCTGCTACACAATTTTTTCTTGTAGTATTTATGAATTTTTGTTCCAGTCCCTCTATATTAAATCCACAGCCTTCTTACAATCTTTAAGTCCACCCTTCTTGACATCAATACAAGCCAGGTTTCTTGACAACAACACATCCAACACATGTTTCGGCGCTAGGGCATATTCGTCTCCAACTTCATTACGGCTATAAACATATATATCACAAATCAAGTATTTCATAACCAAATACTGATGATACCTTTACCAACTCAAATAGTGCAATAAACATGATAATATGGTGAACAAGCACTGTTCGTAAATTATTATGTATATGGCCAGAAGCCTTTTCGGTACTTGTTTATATATCGCAGTTGGACATAGAAACAGGCTAAGCCGCCCAAAATTATGCGTTGGGCATCTTAACAGACCTCGATCTTAATGAAACTCATTATATAACTAGAGGTATTGAATATATGTTCACTCTTTTGATACTCGCATACCCGCATTCCTATCTGTCTTCCTCGGCCCCTAACGCCAGTCGCATTCTTTAAGCTCTATTAGGGGCAGCCAATCACGGTGGGCGGGGCGGGCCATCTAGCTGCTCCCGGACACTTAATGCCGGTTGCAGCACAGGAGCGGGAACTAGAGGTAACGCTGCTGCTCTGAGCATTGTTCATTTAAATATTGCCTGTGTTTTAAACTTGTTTTAAACTGTTTCAATAATCGTACAACAGTGTATTGAATCTGATCTGTTCACTCTTTTGATACTCGCATACCCGCGTTCCTTTCTGTCTTCCTTGGCCCCTAACGCCGGTCGCATTCTTTAAGTTTTTTTAGGGGCAGCCAATCACGGTGGGCGGGGCCATCTAGCTGCTCCCGAACACTTAATGCCGGTTGCAGCGTGGGAGCGCAGCGGACGCGCGCAACGGGTGCGCCGAAGGCGGGACAAAGGCAAGCCCGTCTGCGCCCGTCCGTGTCTGTCCGTGGCGAGGGGCGAGCTACCATGCCCAATTTTTTACTTACTCTGCATCTCAACTTAAACAACAATACTCTAAAGACTACTTACTTAACCTTGAGACTCAAGCTAGACTAACCGACCTGGGGATTATGAACCCCAGGAACAATCGGCTGGAACTTAATTTGCCTCCCCTTAAGGGTAACCCCACAGGGAAGTAGTACACTCATGAACATAGGGCCCAAGGCCTAACTTTGACATATCTTAACACTCGGTCCGTGGTGATACATCAATTGGCTCCATCAAACCAGATATACTCCTGCTTACTGAAACGTGGCTCACCCAGGAGTCCATCTCGGACATTCTTGCTGCCCTTCCCATCCACTATTACATTATTCAGTCCAATCAGCTACTAGGGAAAACTGGGGGGGGGAGTAGCGGCCATAATTCGCCAAGAGTTGAAGTTCACTACCCTAACAGCAATAGACATCACTTTTGTGGACTGCTTAGTCATCAAACTTGACTCCCCTTTCACCACCTTGACCTGTGTATTGCTGTACAGACACCCTCACAACGTGCCTCTCTTTCCCCAATTATTGGCGGAACAAATACCCCACCTGGTAATCCATTACACCAAAATATTGTTAATCGGGGACTTTAACTATTGGGCCAATAACAAATTGGGAGGACCACACTCAACAGAAATGACCGACCTCCTTAATGGGCTAAATTTCACACAACATGTGACTACACCCACTCATATAAAAGGTCATATTCTTGACCAAATTTGGACCACCAATCTTACAGTGTCCAATCTGACGGAATCCCCTTGCATTTGCTCTGATCATTTTCTCTTGAACTTCTCCCTCAACAATTTGATCAGAACTAAAACCTCTGTCAAAACGAGTCTGATGACACGGTCCTGGAACCATATTAATATCAGTGCCTTCTGTAACTTGTTGCAATCCACCGCACCTATACATCAGACCTCTATTAATCTAAGTGAAGAAAAAAACATTAGATCCTGGCTGACAGATGCCAGTAACACCTCTCCCCCCCTGAGGCAAGTTAATATGGCCAGGAGTCATAATGCCCAGAGGTGGTTCTCTGATGACTTGAAACCCCAAAAATTGGCTCTACGCCAGGCTGAACACATTTGGAGACAGAATTACAGTCCTGATAAAAAAGATATTTTTCAAACTCAACTTAAGCAATATAAAAAATCTATTCTACAAACTAAAGCAACTTACTTCTCGAACAAGATCCTGAATTCTACAAATAAATCTAAAGATATATTTGCGATTGTGAATGAGCTGTCCAAGCCTGACAGAATCACTGCTAAACTAGCCCCTACCCAAGCAGTGTGTGATTCCCTCAAAACCTATTTCATCGATAAAATAAGTTCCATCGAAGTTAGTATTCCGGATAACCCACCCTCTGATAAACAGGATGTGACACCCAGGAATCCTTACTCGTTAAATCAGTTTCCTGCCATTAGCAAAGAATCCCTCCCGAACCTGTTAACCAAAGTAAAATCAGGCTCTCCGGCTGACAGTTGCCCCTTACATATTTTCTATGCATGCCCTGAGCCGGCCATATCCCTCCTAAATGGCTTACTTAACCAGGGCTTGGTCCCCAGATTCTTTAAGGAAGCTGTGATAGTCCCTTTAATTAAGAAAACTGGTGCAGATCTTTCAGTCCCCTCAAACTACCGTCCCATTCCATTACTTCCTTACCTGGCCAAAGTACTAGAAGCCCATGTGTCCCCCATCTCCAGTGACCTCCCCACAGTGACTCGTGCAGTCCTCCTGGCCTGGCGCGCATCCCTGCGCTACACGCAATGGCACAACAAGCTGACCCAACAAACACCACTTTGTCAGGGTACATGTTTGCGAGAGGTTGTGGGCCTACCTGGCTTCCGGCACTGGGACCTCATTGGCATTTCGCAACTTGGCGACCTATGGGTCAGTGATCACATTCGTTCATTTGCTGACTTGCAAACTAGATATGCACTTCATTCATCCCAGTTCTACCGATACCTGCAGGTCCGCCACGCCTTAGACATGCATATACACTCCGGCACCTCACTGCCAGAACATAGCCCCCTTGAGGCCCAGGTTATGATGGGCAATCTTGGGAGAGGCGGCATCTCTCGCATATATCGCTCCCTAACAAACAATGGTCCTGCTTCCCTAGCCTGGCTGAAAGTCCAGTGGGAGGCTTGGGTGGGCCCTTTGGAAGATGAAGATTGGAGAGATGCGCTGATGGCGCCCAAAACCATACCTGTTTCGGCCAAGCTTCGCCTGGTCCAACTTTACTACCTGCACACCTCTTATCTCGCCCCTAGTCGCTTACACAGAGCAGGCCTTATCCCAAATCCGACCTGCCCGAGGTGCGGTTCCGATCCCGCAGATTTCTTTCACATAGTATGGACATGTCCACACATTGCCCCTTACTGGGCTGCCTTAGAAGCAGAACTCGCAGAGATACTAGGATGGGAAGTCCTGCATAATCCCCTGGATATATTTTTGGGCATCACTGATGGGCTGGATGGTTCCAGGGCAGATAAGACATTCCTGGGTACCGCTCTGGTGGTGGCCAAACGCAATATCGCAGCTGCGTGGAGGGTTCCTGTCCCGCCCTCCTTGGCCAAATGGCGAAAAAGGGTAGATTGGTGCGCCATGCAAGAACGCTCACTATACGAGGCCAGGGGTTGTCCTGCCAAACACCGGAGAATCTGGGGCAAATGGCTGGGAGTGTTGGACTGAGGGGGTTCCCTTTCTATGTCTGTGGATCCAGATCACTATGCCATCGGGAGGGAGTGTCACAATAATGTACCTTTGTTTTACCTGTATTGGCTGCCGGAATCCTCAGGTTGCGATGCTATCTACAATGCTGTACTGTTTGTCTTGTTTTTCCTATTTCTCTGTAAAGCCAATAAAATTGATTATCAAAGAAGCCCATGTGGCCAACTGCCTTTGCTCTTTCATAGAACAATCTCACATCTTACATCCCCGCCAAGCAGGCTTTCGGCCCTCTCATTCTACTGAGATGGTTATCTTGACTGTACTGGATGAAATAAAGAAGGAGGCTGATAAAGGTACCACCCAGGCTTTAGTGCTCCTCGATCTCTCGTTGGCCTTTGACACGGTCGACCATAACATTTTATTGGACCGTGTCAGGTACACAGGGGTTCAGGGAGCCGCCCTTCAATGGCTGACGTCCTTTCTGGACGATCGCTCACAGTCTGTCCATCTTTCCCAATACACGGACCAAAGAGTTAAACTAACTTGTGGAGTCCCGCAAGGCTCCTCTTTGTCTTCACACCTGTTTAATTTGTATCTCCTTCCCCTTATTCTGTCCTTGGGGGAAGGCAAGGTGCACATTTTTAACTATGCAGACGATCTGCAACTGATTTTCACCATTGATAATACCCCTGCCTCCATTCTGAATTTTCAGACCACTATGTTATACATCTGTAATTGGATGAATAACAATCACCTAAAACTAAATCCTGACAAAACAGAGCTGATCCTAACCGGTGGCTCTCAAAACCCTTGGACTTCAAATTTCTGGCCAGCTGAGTTGGGAGCGCCCCCACTCCCCTCTTCCGCAGCCAAGAGCCTTGGTGTCACAATCGATAGGGACCTCTCGATGAAAACCCAGATCGGAACAGTGGTCTCCACCTGCTTTTCCCAACTCCGTAAAATCAGTAGATTCCTTACAACAGAAGCAGTTATCCAAGTCATCCTGTCCCTGGTAATCTCACATCTTGGTTACGCCAACTCCACTTACTTTGGCCTTCCTGGGTACTTAATAAGAAGACTGCAACTAGTGCAAAATCAGGCAGCAAGACTTATTTATCACCAGCCAAGATGGAACCATGTCACTCCCCTCATGAGGAAATTGCACTGGCTTCCAGTAACCCAACGCAGCGCATTTAAGGTCGGATGCCTGATATTTAGATCACTATATGGCACATGCCCGGAATTTCCAATCTTATCCAGAGGCATGTCCCTGTCCAGGCCCTTCGGTCCTCCCACCAGTCCCTGTTAGCCATCCCCACCTTCAAGCGTAAAAGAACTGGTGGATCCAGCTTTGCGGTATTAGCCCACTCTTTTTGGAACGCACTCCCTTTCAACATTAGATCTTTTCCATGCTACTCTTATTTTAGGAGACAATTTAAAACCTGGCTGTTCTCTCAGGCCTACGAATGATTGATCTTATGAGCGGCGGTTCACCTCTTTTATAAGCGCCATGAGACCATGTGGTGTACCTGCGCTATACAAATTCTTTTAACATAACATTTACCATAACATATTATCGTGTCCGTAAGTCCCACATTTCCAGTCTTAATAAAAACAAATTAACTAGAGTATTCTAGCCACACATTCTGTATAATCTAAATATACATATTGAAACTTGTTTATATACCAGCGTTAAACATGAATAACAGGCTTCAATACCAAAATATATTATCTGGCAGCCATTTTAACTGTCTGTAATTTTAACCAAACCCTTTATATTATGAAGCCCATACACCCCATATTTCTCAAAACATGAACAATATTTTTACCTCACCATTTATAAGGAAAGATGTGCCCACCAGTCATTTTTATACAAGTAAAGATACAATGCAACACGTTAATACAAGGTTCAGAATCAAGAAATTATATTCTACAGTTAAAACATTAAGTGGCTTATTACAATATTGGTCGGAGTTGCCTCCGACTGACACCGTCTTGTTCTCGGGACAGACCGACCTCCGGTCGGCGGTTCCGATCGCCTGATTACGATGCGGCCGAACACTGTTCGGTTGGAAACTCACATTTCTCTATGGGAGCTTGTGTTAAGTAAACTGGACGTAATACAGGCTCCAATAAAGAAATAGGGTTGTGTGTAAAACCCTGCACCCTGTGTTCAGGAAGAGATGTAGAAATTTAGGTAGTATCACCATCTTGGCAATTGCTAATCACTCGGATAGCAATAGGGGGAGTCAATTCCAGGTTGGAATTCTATCTTCCAGCCAGGACGTTGCACTGCTGTAGTTGGCCCACCACAGTTCGTCCTCGTAGCGACTGAGCCATTGACCCAGATACCGTACCGGCTCTGTTGCCCATTCCAGCGAGAATTCAGAATTGAACCGCGTCGTGCTGTCTGTGAGGGGGAAAATAATGTATTAAGTCCAGTTAATTGTTATGCCCAACATGCCCCCAAAACGGATAACCTCCCGGATGATGAGATCAAGGTTTATCTGAGGATTTCAAATGTACAGCGCAATATCATCTGCATACATGGAGATCAGTATCCTCCTCGTTTGGAAGTTAAGCTCCCTATGAGCGTGATGTTGGTGCAGGCGGGTCGCAAGGGGCTCCATGGCAACGGCAAATAAGATTGGGGATAGAGGACACCCCTGTCGGGTGCCACGTGAGACTGAGAACGGGTTAGATTACATCCCTTTTCGCACAGTCTAACTGTTGGGGAGGTGTATAATAACTGGATGAGGCTCACAAAGCGAGCCCCAAACCTCAAAGAGAGTGAATAAGAAAGGCCATTATAGAGAATCAAACGCCTTAGTGGCGTCCAAGGGAGCAGCGATCACCACTAGGCGTTGGTCCACACTATGCATTACAGCGAATAGTGTACAAAGGTTGTGTGCGGTGGATCGGTCAGGCACAAAGGCCGACTGGTCACGATGGACTATGTCTGGGAGACGCGGAAGGAGACGGTTAGCAATAAGTATGGCCAATATTTTGTTGTCCACATTTATCATAGATAGTTGCCTATAAGAGTTGCATTGATTTGCAGGTTTGCCAGGTTTGAGTATGGTGACGATTACAGCTTCGCAAAGCGACGGCGGTAATTAATTTGACTCCACAGAGGCCTGAAACATGGATAGGAGATGGGGGGGGGTCAGTGTGTTGACGTACTCTTTGTAGAAAGAAGTTGTAAGTCTGTCTAAACCGTGTGCCTTCTCATTTGGGAGGCTGCGTATTACTTGTAGGACTTCCTCGTCAGTGAATGGGGAGTCTAAGTATAGGCGGTGTGCGTGATCGAGCCAAAGTAGTTGTATGGAGTCCATATATGTGTTAAGTTGTTCAGTGAGCACTGTGGGTTTGGTTTGATAAAGTTTTGAGTAAAAGGAGGTCATCGTGGTGAGTACAGAGGTGGGAGTGGTTTGACGTTCCGAATTCTCATCTATTAGCTCTACTACCTAGTCATGGGTCATAGGGCTCCTCTCTGAGCCCTACCCTTTTTAATATTTATGTTGCCCCACTGGCGAAGGTTGTTAGATCTTTTGGATTTGAGGTGTTGTCCTATGCTGACGACACACAAATCATGGTGTCCATTACCCATAGCATTAGGGAATCGGCTGCAAATTTTAAAGGATGCATGCAGGCAGTCTCTTCCTGGATGGTCAAAAACTATCTTAGACTTAACGGTGAAAAGACAGAGGTCTTGATCTTTGGTAATCAACAGAACATTTGGTCTAACGCTTGGTGGCCAGACAAGCTTGGCTGTTGTCCATGCCCTGTACCCCATGGTAAAAATCTAGGGGTCATAGTGGACAATTCCCTCTCTCTGAGTCTGCAGATCAGCAGAACAGTGTCTACGTGTTTTGGGATAATTAGGATCCTCAGGAAAATCTCCCAGTTTCTTTCGTTTGCTTCCCGAAAACAGGCAGTTATAGCCCTAGTGATGTCCAGACTGGACTATTGTAATGCCCTCTACTTGGGCATTAACAAGAGTATGGTGCGACGTTTGCAGCTGGTGCAGAATGCTGCTGCTAGGCTGGTGATGGACCTTCCAAAATATCATTCAGTCTCGGCCTCTCTCATTTCTTTGCATTGGCTTCCCTTGGATCGAAGAATTTTGTTTAAGACCCTCTGCTAGGCCTGGGCGGTGAACTTCGCTCCGTTCGCGGAGTTTGCAGAGTTTTCTCCACTCCGCGGAGCTCGCGGAGTGCAGAAAACTCCGCTTCGCGATGTGCAGCAGAGTTTTTCCCCGCTCGCGATCGCGAATGGTAAGTTCGCAATCGCGAACGGTAAGTTCGCGAGCGTGAGCGGCCGCTCGGGTAGAATTTCTACCCGAGCGGCAGGAATACCAGCACAAACTGCAGTTCGCACTGCACTCCGCCACTCGCGGAACTTCGCGGAGTTTTTTGTAACTTCGCGGAGTTCCGCGTAGCAAAACTCCGCGGACTACTCCCAGGCCTACCCTCTGCCTGACCCACAATGCCTTCTATGGACTAGGCCCAGACTTCATCAAAGGGCTGTTTCAGCGCTATGTTCCTATCAAGCAGCTTAGGTCCGCGAGTAAAAATCTGCTGATAGTCCCAAGGTTCAAGAAGGCTAGATGGGGAGGCAGGGCCTTTTCTATTGCAGCTGCTAGGCTGTGGAACTCCCTCCCAGATGATCTGTCAGGACAAGTGTCCCATTCCCTCTTCCGCAGGGCTTTGAAGACCTGGCTCTTTACACAAATATCAGTTTGAGCATAATATTTAAATTCTGTAAAATTGGCTCTCCTGCAGCACCTTGACGCCTTGGGGCTAAGTCTGCGCTCTATGGGGCACATGCATCAAGGTAGGCTTTTGCGATTCCTTAATTGCGATTATTAAGGAATCGCAATTAAGGAATCGCAAAAGCCTATGCATGTAGGAATCGCTATAATAATAGCGATTCCTTCACATTCCTTATTTGCGACTCGCAAATTGCGAGTCGCAAATAAGGAATGGCTTCCCATTCATTCCTATGGGCCTACAGGCCCATAGGAATGAATGGGAATTACGAGCGCTATTTGCGAATACCAATAGGTACTCGCAAATTGCGCATGCAATTTCAAGGGTGCAGGGGTGTCAAAGGACACCCTGTTGCACCCCTGAAATTGTGATGTGCACCCATGTTAGTGCACACACATGCCCCAAGGGCATGTGTGTGTGTAATCTAAAACTTTAAAAAATGCATTTTAGTGCATTTTTCAAAGCTTTTGCAAATTACAGACAAGTTTGATTTGTCTGTAATTTGCGGTCCCAAATAGCGAAATCGCTATTTGAAAGTGCTTCTAGCATTGCATTTAAGGAATCGCAAATTGCGATTCCTTAAATGCAATCGCAATTTAGGAATTCGCAAATAATTGCGAATTCTTAAATTGCGCATAGGAAACACTTTCATGCATCTCCAAAGGCCAATTTGCGGTCGCAAACGGCCGATTTTTGCGAATCGCACCGTTTGCGATCGCAAAAACCTTTGATGCATGTGCCCCTATAAATCTAATATTCATTCATTCATTCATTCATTCATAGGTGAGTGGAACATATTAGCAAGTGTCCTGCACGCCCGCTACCTCTACCCATATCAACGCAACGTGGATAAGCGTGGCAGATAATGACATTTGCGTCCTGCCTTCTCATTAAATTCAGCAAGTTTTTCATGTATAAGCATACATAATGGCAGGAGCTTAGGAGCTGTAGTACTCTAATTCAAGTGCCCGGAGATCATTTCCGAGTTGGTTCAGCCTTGTTCGTATCGCTTTGAGGTCTCCTGCTTGTTTCGCGATGCATGCACCCCTTATGATGACCTTAAACGCATCCCAAAGTGCCTGTGGGGACCTGACCGAGCCCTCGCTGGTCGCAAAATAGTCAATGATGGTGGTGCATATATGAGTGCAAAACACTTGATCATGGAGGGCACCCGATGGTAGGCTTGGGGGTGAATGTGAACGAGGTATCCAAGGACAGGGATAATTCAAGCAATACTGGGGCATGATCTGATAGTGTATGGGGGAGCAGCGTTGACCCGACAGTCCACGTAAGGACTTCTCGGGTCGTCAGCCAGTAATCACTGTGTGACCAGGCCCCATGAGCTGATGTAAAGTACATGCCCTCCCTCCGATTCCCATTGAGGGACCTCCAGATGTCAACTAAGCCATGGTCTTGGAGTAGAGTGTGAAGTTGTGCTGCTGATTTGGGGTGGGGTCTGCAGGAGGTACCCGATCTGTCCACGTTTGGGTCAAGGACATCATTGAAATCCCCTCCCCATATTATAGTGCCTGGTACTAGATTAGCAATATGTCGCCAAACCTTTGCAAAAAATACTGGACAGTCAACATTAGGTCCATACACACAAGTGAGTATGATTGGTTGTTGGTGGAGGGTACCAGCCAAGAGGACGTAGCGCCCTTCCGTATCACATTTAGCCTGTGTAAGTTTCGATGGTGTACCCCTACGGATTAATATGGCAGTACCGCGGGCATAGTTATAGTAGTAGGAAGTGTGTATTTCTGTGCACGAGCTTGCACGTAGGTGAGGGGAAGTGGAAGCGGTGAGGTGAAACTTCTGGAGGAAGTAGACATCAACATGATGTCTGGTGAGATAAGTGTGTACAAGACGGGCCTTTCTCGGATCATTTAGCCCTCTTATATTCCAGGTCAGACCCTTAATCCCAGATGTCATCGTTTCTACCTGATAATGTTGTGGAGTCTGAGATTGGAGCCTGGGTGTAAAAGTGAGACATGTCGTACAGATAGGGCAATGACTGTCAAATAGGGCCCGATTCCTCATAGAGTACATCGCATGAGTCCCGCGCGCTGACTTTGCGATAGGGTCAGGGTGTGTTGCCATGTCAGGGTCCTCCTATGCAGTGATAACATATCCAACAAATAAAACAGTTGAAAACAGTACAACTGAAACCCACGCCCTCCCACTCCGACCCCCAAACTTAGTTGAGATTCCCATTCCCACCCACCACCCCACCCACATCCCCAAAACAAAACTTAATGTGTAGCACTCATCCATCAGGCCAAGCACATTAGTGTAACATCATCTGTGGCAACATTCAATACGCCGGCTCCGCCTTTCAACGAACACGGCATTGTCCCCGTGTGAGGCGGGTGGCTGAGTAGCAGTTATCTCAAGTGCAAGCATTGTTAGTCATTGTCATCTAGTCATGTCTCCTCTCTACCATGTGGGGACCACCGGGGTGATTTCGTTGAGATGCTTTTAGCGAACTTGAGGGTTGCTTTCGCATTAGTAGAGTAGTGTGCTTTTCCATCATACATGGCACACAGTTTGGTGGGGTAGAAGAGAGCATATTTGATCTATGCCTTTTGGGGAATTTTTTTTGCGATTTGTGGTCAGGAATTCCCTGCGTGCGGCCTGGATGGCGGTGGTGAAGTTGGGGAAGAAGGAGATCACATTGCCTCGGTTTTGTGTTTCACCACATTGACAATGTAGGACAACGTCCCTGTCCTTATAGTTTAGGAGGCGCGCAATTACGGGGTGAGCCGGTGTACCAGGAGGCGGTCACGGCACGAGAGAGCAATGCGCTCGTTCAACGATGAATACCAGGGAAAGGGCCTCGCCAAACAGGTCCTTCAGCAGTGTTGAGACATAAGCCTCCATATTGTCGATGGTGGTGCACTCCGGGACACCGGCGATGCGAAGATTGTTGTGCCTCGAGCGCGCCTCCAAACCCTCATTCTTGGCTTTTATGAGATCGAGGACTTTGTCCATTCTAAGTAGATGTTCACTGGTAGAAGTCTGGGTAATATCTATGTCCGAAACTCTAGCTACAAGGTGATCTAGACGGTCATCATGCTTTCTACGCATTCTTTCATCTTGTAAAGACGGCTTCCTATGAGGTCAAGCTTGGCGTTGATTGTCCGTAGGCTGGTTTTAACGTCAACTAGGATTTCTCTGAGGTCATCGTCACGACTGACGTCTTCCATGGAGTGGGCCAAGGGCATCTCCCGTGGGTGTTCCATCTCTGCTTGGCGAGGGGTTTTCTTGCTTTCAAACGGGAGTCTGGACTGGCATGTGTCATGTTTGCTCATCTTGTCCACCAGGGTCATGAATGTATCCGGTAGTCGGAGGCAGAGCCAACAGCAGTCCCGTACTGAGAGTTAATTTACATGCTATGATCTAGTGAGTTCTAATGTTGCTGCGAGGAGATGGTGGAGGCCCCCACTTCTCTCTGGGCCGTTATGTGGGCTCAGCAGGGAGTCAGCCCGGTGCTCTCAGGCGGCAGGTAGGCAAATGAGCTCAAAGGGATCCAGTCATGCAGAGAAGGTAAGGCAGCACAGTTCTGGGCCCCGCCACACCCCAGAGACACAGCTGGATGGGGGGGCATGAGCAGTTTCTGACTGTTTGTAGTTGCTGCGTCTATTTGGATGCACCAGGGCCGCTAGGGGCCAGCATCTGCTGATCTCCCTAGATGAATCGAGCGCCACTCAACCACCTTTTCATCGGTATTTATCCATGTGCCTGGAGCGTAGCTCAGCAGCGGCCACATACCATTTGACACTGGGGGCCTCCAAGGAGTCCAACGCGACCAGGGTAAGCACAAGCACAGTCCAATTGTAGGTGAGGTGAATTACTGTGAGGGCATTTTCAGCCAACAGGAGCTACTGGTTGGAGCGGGCCCCACACGCACAGCAGCCCTTTAGCACCCGTCAATGCACTCCGGGGCAGCGGAGGCCATCAGCCCCGGTTACCAGCAGCATGTCTCAGGGCTCTCCAGCTAGTGCAGCGTAAGGATTATCAGCTTACCGCCGGCTGGAATGGTGCTCCGCGGGTGTCTGGTCGACCCGACCAGGCTAGGCCATCCAGCGTGCGTCGCACCACAAAGCAATACGGGCGCGGTCCCAGGTGCCAGTCAGCAGTTGTGGGTCCACCAACACAGGGGAGCCGAGCGGCGACGGCCGCCTCCAGTCATGCAACTGGTTAACCCCCGGACGCGGATGTCACGCCGTCTCTTTAGCCTGGTGTTGCACAGGCCCGGCCAGGCTCCGGTCTCCGCCCACAGTAGTGGCCTCCAGCGGCACCCAGGTGTCCACTGCGCACCAAAGCGGGATCCACACAACTGCGATGGGAGGAAGATGATGCTTGAATATGCATTCAGCTGGCAGAGCCACTCTATTGAGCGGCCATCAAGCTGCTAAACTCCGCCTTCAAATCACAGCAAACATCTTATATACATGTTCATTACCCAGAAAATATTGTAAATCATGATCTACATTTAATCCCTGATCCACAGTTTTTAATCTCATAATCCATAACACCTAACTATGGTTTCACCAGCTCTGCCAGGAACCTGGGCATCAAACTAGGCAGCCAAATCTCCATATCCAGCCAAGTCAACTTAGCAGCAGCAACATACTTCCACACCCTGAAGATACTCAGAAAAATATTTAAAGGGCTCCCATTGGACATCCAGGATCGAAACCTAAGACCTTATCACTGGAAGACTAGACTACTGCAACTCCAAGGCATTTCCACCAAGCTCACCAACATATTTCAAGTTGTTAAAAATTAGACTGACAGACTCACACTCAACCGTCCTCCATGAGTTCACATCTCCAAACACCTCAGAGACCTCCACTGGCTTCCCATCCAGAAACACACTTCCTTCAAACTTCTCACCCTCACCTTGAAGGCACTACACAATCTAAGCCCAGCCTAGCTCAGCAACCACATACGCTTCCATATCCCATCCATATGCCTCAGATCAGCTGCAGATCTCAGATATATGACAGTGCTAGATGCCCCATTGTAAAGGTGAAAGGATCTGGGTACGGGAGGACAGCATGATCATGTCCATCCATAGAAATTGGTTGTACTGCACTCCCTTCAAAGTAGCCAAACATTCCTAATTAATATCTTGACGATAAAAAATCTTGAAGAGAACTCTTGCACCCCATTCCGAAGGTGAGACAAGGGGGGGTTATTTACTCATTTTTCACGCAATGCAGGGCAGCAAGTAAAGTTGCTGCGCTGCATTGCATGAAAGGGAGACAGCAGAAATGTGCTATATCTACTAAGATATGGCACATTCTGCTGTCTCCTAGTGCTGGCACACTATGTACTGTCTAGCACTAACATGGTGCAAGGGTGTCTGCGTTACAAGCAAGATTGTTTTTTAACAGAAAGGGATACCTTCTTGCACAAAACCAATCCTTAAAGGCAGAATGTCGCACGCATAGAAAGAGGAAGATATTAGGATAAATAAAGATATTTCTCCTCGTTATGCCTGGTTCAAGGAGGCATTGCAGCGCAATCTCAGGTTTAGTCACCTTAGTAAATCTGTGATTGCATCAAAATCCATGTCTGGATGCATGGGAATGACTATGCTCCACCCATGTAACGCCTCCCTGACGCAAAATAACACTAGGCAGTGCTATGCGAAAAATCCCACAAAAAGCCACACAAATTTGATTTGCGTGGCTTTGTAAATCACGAGTAATATTTGCATCATGGTTGCACCAAAAAAGTGGCACATTCAGGACACAAAATGTTAGTAAACCTTTGCCTGAGCTATTGCACTCAAAAAAACACTGCCTTATAATCCTGCCAGAAGGATGATGGAGAAAGCTCTTAATGGGATGATGGTTCGATATGTCCATCTATTCCTTACAACAAACCCAAAGGCCCTTGGCGATCGCATGACAATTAGTTAGCAGGACAATTGAATGCTACCCTTGCAAGGTTTAGGTACCCCTTGACTTTAAGAGAAGTGTGCCTTTGATATTGTCAATTCTGTTTTGGTTCTTGTAATTCTGAATACTGCAAGCATCTACGCAAAAGTCTCTCTTTTCATATGTGTGCTATTGTAGGTGAAGACCCTTTCAGCAAATATTCTGGGGCTTATTTACAAGCCCCCTGCGCCACTGGTACGTCACTTCTTTTGACAGCACACATTGAAAGAGGAAAACACCATCAATGATTGTTTTTGTGCATGAAGGCATCCCTTGCGGCCCAAAACCCATCATTCCCGCAAGGCAGGCACCCTTGCACCATGGTGCAAGGATGCTTGCTTTAGCGCATGGCAGCAAATTGTGCACCAGCACAGGGTAAAGCACAGGGATGTGTCATATTGTTGTAAACATGACGCATCCCTGTGCTTTTAAAATGACGCAGCTTGGCGCAGCAAAATGGCTTGCGGTGCCGTGCTGAGTCATTTGGTTATAAATAAGGACCTCTGTATCGCCAAGTTATTGACTAAATAATAGGCAAGGATTTTGCCATCTCCCATTTCGAGTTACATTGCATCACAACTTCATTACTGTGTAGTTGGGCGTTTATTGGCAGCATCCTTCTTTTTCAGCCGATAGTAGACGGGTGAGGATTCTAGTGGAAAGTGGACGAAGAAGTATTGCATTTGCAAGAAATGTAATGCAGGTAAGAAAAAAGCATTCCAGATTGGAAGAGTAGACCAAAGTGGACTCTATCTGCATAGACACTATTAGAAGTTTCTGGTAGGATAGTGAGGTTAACATGGGGCCAAAATCAGAAAGGAGTAGGAGTTAAAGGGGGCATTTTCACCCGCAGCTAGGAAAGTAACTACTGGAGATATCTTTGTAACATCACATTGCTCGGTTTTGATTTGCTGTTTACATTTTGAAGGAAAGGTGTAAAATGTAGTAGTTTTAAATTGTCCGGAAGATATGGCACTTTTTAATTTCGCAAACATATCTTCCATATACATGAGCCTATTGCACCCTTGTCAGGTCTGTCAGCACACTGCCCCTGTAAATAAGACGATTAGTATGTCAAAAAAAGACTAGACACATTCACTTGGTTCAGATGACCAAGCACTGGAGCCATGGCTATCACAAGTGTCAGCTGCTGGGGCTGTTTACCCCAAGCCCGCTCTTTTTAGGGCCCCACAATGTCACTGTTAAATGTGTTTATGTACCACAAAAGGGTCTGCTATTAGAGAGGAGCCCTGCATGACATTTGTGATCAGGGCCCCACGAAACCCTCTATCAGGCCTGGCTGCAGCTGTCAATGGTTTGAGAGCAGGGTGGGGAAGGGGCTTTTGGTTGGGATGCTCTTCTGGATGTATGCACCTTGGGGGGATATTCTCAAGAACGTGCGATAATCATCGCCAAAATAGGTTAACGCAATTTTTCATATCGCCGTCTATCGCGGGAAAATAACGCTGTGTTAATGTCTTATTCTCAACACAGCGGTAACATGCGATAGTTTCCCGATAACGCGTCAAATGTCTGCGATAAAATTACCGGGACAACGATAAAAATCTAAAGCCGAACGTGAAAAAAGTGGCGATGGGCCCAACCGCGATAAAAAAATCAGCGATAAGCTGCGCCAGGCCTGCAATTCACACACGTCAGGTGGGAAAAATCACTCTAAAAGCAGAAAAAAAACCACAAACAAAACCAAAACAACTGCGAAGCACAATGGAGGTAGCCGGAGCAAGTACAGAGGACAACCAGAACCCCACAAGCCCCACGGAGGACCAGCGGGGACCTCGGGGTCAGGGAAGGGCAAGGAGAAGAAGAAGAGGAAGACGCGGTTCAGTCCGCAGGAAAACAGGATCTTGATAACGGAGGTGATAGAACACCATCAACAACTGTTCGTCACCTCCACTGTGTCATTGGCAACAAAAAATGGAATATAGCAGTCCATCGTGGACAAGGTGAATGCAGTCGGAGTGCTGAGGAGGACAATGGAAGAGCTCAAGAGGCACTGGAATGATGTGAAGCGCAAAACCAAGCAGAAACTCGGCAGCATCCAGAAGGCAGCAATGCAGACTGGAGGTGGGAGTCCAGCGCCACAGGAGGAGCTGGATGAGATGGAGGAAATGGTGTCCACAGTCATCAGTGTGGAGACGGTGGCAGGAGTTGGGGGACCGGACACTGCTCAACATGACCTGACACAACAGCAACAGGGTGAGTAACGACCAGGGACTGGGGGGACGGGGGGAGATGGGCACAATGTCACACATGCACAATTAAGTATAGCACAGTGCATGTAGGAAGGTGGAATCTGACTGCATGGTTGCCCCCACTTTTTTCCTGGTGTTTTGCTGGTTTTCGACTTAGTTGGACTGGGACCCTGCTATTCAGGGCCCCAGTTTATCTGCTTTCTCTTTAAAATGGATTCCTAGGGGCAGATTTACAAGCCCCCTGCGCCACCAGTACGTCATTTTTTGTGACGTACTGGTGGCGCAGGGGGCTGCTCCATATTTACAAGGAGAGGAAAAGCCACCCTGCGTGACTTTTCCTCTCCTTGTAAATACGGCCCCTTCACACGAAGCACTTTGCGGTGAAGGGGCGTTCCATGGGTGTTGCTGTGGGTGTTCCCATGCAACACCCATGGAACAAGACACATCTCCAGAATTACGAGAAATCGTAACTCTGGAGATGCGTTTGAAAGCTACGCCACCCTAGAGGTGGCGTAGGGAGGCGCACCGAGGAGAAATGTTTTCATTTCTCCTCGTTTTTTCCTCTTTCAATGCGTGCTGCATTCTGCAGCACGCATTGAAAGAGGAAAATGGTTGTAGTGATTGTTTTTGTACAGGAAGGTTCCCTTCCTGCACAAAAACAATCTCCACGACGCAGGCATCCTTGCACCATGGTGCAAGGGTGCCTGCGCCGGCGCATGGCTGCAGTTTGTGCGCTAGCGCAGGGGAAGCACAAGGGTGCGACATATTCTTGTTAATATGTCGCATCCCTGTGCTTTCCAAACTAACGCAGCGCGGCGCAGCAAAATGACTTGCTGCGCCGTGCTGCGTTAGTTAATTGTAAATCTGCCCCCAAGTACCTTAGGTACACTTCAGATTGGATTCTGGGGTGTCCTTATAAGTCCCTAGTATATGGTATACTATGTACCCAGGGCATAGGTACCCCAGAGGCCTACCAGGGGTTGAAGCATGTATTATGCCACCCCTGGGCAGCCTTCCAAAATGACACCACAGGACTGCTACAGCAGCCTGAGTGAGGTGGTGCATGCACCCCTTACAGAGATATAGGTTCACTATATCTCACCCTATCACTGCACATATAAACCTATCAGTCACCCCTATGGCAGGCCTTATCAATCCTGAAGGCAGGGTGCTTGGTTTTATGTGAGAGGGTGCCCCTGCATGAGCAGAGCCCCTCTGCAGCCTTTGGAATCTATTCTCCGGGGTTGTCTATGATGCAGCCTGACCATATACTCTTAAGTGCATTATAACCTAGCGGTAAATGCTAACTTTGGGATGGCTGCACGGAAACATGTCGTGTTTGGTGTCAAACACCTTGGAATCATACCCCCACACCAGTAACTGGTGTGGGAGTATGATCCCACCCTTCTAGAGGGAGAGACATGACAGCACCGGTATACCCGGTACCAGCTAACAGAGCCCTGGCCTCACAAAATGGATGTTGCAGCCACAGACACGAGTCTGGCCTCCTGCTGCTGACCGAAACTCCAGCAGGGGAGGCCTGGACAATCGTTTTCCTGTCACAGGGAGGTGTTACCACCTCCCAGACAGGCTTTAGTGTATTGGGGCTGGGTGGGTGCACTCTCAGAGTGCTTTGAAGTCCTGCACTGGGGGCACATTTGGTGTCCCTGTGCATAGCCCAGTTCAAACCGGTTGCAGGGGCTACCAGCCCCTGCTCTGGCGTGAAACTGGACAAAGGAAATGGGTGTAGCCACCCCTCTTTCCAAACCCTCCCATAGGTGGGTCCCCTGAGTTAGTCCAACCCCTTCCTTGGGTATAAGATAGGAATCCCTGGCAACAGGACTTTAGATATCCCTGGACGAAACTCTGAAACTGAATCCTGGACCTTCGACGATCTGTTCAACGCCAGATGACTGAAGAATCTCCCTTGGAGTAAAGGAGTTACTCCTCTGCTTGGCAGGCACCAAAGACGCATCTGTCCGGTCTGCATCTCCGAAGCTCCCGCCGGACGCCGATAACTCTGCAACCCAGGAGGTGGGTTTCCAGACTTCCCAGAGGCTGACCCGAGTCCCCAGCAAAGCTGAGACCCATAGCCCTTGTGGGTACCGTGGACCCGGAACCCCTGGACACCATGCACATTTGCAAATGCATATGCTTCTTGTCAATCCTAGAGGCTGTGCTTTGGATTACTTGTAGCCCTGACCTCGAGCAGTAAATCCACCAAAGATTGCTGGCCTACCCACTCCGAGTGACCCGTGGGCCACCATTTTGTGATTCCTCTTGAGGTCCCTTTGCGATCCCTTGTCCATCAACTTGTGGGTCCCTCAGAAGAACAACTCTACTTTCAACAGGCCCTCCTGGTTGCTCCAGGCCTGCCCTGACTCTCCCTTGCTTGGGGAGTCCCTCAGACCTCGCTGGTCTACACCAAATCCTTTGTTCTTTTCCTGCGTGGGTTGCTGTTGCCAAGGCTTGTTGTGTCCAATCCGGGCACCGACACTGCAGCACTCGACATCCTTCATGGGACAACTCGAATCCAGCTCCTGGTTGTCGTCGACGCCTCCTGGTCCTCGTGGCTGAAGAGTCAAGCTTCCCCTCCTAGCACCTGAAGCACCCGACATTGGTGGGCATTCGACTATTGTGCCCCTGGTCACTGGCTAGTGACCCAGACTCTGTCCCCTCTGCTTTCAGGTTCTTCACATCTTCGATCCAGGCTTGGATCTCTTCGGACACTTCTCATCTTCCCGGCAGCAGCACTTTTCAGCAAGCTGCCATTGAAAACGACGGCGCGACCCGACACCATTTGACACCTATGCACCCGGCTTCCCTGGGTGAGGTAACACGAGTACTCCGGTGCTCCTGTGGGTGTTGGCCCTAGAACCATCTAAGTCCAAAAGGGTTTGTTCCTAGTCCACTCCGGAGTGTCCCTAAACTTTAAAACTCTAACCGCGACTTTCCCCATAGAAGCTAATGGAGCTCGTGGCTGTGTTCAAACACTGCACACGTCCCCCGTGGGTCCCCTGTGTCACTACCTTGGGTGGTTCCTTGGGGTCCCAGCGATTCTACAGGCTCTAGGCCTTGTGTCTAGTCAAGTCGTGGTTCTTATACCACTTTCTTAATATATGGTTTGGTTCGCCCCTAGGGCCTATCGTATATTGTGCTAATTTACTGTGATATTTGAAGTGTAACATATGTGCTTTGACCTCTAGCCTCATAAAGAGACTAGTAGGGTGTGTTTAGAAATAAATACATATATTTTATATATATACCTGGTGTGGTCTCCTTTCATTTAGCCATTCAAGAGATTATAGACTGGTAAAACAAACAGCTTTACACTCCTTCAAGACTTAGCCTGAAGGCTGCTCTCCATAGCTACCACTAGGATAGCTTTCAATAAAAGTTGTCTTTAACCTATCACCTCTAAGGGGCTGTTTGGACTGGTGCAAGGTGCCCACTATAACTAGTGGACAGCATATACCAGGCCAACTTCTCACAGTGCACACCCACAATGACTCTGGATCATGTCCCTGATCCCCTTGGCACACTGCAGCACACCTATAAACAGCAAGTAGGCCCCCATCGACTATGTGCCCAGAGGGGGCCCTTCCCACACATCACCAATCTCACAACCAACCCATGCACATGTGCCAAACCCAGCAAAGCGGCATGTCTGTGAGCCACACTGACAATGCAAGTGACACTGCATTATGAATAGCATGGCTGCAGTCAATATATCATGACATGTTGCATGCCACGACACTGAGGTGGCTGAGTGTGGACCACATCCGTAAAGGAGCAGGTCACACTCTGACACATCCACGTGCACAAACAACCCCTGACGTCAACAACACATCTGCGGACAAACCATGCCCCAGAGTCCCAACTCCCACCAAGAGCCCACTTTACCCAAGTATGCAACATCTCAGCACTGTATAAGCACAGAAGTCAAAGGCACACCGCCTGAAAGGGATAAGGGGCAGCAAAATCAGAGCTGCAGGGGCGACTCTCCCAAAATGCAGCACACACACATAACATTCAGAGCACATCAACATTGACAACAATGTGGTACAAACTGCAACACGTTCACAACAGAACAGAGGACACAAAGGGTGCCGCTTGTGTGTAGAAACTGGCCAATCACATTTGGCATAGCAGGGAAATGTGAGATGATAATGTACAAGTACAAACACACATCCGTGATGTTGTCGAAATGTCCACTGTCCCGCATCAAATAGGCAGCTCCTCCCAAACAGTCACAATGTACATTGTCATGTAGTCTGTATTTAAACTTGTACAATGCGTCAACATACATGTGAACACAATGTTAAACTGCATCTCCCCTTCACATTGCAGAGGGAGAATCAACACCTCCTGCAGAGCAGACCGAACATCTCTTCACTGATGACGAAGAGTACCTCCACACCTTCGACACCGACGCCCTCATGGACAGCTTCGGCACCTCACCTCCAGGAGCAGGGCAGCCCAGCTGCATCGAGGAGACCTCACCCCCTGCACAGACCACACAGCAGGAAGCACCCACCACCACGGCTGTCTCCCAGGACCCCCACGAACAACACATGGCCTTCCAACGCCGTGTGTTAGGGTGCCAGGAGAAGATGGCTGATCAGGTGCGGGTAGTGTTCGACCTTAAGGCAGCCAAACTAGATGCCATACATGGGTGTCTAAGTCCCATCAGGGACCACTTACAGTCCCTAACGGACACCCACAGTCCACTCCATGCTCTCCAACGATCCATGGCTGACATCGCTGGAGTCCTGACTCTGAGACAAGGACAACTGTCTAGTCAGAGTGGCTCCAGCGATGTCAGCCGGGAGTTGGGACACATGCGGAGGATCAAGGAGAACATGGAGCGGATGCAGGCGGAAAGAATGGTTGCCACGGCTGCACACCAGCGAGATGTAGCTGGGTTCTTCCATGCCCTGCAGACCCTCATCATGGCATTGCCGCCACAAGGCCTGGCGCCGATGAATGCTGCTGCTGCTTCTACATCCACATCTCCGCCCCCTGATGTGTCAGTGACACACAGTGCTGCAGACAATCCACCTCCGGCCACTGATGTGTCACTGCCACACAGTGATGCAGACAAAACAACACCACCCACATGTGAGGCACATGAAACATCAGAGGACGACTATGCGGATGATTCTGCCTTAGTGGTAAGAAGGAAGCGGTAGCATTCATCTCCGCCATATGGCCTGTTTCTGCTTGGTTCTGCCCTCTGCATCATCACCTTCCACTGTCCCCCGATACACTCTGCGACACTCACCTTTGACCTCGACATGGACTGCCATATTCTGTTTGGTTACCAATGACCCAGCAATCAGACTGCGGACTGAACTCTTCCTCTTCCGATGAACTTGTCATTCCCTAAAGGACTCTGGCTGGCCCTCCACGGGCAACAATGTAAAGTGGGGTTTGCATGGCCCTGTACTGCTCCAGCTTCAACACTCCACTGAATGTGAATAAAACATTCCAATTCACACAGATGTGTCATGTCTATGATCATTCAAGTATGAAAGTATGGATGAATGTAGGGTCAGTGATTCCCCCTTACGTCCATGTTGCTCATGTTGTGGGACTTGAGTCACAGGGTGCAACATTGCCGATTGCGGTCCCGGTGGCGCTGACACTACAACAGAGACACACGCATTAGTTACTTTCTTGTCCAGCCCAGAACTGAACCACGGCCAGAGCCCCGGGCTCATTGTTCACACCCCTACGCTGGACTGGCATACGCCAACCCAGCCCAACCCACTCCGCTTACACTTACAGGGGGGGACGACAAAGCTACATGTCCTAGGTCTTCCCTGTAGTGATCTGCTGATCACTTGTCTAGTTGTCAGCATGCCACAGCCACTCCCTGAGGGCTGGTTTACACCCACACCACACCCATCCAGCACAGGCGACACAGGACATGTGATCCTGCCAATAAAAGGGGCCTACCACATCACATTCCCCATTGCCGGAGGTGACATGATGGCGTCCGCACCACGAGACTCAATCATAAAGGGTCCATGACTTGTGGCGCACTGGGTTAGTGGCACCCGATGCACTGCGGCCGGCACGGGCCTACCGCCACGGGACGATGACTTGCGGTGCACAGAGTTGGTGGCACCCGATGCACTGCGGCCGGCACGGGCCTACCGCCATGGGACAGTGACGTGCGGTGCACTGAGGTAGGGGCACCCGATGCACTGCAGCCGGCACGGTCCTACCGCCACGGGACGATGACTTGCGGTGCACAGAGTTGGTGGCACCCGATGCACTGCGGCCGGCACGGGCCTACCGCCACGGGACGGTGACTTGCGGTGCACTGAGGTAGGGGCACCTGAAGAGCTGAGCGGGTGTGCAGCCTGCGATGATGCGTAGACCTCGATACGCCGTCCTGCCAATAAAGATTCGATTTGAATTGAGAGCCCTGCTGGACCGCAGTGTACGCCGAAGGCAGCAGTGTACGCCGAAGGCAGCACTCAGCGCAGGGTGCGCTGGGGGCCTGTGGTGCGCAATCCAGCGAACGGCTGAGGAGGTTGCACCGGCACGTGGTGGGCCCTCTTGGAGACACGCCGGTGGCGGCAGGTGAGCATTGAGGCCTGGGTGCGTAGGGGCAGCCAGTCATCGCTGGGCGGCGGACCGGTCTGGGGACCCGGTCTGGGGTGCAGCAGACGCACAGGATCGCGCAGGCACCACCGGTCACGGCGGCGGCCTCATGGCTGGGTGGGGGGTGCCACCCTGGCAGACACGACCCTGCATGCGATGACGAGATGTGCGCGGGTTGGCTTGGGACGTAGCCACCTCGTCTCCATTGTAAATCTGACCATTGAAGGTGGTCGGCCACGTGTGTGTAGGCCTATGGACAAGATATGGCAGACACAGAGACGCAAGCAGTAGTTACTTTGGTGGCCATCCCGGAACTGAACCACGCCCAGAGCCCCGGGCTATTTATTCACGACATACGCCGGCCAAGGCCACTCCGATCACGCTTACAGGGGGGGACGACAAAGCTACATGTACAAGGTCTTCCACACTGCCTGAGGTAACCTGTTTGCGTCCACTGTCCACAACCCTACAAACACCAGCAGTATATGTCCACATGGACATGTCTGTGCTCTGCATACTGAAGTCTGTCCAGCACATCACCGCCACACTTGGCATTGTGTACATTCTTATTGATGGATCACTTGCCTCCTTCGCACATACTTGGTTCCCACCTCTCCCCACATTCTGCAATTGTGTGGCAGAGGTGCCATGCCATGGATGGTTTGTCTACATGGCTGGCCACGGTTACCACAGTTACTTGTGTTGTCGTGTCTGGTAGTTGGGCATGTTGATTGGCATGTTGTATGTGATTTTGTAACGTGTGCATTCCCACAGTTGTGAGGTGTATGATTGTGGAGTTGAGGTGTGTGGTGTGTTCAGTTGATACTTACCGACGAGCAGTGCATTTCCATAGGTGCCATCCTCAAAGCGCTGGTTGGTGATGGACTTGCGGAAGATGTAGGAATCATGCACACTGCCTGGGAAGTTTGCGACGACATTTGTGAACAGGCCCCGGTGGTCCACTTTTGCCTGCACATTGATGGAATGCGTGTGGTTTCTGTTGCGGTTATTGTGTGCAGTGTCGGCAGGGGGCACAAGTAGTACATGTGTGCAGTCAATTGCCCCCAACACGTGCGGGAAGCCAGCTATGGCGTAGTTCCCTTGCCTGGTCTCCTGCTGTTCCTGCGCAGTGTGGGGGAAGTGAAGGTGCAGGGGTATCAAGCTGATACAAACCGTGATGCTTACAGGTATGATAAATCCTGCATAATAAGACCGTAACAGAAGTTCGTGTGGTCGTAACCTTCCTTTTCTTTCCTACAAAGGTTACGACCACACAAACTTCTGTTACGGTCTTTTTATGCGTGATTTATCATACCTGTTAGCATTCCGGTGTGTCCAAGTGCAATACACTGTACCAGATTACGTTTGTGACTATACGGATGCTTGACCATTGTCACCATTTATCCAACAGGTTTCTCAATACTGACTTTCGGAATATGGAATTGTATTGGGGAGTTCCCGCAGCATATGCAGTTAATTGAATCCACACGTTGCCCTGATGAAGTTCCCCGTTGGGAATGGAACGCGTTGGCTGAGCTTTTCGTATTGTTGATTTATGTATTTGTAATGAAGAACTGTTTTTACACTACTGTTGACTACTGGACTTCATGACCTGGCGCACCCCCATTTCAGTAACTACAATCTTGGATCTGGAGCACAGAGGATTCAAGCAATGGCTGACGTTGGGGTTGGTTGCGCAGGAACACTACGAATTGGAACTAGCGTGTGGTGCGGATACAGGGACCCGCCGTTGCTTTTGTGGACATGCATCCAAGACATGTGTGAGGAAGTTTGATAGGGCTGGCTGTGAGACTCCTCCGACTCTGTCAGTTGTTGGTTGGAGGGTACCAGAGGCCAACAGGTGCAGCACAGCCAGCAGCTTTGTCTGCGGAGGGATGTTGGTTCTCCGCTGTGTTGGTACCGTCAGCCTGTGGGCAATGTGGGTCACGATGCGGAGGATGGTTGTCCTTTTGAGCCTGTAGTGGGCAATGGCATCCTCTGGCATTGAGTGTCTGAGGCTGATGCGTTTTAGGAACGTCCGCTGTCTTCTTTTGCGCTGCCTAAGTGGTAGTCCAGGGGGGATGGTCCAGGGGGGGGGGTCCTGGGGGTGGTGGCGGTGGGTGTTGTGGCCCTCTTGGGTCTCCAAGCTGCATGATCATTGGCTCCATGGCATCTGTTGGTCTTCAGATGTGGCTCTGGGCTGGGCTCCCTTTCTACTGCAGGTTGTCATCCTGCTTAACACCAGTAATAGGCAGGTGTTAAATCCCTGCTGCTAACGCGTCTTATTGCCTGTTTTTGGATCGCTTCGCCGATCTGGCTGGTCGTTGAGAATATCACGAAGTGGTGTTTTCGTGTGTTTTTGCACGGGAACGCCTACTCTGCATATCAGTAGCATTAGTTGTCGCTCTCATCCCCGGCAATGTTTTTTGCGGCAGCTATCGCTGGAAAACTGGCGATATCGGCAGTTTGCACCAGCTTGAGAATAGGGCGATAAATCTATCGCCACTTTTGCGGCACTAAAGTGCCGATAAATCGGCGATAAGTCCTTGAGAATATGCCCCTTGGAGTCTTGTACTAGTATCTCATACTGAAGACCTAGCACCAGGAGCCGAGTTGTCTGAACACTACAACGCCAAAGTAATCAAAGTGCCAAAGTTGCCTACACAATGTGAAGTTCCTCCACAATCAGTTACCTGTTGCTCCACACCAAACATTTCATCTCAGTATTAGCGGACAGAGGGGTGAGGGTAGAAATGAATTGTAGCCAGTACCTGGTGTAACAAGTGTCAGAGACACTTTGGGGTTTCTGTTGTCACCTAACAGCCATTAGCAGTTTCTCCAATGAAGCTCCAACATACTTTTTGGGATGACTTGGTAGGCAGCTGGAAGGCTGGAGCATACCAGTGCTTAGTGTACTAGGAGATGACCAAACAAAGCCATCAATCTACTATATGATACCTATATGTTGATTTCATATTCATGTTCAGGCCCTATGAACCACTTTCTGGACCGTATTATGTGCCCACTTCTCAGACCACAAACAAATGTACTAAGACATTTAGAGAAATCTTGAGTTTGACAGGACAGCCTTGAAAAAGCCGCTGGATTGCTAGCCCCAAGGGTTGCAACACGTGTTTAATCTTAGATTGTTATTAGGTTACTCCAGGTGATTACCATAAATAGAAGGGAAACAATTGACAGTGGTAAGTACATTGGAATTGCAATATAACTTAATTGGACATATATAAATGCAAGTTTGCATTTTCAGCATATGGATATTATAACCTGGATTGTTGCTGTTGCTTCAGCTATCTCTGTATGCACTTACGGGTACATTTGGGTATTGTGGACAGTTGAAATGGTGGAGCATATCACTCCTCAGAACTAATAACAAATAGGAGGATTCAATAAAATATTAGCTCCTTACAGTATGCAGCCCCAGTACCTAATTTATGAAAAAAGAAGAAACAGAGGACATTTTCCAAAGGTTTTTCTTAAAAGCCCATCTCTGGTGCTACTGAAGGCCGGGTTTGCGGATCCAAATGCTGCCAAGTCTACATTCCACATCATGCCTCTTTTTTAATTTTATTTGTCAATTTCAAAAAGATAAGAACAGACAATAATGTAGATTAATACAGAAGAATAAAAGCATTCAAACCCTACAAACACCCCCCACCTCCCAGGCAGAGCAATATCATTATTTTAGTACATTTCAGGAGAAACCTGCACAGCAAAAGATCATCGTATGTAAGGCGACAGCAAGGACACTTGTGAAAAAGTTCTTACGTATAGTCTACCACTATGGGCCAGAAACAGCAATCACACCAAATCCAAGGTATCGCTTTGGGAGTGACAAAAGCCAGTGCGGCCAGCAAGCACCTCCACCGGGCTGTTTAGCTATATAGGACGTGGGGGGGTGCCGCACAAGAAATTCACAATAGGGCAGGGTGGGTTAGCAAATAGGCTGTAAGGGGGACCCAAAAATCTTTGGGGCGGGACGTCTCAGGGAGCTCCTCCTCATATGTCCGTAGCTGATCCCTACAATAAATCAGGTCACAGAGCCATTTTTTGACAGTAGGAGTTGTCTTAGCACCCCAGCACTGCGCAACTGCTCTTTTCGCGAAGAGAGCAGAAACTGCTACAATGCGCCTATTGCAGGGCTTAAGGCGCTTAACATAACCCAGTAAGCATAGCTCAGGAGTGCAGCACACAGGCTGCAGCACAATATCAGTGAGCACGGTCGCCACAACGGTCCAGAAAGCAAAGACACCAGGACACCACCAAGCAACATGAAAAAAGTCTGCATCCGCTGCTCCACACCGCACACAACTAGCAGTCTCTCGCAGACCATACTTGTACAATTGCAAGGGGGAGTAGTATACCTGATGCAGGAATTTGAAGTGAATAATCCGAAGATTACAGTTAGCCGTGAGGCGACCCGTGAGTTGGCAACACGCTGTCCAAACCTCCGGTGTAATGGGTATACCCAACGCTGCCTGCCAGCGTAAACAAGAGGGATGATCGCCCTGTTCCCGCTCACGCAAAGAAGCATTGTAAAGTTTAGTAATTAAACCCTTGCGCCCCTCTCCCGACAGCATCGCCTGCAATGCCCGTAGAGTAGTGGGCTCTGCAGGGTACTCCGGATAGGCCGCACGGACAGCCTGACGGACTCGGACATATGTGAAGCCGAACATAAAACCAAGATCTGCACCATTCTGCGCCTCCCGTAGTGTTTTAAATTGACCCCCCTTGTAAAGGTCTCCCAACCGAGAGATGCCCGCTGCAGCCAGTTCTCGTATGGCGGGCGCCTCTCGTGCCGCAGAGATATCAGGGTGCGATGTTACTGGTAGCAATGGAGCATATAAATAGGATAGTTGAGCCGGTGACGCGAGCATCCGCCATGCCCACGCCGTGCACTGTGGAGGGTTAATCTCGGTCCGTGGACCACCCGATCCCCCCGAGAGGGTCACCGCCTGCAACGGCATTGGAAGAACCGCATCCGATTCGACAGCCACATGTGGTTGGAAGCGCTGGGGGAAATGCCAATAATGTGCAAATTGCGCCTGCGCGCACAAGTAGTAGAGCCGAAGATCAGGAGCCTCAAAGCCACCTCGGTCGAAAGGTTGAACCAGAAGATCCCACCTGCATCTGGGTTTCTTACCGCCCCACACAAACGTTAAAAGTGCAGATTGCAGAGTTCGGAACAACGCGACATTCAATTTGATAGGAATGTTTACTAAGAAGTATAGCAGTTTAGGCAAGAAGACCATTTTTACTACCGCTATCCTATCCGCTAGAGAGAGGGGTAAGTGCGCCCATCGCACAGCCTGTTCAGAAATGCGCGTAACCATACGGCCATAATTCTCAGAGACGACTGTATCGGGGTTCCTATGCACCCAGACCCCAAGGTACTTCACAGGGTCAGATGTCCAGGACAGTGGAAAGTCCATCTCCACTTCCATCGTGCACGCAGTAAGAGGAAACACTACGGATTTTGACCAGTTGATCCCAAGGCCGGAGAACCCTTCAAACCGTACATATTCCCTGAGTAGCGCAGAGAGATGCACAGCAGGATCGCGGACATATAGCAACATGTCGTCCGCGTAAAGGGAGACAATCAGTGGTCGCTGCCGGAACCGCAGGGCAGCCGCGGCGTGCTTCTGACGTAGTTGGCAGGCAAGGGGCTCCAGGGCCAGAGAAAAAAGCATAGGTGACAGGGGACACCCTTGCCTCGTGCCTCGTTCGATGCAGAACAATGATGACACCCACCCATTAACCCGGACACGGGCAACCGGACCGCTATATAACACCCTGAGCCACTGGAGGAAAAAAGGAGGAAAGCCCATCCTACCCAGTACAGTGAACATAAAAGGCCACTGCAGAGAGTCGAAGGCCTTTGCTGCATCGAGCAGCACAGCCACCGCCTGAAAGTCTGGCTCAAAATAATGCAATGTAGAGAAGAGCGTGCGCAAGTTATGAGTCGTCGAGCGCTCCGTGACAAACCCAGACTGATCCGGCAACACCAGTAGGGGAACTAGCGGTTGTAGCCTATTAGCGATCATCTTTGCCGATATTTTGGCATCAAGATTAATAATCGAGAGAGGCCGATATGACCCACACTGATTCGGGGGCTTATCCGGCTTTAGCAGTGTAACAAGAAGAGCCTCCCGTAGAGAAGGCGGCAGTGGCCCCTTCTCATAGGCTTCAGCGTATACATCCAACAGCCGAGGGGCTAGGTCAGACGCATACGCTTTATAAAATTCGCTGGGCAGCCCGTCCGGCCCCGCAGCTTTGCAGGTCGGCAGGGACACTATGGCCATTTTAACGTCCTCCTCATCAAACGGTTGTACAAGGTACTCTCGATGAGAATTGGACAACCATCCGAGTGCCACATCGTCCAGATATGCATCTATTTCCGCAGTCGCCGGAGACTCTCTGGAGGCATAGAGACTGGTATAGAACTGTAAGACGGTGTCGCAGAGTTCCGTTGTCGAGTAACGGGCTACCCCATATTCATCAATGAGTTCAGTTATATTTTCCTGGCTACGTGGCTCTGCTAGCTTTTGCGCAAGGGAGCGACCTGGACGGCCACCCTCGCCATAATACCGCGCTGTTCTACGCCGGGAGCAGTGCAACAGTTCCTGATCCGCCGTTTCATTGTGATCCGTAACAAGCTCCCTTATCGCAGCCAATTTAGCAGTGGTGGGGTTGGATTCATATTCCCGTTCTAGTTGAGACATATTAGATGCAAATTTTTGTATCCGACGTCTAATGTCGCGCAAGACTCCGGATTGGGCCCCTATACAAGAACCCCTTATGGTGACTTTAAACGCCTCCCAAAGCACTCCTGCGCTGTCTACTGTCCCCTCACTCTCCCTAAAAAAGTTTTTAATTGCCTCGGCTATAGTCTGCCTGAAGACCGGGTCCGTGAGTTCCGAGGGCTGGAGCCTCCATGCAAAGGGTGGTTTCTTATAGGTAGGAATTTGCAGTGCGAGGATTACCGGAGAGTGGTCAGACAGAGTGCGCGCCTCATGCGACACCGCAACTGTCCAAGTACAGACCCTCTCCGAGACTAGCCAAAGGTCAATACGAGACCAGGACACGTGCACCGAAGAAGCAAAGGTGCTCTCCCGACCAGCGGGGTGTCGATTGCGCCAAATATCGTGTAATTGACCAGTGTCTAGCAGTCCCAATAACACTTCCGCAGCACGTTTGGGCCGCATCTCACTGCTGCCAGCTCTATCCATTGTAGCATCCAGGCACAGATTGAAATCCCCCCCCAAATAATTGCGGCCGGAGGGAACAACGATATCCGGCGCCACACATCCGAGTAGAATGAGGGGTCATCTACATTCGGACCATACACATTCACAATCAATACACTCTCGCCACTCAATTGCCCATGCAAAATCACCACGCGCCCACTGTCATCTGTTTCTGAACGAATCAAAGTGAATGGTACACCCTTTTTTACCAGAGTTAACACCCCCCTAGAATAGGTAGAGAAAGATGACGCAGCCCTGGCACTCGCCCAGCGTGTGCCCACTTTGCTTGCCGATTCCGTGATTAGGTGCGTCTCTTGCAAGAGGGCAATTTGCACTCCCATGCGATCCAGATATGCAAACACCGATCTAATCTTTTTAGGTGTGTTCAGACCACGTACGTTCCAAGTGAGGAACTTGAGTGTATTATTCATAGTTTAAGTCCAGCCATAATTGAACACATTGGAAGTATGACAGGTAATTTTCACCCAAGGTGCCATTACGTACCCACACAAGGAGTGTCGAAACTAGTATCCTCATCAGTCTGCCTTCCCCGAACTAGCAACCCCAACCCCCCTCCCACTTTAGCAGTCCCAACGTGCCAAAGCCATCCCAACCACCCACTTCGGCTTTCCCAACTGGCCAAAGCAATCCCGAAAATGCCCAAACAAACCCCTATAAAACAACTACACAATAACATGATGTGGGGAACTCCCATACGAGGGGCGTCAGAGAGCTACTGTCCTCCCACGACGTAGGAGGTGGCTGATCAGGTCTGGAACCTGCGTTACAATACACTGTCGGAGTCTAAACCTTAAGGCATCACTCAGCATTTATCTATAATACTTATAACACAATAGAACTGTCCGGGTCCAGCGAACAACATTGGCAGTATACATATGCATCTAGAGAGCAGCAAGACTGCTACATGAAGAATTCTAAAAGTGAACACAACGACAGCCCCCAGCAAGCCATCTCAATCATCCTCCCCATGTTCTGCTTCGGCCTATCGCCGGTGTCTCTTAAGTTGCTTAGCATGCTCCATCGCAGCCGTGGGAGTAGAGAAGATCTTGGAACTTCCTTCGGACCCCACCCTAAGTCTAGCGGGGTACAGCATGGCGTAGGGAATACTTTCAGCCTGCAAGAATTTCTTAACTGCACCATATTCACGCCTCGCTGCCTGGACAGCGACAGTAAAGTCAGGAAAAAAGGACAAGTTATTCCCCTGATAGGTAATAGTACCTCTCTCCCTGGCCAGGCGCAGGATAGTATCCCGGTCCCGATAATTCAATAATCGGGCAATTATGGGACGGGGCGGGGCTCCGGGGACAGGGCGCGCCGCCAAGGAGCGATGAGCACGCTCCACAACAAACATGGGGGAGAGGTGGTCAGCGCCAAATATTTCCGTGAGCATGGCCTCAATGAATTGCTCCATTCTCCAAGTGTTCGTCGACTCTGGCAGCCCCGTTATGCGAACATTGTTCCTCCTAGAGCGGGCCTCCAAATCCTCATTCTTTGCCTGTATAAGAGATAACACCTTCTCCATGTTAAGAGCTTTGCTCGTTACCTCCCCGAGGCCATCCTCAGCGTTTGAAACCCTCTGCTCGACCTCACCCATTCTCGCCGACTGTTTTTCCAGCTGCGAAGACATATGGTCCAGCCGGTGATTGATAGTAGACATGCTGCCCTCTATAGCTTGAAGACTCCTCTGCATGGCCAGTAGCGTGGATTCCAGGCTAGGCGGGCTCTCACCATGTCCATCAGCCTCAGAATCAGAGGCCGCTTTCTGTTGCGTCCTACCCAACTTCCGCGCCTCAAACGTGAGACGGGGTTGCGTCTTGTCCGGCTTCCCCATAGTTAGTGACAGAGAGGGCAATACCTCAGGAACCACCCAGAAGTATACCAGAAGTGGTAGGTTGCAGGCAAATTAATAGATAGTATAGCGCAGTGAATACCCTATATGCCAACTATCATCAGATCAACAGATCATAAGCAAAAGGTGGTGTTTCTGAGACGTGAGGGTGCCCACACACCCACTGCAGGCACAGGTACAATCCCACCACACCAAGAGCAGTTCTCCAGAGACCTAGTGGGTCAGATCACATGGAAGCAGGTGGACATCCCCTCGCTCATGAGCTCCAGCAGTGAGTTACTGACGATAAGAACACCGCCAGGCCCCCCAATAGCCAGCAAAGGTACAGCAGCTCCCCCAGATCGGACAGTCGCAGCACAGAGGGTGGACCAGCACCGCGCGTGATTGCAAGGAGCAGCTATCAGCAATCAACGAGCCACAAGCCTCCAACCAGGCCCCTGCGGTAGCCTCAACAGGTCTCACATGAATAGCGATATCCCAAAGCGTGGGGGTCACATCCCAGCAGCCATGCAGCGACAAACGAGCACCATTTAACGCCAGGGGCACCCCCGACCATCCAAGAGCATAAGGCCACGGTTTGCTCAGGTCTGCGGGGACACTGCCATCAACGCGACAGCACGCTGCAAGCAGGTAGGATCCAGGACAGTTATCCCAACAATGCGACCCCGCTCCTCCGGGAACAGGAAGCAAGCAGCGGTCTTCGTAAAATGACCGGGGCTCCCGTCCGGGGCCCTCACCATGGCATGTCCACTGGGCCCAGCAGCCACCACCCGGCCACGCTCTAGTCGCAAGCGTCACAGGGCCAATACCATGAGACCCGAGGCCTCGACCTGCGCGCGTGGACCGCAGCGCGCGAGGCGCAGCCCGCAGCCTAGGCCCGCACCACCTTCGCAGCCGCGGACCCAAGCGGCCGCACCCCACTCACCGCAGCCCGCCGCTGGCCTCCGCGCAGGCCTCCAGGCCCCTCAAGTGCGTCCGGGGTCCTCGGCAGTCTCCCCCTCAGGTCAGTTCCGCCGGGCGCTGTGCCGGATGGAGTGGAAGCAGGCACCCTCCACCTCCGAGCTCGCGGGGCCCCGCACGGGCGAGACGCGGCCCCCACAGCAGAGGTCACGGGGCACAGCAGGCAGTCAGCGGCACAGCAGTCCGCCACAGACAGCCCGAGGTGACAGCCGCCAACGCTGCACCGCTCAGCGTCGTCCAATTCCGACCCTAGATGGCACCAAGTGCTGCAGCCATGTAGTGCGCACTCCCAGCTCGGAAGGCGAAGGGCAGCCCAGGTGCCACAGCTCCAGCGCGATCCACACTTTAGCGCTTCGCGGCTGCGGCCGCCATTTTGCCCAGCCGGCCCGCGCCACGCTCCGCAGCCGATATCAGCCTCACCAGGGTGTTTCTCCTCTCAAACAGAGAATCGTTGGCAGCAGAAGAGGCGTCCCATGCGAAATAGCCGTTTTGGGAGTGACGATGCCTTAATATTGCGCAGATCATGGGCGGATAGGAGATCAGCCGGGCAGAGCTACACTAAAGTGCGGCCATCTTGCCTGGCGCCCTCTAGCGCCCCCCTCCACATCATGCCTCTTTATTCCTCCACCCCACACATACCTTTATCTCACTCTTGCAGGACTCTTGTAATCTGTTTCTCCCTTTGCCATTGTTTTACTTTATTTCTCTTCCTCCTACTTTCTCCCTTTTCTGCATTTCTCTTACTTACTTTGGGTCAAAGTCTGTTAATGAAACGTAAGTCCCAGTACCCAAAAATGAGTGTGAGTGCCCACCATTTGCACCCACAGGCACAAATGTAGCACTGCAAAGAAGAGTAAAATATTTGTCACAGACTGTTGTGTGCCTCTGAGTATTCTGAGAGGTAGGCGATTTTTTGCCAACCTTTAGATTTGTTCATAAAAGCATATAGTAGAAGCTAGAAATACAAGTGATATGTATCGATTAGGAAGTTCATTTAGTATGATCGACTCAAATTTGATATTCTGCTGTATAGTCTGTATCTATTTATTTATTTTGTAGCATACCATATCCATATGCTGCTTTCTGGTCATACAGATCTCAAGAGATGAGCACATATTCAAGGCTAGTTAGAGCCTAAAAGAATGCAAAATACGAGCCCTTATCTGGTATTTTTCTTTTGCTGGCAATGCAGGATTTCAGTCGTCAAGGAGCAATCCATTGTCAAGTTGCCTTCAGTATATCAGGTTCTGCACCACTCCAGGTACCCAAGCGCATCCTGACAGTTTGTCAACACAACATCCTTTACTAAATATACTGACAGCAGCTTGCTAAGCACTTCCAAACCAACAGATTGCACTTTGCCAATGAGTGCCAATTAGCACAAAAAGACAAGGATAAACAGCACTTCCTGTGCAAACATTGGAGGACAAACACTTCATTGGTTGCGAGTATAGACACTCTTAGTTACTGCATCCACTAGAATGGTTTGAGAGGACTGTGTAAGAAGGCAGGCAGTGGGCCCAACCCTCCCCACTGTTTAATTTTAAATTGTACCCATCCTCGCTGATTTTTGCTTTGCTTCTCAAACGTTGCTGACCATTTCCCTGATCAAGAATGTCCTCTTGGAGGACGCTCTTTAATTCTCACCTGCCAGCATTATCTGTCTGGAAAAGACCAATTGTGGGTTTACCAAGCTGCTTCCTGTTGGCTGACGTTATTGTCACTCTCATTTGCTTACTTCTTATTCAATGACTTGCCTTGTCCATCTTGTTTTATCTTGTGTTTGTTCCTTCCCTGGAGCATAGCCTCTTTATCATCCTTTGGGTTGGCTGACTTGTATCCTTCCACTGCTCACTTTTAGGGAAGTACTTTTTTTTTTTGCTTAAGCAGTCCACGAGAGTTCATGTGTTGTCCAGCTCTCTCCGTCTTGTGTTTTTCTCCCCCCACCAAATATCTGCCTCTGTGTTCCACGTTGCTGATTCCCTTATGTTTCAAGCTTTTTCTCATGTGCTTCTCTCCCAAGCCCTGTGCTACTTTCCCCTAACCCCTGTGCTACTTTTACCCTGTCCAACCCACTCCATGTTACTCTCCCCGATCCTTTGGTGACCCCACCACAGTGTGGTGTTTTTTAAATCTTTTGTTTTGTTTTGGGTGGTCCAAGCAAAGCGCTGCTGACCCCTCTGCTTCAAAAATGCTTTTTTGTGCTACTTCTAAATATTTTTTTTATTTAACGATGCAGCTCGGTAAATAACAAAAATGTTGCCTGCATAATTTTGTAGGTGCACACGTCATCAAGCATGTGTGAGCCTACAAAATATTGCGGCTGCTGCGGCCATGTCATTGCACCTTTTTTGTTGTTGCTTTTCCCCCCTTTTGGCAGTGATGCACAGCATCTTGTTTATACTGTTCAGCATCGCCAATAGGTCTGAAAGGCATGACCAACTGGCTATGCCAATACTTTTTTTCATTCTGTCACTACTACTTATTAGATTAAGCCCCAAAGCTTTGTCTTATTCAGAACCATTTACACTTAGATCTCACTGATCAATCAATTAATCCACTGCTGAGGCATCAACCACAAGTCTTCCAGTTCCTGGTTTGCCCACCCTCTTCACTGAACTGAGTGTGGGTTAAGAGCAGAGCAGGAAACCCCATGCCAGCACTCTCACTCCCTCCAGCTCAGTCTCTCCTCTTTCTCTCATACACTCTCTATCTCAGATTCTCTCTCTCACACTCTGTCTCTGTTTCGCTCTCTCTCTTCCCCTCTACCTCTCAGTCTTCTCTAACTTATCTCTCTGTGGGGCATATTTACAAAGAAGTGACAGAGCGCGGCGTTAGCCTCCTTGACTTAACGCCTCGCTCCACCACATCTGAAATGCAGGGCTGCACAATATTTACAATACGTGCAGCCCTGCGTTTCCCCCTGCACTGGCACTAATTTCAGCTACCGAGCGCCAACGCAGGCACCCCATGCACTATAGTGCAAGGGTGCCTGCGTTGGGGCAAATGAATGTTCATGTGCCACAGGGTGTCCCTTCCTGCACATGAACAATCTTAAATACAACACTGTCACCTGTAGGGGCATCTGGGCGCTGTGTCTCCGTTGAAGAGCCAGGTCTGGAGTCTCTTTCTGAAGTCTGCCAGTAAGGAGGCTGTAAGGAGCTGGAGGGGAAGGCCACCGCTGCGGCTGTGACGGATGCAGGTGTGTGTGCGCGAGAGAGAGTTGATGGAAGTTCAGTCAGTGGTTGATGTAGGCCGGTCCTAGGTCATGGAGGGCTTTGTAGGCGTGCATGAGGATTTTGAACTGGCATCTCTTCTGGATGGAGAGCCAGTGGAGATCTCTCATGTGGGGGGCGATGTGGGCTCGTTTTGGGAGGTCCAGGATGAGTCTGACTGCATGATTGTATGATCTGGAGTCATCTGAGGAGCTGGCTGGAGATGCCGGCATAGAGGGCATTGCCGTAGCCAAGGTGACTGGTGGCAAGAGCCTGAGTGACGGTCTTTCTGGTGTTGGTTGGGATCCATCTGAAGATTCTGAGAAGCATGCGAAGTGTGTTACAGAAGGAGGAGGTGATTGTGTTGACTTGTCGTTTCATGGTCAGTTGGCTGTCGAGGATGATACCGAGGTTGTGTGCATGGTCTGTCCGTGTGGGTGCAGGTCCGAGCTCTGCAGGCCACCAGCTGTGGTCCCATGTGGAGGTATTCTTCCCGTAGATCAGTACTTTCGTTTTGTCGGAGTTGAGTTAAAGGCAGTAATCTCTCATCCATTTGTCTACGTTGGTCATGGTTTTGCAGACGTTCGTTTTGGCATTGGAGGGGTCCTCGGTGAGCGAGAGGATTAGTTGAGCGTCGTCTGTGTAGGAAATTATGTTGAGTCCATGGGATATGAAGGCGTCTGCGAGGGGGGGTCATGTAGATGTTGAACAGGGTGGAGCGGAGGGATGATCCTTGTGGTATGCCGCATATGATGACTTTGGGTGCGGAGGTGAATGGTGGCAATCGGATGCTCTGTGTGAGTCCTGAAAGGAAAGAAGCAAATCCACTTGAGGGCGTCTTGCTCTATGTCTATGTTGTAGAATCCTGGTGGTGCACCATCATTTTTCCAGTTGGTGGCAGTTGCGCTTGGTGGTCCTGAGTTCTGTAGTGTAACAGCTGGCTTCTTTGGAGGTCTTTTTGGATTTTGTAGGTTTTAGTGGGGCGACTATCTCAGCGGTGTCGGTGATCCTTGCTGGTGAACTTCTGGATGGCCTGGTTGAGGTCTGTTGAGGCCTTGGGTTGGGAGGTGTGAGAGCCTGTGACCACTGAGTTTCGGTGACCTTGCTCCAGCTGTGGCGGGAGGAGATCTGATGCCTGGTGATGGTGTGTTGGGCGTCAGTGATGGTGAAGTGTACGATGATGTGGTCAGTCCAGGAGAGTTCTGTGGTGTGGCAGAATTTGATTCTGTCACTGGAGGTGGAAATGGGGTTGAGTGTGTGTTTGGTTCCCTCCGACCCATCCAACACCGACGACGCTGCCTGCAACCTCAGACGATGGATAGACGACTGTGCCAACTCCCTCGCCCCGCTGAAAAAACTCACCTACAGCGACACCACCAAAAGAGCCAGTTGGTTCACCCCGGAACTCCTAGCTTCCAAGCGTACCTGCCGGAAACTAAAGAAGAAATGGCACAGTGATAAGACACCGGACAGCCACGCAGCCCACAAAGACGCCATCCGTAACCACCACCACCTCATCAGGTCCGCCAAGAGAATCTCCTTCAAAGACCGCCTCGACAACAACGCACACAACAGCAAGGAGCTCTTCAACATCGTGAAGGAACTCTCCAACCCCAGTTCCAACACCAACGACATCCCGCCGTCGCAAGCCCCTGTGCGATTCCCTCGCCACCTTCTTCCACCGCAAGATCGCCGACATCCACGACAGCTTCAACACCCAGACAGCCCCTACTAAGATAGATACACCAGACCCGCCGCACACCATCGACCATGACCCCTTGCCAGCCTGGGCCAGCGTGAACATCGATGACACCATCAAGACCATGAGCACAATACACTCCGGCTCCCCGTCAGACCCTTTCCCGCACCACATCTTCAACAAAGCCAGCAGCTCCATCGCACCCCACCTGTGCAATGTTATCAATCTCTCCTTCGAGACCGCGACCTTCCCAGAGAGCTGGAAACACGCAGAGATCAACGCCCTACTCAAAAAACCAAAGGCGGACCCGAGAGACCTCAAGAACTTCCGGCCCATCTCCCTGCTTCCGTTCCCAGCCAAGGTCATCGAGAAGATCGTCAACAAACAGCTAACCCGATACCTCGAAGAAAACAGCATCCTGGACCCATCCCAATCAGGGTTCCGCAGCAACCACAGCACTGAGACTGCCCTCATCGCCGCCACCGACAACATCAGGACCCTGCTGGACAACGGTGAGACCGCAGCCCTCATCCTGCTGGACCTCTCCGCCGCCTTCGACACTGTCTGACACCGCACTCTACGTGCACGCCTCCACGACGCAGGGATCCGAGACAAGGCCCTGGAATGGACCACCTCCTTCCTCGACGGCAGAACCCACAGAGTCCGCCTCCCACCTTTCCGATCCGAAGCCTCCAAGATCATCTGCGGCGTTCCCCAGGGATCTTCCCTCAGCCCAACACTGTTCAACATCTACATGGCCCCGCTCGCACGCATCGCCAGACAGCACGACCTCAACATTATCTCCTACGCCGACGACACTCAACTGATCCTCTCCCTCACCAAGGACCCCCTCGCCACCAAATCCAATCTCCATGAAGGAATGAAGGCCGTCGCCGATTGGATGAAGATCAGCCGACTAAAGCTGAACACGGACAAGACAGAGATCCTCATCCTCGGCTCCAACCCCTCAGCCTGGGACGACTCCTGGTGGCCAACGACGCTAGGAGCAGCCCCGACACCCACCAACCACGCACGCAACCTGGGAGTCATCCTCGACTCAACGCTCTTCATTGCCAAGCAAGTCAACGCAGTCTCCTCCTCCTGCTTCAACACCCTCCGCATGCTTCGCAAGATCTACAGGTGGATCCCGACAGATACAAGAAGAACAGTCACCCAGGCCCTCGTCAGTAGCAGACTTGACTATGGGAACGCCCTCTACGCGGAGCCCCGGCCAAGCTCATCAAGCGACTGCAACGCATACAAAACGCCTCCGCACGCCTGATCCTCGACGTACCACGCCACAGCCACATCACCCCCACCTGAGGAACCTGCACTGGCTCCCCGTCGACAGGAGAATCTCCTTCAAACTCCTCATCCACGCACACAAGGCACTCCACAAGACTGGCCCAGCCTACCTCAACAGACGACTCTTCTTCTACGTCCCCAACCGCCAGCTCCGCTCCGCCGACCTCTCCCTCGCCACCGTCCCTCGCATTCGAAGAACAACCACTGGCGGCAGATCCTTCTCACACCTCGCCGCCAAGACCTGGAACACCCTTCCACTAAGCCTACGACAGACCCAAGACCTGCTGACCTTCAGGAGGCTACTCAAGACCTGGCTGTTCGACCAGTAGCAGCACCCCCCCCTCCCCTTTTCTCTCCCCAGCGCCTTGAGACCCTCGCGGGTAAGTAGTGCGCTCTACAAATTCTGTGATTGATTGATTGATTGATTGATTGGCTATGTGCGTGGGTTTGGTGACCAGTTGTGTGAGGCTGATGTTGTTCAGGTTCTCCAGGAGGGCGATGAAGTTGGCGCGTTGGGGTCATCGATGTGGAAGCTGATGTCGCCGAGTAGGAAGTAGTGGTGAGTGTCGATTGCCAGGGGGGTGATGAGGTTGGGGATGGCATCGCAGAATGTTGCTCAGGAACCCGGGGTTCTGTCGGCGAGGGTGCCTCTTATCATGGTCTTCGCCTCAGTTTGTAGTAGAAGTTGAGGTGTTCTGTTAGAGGTTGGGGTCATCATTGGTGATGGTGCATTTGATGGTTTCCTTGAAGATGGTGGCGATGCCTCTGCCTTGTTTGTTGCTGCGGTCTCGGTGCATCATCTTGTAGCCTTCGGGAGTGACGATGGTGATGTCAGGGTTTGAGGAGAGGTTGAGCTACATTTCGGTGATGAAGGAACATGCGTGGAGAGGGTGGTGATGGTGTCCCAGATTTCCGTTGCATGTTTGCAGAGTGAGCGGGCGTTGAGTAGGATTCAATGGAGTGGTTGAGGGATGTTCTTGATCTTGTGAGCAGGAGTGGTGCAGGATCTTTAGTAAGTTGTGTCACCGGAGAAGTGGCAGTGTCGGCAGATGAAGGGTCCATTGGTGGATCGTGGGGAGGAGGAGACGCAGCTGTTGTTTTGGCATCTGGGGTCCAGGTCCAGGAGTTCCATGCCGGTGTACCGTCAGGTAACGAGAGGGCTAGGGTCCTGGTGCTGGGTGTTGTCCAACTGGCAGTGCATTAGCGGCACGCGTCTGCTGCGTGGCGGCCTCCATTAGTGGTCCTGGTAGGTGGTCCTCGTGGTCCTGGGCACAAGGCAAGGACCTGGAATGTGCAGTGCCGGGACTGGGACAGCAGGCAGCACAGGGGCAGGGACACGGACACCAGGCAGCACAGGGGCTGGAACAGCAGGTAGCACAGGGGCAGGATCAGCAGGCAGCATAGGGGCAGAGACAGCAGGCAGCACAGGGACCGCAGGCAGCGCAGGGGCAGGGACAGCAGGCAGCACAGGAGCAGGGACGGTGGGCACAGTACCTTAAGCTGGGGGTCAGGCGAAAGAGGGGTGGCCCAGCCTCTTCCGGGCTCCTACAGGCACGGCTGGGCCCGCCCTTGGACCGGACTTCACCCACCCGCGTCCTATGATGTGGGAGCCGCAGTATGATGCACTTAGCATCCAGATTGGAACTTTTTCTTGGCTGCACTACAGAGGACACATTTGTCTCCAGAGAAATATAAAGTGCAGTGAGTCTTCATTAAGGGTCTCCTAAAGCAACTATGGTACATAATGCACAAGCAAAATATTAACTAACGATTCTATCAAAAACATTTCAGTGAATGATTACTATTTTCAATTATTCACAACAAGCAGGAAGTGGTAGCACATTTACACCACATTAAGGACATTTCCTAACATTTTGCAAGACATATGGATTCAACTTTGACTTTCTAGGCTTAATAAAAATGCAAAAGCAGCACTTTCTACATCCAGAAATAAATAATATGGGGAACCAATTGCTCAAACATCAACAGTAGGATGCAGACGGTTTTCTCGTTGACTGCTCGAGGGAACGTCATCTTCTGCTCCCAGAAGGAACATGGAAATGTATCTTCCGAAAAGGAAATTGTCTGTGACTCAATTCTGGTTGAAAAAGTGCTCTGTGAATGCTCGCTTCTTTCCAATTCCGTCAAACCCAGCTCTCGTGGGAAGAGCAGAGCTTGTTTGGGTTCATTCAAAGACACATTCCCCAGGCTTAAAGCAGGGGTGGAGGAAACAAGGGGGCGGCGGCAGCGCAGGGGCTTTTCATGTGCGTGTTTCTGTCCACAGAAAAACAGTTTGAAATAAGAGCTCATTCGGATGTTTTACTTACTGATGTCAAAAAATGTGGGAACATTTAGAAGGTGGAAAATTGGCAGAAGGCTTGAACACAGGTTTTCATGGGCTTGTAAATGTAGAGCACTGGCTGTGGTCACTGTTCTCAGCTGGCACAGCCATGGACCACCAGCTGCGAAAACAATCCTCGGTTTCATGCAAAAGTAGCAGAAAAAATCATCTTTCGTTGGACGTTCAATCGGTTATTCTCATGGAAATGTCTGATGCATGCCAATGGCGATGTTTATTTCATGACATTTCGCAAAAATTGCACAAAATTACGGACTGTGGTTTGCCAGTAACAAATGTCAAATTTAAGGGCATACCTCATGGACAAACATTTTAAAAGATACCAGCACACCATGCAGACAATGTCCCACGGCTGCAGTTCTATTGTCCCAAAGATATTTTCAGCTCGAACTTTTCTCCCACGTAATGTGAACTTTCACGAAATTTGCGAATTTCAAAAGATTATGCACAGGTAATTAAATGTTACTATTGCCTAGTGCACAGCCTCATCCTTTACCTTACTAAGAAAGGCAGCTGTTCACTATTTTTTCTTTACAATGGCTGGTGGCTTGGCTGTGTCAATAGGGGGAGCGAGCCTATGGATAGGGAATAACAGGTTCACCATTAAGGTAACTTTGTGCACTCCTACGTCATGGATCTCTTTCATGCTAAATCTTTGGGCAAATTCTACAGCACACAGAATGGAGGAGAGGGAGAAGAGCAGCATCAGGAAAGTTTAAGCCTAAGCATTTCTGGCATGGAGGCTGTGCATTGTTTCTTAGCCAAACAGTGACAAGCATTTCATCAGAGCCCTGCGGCAATCAGTGATCGCCGGGCCGTATCTGTTGGCTGCCGTCATTTACCATTGTGTCCCAGAGTGTCATGCTCTGTGGCACTCAATCGGATAAACAAATTACTTCCTTTGTACACAAAGGGGGATATTAGCAACAAATGGCGATATTTATCGCTAACAGCGTTTAGCGCGATATCTTTTATCGCCGCAGAATGCCGGAATCAATCGCCGTGTTAGCGGGGTATTAGCAACACGCCGCTAACAGGCGATAGCTTCCCTTTCCGGCGGAAATGGACGGCGATAGATTTAGCGTGACGACGATAAAAAGCCTGACGTCAACGTAAAAAAAGTGCTGATCTGCCAATTAGCGACGGAATCTGATAGCTAATTGGCACCGGGCCTGCATTTCTCACGTTCGGCGTGAAAATGCACTACAAAAGGCCCTCCAAGCAGGAAAAAAAAAAAAATGGAAAATAGCAGAGGAGCCAGGGATGAAGCGGGGACCAGTGCAGAGACCACCAACAGCCCCACAAATACCCAGGAGGACCAGCCAGAGCCCCATGTGAAGGCCAAGAGGAAGAGGAACCCCAAGTTCAGCCCGCAGGAAAACCAGGTCCTGATTGCGGAGGTGACTGAACACCAACAAGAACTGTTTGTCACCTCCACAGTGACATTGGCAAGAAAAAAAGACATTTGGCAGGACATGATACTAAGCGCAAGACCAAGGAGAAACTAGCAGCCAAACTGAAAGCAGCAATGCAGACTGGAGGTGGGAGTCCAGCGCCACAGGAGGAGCTGGATGAGTTGGAGGAGCAGGTTTCCAGAGTCATCAGGGAGGAGACAGTGGTTGGAGTTGCGGGCCAGGACACTGCTGACCGTGACCAGACAGAACAACAACAGGGTGAGTAAGAGCCAGGGACTTGAGGGGACGGGGGCGGATGGGCCCAATGGCACTCGTCCACAATTAAATATCTCGCAGTGCATACACATAATTACTGTGGATCATGTCCTGGATACCCTTGTACATGGTGGCACAGACACATATCACCCTACTCAAACAATACATTGCAAGACGGGCACACAGACTTTGAAATGTGCACAGAAAACTAAGCACAATATAGTCCAAGATCACCCTCAGACCACAAAATAAATGCCACAGGAAATGGCAAAGTGGCACATTAACTTGAGATGCGGCAGGGTGGCAAAATGGCCCCCTAGCCTCATCAACACGCATATACAAATTGCCTGCACAAGTACGCATCTCTCTCTGACGCGAAATTGATGATGGACTGTGAATTTGACCGATTATGTGCACGAGTAGGCATGCCACCACCAATGTCAGCACACCTACAACAATGTGCACGTGAGTCTGAGTTGTGTGCAGGAATGTGCATGTGCAAATAGGTGGACTTTACTGTACATACACAACCTTGCACACAACTCAGACACACGTGCACAATGTTGCAGGTGTGCTGACATTGGTGGTGGCATGCCTACTCGTGCACATGATCAGTCACCTGCACAGTGCATCATCATTTTGGCGTCAGAGAGAGCGGTGTCCTTGTGCAGACGATTGGTATATGTGTGCTGATGAGGCAAGGGAGAAATCATGACATCCTCACGCATCTCCAAGCAATGTGCACACTTGCCTGTTCATGAGATGCAGTCCTGTGTACACCAAGTGGGGAAGCATCTAGTGAGTCTGCATACCAGACACACATGCAATGTCACAACAAAGTGACCATGTAGGCCGCTGGATAAAAGATGCACATCCAAAAATGCACACAAACAGCAGACTTGACTCAAAGTGCGATGGAATACAATTTGCAGGGGGGGCATGCCTACAACACCACAGTACGTGGAGAATGCAGATTAGGAATGTGTCACACAATTATGTACTGCATGCCTTGTATTTGTGACATACTCACAGAACCTAAATGTGCCTGTAAAGCAGTATGACAACCAAAGTATGACAACAAGCAAGGATAGCAAAGTTGCAACAATTAAAGAGAAAGTCAGAAATGTCACCCTTAACCCTTAGGTCAAATTGCACTCCTCCACCCCCAAGTCTATACATCTGCCATACAGAAAACAGCATTCCACATCAGTCCTGATGTGAGTTGCCCATCACACCATCATGTGCAATTAAACTTAACTGTTTGGTAAGTCAACTGTGTCAGTGAACCATTTTGCAGTCAGGTAGTTATAACCCACACGCTAAGCCAGCCATTGATAACCAGAACCAGGACAGCATGTATCATCCATGTCAGCAGCTGCGTGGCACATACACAAACACACATCACCCTGCCATTTGCATCTCTTCTGAGGGTGGCGGTGACAAGGCCTGAGCACCATAAATAGGCAGCATGAAATGCACATACATCAAATCACAGACCACTTACACACCACACGTGGGGTCAACCTTGAAGGTAATGGGGGTTGACACTGTCAGTTCAGACAGCAGCAACAACAATAGAAACTCACTATGCACCATACTCACAACGGGTAAGCCAACAGGAGGGCAGTAATCAATGCATGCAAGATAAAAAATGATGGACGACATGCACACAAGAACAATGACAATAGACAAAGCTACCTGGATGCACATGTGTACTACATAGTGCAGCACACGTTGAAACACCAAGTAGGCTCTCATTGCTAATGTGCACAAAGGGGGCCCTCCTCACACATAACTCATCTTGCACAAAACACATGCACATGTGCATTACCCTGCAAAGCTGCGTGTCCATGAGCCACACTGACAAGGCAAGTGACAGTGCATGATGAATAGCATGCCTGCAGGCACAACATCTTAACATGGTGCCGGCCACCTCACTGAGGTGGCTGAGTGTGGACCACATCCTTAAAGGAGCAGGTCACACTCTGACACGTCCTTGTGTATATACAACCCCTGACGTAAACAAGACATTTGATGACAAACAATGCACAAGTCTCCCAACTCTGACCAAGAGCCATATTCCACCCAGCTTGCGACATCTCAGCATTGTAAATGCACAGAACTGAAAGCCTCACTGCCTGAAAGGTATAACGGGCAGTAAAACTAAAGCTGCAGGTGCCACAATCACACAATGCAGTGCACACACATACAAATCTTAGCTCATCAACATTGACTAATATGTGGAACAAACTGCATCACTCACACAAATGAACATAGGACACAACATGTGCCGTTTGTGGGTACAAATACGACAAGCATCCTTTGTCATAGCTGTAAACTGTGAGATGACAATGTACAACAACAACATCACATCGGTTATGTCCTCAAAATAATCACTATCCCGCAACAAATAGGCATCTCCCAATAAACAGTCAGAATGTACACTGTCCTGCAGTCTGCTTGTAAACTCATACAATGCATGATTATACATGAAACACACTGTTAATATTTATCTCCCCTATCGCATTGCAGAGGGAGAGACACCACCTCCTGGACAGCAGACTGGCCCAACCTTCACTGATAACACCACCATTAATCAGGATGAACTGCAAATTCTGCTCAATTCACTCAGCAGCCCACCTCCAGGATCAGGGCAACCCAGCAGCATCGCGGCAACCCCACCCCCTGCACAAACCAACCAGCAGCAAGTACCTCCCACCACATCTGGCTCCCAGGACCTCGAGGACCCACATCTGGCCTTCCAACGCCGTGTGCTAGAGGTCCAGTGGGAGATGGCTGATCAGGTGTGGGTGGGGTTTGAGATGCTGGCGGCCAAACTTGAGGCCATACGTGGGTGCCTGAGTCCCATCCAGGACCACATACAGAAGCTCACGGACACCCACAGCCCGCTCGATGCTCTCCAACAGTCCATGGCTGACATTGCTGGAGTCATGATTCTGAGACAACACCAACTGTCTGGTCAGAGTGGCTCCAGCAATCTCAGCCAGGATTTGTCCAACATCAGTAAGATAATGGAGAGCATGGAGCGGATGCAGGCACAACAATTGGCTGCCAGGGCTGAACACCAGCGCGATGTTGCTGGAATCTATCATGCCCTGCAGCTGCTCATCACTGAATTGCTGCCCCAAGGTCTGGAGTCAATGAATGCTGCTGCTGCTTCTACATCCTCAGCTCCGCCCCCTGATGTGTCAGTGCCTCACAGTGCTGCACCCATTATACCACCACCCACATGTGAGGCACATGACACATCAGAGGACGAAGATGAGGATGATAGTGCATTATTGCAAAGGAGAAAGCGGTAGCATACATCGACGCCAAAAGGCATGTTTCTTCTTGGTTCTGGGCTTAGTATCATGCCACGGAAGATCATCTTCTACTGTCTTCCTTTTTTTAAATTTTTTTTAATTTTTTATTTAAAATGTTTTGATGATCCCAGTATTACAGTTACAAGTCATGGCAATTTCAAATAAAACAAAGAAAAAATCTAAATAATAAGTGAGAAAGCAGAAGCAAAAAAATGATAAACAAGCAAAAATAAGCAACATAATTTAGTCTAACCATTCGGAAATAGGAGCCCAAGTTTTTTGCCCGAGTTCCCTTCTCTTACGTCCTTTCAGTCTATTTACAGAGGACTCCATATTATAGATAGAGAGAATACTAGATCTCCAAATTATAAATGTAGGGGAGTCAGGACTGATCCATTGAGCGGTGATACACGTTCGGATACAGGCCATAGCGATAAATACAAATCTAACCTCATGTCTTGCCCTAATATTCTCTCCCCATTACAGTCAATACCCAAGATTACCAGTTCTGGCGTTATTGCAAGCGGGATCCTCAAAACTGTATTAAAGAAAGATTCAATATCTTGAAAGAGTTGAGCTAAGTTAGGGCATGAATAAAACATATGTACAGTATCCGCAGCCACTAATCCACATCTGCTACACTTACTTCCTCGAGTACCTCGTGTACCTCCCCATTTCACAACCTTTCGAGGAGTATAATAAAGGTCAAAAATAGACATATAATGTTGGGTTCTTAGGCTTCCTGTAGTTAAGGTCTCACTTATTAAAGCAATTGAGTATTCTATTTTTATCGCCTCCTTTCCAAATTTCTCCTCCCATTTAATATTCTGACTACAAAGATCGTCGGGGAAAGCTTGCAGTAATACTTGATAAATTGTCCCAATCCGGGACTTTCTACTTATTGTCTCCACCAGAGATATTTTTCCTAAATTAGCTATAGTTCCATGTAGATTTGTCCCCATGAAGCTCCGAACCTGCAAATATTTAAAGAAATCTCTTCTATCTAACCCTAATTTTTCTTGTAAAAAAGTAAACGTTTCTATTTGGCCTTTGTCATAGATATCCCCTAGGACATTAATCCCAAGATTGCCCCATCGGAAGGTTGTTTGATCTTGAAAAATTGGCGGTAACGCACCACACGCCAGGAAGGGAGTATACACATTTATATTAGAGACATTGAACCTCCGTCAAATCTTTCTCCAGACCCCATAAGCTGCCTTGAGGGTTTTAAATCTGTTTTTTTTGTAGTAACTAGGTTCTAGGTTTTTGACTAAGCATTGATTAGCTTCATTGTCCAGTGCAATTTCATAAATAGTAGGTCTTACCGCCATAGATCTCTCGGCTTTGGTTCCAGTCACCAAAATCCCCATATGTTGTAGCAGTGAGGCCCAGTGGTACATTAGAAAATTAGGAACCCCTCAACCTCCTCGGTCTCTAGGGAGAGTCATCCATCTGGTCGCCCTTCTAGCCCGATGATATCCCCATAAAAACCTGGAGCAACTTCTTTCAATTTTGGCTAGAGATGCCATTGAGAACTCTAAGGGAATAGTCCTAAATAGGTATAGAAATTTTGGAAGAATTAGCATTTTTAAAACATTATTTCTTCCATACATAGAGAGATATAGATGATCTAACCTCTCTAGTGTCCTATTAACATTGGCGATCATGGGAATAATGTTAAGATCCGGTATTAGATCGACTGACTGCGAGATCTTAATGCCCAAGTATGTTGCTTCAGTCGAGACAGGGAGGTCAGGAGTAGGGATAAAATTAGAATGAATTATCTGCGTTTGATCGACATTTAGTTTATATCCCGATAAGGCCCCATATTGCTCCGCCTGATCCCTCACTGCTAGGAGAGCCACTGTGATATCGCTAGTAAGTATCGCGATATCGTCTGCGTAGGCTAATGTCTTATACTCAGTATTGTTGATCGTCACTGGTTTTATATTCACGTTTTTCTCTAACTTATTAAGAAATGGATCGATATAAAGTGCAAAAAGCAGGGGGGAACATGGGCACCCCTGCCTTGTACCTCTATTAATCCTGAATGATTTTGATTCCTTCCCTGATATCCGGATCTCTGCTACAGGTGAGATATAAAGTGTCTGCACTGCTTGGATAAATTCGGGGCAGAACCCCTTCCACTGCAATACATACCACATGAATCGCCAGGAGACCCTGTCGAACGCTTTCTCAGCGTCTAACAGGGCCACACCCAGCGAAGAACCCGTAGCTTTAGCCCAGTCGAGAAGAGCGATCACACGTCTCACGTGATCGGTTGAATCTCTCCCGGGAATGAACCTGTGCTGGCGAATGGACACAAGAGGGGTGATGATTCTAGCTAATCTAGAGGCTATTATTTTAGAGTAGACCTTACTATCTGAATTAATAAGGAAAATTGGCCTGTACGACGATGGATTAAGTTCCGGCTTATTCTTCTTCTTAAAAATTATTATTGTGTTCTTACACCAAGATTCCGGTATTTGCCCTTTTTGAGCCTGCTGAAATAATGAGACCATGTCCTGTCGAAGTGCTGATCTAAATGTCCTAAAGAACTCTAAAGGAATACAGTCTGGACCAGCCGCCTTACTGGCTGAGAGAGAGGTTACGGCATTTTCTATCTCTTCCCATGTAATTGGGGCAGCAAGAATCTTATTTTGTTCCGGCGTGACCTTCTTTGTTTCAAGATCTTCAAAAAACTCAAGAAATGCTTCTGGGCCTGCTGCCTCTCCTGTACCTGTCTCTTCAGTATATAATTGCTGATAGAAATTCTGAAATACCTCTAAAATTTTACTGGGAGAATCTTGAATCTGGCCAAGATGACCTTTGATCTTACATATTCCACTGGCCACTTCCCTCTCTCAGAGCTGCTTTGCCAGGACCCTTCCAACATTTTCCCCGAATTCGTATGTTTCTACCCTAAACTGTGTATACTTAGTGGCGACTTCTTCCCCAAAGTACTGCTGAATTTTGGATTTAATCAAAGCTATTAGCTGAAGACACTCGTCATTGTCCAGGCCATTCCCTATTTTATTCATCAGCTCAATTTCATCTAACCTGAGCTGGTCAACCCATCCCCTAATCTTTTCCTGTTTGATCTTCTGCTGATATATAGAAAAACTAAGAGTTTCTCCGCGGAGGGCTGCTTTGAACGTATCCCAAACGATAGTTTCAGCAGAAGTGCCTCTATTAATGCTAAAAAACTCCATTATCCAATTGGACATATGCTCGCAATATGCTTGTTCAAGAAGCAATTTCCTTTCAAAAGACCATTTCCTCTGGACCCGAGGGATACCACTTAATGACAGCTCAGCAACCAGTGGGTTGTGGTCCGAAATGATCTTAGGGGAGATGTCAATACTGGCCCTATCCGCAATCTGTTGGGATATAAAAAAAATAGTCCAAGCGGACAAATTTGTTATGAGGGGCTGAGTAAAAAGTAAACCCTGGGATTCCCGGTCTGTGTCTAAACCAAAGATCAACTAGTCCATGTTCCCTAAGTACTCTCTGCAGAGCTTTGAACATCCTAGCTTTCCTTCCTTGATATGGAGCATTGCCAAGAACATTAAACTGACTGTCCAAATGGATGTTGAAATCTCCACAGAGAACTACTGGATACTTCCATAAAGCCAACTCAATATTAAGAAAGTCTAAGATCGCTGGATCATCCAAATTAGATCCATACAGTGTGCAGATTGTCAGTGGAGTCCCATTAATTATATAAACTCTGAGATCACCCATCGTCCCGATTTATCCTCTTTACTTCTTTGACACAAGCCAATACCTTTCTTAGCCAAAATAGCCACCCCTCTAGTAGTGGTACATTGGTGAGAGCAAGCCAATAAGTCTAGACCAAGGCCTCTCAGATACCCCCGTTTACCCCACGGAATATGGGTCTCTTGTAAACAGAGAATATCTATTTGCATAAATTGTGTAATTTTAGTCAAAATACCTCTTTTTTTTCTATCATTTAGACCACAAACGTTCAATGAGCAAAAGCGTACTTTATCCTTTCCACCCATCATATTTGACAATTGATTTCCTCTTGACCTATAAAGATAATTCAAACAATAAGAGTAGGCTCCATAAATCTTATCCACAGTATTCATATTTGCACAAAAAGAAATGCCATGACTACAAGTAACAAACCCTAGTTGTTCGACCCTCCTAACCACCCTAACCCCACCGCCCCAACCCTCTCCATCACACCCCCTCCACCCTGCCACCCACCCTTCCCTCCCCCCCCACTACCTATCCTATGAGGCTTAGGGACCAACAGTCCCTGGTGATGGAAGGCTGGATCGTTACCCCCCTCCACAAGACCGACCCCCCCCCCTTTGTTACAATATTGTCAAAAAAGGAACCCCTAAAACAAACGAGCCCTGAGAGGCAAAAAAAGAGAGAAAAAAATAAATAAATAACAAGGGCACAGGGGATAAAAGGGAAAGGAGGAGACCTTAAATAGACTTTGTGTCAAACAATAAAAGAATGAACCCCCTATCTATCCCTATAACTGCATTACAACATTTCAAGGTGCTTTTTATCCCCTGGTACATTTTTAAGATCTTTTTAAATCTTTTGTAAATATTCTTTTGCCAAAATCTCAGTTAGAAAAAATTGTGTCTGCCCCTTGAAAATTACTTTCAGCTTAGCGGGATTATGCAAAAAAACCTGTGCCCCTTTTGCTTGGAATAATGGAATTAGTTGGCGAAACTGCCATCTTTTCTCTACTGTTGCAGGGCATAAGTCTGGCCTTACAAAAAGTCGCATCCTTTCCCCCTTCTTTTCCTATCTGGTCTAGCCAGATCATACAATGCCTCTCGGGCTAGAAAGTTATTCAAGCAGATAAGAATAGCCCGTGGTCTTTCAGTATCTTGGCCCCGTTTTTTCTGTTGGAAAGGAAACCGATGAGCTCTTTGTACTTCCGTTTTCCAGTCCCAAGGTAATTCTGGGAAGGCCTCCTCAAAAAGTGAGATCACAAATTGGCGAGCATCTCCCCCTTCCTTGCCCTCTGGTATCCCCAAAATCCGAAGATTATTCCTCCTTGAGTGATTTTCGAGGTCCGTCAGTTTCCAAAGAGTGTCTTCCTTTAGGGATTTCAGGGACTCAGTGTTAGTTCTCTAGTTAGCCAATTCGTCCTCTAAGGTGGATATTCTTATCTCTGTTTCGCCGATCCTTGCTGCGAATTCTGAGCAGGTCTTTGATACCCTACGAATTGAGTTTTGCAATTTCCGACAAGCACCCTGATTGCGAAGACTTTCAAGCAGAGTTTCTTCACAGTGGGCCATTATTGACTGATATATGGTTGACAGTGTGATTTCTTCAGGAGCCCCTAGGTTTGACCTTAACGTATCTATCACCCCATCTGCATCCTTGCTCCCCTCCAAGTTTGGGGAAAATGAGTAGTCCCAGGTCATAGATCCAGTTAACCCCGGGGTTTTATCTAACATATAGTCCCTCTGCTTGCGCACCGTTCCGGGAGTATGAGAGGACTTGTCTTCAGATTCTTCCTCTTCCCAGTGCAAACTACCGGTATCACTCTCTTCCCCGGCCCAGCCTTTACCAGGACTCTCGTCCCCCGAGGAGTTCGATTGGTCAGATAAATAATAGAATTTTTCCCCTGAGTCTCCATCTTTCAAGGCACCTTGAGGTTCTTGAGATTCTAGTATTCCCCTTTGCATATCAACTACGCTCACGGCAGTACAACTCACGCCTGCCTGATCAAATGTACCTTCTTCCAGACCGTTACCCTGGGGGACTACATCTCCCATAAGGCCGTTTTCTGGATTCTCCAATACAGTACTCGGCGATTCCTCATTACCCTCAATGTTTCCATGGTTATGTTTATATTTATGTTTATTAGGGTCACTGGCTTTAGTTCCTCCCTTGTTCTTTAATTCGGGACTCAGAACATTAGCACCCCCCTGAGGAGAGAGATCAATATCCCAAATGAGCCCCTGTGTAGAACCCTCCAGGGTTGCTGCAGCTTTCCCAGTTATAGCCGGTACCGCTGCAGTATTGTCATCGCCATTATTGCCCATCACACGACCACCAAGAGTCTTACTTTTCAAAGATTGCGCCTTGAATAATGCGGGAACAGTTTGGCGGCCCCTTCCAGTACAACCAGTAGGTCTGCTCTTAACGGAAAGTGAGCGACGTGTGTCAGCCATCGGAGTATCGTCCAAGACCGATTTCCCCAGATTCACAGTATTCAGAGCATTTACTGCGCTCCCGGCACCAGCAGGAGGACCGCGAGCCTTTGCTCCCTTAGCGGCAGTCTTAGGCGGCATTGCGGCGAATACGGAAGGGAACTGGACTTCTACTGCCGCCGGGTGCAAGGAGTGTATACAAGCCAATCTTGCAGGCAGAGGTAAGCCACAAAGCCACAGTCTTAGCCGCCAGATCATCCCAGGAATCCGCGACACTTCGTTCTTGTCGTATTCTAGTAAATTAATAGTTTTAGTCGATATCCAGCAGGACCGGCACACCGCACATAACCAGGAGGGGAGGAGGATCCGTCACGAGGAGAGAGTGTGACCAGCTCACTCAGTCGACGGCGCGGCCGCCATCTTGCCCCTCAGTACTGGTCTTCTGACCTACAAATTACTCCACTGTCTTCCACTGTCCCCCGAAACTCACCTTGGACCTCCACATGGACTGCCAAATCATATTTTTCTTACCAATGACACTGCAATCAGCCTGCGGACTGAACTGTGCCTCTTCCCTTGGACCTGTTACCAACAAAGGACTCTGTCTGGCCCTCTAATGGGCATCCATGCAATGTGTGGTTGTATGGCCAAGCACTGGTCCAGTCTTCATTCTGTTAATGTAGATTAAAATCTTGAACTCACACTGTTGTGTGTTGTCTATGAACAATCAAGTATAGAAGTCTGTAAAAAGTGTATGGACAATGAATCCATCAGAAGGTACCCCAAGGGAAATATGAGCAATGTACATGTTTTACCTGACACAGATAGGCAGTGAGATGCCCGTGTATGTGTCAACTATCTGTGCCCTCATTGCAAAAGAAATACAATCTAGCTATATCACAACCTATACCCACGTTCAATACGGAATTTGGCATGTGTGCTAAAATGTCAAAGTTTGTAGGAGGCCACAAGTAGTGTCTCCCTTAACAATTGCAAACAATTTTCTCTTGGCATATCTACTCACACTCTACGTGGTGGACAAAGCCTGTTGTAATGGTGCGCATTGCATGTCACATCCCAAGATGGTGCACACCATATTCACATTGATGAAGACACATATGGGCACATGTCTACCATACACATATGGAACCACAATGTCTGCCTCAGTGAAGTTGAGTTGCCAATAGGGACTCACACCAAAGTGCAAGGCGTCAGTCAGCCCCTTCCTGTGGACAAACAATGCACAACAAATTTTTACCCCTCTCATGCTGTGATCACTGTGAGCGTATTGGGCAATGTGTCTAGGGATGTGTGGTGCACTGCACTTAGCATATAGTCAGATGCAAGGCCAACATTTCAAGGGGGGCATCACTATGAGACAATGCCAGAGGAACAGCTGGGACAAGTGGCTATGACACTGTCACCACAGGGAGCAATGCAACATTTACCCCCTTGTGTGCAGCAGAACAGTGTGCATGCAACAAAACGTTACCTGTGACAAAATCACATTTTGAAAAATTAAGTGAGTCACGAAAGGCATTGATGAGAAGTGAAGTCAGTATACCTAACTGAACTACTTATAAATGCCATTTGTGAATAACGTAAAATGTAAAGTCATTACTTACTCTCAGATTACTTATCTGAATCAGGATGACTGTTGTGCCATGTGCCGTACACAATGGACACACAAATTTACTAACTCATGCATGTGCCTGAGTTTGAGCGTCCATGCACAGGAACATATAATTCAGAGGAAGCTGACACACTGGCAATACGCAGAAAGTGTGCAAAGGTCTGTGCAATGTAGATGGACTCGGCGCCAGGAGCATCTGATATGCAGGTGTGTGACGGAATCTGTGTTACCCTGCGCATACATCCATTTCAATGATGGATAACATTAGCAAAATATATATACTCTCAATGCCATGTCCCTAGGTTGTGTTGTAAATGTGCAACAATGTGCTGTACAACTATGCTAGCCTGGCTGTTGAAGGGTGATGCACTGAAACTGGTCCCAGGATGCTTGTTTCCGGTCCAGGGAGGACCTGGCTTGGCAGTTCGGGCTGGACTGTTCCCACAAGGAACAGGGTCAAGACTGATTTGCATATGGCTGGGTCCAAACTGGGGTGGTGTGGTGAGCAAAAGAATGATGGATTTAACCCAGATCCTTGTGACTGGGGGTGAATGTTTGCATTGTCCAGTATTCCGTCCATCAATTGTTTCTTTTGTACAACTATGTGAGTCACACTTAAGATGTAGAACGTGACAAACAACAGTCCCTAGACTAGGCTATAACACGGGGCATGGCCTCGGCCGACATGGCCGCTTGGAGCTGAAGCTCTGTGTCGACCCCGCACTCCAGGCTGCAGAAACAAGCTTTCCAGCACTCCACTCCGGAACAAAAGGCAGGTTCTGTCGCCGGAATATGGTTGGAGGCGCTTGGGCATAACATCGCTACCCTAACCTGAATATCTGGCCCCGAATCGAGAGTTCATGGTTCCGCGCTGAACGAAGATGGCAGACTGATTGTTCTGCGCTTCATCGGGGGTGAGGCGTGGATGAGAGGTGTCTCAGCTACCGCTCTCTGGGCCGCTGTTGGAGCGGTGACAGTCTGGTGGGGGCTGCGGTGATTCTGGAGCTACTACTTGAGCGCCGAGTGGGGGGGGCCACGAAGCGAGTTGAGCAGAGCCCTCTAGGCTCCCAGACCACGAGGTGCCTGACCCTGCAATGGCCGCTCGGAATTAAGGCTCCGTGTTGAACCCTCCCTCAAATCCTCCTGAGCGGCTTGCCTCCTCACTATTATCCCATCAAAAGCAACGTTTTCAACTGTTTGGTCGGATGAATCCGACAAACTAACACCTTGAAGGTCCGTGAGGGAGATGCACCAGAACGCCGCACAATGGCGGCGACAGTCAGCGGAACGGCGCCTCCAAGAAATTGACTTAAAAAGAGCTCGAATGAACACTGCGGCGATCTGAACCAACCGGCAGTGCGGTACGACGGTGCGGGCGGCTGTAGAGGAACCGACACGGCTGGCTGCTTTCCTGGACTCCTAAGACGACAGTGCCGCGGGAGAGCCAGAGCTGTTCTCTGGGCCATGAACGGTGAGTGGGGGGCCGGGGAAGCGTCCCTGCCACCCGTGAGCATTTCCGGGGGCCCTAAAGAGCCCCCACAAGAGCTGAATAATTTTAGGAAGCACAGTGATCTGATGCAGGGCACCGCTCCCAAGCTGCCTGACTCTAAGATGGCGGCCGACCACAAGAAGACTGGGGCTACGAATGGAGGCAACCCAAGTTGCTATGACACGGCGTGGCCCCCGAGACCACTGAAGGGCATACCCTAGGTTGATGAAGCGAAACCCCGAAGTCACATATCTGCCGCAGAATGACTACGCTACGTGCCTTCACCTATGACGACCTCTTACAATTCAATAAGATCAACTTGGACCCTTTCACAGTGACTGACAGTGCCTAACCTCAAGATGGCGTCTAGATCTCATTGGACCATGGTTTCTCAACCCCCCAACACCCCGCGCTACTTTGACATTCTCTGAGTACCCCTGATCACTATCCTGGCAGCGGAGTCCGAGCATTATGTCCGACGCCCGGTGGAGCTGCTTGGTTCAGCTATTGAGGAGATTGGCCCTGATTCATCCCCGCGGCCGTCACCTACCCAGCCGGACTTTGGGCACAGTTTCTCACCGTCTCCCTGTTTCTCCCTTCCCTACCCCTCCCATAATGCATTTTCTGTAACTCTGCCCTTTTTCTTTGTTTCCTATGTTTTGATTGCTCTTAAACAAATGTAACATGTTAGCCTGTAACTCTGATCCTCATGTAAAGCGCTCTGATACCTCCGGGTCTAGCCAGCGCTATATAAAACTCAAATAAATAAATAATAAAATAAATAAAAATAAATACTACTTGCCACCCTGCCATCCATGCAAGTTCACTGTGCTCACATCTAAGGTATCCTGACACAATACATCATGCTAAGTAACATGTCATGACCAGACTTACACATTCCATGGATTGTCCAGTGATGGTATGAGTTGCATACAAGCCAATAAGCCACACTCCCCAACATCATCCCTGACAGAAGTGCAAGCAGAAATACAATTCTTTACAATTTTATTTGAACAGTAAAAATAATTAACAACCCTAAACTAACACTGAGCACTAGAACTACTACTAAAATCTAAACTAACTAGAGAAATCTTACTTACCTAAACTATCTACCCTAACTAATCCTAAACACACAACAATATATCTTAGACATCAACCCCCCTCCCACCCTTCAGGCACACCACGAGACAGGACAAAGACATCTAAGCTATACATAAACTAACTACACATGTAACCTACACAAAGATATATTTGTTTGTATTTTTTTGTATTTTATTTTCCTAAAAATACATCAACCCCCCACCCAAAGGAAAAGGAAACTTATCCCCAAATACGGCATCATAATAAATATCTAAAATCTACCTTAAAAGCTAACACTAACTATAACCTACGCTAAAACTACACTACCTAACAATTAAAAGAACTAACCTAACACTACCTAATAACAGATCTTAAAACATTGGGGGAAGGGAGAAGAGGGGGATGGGGTCCAAGATCTCCAGGCATCATGGCAGTCCAAAATGTTTTTTAAGGTCCGTTTAATGTTTGTTCATATCAGCCATTTCCCGCCTCATCTCTGCCAGGAACACATTGTTATCATGAATCACCCTCCTGTCCCTAACTGTAAATGGCACCACCTGATCGCCAGGTGCAGGTGGGACTGTCCCTTGGGGGGTGTGGCCATAGGGGGATGTGACACCTGTCCTGGCTGGGACCCACCACTGATGCCAGAGGGGCCTGGGATGGGCTGTGAGCCAGTTGTCGAAATCTCGGGCACCGCCTTCCATGTCCCTTTCTTCCGTTCCTCCTGGTGCCTCTTGGCCATGTTGCGATAACCCTTTGCCACCTTCTTTACGTGCTTGAAGCGGTCCTTCCTCACCTGGAAGGCATGTTGTTTCGCTGGCGTCATGTCGCCTGTAAAATATCAACAATGGAAATTTTGAGTCCTTTAGACTATGTCAATGTTCTGCAATAACATCTGTAATACAAGATCACTTAAACATGGGAGCCTACACTCCAGCGTAACTATGTGAAGTCAGAGAGTGACCTGGACAACGAAATGTTGAAGCATGGATCAGTGACTACATGCTGGGGAGACTGACATGACAGTGCATGGCATGGTACATGTACTGTCACAACCAAATGGGACTGACAGTGTCAAACGATGGTGCCATGACATACCCGGACTGAGGGTGACATGTACAAGCAATCGGAGGAGGGAGGCATTATCCCTCCGTGTGTAGCACCACCCTCATCCTCTCCTGTGACACAGTGCTGCATGATATGTGCAATGCCCATGTGCAGGCCTGTGTGTCCCCCAGCAACTGTGTGCAGTTCATCAAGTCAGCGCCAACACAGGCACTCTTGCACAAGAGTGCATGGGTGTCTGTGTGCTGGGGGCCTGGCAAATGTTTTGGAAGTTTACCCAACCTGCTCTGGAGCTATCCGGGGACAGCCCTACTCACACTTTCAACTATGCTGCATCATGCAGCACACATGTAAACCTGTTGTATGGATGAACGCTGAGTTATACATGATGCGCTGTCCCGCTCTCCAACACTACTACACAATATGTGAAGTGTTGCCGCAGAGAGGGGTAAACATCATTTCCTCCAAATTCTCAATCACTCATGCATGTCTTGTATCCGCTAAGCTCACTCCGTAGTGAATCAATATAAGCATGACTATACAACGCAAAAAGTCACAATGCATTCCCCATTGTAACGGCACCCTTCAGTCATGATGCTCATAGTGTTTTTAGGGGTAATGCTTTCTCACATATAGCGTTTGATAGCCCTGCATTGTGAAATAAATGGCACAGCAATGGAGGCAGAGCCAAACCATGCGTGGGAAATGCATGCACAGTAATGACAACACTTGGGACAGAGGAGTTCCCACACCTGGTCCAGAGTCAATCAGGGAATGGCCTCAAGGAGACAGCTTGTCGACACCATTGCAGGGGACACACATGCCAATGAGATTAATCGGGCCACCTTTGCTGTGTGTTTGGGGAACGTGCCATTGATATGCTTGGCTCAAAGATACACACTGCCACTTCTTTGAAGATGGCATGCAGCATACCTACAAATTCACAGTGCCAAACTGTGTCTGCGCACTTACAGACTGAAAAGCAATGCCTCCTTGTGCATCATCGGGCACACTTGCACAGTCATCTCATGCAAGGATGTAGATGCATTCCATGTCATCTGATAGTCATCAGCAACCCCACTTACATGTCTCCTCTCCTATCAGTGTCCTGTGCAATCCACAGGCATGTGCTGTGGTGAGAGTACCCATAGACCTAGGGGCATATTGATAAGGAAGTGGCGGAGACAGGCGTTAGCCTCCTTGGCTTAACGCCTCTCACCGCCAATTTGGAAACGCAAGTCTGCACCATATTACCAAGGATGTGGTGCAGACTTGCGTTCCCCGCGGCGATGGCGGCAAGTCTCCCAACTTAGCGGCTAGGCAGGCACACATGCACCAAAGTGCAAGGGTGTGTGTGTGCAGGGGAGGTTTTTTGCTGTACAGGAAGGTGCCCCTTCATGGCCATAACCAATCCTAGTATACCATGTTGTAACTTTCATGTGTGCTGAGTCGTGCAGCACACAGGAAAGATACAATTTTGATTATTGTAAAGTTTTTCTGTATGTACAGGAAGGGCCACCGTCCTGTACATGTCCAAACCATGTCATTTTGCTTACTCAATGTGTGCTGCACAAGGCAGCTCACTTGTAAAAAGAAAAAATGATGAGAAAAAAAGATTCATCCTCATTTAGCCAGATTATGACCAGGATGTCACTGTTGTTAAATTGTACGCTGCCATCTATCAACGCCGAACTCGTACATAGGTGGCAGCGTCAAATACAATGGGTGTTGCTGTGTAACGCCAACCGCAACACCCACTGCACGCCACTTTCACGCTAAACACAGCGTGAAAGTGTGCCTTATTACAAATAAAGCATTATTACACGTGAAGTGGATTAACGCTGGCTCGCTCATGATGCTAGGCCCCTATTGACAACACCACTTCAATGAAAGTGATGTTGTGTTGGCAATAGGGTCTCGATGATATGCACCTTTCTTACTATGTGTATCACAGACTGGGGATGGGCAAGGTTACAACAGTGAGACCAGTGCATTGCTCATACTTCACTTACTGATTTGTGCACACTTCTGACTTCAACAATACATCATCACACTGTAGGCAAGGGACATGTGATACACACCCATACTGCATACTACAACGTTGATCATTTGATCCAGACATCCATGACACCGCACTATGCCAATATATTATGTCCAAACTCACCAGTGGCGTGTGGGTCCTCGAAGCTGTCGATGTCCCCCTGTGTGATTGGTGGCCGACCATCTGTGAGACAAGAAAAAAATATATGTGTTGGTATCAGACGTTAAATCATATGTGTCATATTCCTCATACAAATCATCACCATAACAGAAAATGCTACGTAACTGTAGTGTTGCGTTTCATGTTGGATACATGATTGTGTCCACTTTGACTGCCATTCACAACAGAACAGTGAATGCTAAGTCGGGACAAACCAGACTGTAATGCTAGCTAACATGCACATGCTAGTGGTGTGAGACATCCACAAGGCACCATTACTACATGCATCATGATGTTATACATGCTCTTTGTACAATTGCATTGCTGCCGATCGCACAAGGCAGTTTCACAGAGCTTGTTGGTGTATGACAATCTGGACATGTCCAATTTCCTTTGACCATTTGTTCCTATTAAATACATTGTCACACATCAACTATGTTTACAGGGCAGCGTAGGTAACGTAACACAATTCATGAGGAAAGCATTTTAACACTACCTTTTGGCCAGCACACTGCTCACATGAACAGTTCCTTGGATAGTGCATGTACAGTCACCCCTGCCGTACACAAACAATATTCTGCATGCACACACTTTTTGTGCAGGTGTGCCAGCTATGGCACAACAGTGCTAAGTGTTGCTCCTGCGCAGTGGTTAACACATACTAGCACCCTATGCTTGTCAATATGATGCAGCATTGAGTCTCGGATGTACCAATGTTATGCGTGAGTGCATTACATCTCCCACCTCACTCAGCAACCTTTTTTCACTGTGACACCAGTGTCACACATGTCCTAATTTATTTTAGTGTAAGCTATCACAACTAAATGTAGAGTTTGTACTTACCACCCTGTATGCCAGTCATGACTCCCGTGTAGTCCAAGAGGTCAGCTTCACGGGCCAGCAGATCCTGCCAGCGGTGCTTCCACTGGCGCACGGTACGGTCCACTCCAAAGAACCGGAGCATCTGCACACGCTCCCACCTCATCTTCCGCACACTGACATTGTATCCTTGAAGGATACGGCCTCCCCTCTCCAACATCAAGGGCAGGTAGAATTTTATCATCCAGAGGAGGCCCCCCAATGCCCCCTCAGACATCCTGCCCTCCCTGCCCACACCCGGCATCTCCCTGCACACCTGAGAGCCTACAGCCAAAAATTATAACCCTCTAATATATCCCCAAGAACTACTAAGAAAGTTAACGACCCCAGACAAACACCCGACAAATTTGAGTACAAGAGACAAAAAAACACACAAAATAAGTACACAACACTTCACAGACACTATCAACAGGACACAGCAACACTCTCAAAATCTCAACACTGCAGCACACATCACCAAACACCTCCAACACTCTCCGCAATCACCAGCAATGTGCTCAAAAGAGAAAGTGAAAGTGCAAAACACTACTCCAGTAGACAGGAAGCATGCAGACATCACTTCCTGTCTCAATGCGGCCCGTTTTTGAGAAAGCGGTAAAATCTGCACGCAAATAGGCTCATGAGTAATATTTAGCATTGTACAATGTGTTGAGCGATGTATTTTTCCATCGTGGGAGTAAAAAAAACATCGCGTTATCGTTGTAGCGGCAAGATCTTCACGCTTACAGCAAATTCATACACAGATGTACAGTCTTAGAGCTAAATTCATTTCAGACACATATAACAACATGAAATGCTTGATTAGCACACAAATGACACCCTAAATATGATGTTTCACAACACATGACACCCTAAATTGCAACTTTCACTCCAGCTGACACCATAATTGCATTTTCACAACAATAAAATCAATCAATCAGGGGAAATGTAAGTGTGCTACTCACCCGTGGGGCTCACGAGGCGCTGGGGTGGTGGTGCGCAGATCTGTTGGCCAAACAGCGAGCTCTTGAGGGGCTTCATGAACGTGTTCATGGAGGGAGCGTGTCTGATGTCTGTCGGTAGCTTGGGCCAGGTCTTGGCTGCAATGTTACAGAAGGATCTTCCGCATGCTCAGGCTCTGTGGATGCGAGGGTTTTTGGCCAGTGATAGTTTTGTAAATTGTGGTTTTCTTTTGGGTACGTGTAAGTTGATTCTGTAATTGAGATATTTGTGTCCATTGTTGTGTAGGCATTTGTAGGCATGAGATGAGGATGTTGGAGCTGAATGTTTTCTCCTCTGTGAGCCCGGTGGAGTCATTGTAGGTGTTGGCTGATGTGTATGTGCCAGGGGATGACGAGGACGAGTCTGGCGGTGGTGTTCTGTATTGTCTGTAGTTTGCAGAGTATGGACTTGCTGATGCCAGCATGAAGTGCATTTACATAGTACAGTCTGCTGGTGATGAGTGCATGGGTGACTGTCTACATTGAATCAGGGGGAATCCATTTGAAGGACTTCCAGAGGATGCGGAGTGTGTTGAAGCAGCTGTAGGTGACGGCGCTGACCTGTTGGTTCATGTTGAGTGATGAGTCGAGTATGATGCTTATGTTTTTAGCGTGGTCTGAGGGGTGAAGTGGTCTTCTGAGGGCCATGAGCCAACAGGTGTTGTCCCATTCTGAAGGGCTGGTTACAAGGACGAGGTCTTCTGTCTTCTCGGGGTTGAGCTTCAAGCAGCTGTTGGTCATCCAGACTGCCCCGTATTGCATTACTTTCAGGAAGTGGATAGTGGCGGTGGAGTGGTCTTTGGTGGGTTAGAGGATGAGCTGGGTGTCATCAGCGTGGGAAAGGATGTTGAGGCCGTATTGTTGGACGATGTCTGCGAGGGGGGTACATGTATATTTTGAACAGGCTCTGGCTCAGTGATGAGCCCTGTGGGACTCTGCAGGTGATTGTCGTGGGATCAGAGATGAAGTCTGGCAGTCTGCTCCTTTGCCTTCTTACGGTGGGGAATGATTGGATCCAGTCCAGGGCTGTACCTTGGATGCCTGCGTCATGTAGTCTGGTGACTAGTGTGCGGTGGGTGAAGTTGTTGAAGGCTGCTGAAAGGTTGAGTAGGATGAGGTCTGCGTAGTGTCCTTGGTCCAGGAGTGTGTTGATGTCGTCTGTGGCGTCAAGTAGGGCGGTCTCAGTGCTGTGCTTGCTTCTGAATCCTGATTGTGATGGGTTGAGGATGGCGTTCTCTTTGATGAATCTTGACTGTTCCCTGTTGACTGTTTTCTCTGTGACTTTGGCTGCAAAGGTGAGGAGTGAGATGGTCCGATAGTTCTTGAGGCCGGTGGGGTCAGCTGTGTGCTTCTTGAGCAGGGCCATTACTTCTGCACGCTTCCATTTGTCTGTGCAGGTGCATGTTTTGAAGGTGGTGTTGATGTTGCGTAGTGGTTCGTGTGCATTGGCAGATGCGGCTCTGTGGTAGTTGTGAGAGGTCCAGGGGTCTGTGTGGGCCCCTGAGTGGATGCCTTTCATGGTGTAGGCGGTGTCTTCATCCGTGCCTGGTGTCCATTTGGAGATGGTGGTCTGGTTGGTGTCTCAGGGCTGCGGGTGGTCTGGCTGCCACGTCCGGTGTGTGGTCCAGCAATTTGTCTTGGTGGTTTATGAAATTGAGGTGGAAGTGGGTTCAAAGGTAATTGCAGATGACACCCTAAAAACAACTTTTACCCCATTTTACGCCTGTTTTTCATCTTTGACCACATTTCACGCCCATTTTTCATCTTTGACCCATTTCACGGCCATTTTTCATCTTTTACCCCATTTCATGCCCATTTTTCATCTTTGACCCCATTTCACGGCCATTTTTCATCTTTTACCCCATTTCACGCCCATTTTTCATCTTTTACCCCATTTCACGCACAATTTTCATCTTTTACCCCATTTCACGCACATTTTTCATCTTTTACCCCATTTTACGCCCATTTCTCATCTTTTACCTCATTTCACGCCCATTTTTCATATTTTACCCCATTTCACACCCTAAATTGCATAAATTAACATAACGGACACACTCTATTGACTTGTTGCCCCAAAACGACACCCTACAATTAGGATTTGTGCACAGAGGACAACCTATGTTTCATGATTTACACAACAGGACACACCAAATATTAGAGTTTGTTAGCACAATTTACACAATTAAAAGTGTACTTTGGCACATTTGACACACTGAAGAGCATCTCTTTACTGAGGAGACATTCCCACCATTAATTGAGTATTGTGAAGTTCTTTGCATTCATTATGCTACGTACTCTTTTCATAGTGATGTACTTATGCAGGACAGTAAAATGCAGACAGGGTATGTGTGTAGTGTATTTTTAATGACACAAACCGTGCTTGGGGTCATTTTGCAGTGATATACATTTGATGGGGACTGTCACAATGTGACGTGCTCAGTTGAAGAAATTGTTTATTTTTCGGCTCCTTCGGGCAGTTCCTGCTGCATTAACTGTGGTGTGTGCTCCACCTGCCTCATCTTCATCTTCATCCTGGTCATCATCCGGTGCAGCAGGCACTTGGATCCATGGAGCATTGGTGCGCACACATATATTGTGCAATACACAACATGCTAGGATGATTTTGTTCACCATTTCGGGGCTGTACCGCAGTCTGCCACCTGTGATGTCCAGGCTACGGAAACGTGACTTTAGCACGCCAAATGTGCGCTCCACAATGGACCGGGTGAGTCTGTGGGCCGCATTATACTGCCTCTGTGCCTGGGTGGTGGGGTTTCGGAGGGGTGTCATCATCCACGGGCATAGTGCATATCCTTGATCACCTGTAACATGTGATGGAGGGATGTGTTCATTATTGGTTATGCAGGCTCTGTTGTTAGTGTGGATGGTTTTGTGTTGTGTGATTTGTGCTATGTTGGATTTCATGTTAGCCATATGTCGCTTCTGACTGGTTACCAGCATCAATGCTAATTGCGTTGCCTCACAGTTGATCCTCCGTCCCCCGAGCCATTTTGATTGTGTGTGCTGCGCGGTTGCATCACTGGCACTCCTACTGTGCTACAATGTTAAGGCCATCTGCGCATAACCGCAGACATAACACACAACAACAGGTACTCTGGCTCTCCTAGCGTCTAGCCATTGCACTCATCCTCCGTCCTCAAACTCAATGGCATAACTTTCAAATGGCAATAGGGCACACCAGACACGGATCACGTTCAGTTCTGATGCTGCCGCTGCCGCAAGACCTGCCCGACTGCACAACACAAGCTGTTTCATGTCCAGAGCTGCCACAAAGCAACACTAAGCAGCCCCCTCACCTGCAGGGACCACTGAGGGCAGGAACGCTTCACCCGCATCATCAACATCATCAGACGCCATGCCATCCACTCCATGGACTACGTACGCATTCCTGAGCGGAGGCTCCAAATCACATACCACGAATACACAAAATTCATTACAATCTGTGAAATGTTTGCTGACATCAGACTGTCCATATTCTTCACCACAATGACCCAAAAGGCAGGGTACACCTTTGACACCTTCTTAGCATGTGTAAACTTCGACTAGTTCGTCAACCCCACTAAACGCACATGTAGTGACCACAAACGCATACACTTCCTCGTCGGTCAACCCCAAGCCACCCTAGACCACATGCAGACCCACACAAAGTTAGTGTAGCTCAGTCAACGAGGTGATGCTACACACCACCATCAACAGCAACACCCACAACGCTGCAGTAGTCACCAATGGCGCTAGATCAGATTTTACTGACATGCATCTTCAACTGCGCATACACACTTGCACCACTATGCAACTGCAACATACAGCGTGCAGGAAATGCCACCTCGGTCACAAACAAACTCAAAGTTGGCAGATGCATCTGCTGGCACATGGAGAAGAACTGGTACAAGATTGAGGATGCCATTAAACTTCACCACCTACAAGGACACAGCGCTCATATTCTCCATCAACAATACGCCCACACACCAAACCTGGCTTCCAGGAGGGATTGCTGTCAGTTGCAACATGAATGATCACCAGCTGGGGGGTGCTATACGCAGAGGAGACATGAGTCCTCATCCTCATAACGTAACCATCAGCATGTGGCATCTCCAGGTGGGACGACAGCTTCAGCAGCCCCCCCCCCCAGACTAGGTACGTAGGCACCGTATGTGACTCCTCCCTCTCCATGAACCAATAGGTCTACGCAGTGGCCTGCAGCTGCTTCAACTGCCTCTGCGTCTTCCATGCAACCTTCAAATGGATCCCCCCATTGTCAGGTAAGACAGTCACCCACACAGTCATTGGCATCATACTGGACTACGGAAACTCACTATATGCCCACATGGGCAGGTCTGCAATCAGCTTAGTCCCGACTGTCCAGCACAACCCTGACACACTGTGCCTTGTGTACATACTTTCATTATGGATCAAGTCCCTCCGTCACACATAGTTGGTTCCCACCTCTCCCCACATTTGCAAATGAGTGGCGGAGGGGCTGAGCCTTTGGGGATGGTTAGTCTACATAGCTGGCCACAGTTCCCACAGTTCCTTGTGTTGTTTAGTCTGGTAAGTGGGCATGTTGATTGACGTGTTGTATGAGAAAGGATGACATGTAAATTCTAACAATTGGGAGTTGCATGTATGTGCAGTTGAGGCGTGTGGTGTGTTAAGTTGGTACTTACCAACAAGAACTGCATTTCCGTATGTGCCATCCTGGAAGCGCTGGTTTATGATGGACTGTCGGAAGATGTAGGAATCATGCACACTCCCAGGAAACTTGGCTATGACATTGGTGAACAATCTAAATCTAAATCTAAATCTAAATCCGTATTTGTAAAGCGCGAACTACTCACCCTTACGGGTCTCAAGGCGCTGGGGGCCGTCGTGGAAATTAAGTGAGCTTTTGCCCAGAGTCACATGGTGCTGAGCTGAGCTGCCGCCGGAGCCGGGGATCGAACCATGAACCCTATGCTCCGAAGGCAGCTGCCCTGGCCGCTGCACCACACCTCTCCACAATCCCCGGTGGTCCACTATTGCCTGCACATTCATGAAATGTGTGTGCTTTCTGTTGTGGTATATGTGTGCACTGTCCGCAGGGGGCACAAATAGGACATGTGTGCAGTCAATTGCCCCCAAGACCTGCGGGAATCCGGCTATGGCCTGGAAGCCTTGCTTGGTCGCAATCTGTTCCTGCACAGTGTTGGGGAAGTGAAGGTGCTGGGGTATCAGGCTGAGTATGCCATCCAAGACAGTAGGGAGGAAGATTGAAAAGGCTGCCTGTGATACTCCGCCGACTCTGGCCGTTGTTGGTTGAAAGGTCCCAGAGGCCAACATGTGCAGCACAGCCAGCAGCTTTGTCTGCGGAGGAATGTTCGTTCTCCGCTGTGTTGGTGCCGTCAGCCTGTGGGCTATCAGGTTCAGGATGTGTTGGATGGATGTCCTTTTGAGCCTGTAGTGGGCAATGACATCCTCTGGCGTTAGGTCTGCGAGGCTGACACGTCTGCGCAGGGCCCGCAGTCTTCTTCGGCGCTGCCTCGGTGGTGGTCCTGGGGAGGTGGCAGTGGCGGTGGTGGTAGTTGCCTTTGTGGTGCTCCAAGCTGAATGACTAGTACCTCCATGGCGTCAGTGGCTCTTCAGATGGGTCTCTGGGCTACTCTCCCTTATATACCACCCTTTTTCACCATTTTTAGACCAGCTTTTTTCTGGTCTTAAGTTCCTGCTGCTAAAGGGCCTTAGCGTGACTTTTTTTATTGCTTCACGGGTCCGGGCCATCATTGCTAATAGTGCGATGTGGTGTTAGCGACTTTTTTCGTGAAATTTTGAGAAGGAACACCTACTTTGCATATCTTTAGCGTAAACTATCGCTGGCATACACGGGGATAGGAAAATCGGCCGCGATCGCCAGAAAGCTGTCGCTAACGCTTGCTAGTGACAGCTTGATGTTAGGGCAATAATTTAACGTCGCGTTAGCGGCACAAAAGTGCCGCTAAGGCGGCGATAAATTGCTTGATAATATGCCCCAAAGACTTTTCAAGAATAGCGAGCAGTCAAGGCTTACTCCAAGTAGCAGAAGGTTTGAACTTACGATGTTGTATGAGAAAAATAATTAAACTCAAAAATCATTTTATTTAATCAGATCTAGGTCTTAAAAAGAATAGGTGCAACCGTAGATAAATAAACTACCAATCAAAACTGTGGATGGATGTAATGCCCCAGGGAGTATCATTAGATTACAGCGTGGCTGCAAGTGTGACATTGAGAACAGATATGAACGTTTTGTTTTTTATTTTCTTTAAAGTTGGAGACGATTGTGATCTTGAGGAGTGTGGCTGAAATTTAATAATATGCTTTGGCGTTTTTGAATTCACTGAAATGTTAAAATGATCACATTAAATGTTTTTTTAAAGATGATTTTTATACATTTTAATGATATTGCATAACGTTTTGATAAAAGTGACTGCACATTGAATGAATACTTGAATACAAATAAACAAAGTAAAACCGTGCAGTGGTAGTAGTTTTATGGCTGAAATACCACAGCAAACACAAATGAAGAGTCGTGCACTATGGGAACAATATCACAAAGAACATCTGACCTTGTGGCCAGTGTCATTCAATGGGAATAGTTTCTGACCCCCTTTGCAGTCTTGGTGAATCCTCGTGATTACTATGAGCTCTGTTTACTACAGCCCATCAGTAGGGTAGGGGTGCCGCGCAGAGAAGCTGTGTCATGATCAAGTTCTCCTATGGCCAGTGACTGCACATTCTTAACTTATGCACATAACAAAGGTATGTGTTCTTTTCTTTCACTCTAAGACACCATGGGAGATATTTACAAGAAAATGCCGCAGCGCAGTGTTAAGCCACATTTGGCAACGCCGCTCTCCGACATTTTCAAAACGCAGGGATGCGCCGTATTTACAAAAATATGGTGTACCCCTGCGTTTCCCCTAGTGCTGGAGCTAAATAAAAAAGCTGCCTAGCGCCAGTGCAGGCACCCTGCCGCCATGTTGCAAGTGTGTCTGTGCTGCAGGGGTGATTTTGTATGTGCAGGAAGGGACACCTTCTGGCACATAAACAATCAATAATGGTGATTTGCTCTTTCTGTGTGTCCTGTACAATGCGGCACACATAGAAAGAGCAAAAAACGAGGAAAATGAATAATTTCTCCTCATATCGCCATTCTAAGACCAGGTATCACCTGGCCTTAGTTTTTGGCGCTGCCCTAGCCTTGTAAATCTGGGCCAGCGTCAAAAAGCAATGGGTGTTGTGGTGGAAGGCCCACAGCAACACCCATTGCCCGCCACTCTTCCGCAGCAGACTGCTGCGGAAAGGGGCATATTTACAAGGTTTAAGCCATGTTAAGTGACTTAGCGCCACCTTGTAAATACGGGGAATGGCGCAATGCCAGCTGATCGTCAAAAAGAGTGACGCTCCGGTGGCGTCAGCGGCTTGTAAATATGCCCCCACATTCTTTTTGTTGATGCCATATCCAGGCATTCCCCACCACCGATGCCGGAGCGTCTCCCAATTCCACAAAAGCAATAGAGGCCATGGAGGTGCTCTGATACTGAACGAATATAGGTTAATACCTAACTGATACTGTGGTTGTATCAGTTATCATTTTGGCCCTGTTTATTGCATCTGACTTTTGAGATGTTCTTTACAGTTGCATGTAATCGATAATACCAAACTTGATATTGATTCAGTGACAACTCTTCTCCATACTAAGCTATGTTTTTGAATTGGAGTGGTCACCCGACTCACGCTAAAAAGGAATATATCAAACTTGCTATATATGTCTGGCCTCTAAACTAGTATCTCGGTGGGCTTGGGTGCAATGCTTGGCAACGCAATGGGCTTGAAACCACATTGTCTTAAAGTTATTTGTAACTGGCTATGTATAACTTAATGAAGCTTTGTGGTGTGGAGGAAATCACCAATTCAACTCATACTGATGCTGCAAAACCCTAGATTTCTCTGAGAAAATGAATTATTCATTTACATTTTAAAAAGGGATATGGTCTTCAGTTGATCTTGACTCGAGTGGAAGGTCAATCCAGACATATGATGCCCACAGTAAACAAGTTTCTCCCTCCTATTATGGAGCTCATGAATCTGGTTATTGTCACTAAAAAGCACCAAGGGCACCACTTACAATATTTTGACGCACAGCAGCGCAGCAAGCCTTCCTGCTGTGCTGATATGCACCAAAATAAAAGGGCAGGAATGCGCCATATCTACAAGATACGGCGCATTCCTGTCCTCCCCTGCACCAGCGCACAAACAGCAGCCGTGCGCCAGCGCAGACACCCTTGGGTAATTTTGCAAGGGTGCCTGTGCTGAGGGGATGATTGTTTTTGTGCAAGAAGGGATACCTTCCTGCACAAAAACAATCATTAAAGGCATTTTCCTCTTTTTATGCATGCTGCAGAATGCAGCACCCATAGAAAGAGGAAACAATTAGGAGAAATAAAAGTATTTCTCCGCGGTGCGCCTCGGGGAGGCATCGGATTCTGACGCATTCCAGGTTTACAAAATGTTGTAGATCTGGGAATGTGTCATGTTCCATGGATGTTGCGTTGGAACACCCACAGTAACACCCATAGAATGCCCCTTTCACGCAGAGTTATTCGTGAAAGGGAAACATATTTACAAATCCATGAAAAGTCACGCAGGGTGACTTTACATGGCCTGGTTAATATGGGGAAGCACATCGCGCCACCGGTGCATCAATAAAAGTGACGCACGGGCAGCACAATAGGCTTTTAAATAAGCCCCCAAGTGAGCAAATTATTCTTGTTGAATTGACGCCATATGAACAGCATATTGTGAGCGCCTTTGCTTTATACAGGAAGCCTTGAACTGAATCCCTTGAGTCACTAGCAACCAGGGCAAACTTGGGAAGCTGTTTTTTCGACAATTCGCTTGGAGCAGAAACCTAGCGAATTGTTTTGTAACTTTAAAATCATTTTCTCTGTTACAGAAGCAGGCTCAGATATATATCCTATTAGCATAGTTTATCCTCAAGAGCATCATTGCTATCACAGTCAGCACTAGACCTACTTATCTACACTGCAGCACTCAATCATTTGCCTCAAATGGGAGGATAAACTAGTTGGAGGTGCTGCAATATTCCACACAGCCTCCACTCCATACAAAAACTTAACGAATGAGCAGAGTTCCTATTGCAAGGAAGGTGAAAATGTCAGACACAGCACCAACGATATTCAACCTCATAAAGCGTCCTCCAGGTAATAATCTATTATTTGTTGATCAACATGTGGTTCTCATAACAAGAAAGATCTAGTTCCCTTTCCAGTAACATCTTCCTGGGCGAGTTCAAGCTACACTATAAAAACACTAAAGATACTGCTAATCTGAAAACTAAAATCTGATTGTTAGAAATGGGGTTTCTGGTTGGCTAGGGTACGCACCTAATCCAAGCAGAACCTACCAATCTAGCCAGGGAAAGGGAGTTAAACACCCAAGATAACCCCTGCTTGGTAGCTTAGCAGAGCAGTCAGGCTTATCCCAGATGCAATGTGTAAAGCGTTTGCGCAACACACACACCAGTGACACAATACACCACAAAAGAGACTCCACAGCAGGTAATATAAAAATATCTCTTATATTATATATAAACACATAGACCACCATTGTATAAACCATAAATCACTTTGCCAACTAGGAAAATGTCATAACATCACAGTGCAAGAAAGTAATGCAGTATGCAGGTTCTGGAATAAGACATGATAGCCTGTCACTGCAAGGCATAAAACGACATACATTAGAACACATCAGGGACTATAGTGCAGGTTAGGTCATACATAAATCATGGCTGCTGAGTATACTATGCCAGTCCTGGGAATGTGAGCAACCACAGCCTATATCACCACAACACAATATCAGGGCAAATATATGAAGTGGTTTTGTAATGACTACAAACACAGGAATCACCGTACAAGGGAGAGCCTAGCACTCCTGGGCTCCTATTATGTATCATACAGTAATGTGCACAACACGTAGGCTGCAGGGATTGCTGCACACCTACAACAGAAAATACGGTAATTTGGCCAGGACCTTACAGACTCTGGAGGCTTCTGCCAAGGTCTCACCACAAGAGTCACCAACGCAGTCCACCGGGCCAAGGTGTCCAGACAGTGGGGGGGCACCCACACAGCACATTTGGCGGGGAGACCTCAAGCGGTCCTCCTGAGTGAACACTGAGCAAGGCAGCTGTCCGCGATCCCACGGAGCAGCTGCTGACCAACACTGGGCCGTGCGGCAGAATCATAAACTCACCCCAGCAAATGTTCTACAGATGCAAGGGGGGTCTGGAGCCCTCCGGGGCCTCTCGAACCGCTGATCAACCTTGCCGACATGGACCAGCCCATGAAGGAGCCCAGGAAGGCGGCCGGATTCCCTTAGGGCCCGATTCGCCCCCTGCACTTCTTCTGCTGGGGATGGGCTCCCTCCGTAAGCACCGTTTGGGGTTAGAGCGGCCCCCACATCCCAGGGGACCCGCTCTCTCTCTACGACCACAGCAGGCAGTTCGGGAGAGATCTGCTCCCAGCGAGGCGACTTCCCCAAAACACTGTGCGTTGTTGCCCCTCTCACTGGGGGTATGAAAGCAGCGCAGGGCTGGTGGCTACCAGGATGGCAATCCCTCGTCCATCCGTGAGTACTGCCGGCGCCCAGTGTGACGTCAGCGGAGTTTCTCGGCCCTGTTCTCGCAACTCCCTGGGCTTTCCTTTCACAGCTTCAGCAGGCTGGACCTGAAGTCATGGGGGAAGCCCAGGATCGCTGCGGGGGCCGCGTTCCCAGCCTTTTCTTGGTACTGCAGTGTTTCCGTGACCCACTGTGCTTCGACCAGCGCTTCAGCACAATATCTTGTTAGGTTTGAGGGGCAGTCTCCAGCGCACACCACGCTTTGGATTAGAGTGCTCCTTTGCTTACTTTGGAAAAAGGTATAAAAACATAAAAACAGTCAAGTCCTTCTCCTGCTCCAGACAGGAGCAGCAAGTGCCAGCTGACCCTCCCTCACAAAGCAGGGGCAGCACTCCTCACACAGCTCTCCCAGCCCTCCTTCCAGGCAGGTTCCTTTTAGATCCAGCAAGGATCTGGTGAAGTCTTTTATCTCCCTGAGACTTCTAACAGGAGGCAAGCACACACAAGCCCTTGGAGATCTTCTCAAGCAGGATACCACAGCAGGGCCTTTTCCTCTGCCCACAGACAGAAGCAGCAACTGCAGACCAAACCACCCCTCACACAACAGAAAGGGTAGCACTCCTCACACAGCTCTTCCGCTCTTCTTCTAGGCAGGGTCCTCTTGTTTCCAGAAGTGATCTAAAGTCCTGGGTTTAAGGTCTCATACTTATACCCCATTTTCTCATTGTAGTCTTTGTTTCAAAGTCTCTGAGCTCAGTACAAACCAGTTCTGTCCCCCCTGGTCCAGCTTGACCACAGGGGCTAGAGACAACATTGTGCAGAGGAGGCACAGCCTATTCAGCTGCTAGTGAAAACTTCTCCCACCACTCTAAATGCAGAAAGGTCTATTCAGCCTGGCTAGGAGTCACCCAGAAAAGGCAGGACACACCTAAACCCCCCTTTCTGACTGTCTAGAGTGAATGCACATCCGCAGATCCTGTCACTCCAAAACCAGACGGTGAATACACAAACAGGCAGAGGCACACAGAATGGTAAAGCAAGAAAATGCCCACTTTCTAAAAGTGCCATTTTCAAACAAACAATTTAAAAACCACCTTTACTAAAAGGTGTGTTATTAAACACTGAGTTCAGAGAGCCTAAACTCCATTTCTCTGTCTTGTCCCAATGGAAAGTTACACTTGTAGGATGTTACAAGGCAGCTCCCATGTTGACCTATGGAAATGACAGCCTTTCAACAGTGAAAAACGAAATACACAGTATTTCACTATCAGGGCATGTAACACACACCAGTACATGTCCTACCTCTCACACACACTGTACCCCGCCCATGGGGCTACCTTGAGCCTACCTGATGGGTGCCTTACATGTATGAAAAGGGAAGGTTGGGGCCTGGCAAGAGGGTGCACATGCCAGGTCAACATGGCAGTTTACAACTGCGCACGCAGACAGTGCAGCGGCAGGTCTGAGACACATTTACAGGGCTACTCATGTGGGTGGAACATCCAGTTCTGCAAGCCCACTAGTAGCATTTGATTTACAAGCCCTGGCACAACTGGTGCACTTTACTAGGGACTTACCAGTAAATAAAATATGACAATCATAGATAACCCATCATAATTAACACAGAGAGCATATGCACTTTAGCACTGATCAGCAGTGGTAAAGTGCCCAGTGTCCTATAGTCAACGAAAATGGGGTAAGAAAAATAGAGGGCAAAAGGCAAAAAGTTTGGGGGTAAACCTGCAAAAAGGGCCAGGTCTAACACTGATAGAACTTGCAAGCCATCCAGGTTGAGCAAGAGGGACACTCACTCAGAGATCATTACAATACAGTCATGATGGTGACAATTTGAGGAGCGTGCCCCGTTACAACAAAAGATATAAAAGCAAAAGCCTACACAATGGTTCTCAAAGGAACCAAATGAAGAGCATAATTTCCCGGCTGTAGGATTCTATTGAAATACAGAAATATAGTGGACAGAAATATTGATATTACAAAGGTAATGTATATATATTTAAAAGTATTTAACATGACAATACCTTTAAAAAAAAGTACTAATTAGCTATAAAAAAGAATTTAAAATATATAAGAGAAAGTGCAAAGATACATTTCATAAAAACAAAATATATCTATATAATATATAAATATATATAATTATTCGATTATTAAAAAAATAAAATTATATAATTTAATTATTGTATTATTAAAATGAAAAATAAAACATACAGTACTACAATAAATCAAACAAAACACAAAACAATGTAACTATGTAAAGTAAAAGTCTAAAAAATACTTATTTTCCAAACAATACGTTTGCGGTCCGACCGCCCGATTACGATGTTGGCGGGCAGAACGTAAACGGGCCGATCATTTTGACTCGGTTCCGACCGGCTCTCTGGTTCTTCCAGCCGGTCGGAACCGCCCCAAAATCCCCTATGGACGGCGTTTCCATCGTCGGGATTATGATGTTGGTTTCCCACAGCCTTTCCGTGCTGGCCTTTCCGACACAAATAGGCTGTCGCAAAGTGACTTTGGGGGCCCCTCCCAGGGTCCCCTTGCCTCCACGGTCTACGGTTGGTGGTCGAGGGGGTACATAGGGTACTACCCTGTAAAACCCTGCACTATGTGGCAGGCATCATGGGGTGCATGCTCAGGGCCGGACTGGCCGTAGCGGGCACTGGGCGTTTCCCCGGTGGGCCGCCAGGGTGGGGGCCGTTTTTGTTACAGGGCCGTTTTTGCAGCAATATCGGCCCCTGTAACAAAATCGGCTGCAACCGGCCCTGGCAAAGTGCTCGGCCACAACCCCAACCCCCGGGGGGGCAGCCGAGCACTTTGCCAGGGCCGGTTTTGGTTCCCAGTCCGGCCCTGTGCATGCTACAGGGTGCAGGGCTTTAAACGCATCCCCATTTCTCTATAGGAGCCTACATTACGGCTGGTTTATGGCTGTGACACAAGCTCCCATACCGACCCTTGCAAGGCAGTCCCAGCGTGCAGGAAACTGACACCAACTATCATAGCAGAGAGGGGGGTGCTAGAGGGCGCCAGGCAAGATGGCCGCACGTTAGTGTAGCTCTGCCAGGCTGATCGCCAATCCGCCCATTATCCGCCTGATAAACACTGCATCTCCGCTGTTAAACGCAGTGCTGCACAGCGGGAAGCCCCCCGCGGCTGGTGGGGGCCTCGAGGACGGCTGGAGGTGCCGATAATGCAGTGAAGTGTGCACCCTGGAGCTTGGTCTGGTGCGAAGCAAAAATGGCGGCCGCCATTTCCGAGCACTGAGGAGTGCGGCTCCAGCGGGCGTGTGGAGGGGGAGAAGTGTCGGCCACTGTGCCCTCCTGCGGAAACGGTGCAATCCTGTTCTGGGGCTCAGATTCTGGCAATAACAGTGCACTCCATGCGGGGCCGCTCGTGAACTGGCGCTGGGCCTGCTGCGGAAGTGCGGCGCACCACGTAGAGAGGCAACTTGCCCTGGTGAGACGCAGCGAGGGGCTGCGTGACGACGGGGCACCTGCGGCGGCGGATGATCCTACCCCCGACGGCCGCATCTGGTGACTATCCGAACTGGGCGTAGCTGCGGACTACGGACAACGGGCGGAGGCCCGTGGAACCCCGTGTATACCGCTGGAGAGAGAAGCACCTGCTGCGGGCTGCAGTGAGTGGGGGGCGGCTGAGCTTAGGCCTGCTGCAGCGGAGGTGGGAGCGGGCCTGTCAGCTATGCTGCGGCCTGCGAGCTGTGGCCTGTGTGTGGGGCGTGCGGCGTGATGTGACTGGTGAATGCCGGCAGCTGCCCAGGGGGAATTGCCTCAGACTGGAATACTGAGTGTGGGCCTTGAGTGGGATGTGGCTATCTAGGAGCCGCTCGCCCCCTTCCACTGAATATCCTGCTGTGTACCCTGTGACCCGCCTACAGAGGCCAGGACCATAAAGGAAAGATTCTGGGGCGCCCCGGCGTTCCTGGTGATATCGGCGACGGCCATGCGAGGCCCCTGGGCCCCAGGATGGTGCTGAGGGTGACAGGTCCGGGCCCTGGCTTCGACAGTGTGCTGGTATAGGTGGGCCTCTGATACACCATAGTTTTAGCACTACTACGAGGGGACTACATCCGCGGGCTGTGGCTGGCTGCTTACTGGCTTGGAATTTATCGCCTGTGGTGCGCACGCCTCTGGGACCTGACTTGGGAGTGTAGCGTTTACATTCCGGTACATTGGTGGCGGACATGGGGAGAACAGATAAGTCACAGCCCCGCCTCACGTTCGAGGCGCGAAAAACTACTAGGCCGCAGCAGAGGGCCGCTTCGGACTCCGAGGCCGATGCCCCGGGTGAGGGGGCTTCCATGCTAGAAACAACCCTGCTTGCTATGCAAAAGAGTTTGCAGGCTATCGAAGGGAACATGGCGGCAATGAACCATAGACTTGACCACGTGGCATCCCAATTGGAGAAACAAAATGCGAGAATGGGAGAGATAGAGCAGCGTGTCTCCACAAATGAAGATGGCCTTAGTGAAGTGGCGGACAAGGCTCTACATATGGAAAAGGTCCTAGCTCTTATTGAGGCAAAGAATGAGGATTTGGAAGCCCGGTCGCGCCGCAATAACATTCGCGTCATGGGCCTGCCGGAATCCACCAACACCGGCAAGATGGAGACTTTCATGGAGTCCATGCTCAAAGACATTTTCGGCCCCGAAAATCTCTCCCCTATTTTCATAGTGGAGCGGGCGCACCGCTCACTGGTGGCGCAACCGGTGCCGGATGCTCCCCCGCCCTATAATAGCCCGCCTGCTGAACTACCGAGACCGGGACACCATTTTGAGACTGGCGAGGGAGAAAGGCAATATCCAATTTCAGGGGAACACGCTATCTATGTTTCCGGATTTCACTGTGGCCATTCAGGCAGCACGACGAGAATTTGGTCCCGTCAAAAAAGCCCTACAGACTGAAGGTATTCCCTACACCATGCTCTATCCAGCCCATTTACGGGTCGGCCAAGATGGGGACAGCAAGATATTTATGACTCCCAAAGCAGCAATGGACCACGTTAAAAAGTTGAAGCGGAAGCGAACTGCGCCAGCTGCGGATATGGACGACGAGGCACAGTAACTCGGTGCCTGTGGCATCCTAAGTCTCAGGCCACAGTTTGGATGTTGTTGATAAGCATACATTGTTTTTGCTGTGGCCCCTTGACCACGCTGCGGTTGGGCTGCACTGCATCTCAACTGTCCCCCATGGTTCGGGATTGGACTCATGTGGGACTTTGGTGGGTGGGATCCTCCTGTGCGGCATACCTGGCTACATTTGATATATGTGCTGATTATTGTTCTAGATTCTCCTAGATTACTCCTCTTTATTGATGATACCACATAGTAGCAGCAGTAGGTTTGATGCAAGTTGCTTGATGTATGCTAGCTACTCCTCGCACATTTCCTATACCTGATCAGCCTCCTCCCGCTTAGTGGGAGGTCCGTAGCTCTCTGGTTTCCCCCCCATGGGTGTTCCCCAAATAAGAATTTACATACGTGGCTCCCCATGTTGGGGATTGTTGTTTTTTTTGGGATGGGATGGCTTTGGCATGATCGGGTCGCTGAAGTGGGTGGGTGGTTGTGGGGGGTGGGCTCGGTGGGTTACTAGGTGCTCTTTTCTTGTTAATCTGGCGCACCCTTTCGGACGCATCTACAGTCTCTCTTTCACACTACTTCATACATCTGATCGTACCGTTCCATGGGGGTAACGTAAGTTCCTCACCTGGAACGTGCGCGGCTTAAATAATCCCAAGAAGATACGGTCAGTGTTAGCACAGCTAGACAGACTGCATGCCCAGGTAGTGTTCCTACAGGAGACACATCTTACTCAACAATCGGAAAAGAATATGGGCTCCCGATGGGCAGGGCTGAGAGTGGCTTCCTCTTACTCCTCTTATGCCCGGGGGGTGATGATTTTGGTGAAGAAGGGGGTCCCCTTCACCATGCTGCACACGGAAACTGATACTCAAGGCAGGGTTGCGATTATTCATGGGCGGCTCGGGGGCATGGAGGTCCTCTTAGTAAATGTCTACGGCCCAAATGTAGACAACCCTTCTTTTTTTGCAGATGTTTGGCGCCGCATCTCCAAATTTTCTCTGGCTGAGTTGATCTGGGGGGGGGGGGATTTTAATGCCTGCTTGGACGGCCAACTGGACAAACAGGGGTGCGGCGCGCTGCGCCACACCCAGGCGACTGAGGCACTCCTGGGATTTCTGGACGCAGGGAATATACGGGATATATGGCGTGTGAGGCATCCTGGTATAAGGGAAAGCACATTTGTGTCTACTGTGCATGGCTCATGGTCCCGCCTGGATTATTGGCTCCTTTCTGAGATAGCATGTACCTGGGTGCTTGATGTATGCCACGTAGCCAAAACATTGTCAGACCACTCCCCCGTGCTCTTAGAGCTGCAAGTCCCTACCTGTGAGCGCCCCCCGTTTCAGTGGCAATTACAACCCTCCGCACTTACAGACCAAGTGTTCAGATGCACCGTTGGCGCGGCCATCAGTGATTTTTTTAAAGAAAATACTGGTTCGGTCGACAGCCCTGGGACTCTATGGGAGGCATTTAAAGTTACTATTAGGGGTGTTTGTATGGGCGCACAGGCCGGGGTTCTAAAAGATCTACGACGCTCGAATGCATAAACTTACCGATGAGATATCTGCTTTAGAACGCGAATACACACAAAATCCTGCTCCACGTATACTTGCTACCATTAGGGGATTGGTCACTGAATATAATGACACTGTGGACCAGGAGATAGCGCACAGGTCACGACGCTTTACGGCGCAGTACTATGGGGAGGGGGGCCGTCCAAGTCGATCACTGGCCCAGAAACTGACTATGCCTCGGACTCAGGTATACCTTGCGGAAATATTGGACTCTGGGGGAGTGCCGCGCTATACAACCCTAGAGATCAGTGAGGTGGTGTTGGATTACTACTCTGACCTGTATGGAGAGCGTAGGCAGGTGTCAGCCACAGATATACATGCTTATTTAGACGACATAGCTCTAGGCTGGCTATCGCTCAACCAATGCGAATACCTCACCCAACCTTTTGATGCGGACGATGTGAAAATGGCCATCGCGTCCTTGCCCACCAGCAAGGCTGCCGGACTGGACGGACTCCCAAGCGAGTTCTACAAGGCTTACGCTGACGATCTGGCGCCTAGACTCCTGGACGTATTTGCGGAAGCATATGATAGTGGTACGCTCCCCCCATTACTAAAAGAGGCTCTCCTCGTTATGCTTCTTAAGCCTGACAAGCCGGCGAACAGCTGTGACTCCTATCGCCCACTCTCCATTATAAACATTGATGCCAAAATCCTGGCGAAAATGATCGCCAGCAGACTCCAACCCTTGATCCCCCATCTGGTCCTCCCGGATCAGTCCGGCTTTGTCCCTGCCCGATCTACGGCCCACAATTTGCGCACTATCTTCTCTACCCTACATTACTTTGAGTCGGATTTTCAAGCAGCCGCGGTGCTGCTTGATGCAGCCAAAGCATTCGATTCTTTGCAGTGGGAGTTTATGTTTACAGTATTGCTCAGAATGGGGCTGCCCCCCTTCTTCCTGAAGTGGATTCGTCTTCTATACGAGGCATCGGCCGCACGAATCCGGGTCAGTGGTTGGATATCTGCCGCGTTCTCCATCCAGCGAGGCACTCGGCAGGGCTGCCCCCTTTCACCGATGCTCTTCGCGCTCGCTCTTGAACCGCTGGCTTGCAAGCTCCGCCAAGGCCACGCGCGGGCGGCACTGCGATTTAGACAGCGCCCATTGGTAGTCTCAATGTACGCCGATGATATGCTGTTATATGTCCGTAAACCCGAAACATTTCTCCCAGAGGTACTTCGGGAATATGTGAAATTCGAACGATTCTCAGGGCTCGGCATCAACTGGGCAAAGTCAATGGTGCTTCCTCTTACAACTGGCACGCGGCGTATGGAGCTGGATTTTCCTCTAACTTGGTCCACCGACCCTGTAAAGTATTTAGGGGTTTGGCTCCACAGAGACCCAGAGGTAGTTGTTTCCGAAAATTATGGCAGGGCCCTAGTACAAATTACCGAACGAACTGCGCGTTGGGCAAAACTCCCTCTCTCCTTGGCGGACCGCATAGCAGTAGTTAAAATGACGATACTGCCCAAACTTCTTTATTTGTTCATCAATATCCCTATTCGCCTCAATCTGGCGCTGTTTAACTCCTTTCAGTCTGCGCTACTCTCCTTTGTATGGGGTGGCCGGAAGCCCCGGTGTAGCTGGGAGACCCTGGTGTTGCCCTTCGAGCGTAGGGGTTTCGAAGCCCCAGACCTACGCTTATATTATCTATGTGCACAGGCCCAGTTTGCCCATTATTGGTTTTTCCCACAGCGCTACCAACCGCATGTTGCTATCGAAGCTGACGCAGTTCTCCCAATGGCCCTGGCTGCGACAGCCTTGTCTGGGGGTAGTGGGGGACCACGAACTGAAATTAACTCTGCACTTTGCACAGCATGGGCGTGGAAAACGCTCGCTACACGTGCACAATTGCCGTACCTCTACGCCCCAAGGCTACCACTAGCAGCACACCCGGATATCTCTGCTGCTAGAGAACCTGCAGCTCTTAAGGCATTAGGCGCGGTGGGGGTAACCCAATTAGGGGATCTCTACAAACGAGGCCAGTTTCGATCTCTTGCTGACATACAGGGCGGTAGGGACCGGGGGTTCATGCTTGGGTTCACATATGTGCGGGTGAGGCAGGCAATACGTGCCAGTTACCCTGATTACCCTGCAGAACCCACGCCGTTGTTAGCACTGCAGGCGGTGCTGGCGGGCGCGGACCGCAATGGTCTGATAACGAAACTGTACACTACGTCCCTCAGAGAACAGGGAACAGCTGGATACCCCTGCGTACGGCAGATGGGTCGCCTGCTTGGGACTCGCTGAACCGGAGATGTGGAGGTTCTGTTGCATCCTTACTGGCAGACTCACTGCGAATTGCAATCTCCGCATCATCCATTTTAAATATCTGCATCAGCTGTACTACACCCCGCTGCAATTGATGCGGTTTGGTCTACGGGATAGCTCTAGCTGTGTGAGATGTGGGCAGGGGGATGCAGGCTTCCTACATCTTGCATGGTCTTGTAAAAATGTATATAGATTTTGGGGTAATGTTACTGACCTGCTAACTAGGGTTGTGGCTGAACCTGTGCAGTGTACACCTGAGGGTTGTCTATTGGGCTGGGTTCAATACTTAAAGCCCTGCAATCGCAAACTGGTGGCCGTCTCGACCTTGTTGGCCAAGAGAGCGATGGCGAGGTGCTGGGGCTCTAGACTCACCCCAACTCTGCATAAATGGGTCCGAGATTTACTATATTGTAAAGAACAACTTGGGACATACGCTGAGGAGTTGCCTGAAGCCTCTCGCCTCAAAGACTTTTGGGCTCCACTTACAGTATATCTCATTACAAACCCGGATATGTAATGAATGCTGTAAATTGATGTTTTTAACTGTGTTAAGTCTTGGGATTCACATGTGATATATGACCATAACAGAGACGGGATGCTATGCTGGGGTCGTAATGTTACTTACAAGTGCCACCGGAAGGGGGGTTGTGGGATTTGGGGGTTTTGTACTTGTTACTTGTTTCTTTTTGTTCTTTACCATAAAATGGTGCTTGTACTTACTTCATCGCTATTGCTATTTGGCCTCCTGTGCGAGGGCCCAATGTGTACTTGACAAGCTGTTCAATAAAGAAACAAAAAAAAAACTATCATAGCAGACAATTTCCATGCACCAGGAAAAAGGCTGTACGCCTGATTCTGGAAACCCACTTTGGCACACAGCGTTTTCCTGGTGCATAGAAATTATCTGATATATATATATATATAACCTGTGATCAAGGTCTGGGAGCAGACCGAAACACGTTAGGTGTTTCTACTCTTAATGGAAAATAAAAAGCAAATGACTTCACAGCGAGTGCGCTCCCTTCTTTCTGTTGCAGAGGCGCCAGATTTTGGAGAATTTTGCCGGCGTGGTCCTGCCGGGGGAGTTAATGCACCAGCTTACGATAGAGCACCTCTCCGTCCACATATACACACACACACACACACACACACAAAATACTATAACAAATACAAATAAGAACAATTAATTTACAAATATAAAAAAATACTACTTTAAATACAATGCAACAAACATTAAAAACAATATATACTACTTTTATAAAATGGGAAAAGAGTTACAATATTAAACTCCAACCTAATTTCTTTTTAAAACAAATAGAAGCATACCATTAAAATGATAAAAACTCATATGAAAGAAAATCAGATTTACTATTACCATTTCAACTTGAGCAGCAGTAGAAATTTTTTTAGGACTTTTAAAAAAGCACATTTACTATTCCCAATCCTAAACAGTAGCAAAAAAAAAGAATTACATAAAGTCATTCTAAATATTACACAAAATAAATATGCCAAGTTATTTAAAACTATTACTTTCAAATCGCAAACATAATAGATTAAACAATGTTATATTAATGGAAACAATATTTACTCAAATTATAAATAACTATAAAAACATAAAATGTTTCATTAGTTATAAAATATTAATTACAAATATAAATTAATTAAAAAAGTAACCACAAACAAAAATAGATTAATTCAATGTAAAATACCAAACACATAATTAACAATACTAATGCATGATTTCACCAATTAAGGTTTAATCAGTAAGTGTTTAAAGTATCAAAAATATATTCAGAACGACTTCCAACCCTACTTCCATAGAAACACAGCTCAATTAAAAAGGAAATAATGATTTGAAAGTAATTCAAACACAATAAACACAAACACAGTATAATTGAGAGATTTAAAAAGAATAGGGTTAATGTACACACATTAACCAATTAAACTAAATAAATTAATCAATTAAAATGTCAAATAGATATACTTAAAACATTCCCCAACCTACTCACCTACAAGTCCACCAAAAAAACTATAAAATGTATAAAAATGCATTCATTTATGATGTTTAAAAACACAAACATCACACTAAAATCTAAATACTAATACTAATTAATAAAATGTTTATAAAATCAATAGATTAAAAAATACACAGAATGTACATATTAAAATTAACATAATCTAATTGACCAATTACATTTTTTAAATGTAATTAAAAATGTATTAATTATTTTAACATATATATTGTAAAACACTTCCCACTCAACTGCCCTCCAAATTCACATACATCGTTTGTTGACCAGGCTGGAGAATTAAATAAATTGTTACTGTGTAGGTGAGATTGTTAAAAGTAGACATTTGTGTAGCACTGGATTACTGTGAAGTGAGCATCACAGTCATTGTGAAAACTTTGTGGGTGGAGTTTTAGAATAAACTGCCAGGAAACAGAGCCCAGTGCCTAAGAAAGGAAAAAAAGTGTACCCCACCACTGGTGTCAAACTATCAGTCAAAATTATCCAACCGAAGCAGTGAGCGAGTAGTGAGCAAGAAAGCCGTTCTCTCTACATAGCTACCTGGGTGAGTTGCTCCCGCTTGCTGCCTGGGGAGGATTCCAGGGCTTTTTTCACTGGTGGAGACCTAAAAGGGGTGATGAGAGGCACCAGAGAAGGTGTTCAGAAATAAAAAGAGCTGACTCGGGAGGAGGGAGATGAGCCGATTTGGAGGTGATGTTGGAGACACAGAGGGAGATGAAGACGACATCTGCTGTCCTACTATAGAGAATGGAGACTGAATGCGCTGGAGTAGATTCTAGGATGCACGGGGAGCCAGATAGATTGACGTGAGGTGGTAGACAATGGGGAATTTAAGAGTAAGGCAACAGGGGTGATTTTGTGTTTGATGGGAAAATCAAGCTGATTGAGAATATAAAAAGGGTAGCAAATATCCGAGTTCTGTGATACCCTCCCATTTTCCCAGAATCCACTGTTCTGAAAACTATATGGTCTTTGTTAGTGGAACACTTGACATCGGGATATGAGGCTTCGGAATCGGTGTGGAAAGCATATAATTTCCCTTCAAGATCTGTAAATGTGGGGTGCAACAAAGCACAATTATAGTTACTCCTTCACATCTGCATTTTAGCATCTAGATCCCGAAAAAGGCAGCAGTTCTCCTGAACCTCCCATGGTCATGTGGAATTGACCAGGATAAAATGGAGGTGGACAAAGTGATATGGCCACTGGAAGTACCTAGTGTCCCTGACAACGGACCATCTGCGATCCCCCATCTTTTCCCTTTCTCTTCTCTTCATTTTTACTCCTCTTTATCTATTCCTTGTGATACTGTAGTATCATACCCTTTGTTCCTTTCCTCAAGGTGAAGATTGAACTTAAGTGGACTCACGATATAGAGAAAAATCTTATTATTGAAACTGAATGGTTTTGATGTTAGACCAAAACTAGGGTGGGGGTTTGGGTAATATACTATTTGTATTTGTTAACTTATAGAGTAGTAAATGTAATGATGAAATTAAATTTGTATTTATAGAGCGCATTAAACCCGAGGTCTATCTAAGCACTAAACCAAAAAAGCAGAACCGACAAATGTCTACTGTTCCCAGGTGAAAAAGCAAAGATGAAAATAACCAGGTTTTCAGGGATTTTTTAAACAAGACAAAAGAGATGTGGGCAGGCAAAGTGTTTCATAGCCTGGTGGCAGCCACGGACTGGATACAGCCATCCCATCTGGCTTTATGGAACCTAGGAATGATAACTTTTCTACCTGAAAAGGATCTGAGCGTCCTGTCTGGCACATACTAGTTGAAGAGAGCAGAAAGATGTTTAGATTTTTATGATGGAGGGCTAAGACCAAGCAAAGAGCCTTAAAGGAAATGCACTTCCTGATAGGAAGCTAGTGAAGCACATGAATGCCTTCTCTGACTGCCAGCCATTTGGGAGTGTTGAGAAGGAGACGGGCAGCAGCATGCCGCATCACTTGCAGTCTGTTCAAGGAAGAATTGTTAATGTTCAGACAATGGATATTGAAGTAGTCAAGTCGGGAGGAGATCAAAGCAATGACCATCGAATGATGCATTTCTGCCAGAATGAACGGCAAGATTTTTCTGAGAGTCTGATTATGTAGAAGCATAAACTTGTGGTACGATTAACCTGTGTCTCAAAACTAAGAGAGGTGTCAAAAATTACCCCAAGGTTTTTTGCAGATTTCACTGGGGTAGGAAGAGGGCCACCATCCTCTGGCCACCAAGTATTGGTCCAAATAAATTCTTATACCCCAAACAGCAGCACCTCAGTTTTGTCCACATTAGGTTTGAAAAGGTTTTCTTTCATCCAGGTGTTTATACTGGTCATGCAGTGATTAAACTTATTTGCTACAGAGGACAGATTGTCAGAGATGTATACAATAATCTCTGTATCATCAGCATATGAAAGGGAATGGAAGCAAAACGTGCGTATCAGTTGGGTGAGAGGGGCGACATTCAGATTAAAGAGAGTGGGGCAAAGAGATGAACCCTTTGGGACCCGCATGGAAGACTAAATGCCTCAGCTTTAAAGCCACCATAGCGAACAATGTGCACCCCTGTTGGTGAGAAAGGATTGGCAAAGGTTGAGGGCCTTCCCACCCACTCCAGCTGATGAAGGCGCAGCCCCAGGCGCGAGGGTGAGACGGTGTCAAAAGCTGCTGACAGATCCAGCAGCCCCAGGACAGCCACCCCACCACGATCAACCTGGCGCGTGATATTATCAGTAGTGAGAGTAAGTGCCATCTCTGTGCTATGGCCACTTCTAAATCCATTCTGTGAAGAGTCAAGAATGTTGCAGGCGTCAATCAGCTTCAATATTTCTTGATTGAGATATTTCTTTAAAATGTTTGCGGGTGTAGGCAAAAGTGAAATAGGGCGAACGTTTTTCATGTCATCAGGGTCAACATTAGGTTTGTTTTTAAGGGGAATAACTGTAGCTTTCTTCCAGGGCTGTGGAAAAATCCCTGTGTCTAGGTTATGGTTGAGCAGTCCATGTAGTCTCAGAAATGCAATCAGGACCTAACTGTAGGATTTTAGGTGGACTTAAGATTCATAAGGAGCTCCTTAGTTTTCTGCACCGAAATAGGAGGAAAAACAGAGAGCCGAGGGTGAACAGTGGAGATGACCATTACTTCCACCGGTAGATTGTGTTCAGCAGAGGGAGGAAATTTAGAGTAAATATTAAGGATTTTGTCTCTGAAATAGATGGCTAGCCTATCGCATAACTCTTGTGAGGGGTCAATAAGGCCAGGAATTAAGGGCTGAGATAGGTCTTTAACTACTTTAAAGAGTTCCTTAGAGACATTTCCTGCCAGTCTTGTTTTTTCTGTGTAAAAAGTTGATTTAGCTGGGCCAATAGCAAGTTTGTATTGGTGTTAAAGAGCTTTATGACCGCCTTTATCAGTAGGATCGCAGTGCAATCCATTTCCACTCTTGTCTACAACAAATCTGACAAAGATTTTTAAGATCGGCTGTGAACCAGGGTGCTGAAGTTTTGGATCTGGTGCAGCGCTTAGGTGTCAACGGTGCCACAATATGAAGGGCTGCTCCAATCCAATTCTGCAAGCCTCCTGACGTGAGATCAAGCGGAGTACCCGCAGAGATATGAGCAGTGTTAAGTGCCTGTTCAAGGCCTTGAGAAGTGATTTTGCTCCAATTCCTACCAAGAACTTCCTTAGGTTTGGATGGAACCAAGCCCCCCATCTTAGGCATCTGTAAGGGGCAGCTAACTTTAGAAATAACATGGTGATCCACCCAACTAAGCGGATGGCTTCATTAAACGTAAGGGAGTGTGAATTGGAAAAGATGCCATCTAGGTTGTGCCTCGCTATATGAGTGGGGGCTCTAACCACTTGGGTAATGCCAAAGTTCAACATAGATTCTATTAAGGCAGAGGAATTCCTATTGGAGAGGTCTTCTAAATGAAAATGAAAATCGCCAAGAACGAGGCAGTTTTGATGGACCAAGAACAGCTCTAGAACTTGGAACCCGGCTTCAAGAAACTTAGAGCACAGGCCAGGTGGACGATAGACTAAAAGTCCAGTGAATACAGGATTAGCCTGGAGTTTCAGTCTAAAAACGGCCATCTCAGTAGCCTCTAAAGTGTGCAACGTAACTGATTCTATTATGCAATTGAATGAATCTTTAAAAATAATCGCCAGTCCACCTCCTCTCCGGCCAAGACTGTCATGCCACAACATGGTGTAGCCCCGGGGGGATTGCTGCTACCGTGTTAGAGCCTGAATAGTCAGATGCCCAGGTTTCAGTGACAAAGAGGCAGTCAAGATGAAAAGAAATGACCAGCTCGTGAATTTCAATATTGTGTTTACTGAGGGAGCGCGCATTTAATAATGCACATGAAATTTAAGAGCAAATGGCGAGTTAATGTCCATGCCCTTGGGTTACCCCATTGTAAGAAAGGGGGTTTAGGCACCTACCGGCTGATTAAACTTACAATTGCAGCAGGGGCAGTAAAAATGTATTTCATTTATTAGGTCAGACCTGGTGCATCCCATATCCTTACCTCTATGGCGGAGTTCGAGAAGCTGCGACTGAGAGTAACACAGTATAGTGAAGGTGGCATGCTCTGTGTCAGAACCAGCAGCCTCCCTGGCCCCTGGTGTCATCCAGGCTTGGACGGGTGCAGACAGGCTTGCCTTAGGTGCGCCAGTGGCAAGGAAGCGTTGGCATGTGAACTACAGCTGTGGCCTGTGCAGGTAAGAGCGGTGGGGTCGGGTGGGGGGGATTTCGACGGACAACGAGGGAACATTATTTATTTAACTTTCCCTCGTCATCGTCCGTCGAAATCCCCCCACCGCTCTTACCTGCACGGGCTATGGCTGGTGAATTATAAAGGCCAGCCTCAGAGGGAGCGTGTCAGAGGCAGTAGAACTGCATAAGGGAGAAAAAAAGAAATCCGGAACTGGAGTCCAGTAACTCTTACCTGCGGGTGAAGGCTCCACTTCACTGCAGGAATACTGGAAAATAAAAACAAACTAAAAACAATAGTGTGAAAAGCAAAACATAAAATGATTAAAACACCATAAAAGTATCCGGATAGTACTACAAGTATGGTGGAACTACTGGAGCAGGCAACTCCGCAAAATCAGCGTAAAACAATAGTGTGAAAAACAAAACATAAAATGATGTTCTGCCAGCTTTACTTCAATAAAACGTTTTTTGGGCTTCATGTTGGATCTGTTCTTTAATAAAAGCAGTGCTTTAAATGGGCCGGTACTCACCGGTACTGAGTACCGGCACTTCTTAGATTTATCACTCTGAGTACCGGCACTTCTCTTCTGCCGAGGAGAGTACCGGTACTCATAAAAAAGGTAGGCGCATTGGCTGTGAGTGCTGGTGAGCAGGAGTGGAACATGTCTCTGGCAGCCAAGGCGCCGCTTCTGTAACCCCGATCTGAGCCCCAGCTGAGCTATTCAGCAGGGCTCATTTGAATAATGTCCGGGTGCTCACCATCACGCTGTGCTTGACAGAGCAGGGTCTGTTCAGGCCCTGTGCCGTCAATCACATTCACACTATCCTGTGCATTTGTGCAAACACAGGAATCATGGCAGTCCCCAGGCAGTGGCAATCAGGCTACAGCCAGTGCGGCCCTGGTGGCAATTAAAATAGCCATGGTAGGTGAAGATTATAACATGGCTTTTATCATACCCGAGTCTTTTGTGCGTCTGCTTATGTTTGTGTGTTTGCCTGCATTTGTATGCCTGTTTTTTGTAAGAAAAAAGTGAGAGAATCGAGACACTCAGGAGGTATTTTAAAGAAAATGGGTGGCACTTTGTGTACATGTCTGCTCGGCGACAAAGATTCATAAATAATGTAAAAGGGAGGGTGGGTGAGTGAGTGAGTGGATGGATGAGTGAGCAAGGGTGGATGTATAGATGGATGGATGAATGGATGGATGAGTGAACGCATGGATGGATGGGTGAAAGAGGGTGGATGATTGGGTAAAAGGGCAGATGATGGGTGGATAAGTGAAAGATTGGATGGATGAATGAAAAGGAGGGAGGATGGATGAAAGGGTGGATGATAGATGAGTGAAAGGAGGGATTGAGTGAAAAGGTGGACGGAATGAAAGGGTGGATGGAATAAAGGAGTGAAAGTGTTGATGGATAGATGAGCGAAAGGATTGATGGATGAGCGAAAGGGTGGATAGAGGGATGAGTGAAAGGATGAATGGATAGGTTTGGAGAAGGATGGATGGATAGGTTTGGATATGAAGGGTGGACAGACGGAATGGTGAAAAACTGAATGATGGATGAAAGACTGAATAGATAACAAAATGTAAAGGTTAAATGGTGGACATCAGCAGGTAAATGGTAGGATGAAAGGATGAATGGACAGGGCTTTAAGTGGGCCGGGTCTCACTGGGTCTGAGCACCAGCAGGTTTTTAAGGTGGGCCTCGAAACGGGTCTCTATCGGGCTCTGTTTTGTGCCCTGGCACAGGCGGCCCGTTTTTTTTTCCGGACTGCAGTGACAGCGGGTACATCGATGTGCGCTGCTCTCACTGCTCACTTCTCACTAGTGGAGAAGTTACGACATGACGTCATGCCAGGTGAGCGTTATAGGGGAAGGGAAACCTTTAAAGAGAGCCATTTTCTCTCTGGATTTCCCTTCTCTTTTTTAAACTCTGGAGCAGCAACATTGTCGTGGTGTCACCGGGGCCTTAAGTGGAAGCTTTTTCAATAATATTCAAGCCATAGTTGCTGCTTATTTATCTTATGCAACTAACGACCATTGACAAAGCCAATAGTCCTGACTTGTTGTAGGTATGATGTTACTTGTATCATATATCTAGATGCAATGACAGAAACAGCAAAATACAAGACGGGAGGCACACTATGCTAAACACAGATTTTTTGCTTACTTGTTTTTAAGCCACGCCCTTAATTACATTGGCCACGCCCCTTTGAGAGACCCCCCCAGTTTTTTCATCCCACTTTAAGCCCTGTGAATGGATAGATTGATGGAAGAGACAAGAGATCTCTTATGGGGAGGGTCATGATGATTTGCTTCGTGCCATTAAAGCTTTGGTTCGAAGAGGGGGAATTTTCAGTTTCTTCCTACTCACGTGCTCAAAAATATATAGTATTGTGCCAAACAACAGCAATTAACAGTATGGCATTAAGAAGGTGCAACTATTGCAAAAAAGGAAATGTTAACATATTATCGCATTTCTCTTTCATATTGTGTAATGAGTTGTAATTGTCAAAACTGTTACTTGCTATTTATGACTGCTCTTTTTTTGTCTAGTTGAAAAGAAGAATATACTCCTTGTATTAGTTTTATTTTTTCTTCTATTGCTGGGTATTGTTTGATTGTAATTGAGACGTCTCCATTCAACATGCTGGTGGTGACTGGCATGTGCCGGGTTACACCACTACCTCGTTCACCTATATGCTTGGTTGTAATGTCTTTAAAAATCTCAATAAAAACAATTTAAAATAAATATTGTGTAATGAGTTAACCTGCTTTGTTTATATAAACACATTTCTCATGCGTTTTAGTATGTGCTGCCACTAATATAGAAGTCGTTAAGTATCATCGTCTTGCCCTTAGCCCCGCCCCTAGCCCCGCCCCCTCACTACACCTCTAGCTCATTTTAATGAGTACCTGCACTTATTTTTTCCCATTTAAAGCACTGAATAAAAGTATTCAGAAGTGGGTTAATATGAGAGTAAGAAGTGTTACGGTTCTTAACTAGTTTCAGGAAGAGTTCAGATGAGAGAAGGACGACAGCTGGGATTCTGCGATACATTTCTCGACATATTTGTCCACCTATCCTAGGGGGCCCCACTGTCAACTAGATTGTTTTTATAATGTAGATAAAGTTCTGGTTAACAGGTCTATCCCAGGGCTAGTTCAAGGGGAAACTTACTTACGTTAAAATTAGTCTCACAGTCAAGCTGGAGCCGGGCTAGCATTCAAATTAAGTCATCTGGTTGCATCACCATTTGTCAAAAATGGCCAGTTGTGTTCAAAATTATAGTTGGAAGGGGTACCCACTGGACCACAGGCTGACAAGGTGAAACTAGAAAACTGGGATATATGATAATAGTCCAACCAAACTTGTGGTTAACAAGTGTTATCATCTCTGGAAATGTAAGGGCTAGAAAGGGAGTTCCAACCATCCCAACTAGCGTAAAGCCTCGGAAGAAGAGGAAAACCTGTGGCATGCTCGAAGGATGCAGAGGCTTACCAGACGTGCAGCATAGAATGACTTCAGCAGGTCCTCAAATCTTTGGTCACACAGGTGTTTCTTAGTTATATTCTGGTTGCTGTGCTGCAAGGTCTTTGTGATTGCTGGGCGCTCACTAAGATGATGTACATGAACTCTTCAGTCAGCTACACCATGTACTTTGTGCTCCAGTGATGGGCATTCTCCTCACCACACTCCAGGCAGTACAACTCTCTCTTCCAGATTGCAGCAGCAGGGCTTCTACAATTCTTATGTCTGGTCCTGGCCTTGAGGGGGAAAGAAAAAAAGAGTCCTGTGCCTTCTACATGTCTCTTTGGTCTGATCCATAAGGGCTCTTTCAGAAGTTCGGCTGAAATACAAATACTGGTTGGTTGGTGTAAGAAGCTGGCTCTCTATATAGTGTACCAAAACGAGGTACACTGTGCAGAGAGTCTAGGCAAACCCTATTAGGTTACAGAGGCAAAAATGACACTAAATGCTCTCTTTTGTGGTAGTGTGGGAGAGACGTTTAGGATTATCAGAGGGTACTGCTAAGCATTTGTTGTACTCACAGAGGCAATAAATGAGACACACACTCAAAGAATAAACCTGAGACCAATTTAGAAAAATAACTTGTACTTTTATATAATTTTTGATACCAAGAACTTCATAAGCAAGTATGTACTTTTTAAAATATCGACTTTCACAGGTAAGTAAAATATTTACTTAAATGCGTCTTCACGCGCAACGCTTTCTTATGAGAGAGAAAGGTATATAGGTACTTGCAGTAAGGTTTCCGGGGGTCCCCTTCAGGACTTAAGGTAACAGAGGTGAAAGGTCCAAAGTACTACCAGCCGTTAGAGTTTACCTGCCCTGGGGCGTCCAGGTGCAGAGATCCTGGTTGGGTAGGTAGCCTTACGCGCTACACCAAAGGCGAGAGGGGGCCACCTACAAACAAGCTGCAGAGGGGGACTTGGGGATAATTCCGGGAGCTCCCAACAGGGGGCTTGGTTCCCAAGGGTCCTGGGAGCAAGGCAGCTCAGTCAGTTCTTAAGAACCCGGGCCAGGGCGCTTGGGTGCTGAGTGGTTAGGTCAGGTCAGCTAGGCTTGTACGTTGCAAGTCCTTGAGGTTGTCGGTCTCGCTGGTTGAGGGTGGAAAAATCAGGGCAGCTGGGCCACTCTGGAAGTGGGACTCAGCGGAGCAGACGTCCCTTGATGGCTGCTCAGTGTCGTTGGAGTCCGGATTGGAATCAAACAGGCTTTGGTTGCTGCAAGGGGTCCGGTATCCCAGATATTGGTGCTGTGCGGCTTCGGTTGGTCCTGGCATCTTCTCACTTGGTGGGGAGACTGATCTGACTTTCGAGAGCATGGTGACCTCTTTCTGGACAGCTGCTACATTGGTACGACCGGGTAGCAGCAGAACAGTAAACTGGACTCTGCTGTTTTGGTGCCTGCGGACTGCAGGGGTGTAGCTCCTCTACTCCAAGGGAGATACCTGGCAATTTGCAAAGGGATGGCAGTCTACCGGGGTTCTTAGTAAAGATTAAGCTGCAGGATGAGTCGGTTTCTTCACGATTGTCGAGACTGGTGCAGGAAGGCAGGGATTGGTGCCAAATAGTCTACAGCAAGTCTTCAGCTCTCGTTTTTGCGGCTCTCCTTTGTCCTCTTCTACTGGGTCCTGCGAATTGGAGATCTTGGCACTAAGTGTGCCACCTAAATACTCAATTTAGGGGCGTTAAGGGGAGTGACTGGTAGAAGCCAATGGGCTGCTCACCTTTAGTGTGACTACACCCCCTAAATGACCACTTCCTGTGGGGTGTGGGCATAGTCCTGACTCAGTGAACTTAATTCCACCAAAAACCAAGATGGTGTAATTCTACTTTTCGTGTTCACATCAGGTAGCCCACCTTAGGGGGTGGAACTGGCCTAATAGTGAACATGTCTCCTGACTAGCTAATTTTCCTGACTGTCCTGGTGCCAAACAGGCACGGCCCAGGGGATGTCATTTCCATTGCCTGTTGTTGTTAAAGCAACATGTGCTGGAAAACTGGTGTTTCTTTAATGGGATTTATAGGGTATCAGCTTACTAACCTACCAACTGTAAAAAAGAAGTTCCAGTAGGGAGAACGGTACACAAGCAGTGAGTAGGCTTCGACAGAGAGCAAGGGAGTTGGGGAACAGGCAGGGACAGGTGGGGTTAGGACAGCAAGAAGGCGCGGCGGGAATGAGAAGTAGGGTGGTTAGGAATGCACATGTGGTTTGAAAGGCAGAAAAGACTATGCAGGGGAAAAAATGCCAGAGACAGAGGGGCGGGGAGGGAGTTGTTAGAGTGGGCTCAATGTGCAGAAAGGAAAAAACGGGAGGTAGAAGAGATGCATGCAGCTGAAAAAATCCCATCTTGGTGGTGGCCATTGGATGGTGGATTTTGAAGGCCGCGGGTGAGGCTGTTCAATAATGTTTGTTTTGTCAATTGAAAACCGAATAAAAATATATTCAAACTAAAAATCACCATTTTGTAACAAAAAAGAAAACATATTTAGTTATGTTATGTTATTATGACTTGTATAGCGCACATATACCCTTAGGTGTCTTGGCGCTTCCGGTTCTCCATACTATGTTACATACCACTGATCCTAAAAGAGCCATGTCTTTAGTTGCTTTCTGAACTCAAGGAGGGAGGGAATTTTCCTAAGATATAGTGGGAGGGAGTTCCATTCCTTTATGGTATTGTAGCTAAAACTCCTCCCACCCCAGTTTGTTTTTTTGATTCTGACAGTAGGCATCAAATTCGAATTTGCTGATCGTAGAGGTCTATTGGGGGAATACCATCTGAAAAGGTCCCATAAAAATTTCGGACCTTCTTTGTGGAGAGACTTGTGAGCGATACAAAGCGCCTTAAATTTTACCCGCTGACCGACTGGCAGCCAATGCAGGTCCTGAATCCCTTTTCCAACTGACTGATACTTGGGGATGTCCAATATGAGTCTTGCCGCAGCATTTTACACCGTCTGCAACTTTCTGAGGAGAGTGGATTGAATATTAATATAAAGGCCATTGCAATAGTCAAGTTTTGATAAGACTAGAGAGGTCACAACTGTCTTTCTAGATTTTTTAGGAATGAAAGGAAGTATTTTCCTTAAGGTTTTAATCATGAAGTATGCAGAAGACACCACCTTGGACACTTGGGGCTTCAGGCTCAATTTGTCGTCTATAATAACTCCAAGATTTTTAGCTTTGATTACAGGTGTAGGTGGGGGTCCGAGATTGCCTGGCCACCACTCAGGGGACCAAGGTGGAAAGAGATTACCAAACATGATCACTTCCGTCTTGCTTGAATTCAATTTCAAGCAGTGATTGCTCATCCAGCTACTTAACTTAATCATACAATCGTGAAGTTTTAGAGAATGATTAATATCCTTATCTACTGTCGAGATTACCAACTGGGTATCATCGGCGTAGGAGGTAGGAATCAAATTAAAACTTCTGATCAGTGGTGCCAATTCAGCCACATAAATGTTAAAAAGTGTAGGGCTCAACGAGGAGCCCTGAGGGACCCCACACGGCAGTGTAAAACGTGCCGACTTAAATTTGCCTAGGTGGACAGTTTGGGATCTTTCTGATAAAAAGGATGTCAACAGGGAGAGGGCTTCTCCTCCTATCCCTATTGTTTTTAGTCGCTGGACCAGAAGAGCATGATCTACAGTATCAAATGCTGCGGATAGCTCCAGCAGTATAAGAACTGCTGACCCACAGCCATCTAGAGAAGATCGAATTTCTTTCGTGGTTTTAATCAAAGCCGTTTCCGTACTATGATTGGTTCTAAAACCGAACTGGCTATGATCTAAAACCTGACTGTCCACGATAAAGGTAGAGAGTTCTGCATTTATAATTTTCTCAATTATCTTTGCAGGCAAAGGAAGTCTTGCGATAGGTCGATAATTGGCAGGGTCGGTCGAATTCAAATTAGCTTTTTTTAGAAGAGGCAAAATACAAGCCTGTTTCCACACAATGGGGAAACATCCTTGTGAAATCATCTGGTTAAACAGCTTAGACAAATAAGGTCCCATGAATTGGCTAATGCTGTGTAAAATTCTAGGGGGACAAGGATCTTCTGGTGATCCTGATTTGGCCATGGAAATAAGTTTAGCTATTTGAGTTGCCGATGTGGGAGTAAAATTAAGAAAAGACGGTTTGGCAATGTCTTCTTGCTCTATATTAATGTTTTACTTAGAGTGGGCAAATTGGTTAAAGATTTGATCCACCTTAGATTTAAAAGTGTGAGCAAGTACATCACAAAACTCTTGACTATGATTAGCAGAGTCCTCTTTCACACCTGAGGTCAGACGTTTTACAGTTTGAACGAGTTCTTTGCTGGAATTACCAGCTTTTTCTATTTGTGATGTGTAATATTGGCTTTTCTCGGAAATCAACTTTCTCTTAAAGTCTGAGAGCATAGCTTTGCACTTATCCTTCTCTGGTGCTTCATAATGTTTTCGCCATATTCTTTCTTGCCTTCTGCAAGCCTGTTTGTCTGGTCTAAGGGCTTCCGAAAACCACAGAGCTGAAGGTGTTTTCCTATTTTTATTGATCATCGTAATAGGAGCAAGTTTCGAACAATTAGACTCTAACCATGTAGTGTAGTTTAAGGCTGAGGATTCTGCCTCTAGCTCCAAGTCCGGCTGGGTTTGGGCTAAATAGTCCACAAGCGACAAAGGATCAATTTTGTGCCAGGATCTAGCAGTGGTAAGTGTGTTTCTTGTGTAAAAATAAAACACATTTTTAAGTCTGCAGGCAAAGTTGAGAAAAGGGCTCAGCACAAGCGTGTTAAATGTGTTGCTATCCAATGAGAAGCTGAAGACCTCACAAGTACTCCAGCGCTTTAACTGACTTTAGCATTTTGATCCTTTTAGAGTAGCTTGAACCTTGGAAACCTAGAAGTTATGAAAGTTAATGTTTAAATAAAAAATATAACAACCTAACCAGTTAGGGAGTTTAAATTACCACAAACATGGGTAAGAAGGATGGGCGGAACTCAAGTTTTCTGTACCTTGCCCCATCACCCGGTCGAAGCCGGGCAATCGACACATGGCATTGATTGCCTGTCGCAGGGCATTGGTGCTCATTGTGCCGCTCATGGTCTCCAGCTGATCCTCACTGCCACTTGCTGAAAGGCCTCCTTCACCCTATGCAAGGACTAGTAAGATTATAAATAGTCTTTGAGAAGAGTCATTTTACAAGACGGCAACCTGAGCCTCACAAAGCTTATTCCCAACGCACAACAAGCCGCCATCTTGGAGTGGTGCTACTTTCCATTCATTACAACAGAATCCAATGCATTCATTAACATTTTAAGGAAAAACAAATTTGCATTCAAAACTGCACAATTTTAGAAAAAACTCTAAAGCAGTCACGGAAATTCGAATTTTGAAATGAATACACAACGTTCAAATTTATTTCTGATGAAATATTTCCGTAAGCGCATTTTTGTGGTTTTCATTGAAGACGTACCAGTAATTTGCTTGGCATGACTGCAGTTACACATATATGCACTTATACAGTGTCTTACGTGTTCTTGTGACACCAGAGCTATTGCGGTCGCTGGTAAAAACAAGTGGGAGTGGCTTCAGCAGAGCAAGTTGAGTCTGCGTACAGGTCGGGAAAGCCTGCTTAATCTCTGCCTAGTGGTTCCGTGTCCTCTGTAACACCTTTTTCCCGTTTTAGCTCTTTCCTGAACAGCGCTTTGCATGAGAGCGCGTGCTGGAATCCATGGATGGGAGAGGGCGGGGGAAAAATGGTACACGGAGGAAGCGTCAGCAACGGCACCCGCTTCACGAACCATGAAGCGCGGGGTGTGCAGCGGTGGCGGAGCATATTTTAAAGTTATAGCTCGACGTACATAAAGTGGGCGCCGCGCTCAGTTATTAAAAAGTGTTGCAGGAGAGCGTGCCCCTAACTGCAACATAATGCGAATGGCACCAATTAACAACGTAAAAACACAACCTCAATGCCCCACAGATATTAAACAAAATACAAATTTGAAAGGCGCTAACACTTAATGTAAAAAACACAACCATGCAATAACAAAACATATGCCTACCGCCGCGTGCGTGTCCTTCCTTTCAGTGCGTACATATGGGCACAAAAAAAAAATTAATGGTAAAAAAAAAAGTGCCGACACAGTAATTATAAAACACACCGTGTCACGCCACCAGTAAAAGATCCAGTCTAGGTGGGCGTGGCCAAAAGAGGACAGGGTGGTAACCAGGAGGGACTAAAAAGCCTCAGTTACAATCAGAAGACACCGTTTAGCATAAGCAATGACGCAAAATGACGTACACCAATGGAAATTACGGGCGGAGCCGAAAGTTAACTTCTTAAAGTATATTGATTCCAAGAAGCCCTCGCAGAGCGAGCAGCGCATGCGCGCTGCAATGCCAGGCGAGACCTAAAAAGCAGTCACAGACATGGTGGTCTGCTGACCCCAGCAGGCCACCATCCCTGTGAGTGCTAGCCATTCCCAATGGGGTCGCAAATTGCGTCTGCCTCATGAATATTAATGAGGCAAGCAATTTGCGACTCCATTGGGAATCGGAAACAGTGTCTGAGACACTGTTGTACATTCACATTTGCGAGTCGCAAATAATTGCGATTAGCAATTTGATACAATTTGCGACTTGCAAATGTGAATGTTTGTACATCTGGCCTGAAATCACTGAACTACCATAATAACTGCATGATTAGTAGAACAGAATAGCACAGAAAAATTTGTATTTTTCTGTGTATCACCTATATTGTGGTGCTGACTTGATCTTTAAAAGTTCTGGGGAATAATGCGCGCCTTAAATTATAGCGAGTAAGCCAGACCTCTTCTAGGGGGGGGTCTCTCCCCCTGCAAAAAAATGTAAAACAACGGGTGAAATTGCGCATTTTATAGCACAATTTTGACATAAATTGGCTAACATGCCATAGACGCTGAAATGGCCCTCATTAAATATTCAAATCCTTTCAAGGTGTGCCAAGCTGATGAAATCAGACGTATCCCAGGAGTTTACCCCATTTTTTTCAAAATGTGTTATAAGTGCACCCATATTTCAAAAAGACTTACAATATGCCTGGACCAGCATTTTGTCATGGGTGCCCCGTTATATCAAAAATTGCAGAAAATATGCCACTGCCAGAATTTTGTAATTTATGCCATCCATATACCATAGATGAACCTTGTGGCAAAAATGACCTCAGTTTGTCAGACCCTGCATTTTGTCATGGTGGTCACCATTCTATATGCCAGGTTGTTAGCCTTCATGCCATAATTGCCTCCATTGTTCTAGTACCAGCATTCTGCCACTGCTGCTCCTATGCTAAGAATTTTCTCACGTATGCCAGTATTTTTCAATGGGTGCCCTATATGTCATGAATTATCTCTAGTATGCCATTACCGGTAATTTACCATTGGTGCCCTTTATGTCAAAAATTACCCCAGTGTGCGAGTGTTTTGTTACAGGTGTCTGCCATTCTAAGAATTGCTGCAAGGGTGTCTCTATAAGAATAATTACCTTCATTATGCCAGGGCCAACAACAAACTCACAAGCATCACATAACATTGTTGCTCATACTCTCTCATTCATACTCATTCACACACAATCACTCACTGACACTCTTACATCCCCTTACGCTCATTCTTTTTCATTCTCACTCACTTGCATTCACTCTTAATCTCACTCATTCATACTTATTGACACTCAGGGCCAGGTTTACTAAAGTTTTGCACCTGGATTGTGTCACTTCTGTGATGCAACCAATGCACAGAGTGCTCGGGGGATTTACTATCCAACACAAATCAGGATTTGCTCTGGTTAGTATCCCAAAGTAACGCAAAGGTTGTGCTGTGAGCTGCTTTGCGTTATTTTGCATAAAGGGTGTGTTCCATGGGAGCAGGCAAATCATTACCAAAGCCAGGTTTGCTCCGCAAATCCCTATCTACAAACATTAGTGGACTGGAATGTGCACCAAAATCTTATGCTTCCTCGAGGCAGGCATAACGAGGAGAAATATTTGATTTTCACTTAACACAGCTGCCACAAAGCTCCTAAATGGCTCCATTTTTTATCACACTATTAGTGAACAAAAAAATATTATTCACTATTTGAATAATGAACAACGGGCAGAAAGTAAGGAATGCAGGAATTCCTAGCACTGACTTTGCCATCTCGGAGGCCATATTATAGGCCAGGGATCTCAAAGACAGCGCCAGGTGTTGCAAGTGGAAAGCCAGCAGTCGCAGCTTCAACCACTTTGATGCTGTGCAGCATTGCTAAAAGAGATGTTGTACAACATCACAGCTGCTGTGCAGTGTGGCTAAAAAAAAGTGCAATTTTTCAAGCCTGCACATGCGTTCAATACACATTCAGGCACCTTCAGCAAGAAACAAGTCTTTTTTTTAATTTGGGGGGCGCTAGAGAGCCCGCTGCAAGATGGCCGCACGATAGTGCTGCTCTGCTGTCCGGAATGATCATCTATTAAATATCTGCGGATGCGAGAGGCATCTATGCGCAACGAAAACAGATTCCACAATCGGAACGCATGCACAGTCCATTGCTGTTGACAGAAGTGAGTAACGCCGTATGTAAGCGGTGAAAAAGAGGCGAGATGTGCTGCTGCCCGGGAAACAAAATGGCGGCAAGCAGCAAGGCAGCAACCGTCCTGCGGGAGTAGACATCGCAGGACGGCGAGGATCTCCCGGTACTGAGCCGCTGTCCTATCCTCCGCGGCTGTGCAGACAAAGGGAGAAGGGCAGGAAGACCCCTGACTGCACGCCGATAACGCAGGCAAGTGACGCGCGACATAGACGGCAGATTCCTCAGCGGTGTACTATACGACCACACCAGGGGCGCCGATACTGCTGATAAACGCCGACACCTGCGTGGGGAGGCCCTGGGATGTGTGTGCGTGTGATCGCCCATGCGCAGGTGTAATGGACCGCTTCTTTGATGGAGGCACTCTCAAATAGATGCTGAAAACGTAAGGGGAGCTGCATTCGGCTAACGATATGACGCGGTGGTAGAGCGTATCTAACCATACACAGACTGTGACACGCATATGTGGAGGAAAGGGTCATATATGTACGACGAGCGATGCGATGATACTGGGGCCCACGCCACGATTTTCACAAAACATACGTGGGCAATATTGACACACGGAATAAAACTACAAGATACTTGCTTTCGCGGAAGAGCGCTGAACTGTCTGTGAATGTCTGTGGCTGCATGCTGAAAGGCCATGAGCAAAGCATGATAAAGTGGCTACCCCGCAAATATAATTAATGAACACATAAAACATAAATCCACACTTAAGGGCTTATACTTGTGGAAGTAGCAGTAAAAGACAAACCAAATCGCTGTTGTGTGGGAATGGAATGTGGGCCACAATTAATCAATGCGCTATGTGGAGGTGGAGCCTACAGCCCTTAGAGAATGCTGCCCGGTCGTGAGGTAGGCGAGTGACAAAGTTGTGTGCACTAAACAATCCGCAAGGCATACACTTATCTGAATATTGTCCTTAAATTGCGAACGCGGCGCAACATATCAGAGCAACAGTCATGCGCGACATTCCCCTACTGGGACCGGGGGAGCTGAAGTCGGACAGCTAAGTGCGCTCAAAAGACCGCTATCAAGTTTACAGCGAGTCACTGGATCTACTAAATAAAACATAGTGCCAACACTCCAGAATACCAGTCACGCTAGGCACTTGGGCCATACAGAGTTGCATGGTACGTCACAGAACGAGGGGAGGCGCTAAAGTGAGTGACGCACACGATATAGAGGCCCCAGATTGCGAAATCCAATTGCAGGCCTGGTTGAAGCTCATAAACTGGCGTGCATGGACAAAACCGACAAACAGCAAACAAAATTATCCTTCGAATCCCGCAGGACCCCTAGACTCACTGGAGCGAATGCTGACACCGAACCAGAGACGGAGCAAGTTAGTGAAGCAAACATGGAGGCCGCACTAGCAGCTATTCACCAAAGCCTACAAACCATAGATGGAAAAATTGATACACTAAGGATCCGAATGGACAATATGGCTGCCAAGTTGGGTAAACAAGACGAGTGCATAGACAATGTGGAACAACGAGTCTCCTCGGTCGAAGATGAATCCAATGCGACAGCACGAAAATGCAGCGGTATGGAAAAAGTCCTAGAGGTAATAAAAGCGAAGAATGAAGACCTAGAGGCGAGATCTCGACAAAACAATCTGCGTATCATGGGAATCCCTGAAAGTACCAACACAGTCCGCCTTGCGGATTACATCGAAAAGATGTTAAAAGAAATATTTGGCGCAGAAACCTTCTCTCCCATGCTCATAGTAGAAAGGGCGCTCAGGTCTCTTGCCCCAAAGCCACCACCGGGTGCCCCACCAAGGCCTATAGTGGCCAGAATTTTAAACTACAGAGACCGTGATACTGCATTACAACTGGCAAGGGAGAAGCAGCAGATCAACTACAACGGATGCAAGGTATCGTTTTATCCAGACTTCACGATCTCAGTCCAAATAGCGCGCAAGGACTTTGCTCCTATAAAGAGGAAACTGCATGAAATGGAAATCACCTATGCAATGCTATATCCTGCAAGACTGCGTGTTGTGTCGAGGGCAAAACAAAGATTCTGACAACACCGAAGGCGGCTCAGGAATTTCTTAAGCAAGTGAGGTCGAAACAAACAAATTCCAGAAGATCTCCCTCACCTACACACTCAGGGTCATAGGACAAGGGATATATCTATCTTTGCGGTGCACTCAATGTCGTAGTACATTGTTATATATGGAACTATGTCCCGCTTGGTAAAGATCCCAACACCAAAATTCTGTCTAATATGTTCAAAGGTTTTGTTCTAAAATCACCTTTGAACCATGTGATTACTTAATATGGCACTCTGTATTCACAAAACTCACCGCACCTCCTAGTTAATCACCCAGATATGGGAAATGCAGGACGTAGCAGTATGTTACACCTCACGTTGCAAAGTTATGTATTGGAATTATGTAACTCATGACATGTATATTAACATGTGTAATATGGTTGTGCTTGAACATGTTGCCTCTCATATCATAAGATCTCCATAGTTACTATGGCATTCTGGCCACATCCGCCAGGCGGATGGTAGGACGGGTATCTAGACGCCCCTAACGGGTATTCCCCAACAACGTTCAGATGTTGATAACAGTTCAGTTGTGGGTGTGTCTTTGGCATGTTTGGGATGCTAAAGCGGGTGGGGGGAATTACGGGTTGAATGTTTTTTCTCAGGCACGTCATGTTATTGCGGTTGAAAAAGTACTCACACATGTACAAAGCTTACACCGCCCTATCAGCAGACGAAAGATACTAACAGAATATAGGGATACGAACATAACATTTTCTAGGTCTAAACAGCACCACTGGACTACTGAGTAATAGTAATAACGCATCACCAATACGTTTACTCACCTGGAATGTCATAGAGCTCAACAATCTCAGAAAGATTAGGCAAGTAATATCGTATCTAGATAGACATCAAATAGGAATAGCCCTGCTTCAAGAGACACATCTAACCAAACAGAAAGCAGACGGGATAGGGAAACATTGGGCAGAGCTAACGATCACATCTTCATACTCCTCATATGCCAGGGGGGTCATGATCCTAATAATAAAAGGGGTACAATTCACAGTAGAACAAATAATAACAGATACTCAAGGAAGATACGTGATAATTACCGGCATATTAAGAGGCTCGCAGATAGGACTCATTAACACATATGGTCCGAATGTAGACAACCCTGAATTTTATGCATCCATATGGAGAAAATTGCGGGAGCTACCAGAAATGGAATTTATATGGGGAGGAGATTTGAACGTTGCATTGGATGCATCCCAAGATAGATCGCACGCAACAATAGAGCACCATAAACGAGCAGCCGCAGCCATACTAAATGGAATGTCGGAATTTAATATGTATGATATATGGCGAATGCGAAATCCACACACTCAAGAAAGTACCCACACATCTTCAGTACATGGGAGCTGGTCTAGACTTGACTAATGGCGAATGACAGATGTAGTAAGCACATGGACGCGTGAGGTTACCCACCTCCCAAAAACACTTTCAGATCACAAACCAGTCCTCCTGGCTCTGGATATCCCGACCTACGTCCCGCCACCATATGTATGGAGGTTTAACGCTCAAGCCCTATTAGACCCAATATATAACAAAACTATCAGGAACGCAGTGGAAGACTTTTTTAACTTAAACAAAAACTCCGTAGAAAGTGCGAGTGTGCTATGGGAAGTGTTCAAGGCAACATTAAGAGGGATATGTATCAGTACTAATGTAGGGATATTAAAAGATATACGCCCACAATTAACGAAGTGCGAAAACACCATTAAGAAACTAGCAGGAGAATATGAACGCACAAACAAAGCAGACATTTTGGGAAACATTAGGGAAGAACTAACCAACTACACAAACTTGGCTGACAGTGAACTGAAGCACAAGTTACTAACTTGTGTAACGATATATCTGTAAGAGACAGTAGTTAGTGACAGATTCCTTACCTTAGAATATCCCCAGGCGTCAGGCTGGATCCGGAAAGTTTTGCGTAGCAGTACCCCTGCGCGTCGGTAGGCGGCGTCGTGCGGCTCCGCGTCCGTCGTCGGCGTCGTGATCGCCGGGATGACGTCGCAGCCAGTACTTAGACGCTGCCCATGCGCGCTGGTGTCAGTTCTGTACACGACTTTCCGCGCCAGAAACGCAGAGCCATGCAAGAAACTGACACTGGTGTCTGAAAACTAGGGCCCTGAAAGGGATGACCTTAACCCTAGAAATCAGTTTGCAGAACGGGGAGGATGGGTGGGGCGGTAAGGAATCTGTCACTAACTACTGTCTCTTACAGATATATCGTTACACAAGTTAGTAACTTGTGCATCTGAAAGAGACACGTTAGTGACAGATTCCTTACCTTAGAATAGATACCCCAGCAATACCAGCCCCGGTGGTGGGTCTGCGAACAAAGATCAGACGAGGAAGTCTCGGAGAACAGAACGGCCAAAGAAGCCGTCTCTCAGGACTTGGCTGTCAAGGCAGTAATGCTTGGTAAACGTGTGCAGCGAGGCCCACGTAGCTGCCTGACAAATGTCCTGCAATGGGACACCACGTCCCAAAGCCGTGGTGGCGGCTGTCGCCCTGGTGGAATGGGCACGTAGCCCAACAGGGGGCTCCTTCTTAGCCAAAGAATAGCAGGCTTTGATACACAAGACAACCCAGCGGGAGATGGTCCGCTTGTGTACCGCCTGACCTTTTTTGGCGCCCACGTAGCCAACAAAGAGCTGGTCGTCCACCCGAAACTGTTCTGTGCGGTTCAAATAGAAAGAAATCGCACGTTTTGGGTCCAGACGGTGGAGCCTCTCTTCCTCTCTGGAAGGATGCGGAAAGAAGGTGGGCAAAGTGATGGTCTGCCCAATGTGGAAGGCAGTAACCACCTTTGGCAAGAAGGACGGACGCGTCCTAAGAACAACCTTGTCTGGATGGACAGACAGAAACGGGGGGTTTGCAAGAAAGAGCCTGGAGCTCACTCACCCGCCGAGCGGAGGTGATAGCCACCAGAAAGGCTGTCTTCAGAGTGAGAAGACGAAGAGGACAGTTATGGAGAGGCTCAACGGGAGCGCACATTAAAAAGGTAAGAACCAAGTCCCACTGAGGCATCACTAACGGAACAGGAGGGAAAAGGTGTGTAATGCCTTTAAGAAACCTGTTAACAACAGGGGACTTGAAAAGGGAGGGCTGATCAGGAAGCCTGAGGAAGGCCGAGATTGCACAAAGGTAGCCCTTGATGGTACCCAGGGCAGAACCCTGTTGGGCCAGAGAAAGAAGGAACAGAAGAACCTCAGAAAGAGGGGCAGAAAGGGGATTCACAGCCTTTGCTGTGCACCATGCCACAAACTTGTTCCACCTGCAGGCGTATACCACCTTAGTGGAGGGACGCCTGGCTGCCAGAATCACATCACAAACTTCGGGAGGCAAGTCGAAAGGAATCAACTGCCGCCGCTCAATCTCCATGCAAGGAGGTGGAGACTGGACAGGTTCGGGTGGAGGACCGTCCCCTGCTGCTGCGACAGAAGATCCTCCCGAAGAGGCAGACGGATCGGGGGATCGATGCTCATACTGAGTAGCTTGGGATACCAAACTCTTCGAGCCCAGTCCGGAGCCACAAGAATGACTTGGGCCCGGTCGCGCCGAATCTTCAACACTCTGGGCAGAAGTGGTATAGGCGGAAAGGCGTACAACAGACCGCAACTCCACTCATGACGAAAAGCGTCGCCGACCGAGTGCCGCCTTGGAAATTCCAACGCGCAGAATTGCTGACATTGCGCGTTCTCTTCGGTGGCGAATAGATCTAACCAAGGCTCTCCCCACTGTAGAAAGAGTCCTTGCGCCACCTCCGAGTGAAGACGCCATTCGTGATCCATCATGCACCTGCGGCTGAGTTCATCCGCCCTGGCGTTCAGGGAACCTGCCAGGTGTTGAACCATCAGGAATATGCCCTGATGTTCCAGCCATGTCCAGAGACGCAGAGCCTCCTGACAAAGGGTCCCACGACCCCACCCCGCCTTGTTTGTTGCAGTACCACATGGCGCTGGTGTTGTCTGTGAACACCTGCACTACCTTCCCCTTGACAGAGGGAAGGAATGCCTTCAGTGCAAGTCGGATCGCCCGGAGCTCCAGAAGGTTGATATGGAGCCGGGACTCCGCCGGAGACCAGAGGCCTCTGATCTCCGCCTCTCCCATGTGACCGCCCCATCCCAGAAGGGACGCATCCGTCACAACTGTGTGCTCTGGCTGGGGAAGGGAGAGGGATCTGCCCGTGACCCATTGCTGGTTCGAGAGCCACCACTGCAACTGTTGTGCAGTTCCCTCCGAGATCTGGACGTAATCGGACAGGTTTCCCTGATGCTGCGCCCACTGGAACTTCAGGTCCCACTGCAGAGCCCGCATATGCCATCTGGCATGATCGACCAGCAGGATGCAGGAGGCCATGAGGCCCAGCAGCCTCAGGGTCATCCGTACCGAAACCCAGGATAGAGGCTGAAAGATCGGAATCATAGCCAGAATATCCTGGACTCGCCGTTCGGGAGGATAGGCCCGAAACTGCGTTGTGTCCAGAACCGCTCCGATGAAAAGGAGCTGTGGAGAAGGAACCAGGTGCGACTTCGGCACATTGATGGAGAACCCCAGCGAGTGCAGGAGTCCGGCCGTAGTCTGGAGGTGGGAGACGACTGCCTGGGACGAGCCCGCCTTCAGCAACCAGTCGTCGAGGTAGGGGAAGACTGGAACCCCTGACCGGCGCAGATGAGCTGCGACCACCGACATCACCTTCGTGAACACCCGAGGGCGCTGGTAAGGCCAAAGGGAAGCACGGTGAACTGAAAGTGCTCGAGGCCTACCGTGAACCGCAGGTAACGCCGGTGGGCCGGCAGGACGGGGAAGTGAAAATATGCGTCCTGCAAGTCCAACGCTACCATCCAGTCTCCAGGGTCGAGGGCAGTCAAGACTGAGCTAGGGTGAGCATCTTGAACTTCTCCTTCCGGAGGTCCAAGATAGGACGCATGTCCTCCTTGTCCTTTTGGGCACCAGAAAGTAGTGGGAATAACAACCACGCCCTACTTCTGGGGTCGGAACGTGCTCGATGGCCCCTTGGCCAAGAGAGCCGCAACTTCCTGTCGAAGAAGTGCCAAATGGTTCACCGACATGCGGTGGTGCTGAGGTGGCATGGCTGGAGGGGCAGTCTCGAAGGGAGGGAGTAGCCCTTCGGACAATGTCCAAAACCCACCTGTCCGATGTGATGGTGCGCCAGTGGGGAAGGTGATGGCGGACCCTGCCCCCACTGGCGTGCTGTGGACTGGAAAGGACGGACTAGGAGGGTTTGGAGGCCGCGGACGGGGCGGAGGTGGTGGCCTGACCCGCTCGCTGGTTACCCGACCCGCCTCGGCGGGAGCCACGTCCTCAGCCGCGCGAAGGCGTTTGCTGCGCGGGCCGGTGGCTGGGCAGTGGACGTAACTGGGCGCCCCTTCCATGGCCACGTAAGGGGCGAAAAGCAGACTGCTGCGGAGGGCGCGAAGCGGAGAGGCCCAAGGACATGGCCGTAGCCCGCGAGTCCTTAAAGCGCTCCAGCGCGCTGTCTGCCTTATTGCCAAAAAGGCGGATACCATCAAAGGGCATGTCCATAAAGGTGTTTTGGACATCGCCCGAGAAACCAGTGGTCCTCAGCTAGGAGTGACGGCGAAGCGCCACTGTCGTAGCAAGCGATCTGCCTAGCAAGTCAGCGGTGTCTAGGCCACATCTGATAGTGAACTTCGCTGCGTCTCTCCCTTCTGCAACATCACGGGAGAGAAGTGCCTGGACCTCCTCAGGACACTTGGGCAGCACTTGCGCCACCGAATCCCACAGAGAGTGGGAGTAACGGCCCAAAAGGCAAGCGGTGTTCACGGACCGCAAGCCAGCACTGGAGGAAGAAAAAACCTTCTTCCCAAATTGGTCCCGTTTTTTGGATTCCCTATCCCGCGGAGCAGTAGGGAAGGCGCTCTGGGAGGTAGAGGCTTGGACAACCAAGCTCTCGGGGGTGGGGTGTTGGGAGAGAAACAGAGGGTCGCCCGGGTCCTGGTGATGGCATCGGGCTACGTTCCTGTCCACAGGAGCCCCTGTGGTGGGCCTGGAACAGGTGCCCAAAAGAACGTCCGAAAGTGCGTCGTTGAACGGCAGCAGTGGCTCCGAAGAGGTAGCCGCCGGCTGAAGCACTTCCGTCAGGAAGTCAGTCCTGAGCCACCGTAGGGAGCTCGAGGCGCAAGGCCTCAGCCGCCCTACGCAACACCGTAGCATAACTTGCTCCCTCCTCCGTAGCCACGGAAGGAGGAGACAGCATGCCAAGGTCAGGAGAGGTGTCCAGACCACTGGCATCCCCCAGTTCCTCAGCCCAGTCCTGATAAGGCTCTCATTGAGCTGTGAGAGGGTCTTCCGACCCCTCCCAGTCCTACTCGTCCTCCAAAACAGGTGAAAAGTAAGGAGGAGGGACATGAGGGAAGAAAGGTCCCATCGGCGTCGGAATCGGCGTCGAGCGACGTCGATCCGGCTCAGTGTCTGGTGCCGGGGAGAACCTGGGGACGGCGCTGTCCGGGGCCTCGGACGGCGCCGTGAACGGTACCGGTGAGGTCGGCGCCGGTGGAGGTGTCGTTAGGTCAACCGGCGTCGACCGGGATCCAGGCCCGGATGACATGCGCCGGGGCCGGAGCCGCCAGAGACACCGGGGCCGGAGCCGCCGGTGGTGCCGAGGGAGGACTCCCACTGGGGCCTGCGGGGCCCGAAGGCGCACCGGGGTAACCCTTAGGCCCGAAGATGCGGGCCATGGCCGACAGGAACTCCTGTATATCGGGCCGGAGTCGACGTCGGACCCGGAACAGGCGGGTAGGCCGGGCGTCGGCTGCGTGGAACCCCGGAGCCGCGGGGTGGCACCGTCTGGACCTCGGCCGGGTCGCTAGACCGGCGAGGGAGGTCTTAGAGCGACGCTTCTTAGACCTCTTGTGCTTCGCCTTACCTGAGGATGAAGACTTCGACCCCGACGAATGACGACGGCTCCGCGACCGGCCCCTCGACCTCTCACGGGACCGGGACCTCGAGCGGCGCGGAGCCGAGTGCCGGGCCTCGAGGAGCTTCGAGACTGCTCTCGCAAAGCCTTCGGGGCGAGGACCGACACTCGGGGCACGACTGGGGGTCGTGGCCGCGCCCCAGACAGAAGAGACACTCACGGTGCGGATCCGTAATCGACATCATGCGATTACAGACTCCGCATGGCTTGAAGCCGGGCATCCCTACTGACACCTTTGGAGTCGAAACGACTCGAAAAACTTGGACAAAAAGTCACAAAAATATTCAGTCAAAAAATGACTGGGGCACTGCTCAATCCGGATCTGCGCTTACTGGCGCGGAAAAAGAAAGAACTGACGCCAGCGTGCATGGGCGGCATCTAAGTACTGGCTGCGACATCATCCCGGCGATCACGACGCCGACGACGGACGCGGAGCCGCACGACGCCGCCTACCGACGCGCAGGCGTACTGCTACGCAAAACTTTCCGGATCCAGCCTGAGGCCTGGGGATATTCTAAGGTAAGGAATCTGTCACTAACGTGTCTCTTTCAGATATATATGACACAGCGTCACACAGCCCGAGTGATGGGTGAAGTCGGCAGGCCAGGTCGCATATAAGCACAAAAAATACGGGTTGAACATAAACAGCAGACTATCCTAAAAATTGTAGACACAAATGGAATAACACATTACAACACTAAAGGCATACTGGGGACATTTGTGGAGACATATGGCAAATTATATGCGACACGTAATACAGCGGACATGCAAGAAATTACGGATTATTTAGCAGCCAACAGGAATACTTGGCACAACCAAATACAGTTGAAGAAATACAAGATGCCATACAAGCCTTACCTAATGGCAAAAACTCCTGGCCCCGACAGCTTCACGGGAGAATTCTATAAAGAATATGCAGAACTTCTCAGTCCCTACATTGCCGAAATGTATGATGAAGCTTATAATCAGCAGATCCTGCCACCAACACTACGCGAAGCATTAATAGTGGCATTATTAAAACCAGACAAAGACCCGGAACAAAGCGAATCATATAGGCCGCTATCCCTAATCAATACAGATGCAAAAATACTGGCCAAAATTATAGCTGCTAGGTTGCAACCACTAATGCAAGCCATTGTGTTGCCTGATCAATCTGGTTTTATACCGACGAGATCAACAGCACATAATATACGCACCATATTTGCGCTCCTACATCAGCTAAACCCCAAGCTGGAGGCCACAGCTGTGCTACTGGACGCAGCTAAAGCGTTTGATTCAGTAGAGTGGACATATTTATTCGTGATATTGCAAAGAATAGGCCTCCCGGCTGTCCTATTAAACTGGATCAAACTCCTCTAAACAAAACCGATAGCACGTATTAAGGTAAATAGGCACGTAGCGTACTACATACATATACAAAGAGGGACACGACAAGGATGTCCATTATCTCCCTTACTGTTTTCCATTGCACTTGAACCTCTAGCATGCAAAATAAGACAACAACATGCAAACACAGCGCTGAAGTTTACGCCCCATAGGTATTTCATTATATGCGGATGACATGGTCCTACATATACATGACCCTCGTGACAATCTGTCGCCCGTATTAAGAGAATATATTAAATTTGGGAGGCAATCTGAACTGCAAATCAATTGGGGTAAATCCACAGTTCTTCCGCTGATGGAGATTACAAAGCAACATCAAATGGAATTCACTCTAGCCTGGCAGGAGGAACCAATTAAATATTTAGGAATATGGATACATAGAGATCCAGATACGGTACTAAGGGCCAACTACGGGGCAGCAATAGATAAACTTGAAACGCAAATCAATAGATGGATTAGACTACCATTATCTCTGGCAGATAGAATATCTCTCATAAAGATGGTAATACTACCCAAATTTCTGTATTTATTCAATAACATTCCTATAACCCCACCAGCCCCAATCTTCAAGAGATTAAATGCGAACCTTACTAGACTAATATGGGCAGGGAACCAGGCGCGCATAGGATTACAAACACTGACCCTACCATACATACACGGGGGTTTCACAGTACCGGACTTACTACTATATTACCTATGTGCACAGGCACAATATGCACACTATTGGTACCACCCGGTACGCTATATGCCACACCTGGCGGTAGAGGATGCGGATGCCAATCCCATCCCACTTAGCAACATACTGTCACACCATAGATCCCACCTATCCAAAAGTGAAATTAATACAATACAAACAACGTCCTCAGCATGGCAACGAATGGGCCCCATGGCCAATAAGTGGCCGTTGTATGCACCAAGTATGCCACTAAATCAACATCCATCACTTTCCATAATGCAAGATAAAGGCAGTATGGAACTACTGCAGCAGGTGGGCCTAGTGGTAATGGGAGATCTATATAATAATGGTGTATTCCTTGATTCTGATGATCTGTCATACGTTAGTAACCAGACGCTATTGTTCAAATTCACATATCACAGACTGCGTGAGGCTATTAAAAAATTATATTCAACCTACCCAAATGAGCCACCCACTCTAGCACTGTTACAAATGATAATAACAAACTCTGACAACACCCATGTAGTAACGAAGTTGTACAGGGCCATGCAGGCTGAACTAGTCAGAAGGACAGGCAAAGCGCATGAGAGATGGAATGGAGTGTTGGACACCCCACTGGAAGTAGAGGACTGGCAATCTTGTTGTGCATTAAGGGAAATGTTGACTCCCAATGGCAATTTACGTATCATACACTATGAGTACATACATCAAGCATACCACACACCACTTAAGCTGCAGAAATATGGTTTACGAGAAGAAGCCAAATGTCATTGCAATTATTCACAGAAGCTCTATTGATTGTAACTGCGTTGACTTACCTGCTAATAACTGTGAAGCTTTGCTATTTAAACTCACACTTACATCTAAGTTCACACTGTCTGGTACATTAGTTTATCGCCCTCCGGGCTCAGCTGGTCCTTGGGCAGCATCCTTTCCGGATTTAATAACATCTCATGTTTTGAATTCTGCTAATTTTACCATTTTGGGTGACCTGAATCTTCATTTAGATGATTCTGCATGCACCAACAGCGCAGCGTTCATTGCTGATCTTGAAGCAATGAATATTCATCTTTGCAATTCAGGTCCTACACATGTTGCAGGCCACTTGCTTGATCCTATCTTTTCCACTTTGTCAGATTTGGTTTGCCCTCCTGCTCTTCCTTTTTGCTGGTCTGACCATTTCTTGGTGTCATGCCGGCTTAAGATCGCTACCTGCACCTTAGCAGTTATGGCTGGACCTAAACATAAAGTCAGACATTGGGCCAAACTCAATGTCGATGTCTTAAATAATCTCTTAGATGTTTCTAGACCATCTATAAAAAAATCTTGCTACCTCCGATCTGGGTTCCATTCACAAATGGATCACTCATGCAGTAGATACCTGCCTTCCTTTATCCCATAAACGTTTAGGCTACCATCGGCTGCCTGCCCCTTGGTTTACAGAGACTCTCAAGATTGAGAAATCTAAGTGTAAAAATCTGGAAAGGCAGTGGAGGAAATATTATAAGACTGATGTTAAGATAGCCTATAAAAAGGCTCTAAAGGAGTACCATTTTCTCTGTAAATCAGCTCGCGCTGAGTTTGTTTCTTTGAAAATTTCCCAAGCGCAGCATTGTCCAAAACCCCTTTTTAAAGTAGTCAAAGAACTATCTGGCTCTAACACTCTGACTACTCCTTGTGCCTTAATTGCTGCGCAATGCGAGAATCTCGCTTGCTTTTTTGTGGAGAAGGTTGAGAAAATGTATTCTACTCTAACCTATGACAACCAGCTTGGTTCTCCGCAGACTCCTAATACTGCACCCACTATTGTGAGTACGGAAGTCTCTCGGATTCAGGATAGTGTAGAATCCAACATTAGGGTGGAAGCTTGGCCCCTGTTAGAACCGAGTACTTTTAACAGTCTCTTGGCTAGCATTAAATCAGGCTCTCCCAGAGACCTTCTTCCCATTGCCGTGCTGAAACAGCTTGAGGCATTGACGCTTCGGCTGATTATGGATCTTCTTAATGCCTCCTTGCAGGAAGGCTTTGTTCCCCCTGACTGGAAGCATGCCATGGTGCTCCCGCTTTTAAAGAAGCCTAATGCGGATCCTTCTATGCCATCTAATTTTCGTCCTATTTCTCTGCTTTCGGTTTTTCTAAGCTTCTTGAAAAACAAGTCAACCTTCAGTTGACTTCTTTGGTTGAGTCTGAGTTTCCTTCATCCTTCTCAGTCTGGTTTAAGAGTAGGTTTCTCCACTGAATCTACATTACTTGGGGTTACTGAAATGTTGAGACGGCATTTGGACCATGGGGATACAGTGGCTCTTGTCCTACTTGATCTTAGTGCCGCTTTCGATACAGTGTCTCACACGGTTTTGCTGAAAGCCTTGCATTCTTTAGGCCTTGGAGGCTCAGCCTTACAATGGTTTAGCTCCTTCCTGGTGGATCGAACTTTTCAGGTTTTCTCTACCTCGGCTAGTTCTAATATTCATCGATCTCCTTATGGAGTTCCCCAGGGCTCTGTGCTGAGTCCACTATTGTTTAATATCTATGTGCGCCCGTTGGCATATATTGCTGAGGAGGCTGAGCTGTCCCTTTTTAGGTCTCGCCTACGCAGCGCGCATGCGCTGCATAGGAGGGCCTTTAGCCATTGGTCTTCACTTTTCAAGCACTGCACTCGTGCTTGTGGCGGCATCCACCTTGCGGGAGCGCGCCACAAGCACGAGTGCAGTGCTTGAAAAGTGAAGACTGCTCTCCCAAGCGCGCGCACCACTGGCGGGCTCACCTCCTGCTCCCACTCTCTCTTCATGTGGCCACTCCCCTTCCTGTATGCGAGGCTCGCCGGGGCCGCACTTGTTATTAACAGAGTTGCTGCACGTAAACATTTCAAACTTATATACCTATAAGCCGTCCCACCCTAAACATTTCGACTGTCAATAATGGTATTTTCTTTTCACGGCAAAGTGTACCTATTCCAATCGGATACTCTTCATAATTTACAAAGTAGCATAGATTACCTTGACGTAGGGGTCTAACAATGCAGCCTGAGTAACTGAGAGCGGAGGGACTCTGAACGAGGCGAGGACAGCCTGGCTTTTCGTCAAATGCAGAGCCATCTTAGAGAGGACACTAATGTGTAATAGAAAACTGCAGTTTTAACTAAATCATTCAATTTCGACGTGTCTAGTGGCATATACACGTCCTTAAATTAATGTTTGACGTCATAGCACCGCTTAGTGTGCAGCCCTCTTTCTATTTCTTTATAAACATCCCAGTCCGATATCAGTTTTGACAGTGCTTCCTACCTCTCGCGATATCCCCAAATTAGAAGTTTACTTGGGAACTTCTGCACGCGCTGTCAACGTAAGGTGCTGCTTGGGCGATGGTGAATTTCGTTATTTCCTCGCATAGTGGCCTGTCGTGCCATTCGCAATCGAAAGCCACACGATCAAGGTGGGGGTTTTAAACAAATGGAAGAGGCTGCAGAGAGCGCTGGGTTTTCGGGTAAGCAAGCCATTGTATTTTGTGATTAAATACAAAGCGTATCAATGACATGTTAGTAAATTTAACACGTTCCACCGTCATTCGATATTAATATAAGCATTTCAAGGTGATTGTTTGTAGACTATGAGGTCACCGTGTCAAATTCATGTGAAATATGAGGTAAAAAAAAAAAGTATGCTGTTCAGTTCGCCCCTTGTTATATCATCTCCTCCTTGGTCATCAGGGTACCACAGTTACCTAGTTTATGTCCGTGAAATGTGGAACATGTCTTTGTTTTGGGTGGCTTGTGGGAATGCTTCATGCGGCAGTGAGTTGGTTGACTGGCTCTTGTATAGGGTAGGTCCAATAAAGTGTTTGACTTATTGAATTGCTGTTGTCAAGGTACATAATATTGGCCTCAAAGAGCCTATGTATTTCTTGTCCTCTGGGGTGTCTTGTTCCATACCTTACCACTCCCAGAAATGCCCCTGCAACAGGATACATTCCAGAAGTGATCTCCTCCAGATATAGGTCCTTGTGGAATTTCTTATTTTTGGGTGTGCGCCTATGCAGGGCTTTAAGCGGGATTGGCATAGCCAATAGGTCTCGCCTTTGGGACATTATAAGTGTTTAGCCATGCAACAGTTGATGTTGCACCAAGGATATTGTGCTGCATAATTAAATACGTATAAGGTCCCAAAGGCGAGACCTATTGGCTATGCCAATGCTTGTTTCATATGCGGATGACACGCAGATAATCTTTTCCCTTACTTCATCTATGGGATCTGATTCATCTGCTCTCCAGATCGGTCTGAGGGAAATTGCATCTTGGATGCAGAACAACTTGCTCAGACTAAATGGTGATAAAACTGAGGTTATGATTTTAGGTAAAGACCAAGACCTCTGGGGACCGAAACATTGGCCCATCGAAATGGGCTTGCTACCCCAACCAGTATGTCCGTAACCTGGGTATTATCATTGACGATCATCTGTCAATGAAGCAACAAATCACAAAGGTGGCCGCAACATGCTTTACCATTCTGAGATGGCTGAGAAAAATCTTGTGGATGTTACCCCTCTGTGTTCAACGTACTGTGGTTCAGGCCCTGATTACGTCTAGACTTGACTACGGTAATGTTTTATATTTGGGCTCCAATAAAGCTACAATACGTAGGTTGCAGGTGGTGCAAAATGCGGCTGCCAGACTGCCTTGTCAGGTACCCAGGATGGTGTCAGCTTCCGTCTCTCTTCGCAAATTACACTGGCTAAAAGTGGAGAACCGTGTTAAATTTAAGGCCTTGAGCTTTATGTTTAAAATTAAATCCGGAACAGCCCCGCAATATTTGCAATCGTTAATTCAGCTGTATACTCCTTCTCGTCTTTTGCGTTCTGCTGGACAGTCTAAATTTGTTATCCCTAGAATAAAATTGACCAGGATGGGCGGTAGGTCCTTCTCTTTTTGGGCCCCACCCTGTGGAACTCTCTTCCTATTTCTATACGGGAAGAAACTGTCTTTAGTAGTTTCCGTAGACAAGTGAAGACCTGGTTGTTCAATCAGTAATTCTGCTTCTACTCACTTTTTCTCTCACTCCTACCTGCCGGCGCCGGGAAACCCCTCGGGGTAGCTGAGCGCCTTATAAATTTAAATAACATAACATGTCGCAGATGTGGGGTAGGCAATGCAGATTTCGTGCACCTTGCATGGTACTGTGATAGTCAGTATATATTGGGAACATGTAGTGCAACTATTAGGGGACATGTTGAACTGTAACATGGAATGCTCAATGAGACTCTGTTTATTGGGTTTTTTGAAGCACTTGAAATCCATCAAGAAGAAATTTGCTGCTATAGCATTGCTAATTGCAAAGAGAAGAATTTCAATGCACTGGGACAGTAAAAAGTCTCCCACAGTTTAACGCTGGGTAATGGAGTTGATATACTGCAGAGATAATTTTCTATTATATGCAGTGCTGCCATCGGCTTCCAAGCCTGCAAACTTTTGGGAACCATTGACAATCTACTTAAGAGCCCATCCTGATATGCTAAATGGAGATGCGATGTGAATATATATGTTCTGGGTGTGTTCCAATATACCAAATGTCGGAATAGAAGTACAGAAGAATGTTGAAGATGTACTATATGCTGCTATGTTCACATATGACAAGCCTGGTATGTTTGTTATCTATGTTTTGAAATTACCAATAAAAATTAACAACAAAAAAATAATAACACGTAAAAGACTTTTAGACTGTACCGGGGTATGAAGCAGGTTTGACCGCTATTGCCGCTTATATTTGCATTAGTGTTGGGACCCTTGGCGGTATGGATAAGAGGAGAGACCCAATGATCAGAGGTCTAAAATGGACATCAGATTGGGAAGACAGGATTTCGCTATATGCGGACGATATTCTGTTATGTATCGCAACTCCAAGGGCCACTCTCCATAGGATCATGCATATATTCACGCTCTATCGGAAGTACTCTGGGTATACAATAAATTGGGATAAGTCAGTGCTGTAAGTGCTCTCAGGAGCTCTGCTGGTTCTGCCTGGGGGGTGTGCGATACCAGTAGTGACAGAAAGGTTCAAATACTTGGGCACATATGTTACCAGAGATCCCCAAAAAATTATGACAGTGGCTCTCCAAGGATCTCCTTGCAGAAGCTGACGAGGGGGTTGTGTGATGGAGGAGTAGCACTCCTGGCTTTGAGAATGTACTACTGGGTGGCTCAGCTGACAGTGGTCAACCATTGGGTGCATTATCCCCAGGATGACCCGGCATATAAAATGGACCGATATAATATGCAACCAGGAGGGTAATTAAGAGCTATTTATAGGGGCGACAGAGTGGACTCCTTTCTTGAGCCAACCTTCACTACACTACAGGTTTGGAAAGAGGCTCTCGCAGCCCTTGGGTGGAGGGGTAGACTCACACAGATGACACCATAATGGGAGTCTGTGCGCTTAGGACTCTTGGCAAAGCGGTTTTAAGAGGTGGGACTTGATAGGCCTCTCAAGGTTGGGAGACCTGTGGGTTAAGAGGGATGTAAAACTATTCACATCATTACAACAAGAATGTCATCTAGCACACTCAGAAACCTTCCGATACCTTCAAGTCAGACATGCGCTGAGGGCAGTGTTGCCAAAGGGAGAGGAGCTTCCAGATTCCTCGCCATTAGAAGATAGGTTATTAGAAGACCGTCTTGAGAAGACGATATCTTTAATTTACCGTAAACTTATGAATAACTCTCCAGATCCCTTGCTCGCCCTCCGTGCCCGCTGGGATCAACACCTAGGTCAAATAGAGGATGAGGACTGGTTGGAAACCCTAGCCTCCCCTAAGGAGGTGGCTATCCGCTCACGGTTTAAACTGGTACAATTAAAAGTTATCCACAGATCATATATTGCCCATACAACTCTGATATAAATGGGTAGACTTGACTCCCCCAATTGTACCCGAGGATGCGGGCGGGAGGGCGCCTTCCTCCACATAATATGGGATTGTCCAGTGGTTCAGATATACTGGGAGGAGGTTATCTCCTGCATGCGACAGGTTCAATCTATGCCGACGCAGAGGTTGACACGGTGGTGTCTCTCGAATATTTGGAATGAAACCAATCTTACAAGTAAAGAACGTCTCTGGGTGACACTGGGATTTATAGTAGCTAAAGAAAATATAGCTAGACTATCGGCTCCTAGGGTGAACAAATGCAAAAGCCACATGGATTGGTGCATGGTAGCTCAAAAAGCCATATATGAGAGCAGGGGCTGCCCAAACAAATGGTCCAAAATCTGTGGGGAATGGAACGAGTATCGAGGTATGATATGCGCACGGATACCCCCATCAAGACAAAGAAATCAGTCGATAACCACCTGGTAGCTGGAGGTCTTGGAGAAATAATCGATAATATCTTAACAATTACATGGTCCTGTTAACTTGGATGCTATGGTACGGTGCTAGCTCCACAGCATGTAACATGGTACTAATTGTGCACTGATTTTGCTGATTGTCTTTTGTTTTAATTTTTTTCAATAAAAAGATTTAATAAAAAAAAAAAAAAAGGATTTTTTTACATTTTTATTTATCAATCTGTGATGAATTGGTAAATAAAAAAAAGTAGCAAACGTGCTTTTAAAAAACAAAAAAATAAAATGAATAAGCTGGTAGTGAAGAAACACCGATGGCAGGGAGAGAAGCATCACGATGGAGAGATCATAGAGGCAAAGGGAGAAATACACAGGGAAAAGAGAGCAACATGTAGCACAGTGCCGGAAGCACAATGGCGAGACAGAGCGAGTAACACGAGAAAGCAATCGAATAGAAATCAAGCATATAAGAGTGACAACAAAGCCACCAGTGGTAAGCTATGAGCGAACTTTAAGCCCAGGTAAGCTGCTGGAAAGCCCACAATACGTCTTTGAATCCACACAGATGCACTGTCTTGTATGCTCGATCTACAAAAAAATAAAAGGTTACTTCTCTTAATGCTCTAAACACTCAAATGAAGGAATCAAAATGATAACTGGTCTTGTGCCTTACCAATTGTATTTATTACCAAAAATACATAAGGACGATAAACACCCACAAGGTCGCCCGATTGTTTTGGGGTGCGAATCAGTTCTAGAACAGATTGCAAAATACGTGGATTTTTTCTTAAAAACGTTTTTGGAACAGGTTCCGTCATATTTGAGGGATACTATGCATTTCATAAACGAAATACAGCAGATTGAATTTTCAGAAACAACACAGAGATTCGTAACATTTGATGTTGTATCTCTGTATACACAAATCCCACAGGAAGAAGGATTAGAGGCAATGGAATCCTTCCTCTGCTCTGGGACCAAACCAGAACAAGTTCCAACTGAATTCATTATGGGTCTGGCTTGACTTTCTTTGAAGGGAAATTATTTCAAATGTGGAGAAGACTTCTACTACCAAGTCAAAGGAACCACGATGGGGTGGCCATTCGCTCCAGAATTTGCCGTTCTGTATAAGGCCAAATTCGAAGAGAGATTTGTGTTTGACAACAACCCATTTGAACACCACATTTCTAGGTGGGTAAGATATTCTTTGTATGGACGGGCACAGAGGACATGCTTATGCAATTTCATAGCTGGCTCAATGAGAGAACACCAGATATTAAATTTAGTGCACATTACAATGCGAGCCATATTACATTTTTGGACGTAGAAGTCTATGCATCAGAAGGAGGACTAAAAACAACACTGCACACCAAACCAACGGATAGGAACAAGGCCCTACACTATGCTAGCCATCATCCTCGTAGGCTAAGAGACAATCTCCCATATGGCCAGTTTTTAAGGATTAGAAGAAACTGCACAGAAAAAAACGATTACCAGCTCCATGCCAACAACTTGATTTCAAAATTGAAAGATCGAGGCTACCCAAAACGACTGCTTAAAAGGTCGATGAAAAGAGCCTGGTTGACCCCACGTGAGGAATTACTAACCAAAAAAATAAAACCACAATTGGAACAATTAGTACGTGTATCCACGTTTTGTACAAAATCTAATCTAAAGAAAATCATTAATCAAAACTGGCACTTGATCACTAACTGGGATGACTCTTAAGAAACCGCTTTTTGCATTTAAAAAGGAGAAGAGTGTGGGCAACCAAATTGTTTGTGCAGCCCTCCCTAAGCCATCACCTAAAATGAATATGCGTCAGTATTTTAACTTACCTCCAATTCAAGGACATCACAAATGTGGAACCTGTGTTTGTTGCAACCAGACAATTGAAGGAAATCCGTTTTCTTTCCAGTCCAAAAACTGGAAACATAATACATTCACGAATTGCAAAACAAAAAATGTTGTCTATGGTATAATCTGCCCATGCAATAAGCTATACATTGGGAAAACCAACCAGGAAATACGACAACGTATTTCCCAACACAAATCTAGAATTCGTAAATGGATTGTTACAGCACCTCTGGTCAACCATTGGATGGAAAATAAACACGCAGAGGCTGAACTAAAGTGGACAGTGATTTCATCCATTAAACAAAATGATAGAGGTGGAGTTTTGGATCGTCACCTGAGCCAGCGGGAGGCTTTCCTAATTGTTAAATTCAACACTGCAATCAATGGTCTTAATGAACTTTCTGAACTCCAGAACTTGTCACTGCTTGACATTTTTATTCCAAGAGAATGCGGTATTCGGCTGGTTTCAGCAATCATGAGCCAAAACCATGCAATTGCCCAAAGAGGAACAGTCATCCGATGGATCTGACATATGGAATAAGGCTACATTCGTACCTCAGTCGATACTGAACTCAGTGTTTCAACACAAAAGGTCTTAAAAACACTCAAAATCCATAAAGACAATACATTTCTTGTGCTCTTTGCCGCCTCAAATTATTTTGCCCACAGATTGATTGGTATTTAGTATTTTTCCATTAATTGTGACGTACGCCACTGTTATGCTGACTAATTGCCTTTGCACTTTGCCAGGTACGACGAGTCATTCCCAAAAAAACAGTCAAAATGCGCCTTATGTAGACCATCCCTAAACGGAACTACAATTTCCAGCAGTCTTTTTGCTGGTTGTTATGTTATGTTATCAGTGTATTTGTAGAGCGCACAGCCACTCGACAGAGTGTCCCGGCGCTAGTTTAGTGTGGCAGCTGAACTGAAAGCGATGGCGCAAAGGCTACTGCTGGAACAGCCAAGTTTTCAGAGACTTCATAAAAGGGAGGAGGATCTTGCATCTGTCTTAGATTAGGCGGCAAACAGTTCCACAGTTTGGCGACTTGAACCTGGTAGGATCGACCTCCTATTCGAGATCGGCGGAACACAGGGGTCCGTGCCAGCGACTGGGATGCGGATCTTAAGGAGCGCCGAGGAAGATAGAATTGAACTCTCTTCCTTAAATAAGGCGCTCCAGAATCGTGAAGTGCCTTGAAGGCCAGAACAAGGGCTTTGAAAAAGATCCTCTTGCGGATCGGGAGCCAGTGGAGAGATTTAGGGTGTAAAGACATCCGCGTTCTCGGGCCAAGTAGAAGTATCGCCCTGGCTGCGGCGTTTTGGACCACCTGAAGACGAGTAAGTAAACACTCTGGCAGTCCTAAATAAAGAATGTTAACATAGTCCAGTCTGGATCAGATCAGGGCCTGGACCACTGTTTTCCTGTGGGGGACCGAAAGAAGAGGTAGAAACTGCTTCAGCATTCTTAGGAGGCCGAAACATTGTCCCGTTACCGCTTGGATCTGAGATTTCATGTTGAGGGTGTCATCCATTTTCACCCCCAAGTTTTTAACTGCTCTGACCGAGTTTAGCGGGAGATGCATATCCTGTGGCCACCAGCTGCGCCACATATTGTTAGGGGGCAGACCAAAGAAAATGATTTCCGATTTTTCGGAATTACATTTCAATCGGTTCCGCAGGAGCCAAGCAAATACCTCCGATAAACATGAATTGATCATTTCACCATTGAAATCCTTGTCCCTGTCGCAGGTAAAGAGCAACTGCGTGTCATCCGCATATAACACTATTTTTGCTCCATGAGTCTCGGCCAGGTGTGCTAAGGGGGACAAGTAAATATTAAAGAGAGTGGGGCTGAGCATGGAGCCCTGTGGGACTCCCACCTTTAAGGGGGAAATGGGGGCCCAAAAAGGCAGAGCCCAAACTGTTTGTCGGCGATCTGACAGAAAGGAGGTGAACCACTTTAGTACCGTCCCACCGAAGCCAGACTCCTGGAGCCTCAACAGGAGACGATCGTGGGGGATGGTATCAAAAGCCGCCGATAAGTCCAGCAGTATCAGAATGGCTTTGCCGCCTCTTTCGAGAACGTCTTTGATGGTTTCTGAGATCTCCAGGAGCGCCGTTTCTGTACTAAAGTTAGGCCTGAAACCGGATTGGCTCTGATGCAGTATGTGGTTGGTTTCAACAAAAGTGGTGGTGAACGAGTTGACGTACCTTTCCAAAGTTTTGGAAAAAAAAGGTAAGAGAGAAATAGGTCTATAGTTTGAGGCTATCTCCGGGTCTAGAGTTGGCTTTTTCAGAAGGGGGAGTACTAGCGCCTTCTTCCATCTGGCAGGGACCAGCCCCTGCTGCAGAGACATGTTCAAGATCTGGTTTACCGCTGGGTTGATAGTTCCAGCTACTGAAGCTAGGATAGAGGCTGGGCATGGATCGGAAGGAGCCCCCGACTTCAGAGATTTCATGATTTCGAGCGAAATGGCCGAAGGAAGGAGGGGGAACTCGGTAAAGAGTGGGGCCCTGATCCGAGGAGAGAAAAGGTTCTGTGTCTGGTGCTAGGGCGAGGCGAGTGGTAGGGAAGGTGTCCTGAATCTTTTTGATTTTATCACAGAAGAACGTGGCCATGAGACTCACCCATGACTCCGAGGGAGTGAAAGTTCTGGCCACCGCTCTAGGGGAAGAGAATTATCTCGCTATCTTAAAGATCTCCTTGCTTTTATTTTTAGCCGCCTCAATTTTAGAGGAGAATAATTGTTTTTTCTCTTCGTAAATACATTTATGGTGGGACTTAAGGGCCTGTTTATAAGCTAGTTTCTCCTTGATACCATAGTTTTTACGCCAAGTTCTCTCTAGGCGCTTGCAGGCGCTTTTACTTTCCTTGAGGACAGACGTGAACCAGGGGGCAGAGGCACGAGCGAGCTTGACTGAGCGGGAGGAGGGGGGAGCAAGTTCCGCAGCTCGGAGCTGGAGCCAGTTATCCAAACGGGCAACATCATCCTCAAGTGTGCCATTCAGGATGATAGGGTATTTATCAAGAGCGGGGCTCAGGGCCTCAGAGGTCATGTGATGAAAGGGTCTGAAAATACCCGTGCAGGGCTTACCATGGGAGTTAGAATGTGAGGACTCCCGGTTTATAGTAAACTCAATGAGGAAATGGTCTGACCACACAAGCGGGAGGGGAGGGCTACTGAGGATATTAACTGAAGAGAAAATCTGGTCGAGAATGTGGCCCTGCTCATGTGTTGGGGACTGAATAAAAGGAGTCAACTTAAAAATGTCCAGAGATTCTCTTAATCTAGAGGCGTCCTGGTCGTCGGGTTTATCCAGGTGGACATTGAAGTCACCTAACACCAGGCAGTGTTTGAATTTCAACGCCATGTGTGAAACTGCGTTGCTAATAGACTCCAAAAACTGACGGTAGGACCGGGGGGGTCCATATACTAGGATACCCCCCAGTGATTGGTGGAGAGATACCACCAGATGAAACCCCGAGGTTTCAGCCCCGACGATATCATCGACCGGAACAACAGTGCAAGAGTACTGATTTTTAAAAATGATAGCTATGCCCCCACCCATACCACTGGGGCGGTCTCGTCTGACCAGCTGATAACCCGTGTGGATGGCTTTAGCAATAGTTGGATTAGAGGCATCGTTGAGCCATGTCTCGGTTAAAAACATGAAATCTGGGCCTATATCTTCCAACATTTCATATAAGTTGTGAGCGTGTTTCCTCATGGATCGGGTATTGAGGAGTAGGCCTCGGAGTGTGCCGGGTTCGCGGGCCGCCCTGTATTGCAAATGCTGGGATTTCCCGGCGCCCTCTGATTGCATGAGTGGGCTTTCTCAGCGACCTTCGGCGCCCAGCTACAACAGGGGCAGACCGCCATGACCGGATCCAATTGGGGGAGCATGAGGGAGCGGCAGCTCACGCCCTCACTCAACTCCCGGAGCCTGTCGCTACTGTAGATGATGCGAGGACTGGACTCAGGGGGCCTACCAGCAGAGTAGCCGGCGCTGGCCGCCTCCGGGATGCTGACGGGCGTTGTTATATTAATAACAAACAGTTATCTTGCAACCTGCCTCCATGTGGGGTTAGCACAAGTAATGATTTTTCAACACCAGTAGTAAATAATGCAAAAATGCCCCCAGCACTATGTGCAAACCTTTTTTTCCCTCTTCTGTCCCTCCGCTATCCTTCTCACTCCAAATAACTGACTAAAATCCACCACTCAAATTACTTTCATATTTCACTATACTAATTCACCACTAATCCTTTATGGGTTTCCGGAGTAGCGTGCTACTCACCCAAAAAAAAAAAAGCGCTTTAACACCCCATCAGGGGTAACAAGCGCTATATAAATACAAACCTTTTTTTCTTTCCGCTATCCTTCTGAATCCAAATAATTGACTAACCTATCCACCACTTAAATCACTTTCATATTTCACTATACTAATTCAACACTAATCCTTTATGGGTTCCGGAGTAGCGTGCTACTCGCCGAAAAAGTGCTTCGACGCCTCGTCAGGGGTAGTAAGCGCTAATAAATGCAATTACAATACAATACAATGTGTCTTTGTCTAACAACTATTATGTTAAAATGATCGGAGTTGCGCAAGTATGCGCCATAGTGCCATACACCACCACTCCCAGCAGTCCCCGGTTCTGTGCTATAAGAAATGGAACATAACATAGCACTCTCAAATTTGAGAAAAAGATAAGCTTCTGAAGAAACTGGCAGCAACAGCTGTTTCTGTCAAAATTTATTTATTCAAATAAAGTTTTTCTCTTTAAAAACAACATGACCCGGAAGTCAAAAAACTTGGACCGGGATTTAAACAGTTCCGCGATGACATGCCATTACTCGTAATCTGGGCAACATGGATGCCCCGCCTTGATGGACCGCAGCAGGTTTGCCAAGTAAGTCTCTCCACGAATGGCTCTGATTATACACTGCATGTCGCTGCAAATTTGATAGCGAGTGCCGCTTTCATGGCACACCTATGGGCTGCTGAGCGTTGCAAGTTTGTTAAGTAAGCCCCTGTCTTTCGAACGGCTCTGAGGCTATCCTGCTTGCCGCTGTGGTACCGAACGCCGCATTCAAGACATGCTCATGGGCTGCCCCGCATTGCTTACTGTTATAAAACATGCAATTCGATTAACAAGTTTCCGAATACAACAGCACGTTTTTAGGAGAATGCGCACTGTGCAATTTTGATACGAATGTACTAACAAACTAAAGGGCATGCTTATTGGCTGCCTCGCGCCGCCGACATTTTCATAAAGATCGATAAGAAGTATTCCAAGCAAAAGCTTCGCGATAAACAAGGAGGTGTTTATGAGGCAATAATGGACCATCAGTGTTTTAAAAGGAGTGTGTATGCCAAATACTTTTGATATGAATAGTCCTAACGCGAAATACAGAACATGTGCAGAGTCAGTAACACTTTAGAAACGCTAAAGTAACAACAAGCAGGCACAGCAATTACAATGCATTGTTTCCTTTGTTTCATCCTCAGATCTTATTAAATCGCTGATTTTCCAAAACAGAAGTGATGCGAGCGAAGTGATTGAATCTTTCCACAAAAGTAAGCTCTCCAATAAGAATATAGGGCTTTCCTACACTTCTTTCAAATTTCATTAGACACACTAACTATACCAGACTTTTTCTGATGTTGTCTTGCTTTTAGATTGGTGCCATTGGCGGCAATTGTTATTGGACTGTGAACTGTGGCTATCGGAAGCAAGGATAATGAAGTACCCATTAAAGACGGAGGTAAAGAAACTGGGTTGTGTTAAGTCGGAATGAGTGGAGTGAGAATGAATGATAATGAAGATTGAGTTGTAAACTTGAGTATTCTTTTTCCTTTAACTTATAGCACTCTAAGTGTTCTGTGTCCTGAGGTGAACCCTTCAAGGAACTCATTTGGGTTCGAAACGCGTTAACAGTTTTTCCATTAGCCAAATAGGTGTTCATGTTGATGTGCTACCACTTTAGCTCACATACCAATTTTTTTCTTTTCATAAAATGATTAGAGTGAGCGTAGTAGGGTCACTATTCGGCCACTTCCTGTGAATGATTTATAAACATAACCGAGCGAGACAATAGCCAGAGGTATTTTGATATTGTGGTTGCAAATTTATACAGAACCTGAGCTAATCATGTGTTGCATGTCATTTTTTCCAATGCGATTTATATGTGTATTGAAAATGTATTGCGTTATGTAATATGTATGTCTATTATTGTTTGTGATTTCAGTGTACGTTCAATTATTTCAAAAAGTTGTGTATGTACAAAAACAAACATTTCTAAAGGACTTGCATCTAAACAAAACAAAAAATCAAAATTAAGAAATTAAATCATGTTTTTCAGATCATAGTAATTAGTTTATGTGATCTTTGAATGAAAGTATGAGTGATTGTGTATCAGTATTGGCATTTCTTGTGTTGTTTTCTAGTATGTGGCCCGGCCTTACTGATTGAGGGCCAAACCCTTTTGTGGTTAGTATTACCAAAGTACTAGCACTCAGCTGCTGTCATCCCCACAGAATTGGTTCAGTGTAGATTAACTTACATATTTCGCAATTCCCCCCATACAATACACATGGTGTTGCTCTGACTGCCTAAACTACCAGCAACCAAAACACAGAGAGGAACACATAGGTTTCTAAGTCTCTCTGCTGTTGAGAAAGAAACAAAAGGTTTCACCTTTTACATGATGTACATACAGTCCTATTATGAATAACAAGTGGACAGGCACTCAAACTCCTGTAGTTTCATGTCATTTGAATCCATTCATTGGAGGAGGTAGATTCATGTGTGTACACACCGCACAAAAATCGCGAAAGAGAGTGCTGCATATTCGGAAAAGATTAATTACTAGTTAAAACACTCTTGGCCTTTAAGAAATAGAAGATTCTACAAGTCCATTTGTATCAGTCTAATGTGTTCTACTGGACCACTTGCTGGCTTTGCTCTCATTTGAGTGGCAAGAGTAGACCAAGTGCTGCCTGACCCTTCAGCTTACTCACATAGAACTCAAATGGGATCTCAGAACACAACAGAACGCGAGGCCCTGTAATGGAACACTGATGGAAACCATGAGAGCTGGAATGGCTTCTAGTTTGACCATCTCAGTACTTTAAATACTAAGGATCTCATTTTGAGCTTGGCAGGTGGCCTGCTAGAATTAGAGATCTTATCATGGTGCCGCCTGTAGTGAATCCACTAGTGCGGTAGATGCACTGAAGGCAGAGAAGACTGTGGAGTGAGGGCACCGCTCTGTATTCGGTTTCTACAATGGCCCTAAGTGCAAGGTTTTTTTTCAGTTTGTGTCAGCTCTGTCCTGGACCTCCATGCCTTGTACAGCAGGCTCAGGTAAGGAAATGCAGTGACTGCCAACAATGCCTTTCGACCCAGTGGTGAATATGCAGCCATGTGAAGGGCTTCTGCTGGCCGAGCTTGATTAGGCCCGGCAGGCAGAAACCCTTTGGCTCCCCTCAATCTAAATGAGGTGGAGGAACACAGGTGAAGAAGGGCTGTCTGCAGCTAGCTTTAATGGACCGCAGTTCAGCGTGGGCGAACAAGGGCAAACTCTGGTGCAAAATGTGGCGGTAGCTCAGGTCCACTTCCTGGCCCTAATACACGAGGCAGTGACAGGTTGCATCAGGTATGGAGTCCAAGGGGAATGCACCGAACCCATTAACATGAAGCGAGGTGTAAGACCAGGATGTGTGTTGTCCCCGGTCCTCTTTTGTTTATGTATCAACGATCTGGATATCGCTCTTAATATGGGAGAGGCAGACACCCCTACGGTGGGATCGAGAAGACTCCTAGCCTTGCTATATGCAGACAACTGTGTCATGAAATCAAGAACTGGGGTGGGCTTCCAGATGCTGTAAAGTAGATTTGCCTCTTACATGAGTGAGCTGGGCCTATTGACCAATGCTGCCCAGAGGTCTTAGGGCACACTCACACCAAGCACAGGTCACATTTTATTAAAAAGGAAAAACTTGTACGCGTTCCCACCTCTACTTATCTGGGCATCCCTTTTGATCATAAAGGCACACAGTCTCATTTAATTAAGGTTAGGAACGCCCAGTTCGACCAAACGGAGGCCCTCTTCCAATTCGCTGAGAAGTTAGGTTGCAAGCCACTGGATGCAGTGACCAAGATATATATTGCCTGCTGATTTTCTGCTATGATACATGAAGCCGGGGTATGGGAATACTGTAACACGGAGTCCCTACAGTCCAACTAAAACACATTTGTAAGAAGGCTCCTGTCTGTCCCTAATTTTATGTCAAGACAGGAGACTAGCATTATGCACAACCTTTTATTCACCACTTCTGATGCCCCCTTCATTTGCAGGGTGAACCTGCCTCTTTTTTGTGCCGCTTTGGACACCAATCAATGACCTTCCACTAGTTGAAGGTCCCTCTTTTTTATGTAAACATTCCGAATTTACTTTCTTTTTTAACTCATGTTTCCTTTTTTTCCAAACATTTCCCTCCTAGTCCTTTATTTAGATTCCCTTCCTCCTCTGAAATACTCCAAAACTCTTCCTCTTCTCCTTCTACCTCTCCAATATTTCTTTTCCCTTCCTTAATCAACCTCTTTAAGGTCTCCTCCACTTTACCACCTAATTATCTCTCAATGAGTCTTTTAATATACTCCTCCTGCACCTCCTTGGTGCTAGACTCTTCTACTTCACTCATTTCCCTTATTTTTTTTAATCTAAACCTTAATATTCTATCTTTTCTTATATTATTATCTAAACCTTAAAATCCTATTCTTTCTTATATCCGTTTTTAAACAATTCGTTTATTCCAATATTTCTCTAGTCTTAAAATTCATTGGTTTTATCCTAACCGACGTTAGAAAAAGTACTTAAAACTGTAATCCGACTCACCTGTAATCGTAACTGACCCGGCTCGAGACGCGTTGCCTAGATACCGCTCTACACGGCAACGCTTCTCAAGCCGTACCAGAAACAAGCCCAATAAACTATGGAGATACGGGTAGCATGCTTCATGACCGTCATACGCGGTCAATCTTTTATTGAAACAAGCCCCAACGCTTCCGCTCGCGTCTCCGTAAAGAAAGCAATACTGGACGAACGAGGCGTCGGGACTTCGCCCTCACGCGCTCCGCTCGCTACACTTTTAAAAGGCAACACAACGGTTAGATCCTTCTAATTTTAAACGCCTATTTTCCTCAAAAAAATAATAACTCGCAAACTTAACCCTTTCGCAATAGATCTTCTAAACTATCATAACCATTCCTACATTTTTACTTAAAAAAGTACCCATAAATTGGGTTATACATTAAATTTGAATTTCTATAAATAAATCTAAACCATGTATATCTACTCCATAAGAACACTTACCAAATATTCAGTCAGATAAACATAAATAAACCTTAAAAATCAAGAAATCTATTGATACATTAAACTAAAATCCTTATAAGAAAAAACATACTTATCTGCTCTGAAGCAGCAAACAAAAGAGGATGAGATTGGAATGTTGAGGGGCTTTAATATGTTGAATGTTCTAGTGTTTTTGTGACTTCATACTGTTCTATTTGAAGCTTTTAAGTGCTGCATCAGAAGTGGTGAATAAAAGGTTATGCATAATGCTAGTCTCTTAGTCTTTAAGAAAAACACGATTCTCTAAGCAGTAAACCTCTGAGAATCGACATTCTCTACCCATATTTCTCTGCCATTCGGAACTAGGCTTACTGACAATGGAAGATTGCATTAAGTTAGCTCCCCTCTGTTTAAAATCAGGAAATCATTAACGATTGCTTATGACTAGACAAGGGTCATAGTATTCCGTGGCTAAGATATGTAAAAGAGTAATTTGTATTGATAGGAAGGCCTAACTTATTTTATAGCCTACAAACTTCCACCTCTATCTCTAAAAAGCAACTGAAGACAGATTTTCTGTCTGTCGGTGGGCAGCGAAGAGAAAGTAGAAAGGTGGGGAAGAAAAGAGTGTTTGCCTGCATTCCATTAGTGATCACGGACTTAATGGAACCTTACCTAAATTTTCCTCCTCAGCTACGACAGAGATTCTATCTGATAAGGTTCAAATTCAATATATTACATTTTCTGGTCTTGAATCCCAGCAAAGCTTTTCGTGAATCTAACCTCGTACCTTGTACTTGCGACTCGAGCTCTGCCCAGTCTACGTTTCACTTCTTTTTCTTTAGTAATCTACATGTCATACCCAGGCAAACATATCTGCTTTCACTGCTGGGGTCATTGAGCATCAGAAGATGTAGGCCTGCCCTGCTCTATCTTCAGCTATTACAGTCAGAATATATCTGTCTCATGGTTAACAACTTCATCTCTGCTGCTATTAGATTGAGGAAATTTGTGGGGGAAGTAATTTTATCAATGGTTTTTACTGCATTGTAACCCTGCATCTGCGCAACCTATCCATGTCTTGCTTTTTTAGGGGAGCTAGTTGACACAAATGCTGACCTTGTATATGTACTGAGGAAGCTAACTGTACTGTTTTTCTTTTAAAACATTTTTAACATGGGACACTCTATGGCTTGGTTTTAATGCAACACACTGCATGGAAATGTCTAGGTATTTTATGCTTAAATGTTTTTTACCCGAATAAAACATCCTTTGATGATGAGGTGGAGGAACCGTGAGTAGATGGGCAGAAATTGTGTCAATTCATGGTAAAACTCCTCTTCTGCCAATCTTAGGGCGGTATTATGATAGGAACATAAAAAAATAAAACCCTGCATATTTAACCATAAAGCAACTTTTGCAGTCCCTTCCAAACAAAGTCTATCCAATCAGATAGATAAGAACGGGGAAAAGTATAAATAATTTGAAGTGCACTAAGCAGCAACGGAACCATAAAGTTGCATTGCGGATCTGCTTCCTGGAGAAGTCAGTTCACAGTGCTTGAGTCTTGAAAAAGGAGGCAACACAGGATGCAACTTTTACACAGGTTTTTACCATGATGGAACACATCTGCTAACCATCCTTTCATTATTTGAAAAGAGAAAGCTTGTTGAAAGACTCCAGGCTGACGTTAACCATGGCAAAGACCTTCTGTGCGGCTAAGAAGATGTGATATCATGACACATTTAAAGAGGAAATAAAACACATCACGCACTGTGTGGCAGGATACCTCTGTATTGCACATCTGCAAGTACTTTGACTGGAGGGATAGACTATCGTTGCAGAGCGGACGTTGCAAATTATAAGGCTATTCAGTCTCCATGGCAAGTAGGCCATGTTGACATTATGGTAGACAAACAGTCAAAAACCAAAAAGCCCCTCCCCTGTTACGATAAATAAATAAAAATGCACAGATACCTTATTAGGAGTTACTGGGAGCTGTCAGACTTGTTTGCTATCCACAATCACTGAACTCACCAGAGGCGACTTATAACATTGTTCAAATAAATAAAGCATTTGGCAGAGACGATCAACTGACACTTCTTGAAAAATAAATACAGTAGGTGGCGACATCAAGAGCAAGTGACTGGAATAAAAACAAGGATAGCCAAGATTTTTTTAAAGAAAGTTTTGAGGGGTTCAGGTTCAAAGGGCAAATCAATACATATGACCTTGGTAACAAAATCAACCAAGTCACACCATTGGTCAGGCATGTGAAGACTCCAGACTTGTGCTCAAGATTCAGATTTACCAGGTCCACTTTGTTAAAAAGGAAGTAGGCAACTGTATATGATGCAAATATGTTCAGTTTTAAGTTCAAGGCCCAGTCTATATTATCTGGGCAGCACAAATGATTCCTGCCAGCACCATTGCTGACTAAAGTGTCTGTATAGGCTTCTGAAAGTAATCTGCGTGCTCTTCGGTGATCACCGGCGCCGGAAAGCACGGGATATTCTCCAGGCATTGGGCTCTTCATAGCGGTTGTACAGGGGCTCCAGTCTTTGTTGTTTCTTCTGCTTGCTGAGCTTGGTTGGGTCCGAGACTTTGAAGAAAGCTGGTGCAAATTCAACCAGCCAGCGGGGATCGATGGTTGTAACCTCTCGCATGTACTCCTTGGTGGTCAGCACCAACTCGTGATACACAACCCTTCGATACAAAGAAAATTAAGTCAAGTAAATGAAACATATCCTTTTCAGCAAATTGAACGATGACAATTATATTTAATAGGCGGCATTATTCTGGGTATAAGAATTACTAGGATGGTAAAAAAAAGGACAATGATAATATTTCCAACAGACACAGACATACTGTGTGAACACATTAAAGTGATTCTCACTAATAGTGAATGGTCAGTGGTAGGCTACTATCGAAATGAATGTTTCTGGAGACTCGCCACATGTCAGACAGTCCCAAATGGCCTCACAAACACAACATGCTTCAGTAGTCTCACTGTGCAGGACTGAAACAGCTCTAGAGGGGCAGAACCAGGTAATGAGAACTCTTCAACTTATAACAAGAACAGCTACATACAAGAGTTAAATATTCACTACATAACCTACTCCAAAAATTGAGAAAGCAAAAAAAGAATTTCTATGCGCGCAAATGAGCGACAGGGACTTTTTTCAGTGGGTCTTTGAAAAGAGGAAAAACAAAAGTAAAAGTACAAACTCTTTCCGAACTGAAGACAAACCTGCGTCGGTAGCAATCAATCAAGATTACAATATTTAGATGAGCAATCACCACATGCCACCTCAGACACTCTAGCATAAGAGTTTATAAAAGAGGTGCTGATACTACAGGCGAAGATGGGATTTCCACGAATGCACCTTCAACAGCTCAATATGTTTTACATGGCTTCTTCCACTAGCCTTTGCACACAATCACCATAATGATGATGACATCATGACATGCTTATAGTGTGCAAACGATTACAGAGTGTCCCAGCGCTAAATACATCATCACAGTTCGCATAGCACCAGAGGCGAGGCACTACCTTCTCACCCATGACAGGCAGCTTCAGATACGTGCACAGACACCAGAGGCCAGGCATTACCTTCTCACCCATGACAGGCAGCTTCAGATACGTGCACGGACACCAGAGGCCAGGCATTACCTTCTCACCCATGACAGGCAGCTTCGGATACGTGCACGTACACCAGAGGCCAGGCATTACCTTCTCACCCATGACAGGTAGCTTCAGATACTTGCACGGATACAAGAGGCCAGGCATTACATTCTCACCCATGTCAGGCAGCCTCAGACACGGGCACCAGCGGCCAGGCATTACCTTCTCACCCATGACAGGCAGCTTCAGATACGTGCACGGACACCAGAGGCCAGGCATTACCTTCTCACCCATGACAGGTAGCTTCAGATACCTGCACGGATACAAGAGGCCAGGCATTACATTCTCACCCATGACGGGTAGCTTCAGATACTTGCACGGACACTAGAAGTCAGGCATTACCTTCTCACCCATGACAGGCAGCTTCAGATACGTGCACGGGCACCAGAGACCAGGCATTACCTTCTCACCCATGACAGGCAGCTTCAGATACTTGCACGGACACCAGAAGTCAGACATTACCTTCTCACCCATGACAGGCAGCTTCAGATACGTGCACGGACACAAGAAGTCAGGCATTACCTTCTCACCCATGACAGGCAGCTTCAGATACGTGCACGGACACAAGAAGTCAGGCATTACCTTCTCAGCCATGACAGGCAGCTTCAGACACTTGCACAGACACAAGAGGCCAGGCATTACTTTCTCACCCATGACAGGCAGCTTCAGACACTTGCACAGACACAAGAGGCCAGGCATTACCTTCTCACCCATGACAGGCAGCTTCAGATACTTGCACGGACACCAGAAGTCAGACATTACCTTCTCAGCCATGACAGGCAGCTTCAGATACTTGCACGGACACCAGAAGTCAGACATTACCTTCTCACCCATGACAGGCAGTTTCAGACCCTTGCACAGACACTAGAGGCCAGGCATTAACTGCTCACCCATGACATGCAGCTTCAGATACTTGCACGGACACCAGAGGTCAGGCATTACCTTCTCACCCATGACAAGCAGCTTCAGACACTTGCATAGGGACCAGAGGGCAGGCGTTACCTTCTCACCCATGACAGACCGTCCCAGACACGTGCACGGACACCAGCGGCCAGGCGTTACCTTCTCTCCCATGTCAGGCAGCCTCAGACATGGGCACCAGCAGCCAGGCATTACCTTCACACCCATGACAGGCAGCCTCAGACACTTACACGGACACCACCGGCCAGGCGTTAACTTCTCACCCATAACAGGCATCCTCAGATACGTGCACGGACACCAGCGACCAGGCGTTACCTTTTCACCCATGACAGACAGCCTCAGACACGGGCACCAGCGGCCAGGCGTTACTTTCTCACCCATGTCAGGCAGCCTCAGACACGGACACCAGCGGCCAGTCGTTACCTTCTCACCCATGTCAGGCAGCCTCAGACACGGACACCAGCGGCCAGTCGTTACCTTCTCACCCATAACAGGCATCCTCAGATACGTGCATGGACACCAGCGACCAGGCGTTACCTTTTCACCCATCACAGACAGCCTCGGACACGGGCACCAGCGGCCAGGCGTTACTTTCTCACCCATGACAGGCAGCCTCAGACACGTGCACGGGCACCAGCGGCCAGGCGTTACCTTCACACCCATGACAGGCAGCCTCAGATACTTGCACGGACACCAGAGGCCAGGCGTTACCTTCTCACCCATGACAGGCAGCTACAGACACAAGAGGCCAGGCATTACCTTCTCACCCATGACAGGCAGCTACAGACACAAGAGGCCAGGCATCACCTTCTCACCAATGGCAGGTAGCTTCAGATACCAGAGACCAGGCATTACCTTCTCACCAATGACAGGTAGCTTCTACCAAATGACTAGCAGTGATTCAAGTTGCAATGGAAACAATAATAAAAATACACCCCTAAGGCCACTTACACTTAATACATTGTTTGCTCTTCACCCAAACAATTTAGAAACATTGCATGAAAGATATGCTTGCAGGTCTGAGTTAGTTAAAAGCTGTGGAATGATGAGCAAGGATATTTGAATATGTAGTATCCCAAGGTAAAAACATTATGGACTATATGTTTTGCTTGCAGCAGAAGGCTGCTGGTACAGAAAGACTGTTCTCTTCTGAACAATGGCTTAGAGGCGGATAAACTTTCATACCATTCTGGCTGCCTGTTAAACAGTGCACTTGAAGGGTGGATATACACCACCTGCTGGTCGATAAGAGTTCGATATCCTTCCTGGGGATCCTTCTTGGCTGCATTTCGGAAAAACCCACTGCAGATTGCTTTCTGTACGCGAACTGTTGCCTTTGCACATGACACGACATCTAGCTTATGCCTGCAATACAAATTTAGAAAGGAACATGTCTTGAGAACAAAATCCTCGCCATCTGGTAACAGCATTATTGGTACTAATACTAAGGTTTTTTTAAATAGCCACCTCATAATAGTGTTATATCTCCTGAGAAAGTTGGAAACCTTCAGCAATGTTCGTACAAGGCAAGCAGTGATTATAGGGGCACACCTCTCAAGAAATAACGTTAGGCTGCTATTTAAAGCACATTGTCTTGCTTGCACCTCTTACCTGTCCATTATACCCAGCATCTGCTTCCGGATGTCTTGGGCCCTACGCAACGAGCGCGCTTGGATAAAATTCTCATAGCACCAGGGATTTGAAAATTTGTTGTTCTTCCAAGAGTTGTATACTGCAAGCAGAGTGAGGTGATCACCTTCAGTCTGATGGAATTTGGCCTTTTTCTGGTCAGCAAGAGCTTGCTTGTCCTATGGTGAAAATAAAATGTTTACATCAAATACTGAAAATCTCAGTTTGGATTTTGAAGAAATCGGAACATCAGTAACAAATAACGTATTAATGTATACAATCTTCCAACCCTTTACATATCAGAATACACATACACCAGTCACACTGAAGCGTGGGCCAAAGGTCTTCAGCAGATGGAAGTAGGAGTCTTGCCAGCAGACCATGGATTTAAATACTAAAGGTAGGAGAGATCTAACAAACGATGAATTAAGGAACAACTCTTTTCCTAATTAGGAAAAATGTCAATGGCTTGTGCAGGCCTTTGCAGACACTAATTCAGATTATCTAGTGCTAACGGATACAAAACTTCAAGACTGCACATTGTGGCAATCAGATTATGGATTGTCAGATACAAAGAGAACATTTGCCCCATTCCATTCCCTCGTGCAGAATACACCGGCTGATAATAGTTTACTATACAGGAGGCGACAATGCTTTAAGGGGGGGGGGGGAGACGGGGAGAAGTCATGCTCCTAAACTTTGCATGTACATTATCTGAAAACCCAGACCTGTCTGTCGCTGGTGACAAGAGCCCATCGACCAGGCTCATCCAGACCTGAAAGCATAATCGAATTGTTGAGTTCCGGCCGTCCCAAACAATATCAGTGAATAGACCTCTCCTGTGATCCGGGAGGCTACTAATCATTTTTTTAACCATCTCCTAAAGGACAAGGGAGTAGCAGGCCAGTAAGCATGTCGCATTAGAGCAATACAACGGCAAACTCCCAGAGAAGAAAACCTTCACCCTAACAAAGGTTTTGTTTTGAGGAGGATACCCGAATCACCAAACTTTCAGGCAAAGCATGGACAGAAAGACATTTTGGACCACTTATGCCAACGACACACAGATCACCGTGTCCATCTCAAAAGACACGGATGCCATGGAGGCCACGTGGAAGGCAAGAACTTTCGAAAGTTGAACGGCGAGAAGAATGAGGTGTTGATGTTTGGGAGTCAATCATCGGTATGGAACCAGAACTGGTGGCCGGACAGCCTGGGGACACTACTCACCTTAATAAACTCAGAAAAACAATCTAGGACTGGATAGTGAGCTGTCTCTGGACCTCCAGGTCAATCGTACTGTGGTGACCGGTTTCTGGAATTTCAGAACCCCGCAGAAGTATTTTCCATTTATCCCTTTTCCTGCATGGAAGCAGGCAGCCTTAGCACTAATCTCTTCCAGGATTGACTATTGCAACGCACTCTAACTTGGTGTTAAAAGACAACTCTCATCAAGCTGCAACTTGTACAAAATGCAGCAGCAAGGTTGACATTAGATAGCTCAAGCATCTATTAGTCTTGAGAGAATAGGTTGAACTTCACTGGCTTCCTGTATAGAAGCGTGTCACTTTTAAAGCGATGTGCATTGTTCATAAAGCACTGTACAGTGCCAGCCCAGGTGGAATAAAAACCATGCTCCAAAGGTATTCCTCTAGTAGACATCTTCGCTCGGCAGTCCACAATTTAGTTGCTATTCCCAGAATTTGGAGAAAGAGATGGGGAGGCAGAGCCTTTTCGGTTGCAGCTGCCAGGCTCTGGAATTCCCTCCCCCTCCATTTGACCTGCATGGAGCTGCATACTCCTTTCACAAAAGGCCTAAAAACCTGGCTCTTCTCTCTGTAAGAAAGTTAAATACTTTGTTATAGGCTCTCCCCTTGGGCTGAGTCTACTCTGAGGATTAGCGTCTTGACGCCTTTGAGCATTTGTTGCGCTATATAAATTTACATCATTTCATTTCATGTTGTCTAGCCACCTGGCAATTACCATCAGCGGCAGATTTGGGTTCTGCCCCCACTGCAAGGACTACAGCTCTATTAAAAGGGGGTGGAGACTAAGAGAAAGACTGCAGCTGAAGTATTTCCATCAACAAGTTAGCCTTAGCTTCCTTCTATGGATCACAACAATAAAAGAAACAACATCCTCAGAGGGAGGGCAATGAGGACAATCCAACTTCACCTCAGAAATACACAACACTAGCATTTTGTAATAGCAAACAAGGGTTGTCAAGACAAAAATAAGCAGGAAGGACGTTGTTTCTTTCACTGTTGTCGTCATCATCAGAATGTGGAACAATGGAGGACATTTAAACAGTATCCGAATCTGACCCAAAAGCTTCTCCATGCTACAAACTGTTGCAATTGAGACAGAGGCTCACCCAAAAGTGCACCCTAAAAGCAGGTCTTTAAACTATGCTTTGCTTTAGCCAAAAGTCTTTTGACGTAGAAACAGGAGGGGCCACATTTATTGTTGGCTTCATAAAGTGTGGCACCAGTGATGAAGCAACTGGCATTGGCTTTGGTGGCACGGTTATGGATGCCTCTGGAGCCAGTCCACCTTTGAGGAAGATCTGATCGCATGAGATGGGTGCCAGGATAAGACGAGGATTGAGCAGAGGCCAGAAAGGCTCCTTGGGACTAGAAGGTACACCAGAGAGAAGTGAAACCTGGAGCTTAGCCTGTGTTAAGATCACCACATTCTGGGGGCTGGTTGATTGAATTGGAAACTCTGGGCACCACCTCTCCATCAGCACAATCAGCCCAGCCATGGAACGTCACTGTCAACTCTCAGACAAGAGAAGAGGACTACCCCCCTTTTTTGGACCTTCTTATTCATCTTACAAGATGATTTCTCCTGAGAGTGGACTTGTTTCTAAAACGTACGTGCTAAAGGAGATCAGTTGCAGCAGTGGTCCAATGATCTGAGGCCTCTTTAAATAGAGCTTGGCTTCCCTGTTTTTGATCACTTTGGAGTCATGTGACCGCACTTTTCACAGGAACTGGATCCTTTTTTTGAGCCATACACAATGGAAACAAATATTGTGGTGGTTCAACACTGACATCTATTTGCGCCAGGGACTGAACTACTTAAAGCCTGAATGTTTTTTTGGGGGTAGGTGGGTTGGGGGAAGGGTGAAATGGCCCTAAAGTACACTGCCCATATGCTTTCGGTAAAATATCCAAGAAAGGAGATTGGATCCATGTTGAAGGACAAGGAAAAAAGGAAATGAAAGCAGCCCACACAATGGTGCCTTATGTGACTTTGTAATATCATATCTGGGGGCCATATCTGTTGGTGCCAAGGAGCTACAGCTACAGTTTTTTAGACAGAGTCTGGAACCTGGGAGGGATACACAAGGTGAACAATCTGCTGGTAGAAGTATCCATCAGAAAGCAGAGAGTGGGGGTGGGACAATCATTGACATAGTTGGTCAATATGGACAATGTAGTATCTAACCTAGGTCAGATGCAGACATTTTACTTATGTTCATACTAGGACTGGTCTTTTGTGCGGATACAGCTCGGATCCCATCATCTCTTTGAGCTAGAGAGTATGGTTGAGGTCGAAGTACTGAAAAGGGATGGTCTTCGACTCAAAGATGAGTTTTCGTTCAAGGCTGTGTGTGTGGACGTGAGCCTGATCCTCCAGACAAGGTTTCTGTAAAACTCTTTACAGCTAATAGTTCTGAAAAATGTCTTTGCCTAGAGGCCAATGGCATTGATTTGGCTTTTGGTTGTACGGCAGACACATCTATGGTGAAGTCATATGTTTGTTTGTAAATCTTTGGTTGGCATCTATGTTCTACCATGGTTTTCCGAAAATACTTTAAGGCTCAAAGATCACTCATAATATCTCCTTTCAATTTTCCCTATAAACATAACTGCACAATTTTGATTTTTCTTTTTTAAAAAGCTTTCCAGTGCTAGTGTGAAGCAGTAATACTTTTCTAATGGCAATAGATGAAGAAGTGTATGCAAACCTATCACACACCAGCACAGAAGAAGTGTACTTTCACTAGATTACCGTCTACATTTAACAAATGTTACTGTTCCTTATTAGACAGGATATAAAGTAGGTAAATGCTAGCGACTTTAATAAACAAAAACAACAGCACAAATAAGCTTGGGGTTCTATTATTTAGTTTGGAGTTTCATACCTTTGGTCGGTAAAAAACATTCTGTACAGAAAGCATGGAGACAATGGTTAACATTTCTTCACTGCAAGCCAGGTGCACAGACATGATCAACATCTTACACAGCATGGGCTCCAGGGGAAACTCTGCCATCTGAAGATGATACAAAGGACAACCAAATTAGCTCCCTACCAACGTAACAATGTTTACTTCTAAATGCCAAAAAGAAAAGACGCATATTGAGCACCCAATTTAATTATATACATTTTTCTACTGCTCTTTAGTCAAGCACTGTCACCAAAAAACCCAACAATACACTGAGCTGAAAGACTGGCAGGAAACCGATCCAAGTAAAAGAAACCATGCTAGTAAAACAAAGTCACTGTAAACGGAACATCTTAAAACGAACCCTACGCCCAAGTCGGGTTAGAAGTCCTTCATCGTCCAGAGCTCCAAGTGTGTACAGCTGCTCCATGGCCGTGATGAGGGTTTCCATTGGAGGAGCGTCCATGAAGTCAAAAGACAACAAATCATTGATTCCCATGGCCTGAAATTAAAAATAAATAAATTGCGGAAACCACCAAAAACAAACTCACGATTTAAATTACTTATTACCGAGCTACTGAAGCATAATTTAGAAAAACAATGTATGCAAATTTCAGAACGCTGAAATTAAGATATCTTTCTTCAAAAACATGCATGAACTAATATGCAATGGCCAAGTAAAAACATTTTTAAAGCATCAAGATAGCCATTTTCTATGGTTGTACAACATTACTATGCATGCAAATACGACACATGCCTTTACCATGCCGTCTATACTACGCAAGCGTCATTTTAACAAAGCATATGCCTTTACCATGCATGCCTTTACCACGAAAATTTCGTTGTAAAGGCATGGTGGTTCACTACATGTGAGTGGTCAAAATGTTAAACTGGTAAGTATAATCCCCATGTTGTTAAATTCCTCTCTCTCTTTCCATGGTCTGCGCTGTGGCACGATGGTACTGAGTGCGTTTCTAGTGTATAAATAAAATCCTACACTCGATCCTGGTATCTGCTATGAACATTATTTTTTTACTTATACATTTTTAAGTGCCCTTTGTTGAATGTTTTTGTCTTTAACCTTTTTTTTTTAATATAATATAATAGTTATTTACGCATTCTATGTTTGCATTTTTCCTTTCCAACCCGAGCACCGCGGGATTTCCTGCCTCATCATTTGCCTGTGATCGGTCTTTATCTTTGCCATAGCTTCATCTAGTGGCTGTTTTTTCAATAACTGCTGCGTGATAATTTTACACATTTTCATAACACGTTAAAGACACATTTCTTCTAATCGTAAAAATCCCATACCAACACTTACACCTAAGAAAAAAACACACACGCCTGAGCCGCGAGAGTGACCCCGCTGTGGTCCGCGCAGTCCTGCTGAAGTGCCAACCTGCATTTCGGCTTGGTGGACAGGAAGTGCTTTTGTGCGAAGTGATCGGCAATCCAGAAACCTACATGCCGGTTTGCATACCCACTTGGGATTTTTATTAATACTGAGGTTGAAACCTGGCGACTCACTGTAGTAGGACTCTAACACTACAATTACCATCAGCCACAGGGGTGGCCACGCCCACTGAGACGAGAGAACAACTGTTCAAAAAGCTGTGTTGAAAAAATTGCCGGTTTCATTCCTCGCCAGTCCGTCATCCTTTGAAGAAGTGCTGCCAAAGCACGAAACACGTCAGGAGGGACTCATGTTGTGCAACGATGTCTGTGGCTGTGACTGCCTTCGCACAATAAATGATGGCAGATGAAATACTTACCTGTGTGTGGTCCTCTCTTGACAGGCAACTTGTTGGTTTGATAGATATATATATATATATATATATATGTATATATATAACACACCAACCGTAAACACTAAAGCTTAGCGCCAACCCTAAACACCAAAGCATAGCGGTAACCCTAAACACCAACATAGCGCAAGCACGCCATCGAAAACCAACCTTAAACGACAGCGGTTTCCGACGCCACTACAGACCTATGCACCCGGCTTCCCTGGGATAGGTAACTTGGGTACCTCGGTATCCATGGGTGGGGTGGCTCTCCAACCTCCTATCTTCCACGGGGCTTCTTCGAAGTCCACTCTGAAGGGTCCTTAAACTCTACAAATTCAACTGCGACTTTCCCATAGAATTGTACAGAGCATGCGGTCGTTTTCCCACACTGCACCCGTCCTCCGTGGGGTCCCTGTCTACTCACCTTGGGTGGTTCCTTGGGGTCCCAGCGATTCTACGTCCTCTTGACACTATCTTGACTCAAGTCGTTGTTCTTATACCACTTATTTAGTATATGGTTTGGTCTCCCCCCCCCGGGGCACACTGTGTATTAGTGCTATTTACTGTCATTTCTGTGCTTAAGTATTGTGTGCTTTGTGATTATCTCCATGTAGGAGATACTGTGTTGTACTAGATAGTGTTACATCAATAAATACATATTTTTATAACTACTGTGTGGTTCTCCTTTCATTTAACCAATACTATAAGGTTGGATTCTGGTAAAACAAGCTCTGCATCGAAAAGCCAGGTCTTGAGTCGCTTTCTGAAGTCTGCCAGGGATGGTGCCTTTCGGAGGGTGAGGTCATTCCAGGCCTTGCCGGCGATGTAGGAGAATGTGCAGCTGCGGGTGCGATGAATGCGGGAGATGTGTGCCAGGGCAAGTGAAGTGGAGAACAGGTGTGTCGAGGGAAGATGGAAATTCAGCCGATGGCTGATGTAGGATGGTCCTTGTTTGTGGAGAACTTTGTAGGCATGTGTGAGCATCTTGAACAGGATTCTTTTCTGGACAAGGAGCCAGTGGAGGATTGTGAGGAGAGATGTGGGTACGCTTGGGGAGGTCCAGGATGAGTCTGGCTACCGCGTTCTGTATTGTGTGGGGTCTTCTGAGGAGAAGGTGTAGAGTGCGTTGTCGTAGTCGAGTCGACTGGTGACGAGGGCTTGTGTGACGGTCTTTCTGGTGTTTATTGGAATACATCTGAAGATTTTGCGGAGAAAGCGGAGGGTGTGGAAGTAGGATGAGGCGAATGCATTGATTTGTCGTTTCATGGTCAGTTGACTGTCCAGGATTATGCTGAGGTTGCGAGCATGGTCAGCCAGTGTGGGTCCGAGTTCTTCTGGTTAGCGTCAACCCTAGACCTTAAACACCAAAGCATAGCGAGAGCGTGCCTTTACCACGCATATGCCTTTATCATTCATTCCTTTACCACGAAATCCGTGGCAAAGGCATGTGTGATAAAGGCATATGCAGGGTAATGGCAAATGCGTGGTAATGGAATATGTGTGGTAATGGCATATGCGTAACAGTCACGCGTGGTCATGACCGCATTGTAATGGCTGTTTCCCATTTTCTATGCATCTATTTAAAAAATTACAAAGCATCAGCTGTCAAATGTTTTTATATATGTACCACTTGAAAGCAGAAGCGCACAGCCATAGTTCAGAGAAACCACTGGAAGCACCCAACCAGTGTTCTTTAACTCATGGATCTGTGGTCCTTCTCAACTGTGAAGAAATTCACACTTGGAAATGTGACACCTCACTACAAATTTTAAAACAGACACCAGTGGGTCCTGCAAGTCGAGTCATAACCTTTCAAGTAACCAGCAATTATAATCACAAGCTAATTAATTGTGAACATTTCACATCTTGTTACGACAACAAATTGCAAATCGGCTCAAAGAATTACTTCCTAGCTATTTTTGCCCCATTTTCTATAGAGGTTAAATAGCACTGATTCAGATGGTTAGGAAAATAGACTTGATCTTTGCTACAGTGGCAAAACAATAACAATCTCCTAAGAATGGGGCAAATTGTAATATAGTAACTGCTCTTAAGCCAACAGTTATTGACAATAGATACTATATAGAGTAAAATCGTCACCTAGATTGAGTTAAAATTCATAAATATAATAACAAAATCAACATGTTCAAGAATGAAATGAAACACTACTTAGTGTAAGGCCTTCGACATCTGTCGGACCTTTTTTCACATAATACAATAGCAGCGGTCACCTTCAGAGAAAGCACTGTACTTGCTAAGTTGGTTCTTTGTATCTCAGGCACGTTGGTTGTTAACATTTCATCTCTGTAAGCTCTCTCTGTGTAAAGTCGATAGGTCTTTCCAGGTCCCGTTCTTCCAGCTCTTCCTGCACGCTGCTTTGCCTGGGCCTAACAGAAGAAAGACCAGTGTCACAAGTAAAAATAACAAAAGCTCAGAATTAGATGGGGCAGCAGACATCTGTATCCTGGTATGAGGTACAATTCGCTCTTTGGCAACACGGGAATGTAATATTCTTTTGTGAAACAAATAATCACCATAGTGAAATTATGAACTATGCAAGAAAAGTTACAGGTAAGGAAAAGTAAACTACTCCATCATGAGAAACTTTGGGATCCAAGTATCTTATAGAAACATACAAAGAGACCAAGATAGAGACACATACAAAGACAAGCAGGCACTTTTCTCCTAAGAACATAGCCAATTCTAAAGTACCAAAGGCAAAATGTTCACATTCCCTTACTGCACAAAATATTAAAGAAAGCGAGCAGATAGACAACACAACTTCACAGTGAGCAAACCCAGTCCTGCCAATATAAACCCAAGCAGGCTTACCCACTGTCCGGCATGCAATGCTGTATCAGTTGAATTACAGTGCATTGCGAGTTTTAGATTGTTTAGTAGGTTTCTAAGCAAGAAAAATCCTACACCAGACGTCGATAAAGGCAGATGGGTTGTTTGTGAATTAGTACACAAAGGGAGTCACTGTTCCTTGAGGAGGAAGAAAAGGAAGAAACTTTTGTCGTGTGCTACTCTGTCATTGTTAAAACAAAGTGTGACCGGCAGAGACAGGGAGAGGCACGCAGGTGGATCGGCCCTGCTACTACGGGAGAACCTTCCCGAGTGCCCCCACTGATCTCATGAGGTCCTGATTCTAATATTAAGGGAAACGCTACTCCTTTCTACAGATTTGGCGGCACTGGTTAGTTTAGGCCGCCGCTTGATACTAAAATTGAACTTCCTTTGGTCCTGAAGAAGCGCTCTGGATCTCCTTCTGAGGCCACATACAGCGCGAAACATGTTGACCGTTATATATGTCCATTAAGGACATATACCCAGCTACAGAGGGACATAATATCCCCTAGAGCAGCACCACACACTTTGTTTTAACAATGACAGAGGGATCACCCTAGTAAATAGTACCCAGCCTCCCTCCAGTCATTTTTTAAATACACCACTTTAGACTTCACTGCCACTTACACCCACGCACCCAAACGGCTTTTCATCAAAAGATCTCTGATAAAGTGACCCTTCAGGGGGACCCGTTGGGCATTGCAGCGCCGGCCCGACGAGGAGCAAAGCCCAAATGATGAAGCATGACATCCTTCGGGGTGTGTGAGGGCATTATGATGAGGACACACTGAGCCCCCCCCAGATAGAGTAGCACACGACAAAAGTTTCTTCCTTTTCTTCCTCTACAAGGAACAGTGACTCCCTTTGTGTACTAGCTACTTTTCGGGAGCAAGGGTCACTGGACCTAATAAATAGCTCCTAGTGTCCCCCTCTTTATAAATACGAATGTTTGTGAATTAAACAGATATATCAAGAAAAGTGGAGCGGTGCACTCCCAGATATGTCTGTTTCAATAATAAAGACTGGTCAGTTCCTTTGTGAAAAAGTTGTTCTTTATTTCAAAATCCATCAAATTGTGCAAAGCCTCAGCCAACGCGTTTCGTTCAAAAGATTGAACTTCGTCAGGGCAAATAAGAAGATGGGCGAATTATGGTCACTAATTCACCTGGTTCGAAATAGACCAAGTAGCCACGTAAGGCCCAAGAACGGTATGAGATGGTGAAGTCACGTGTAAATCAGGGACTACACGAACAGCGTGGGCCTCCTTGATAAGGGCCCGGTTAGTAAACCTGGAGCAGTAGTAGAAGAGTGCTTCTTCCTCGTAATGCCTACTCTTGCAGCTACTCTTTGTGCTCTATATGGGACCAATGTCAGAGGGAGTGAAGAGAAATGAGGGAATCCTAGGGATCATGATTGGGTGTGATACACACATGCTCAACATGTACGCAGACAATTTACCAGCCACACTGATTGACTCAGTGAGGTGCTACCTGCGTTACTTGAGGAAATTACAGAATTCTGTGCAGCTTCAGGGCTTAGCTGAAACCTTCAAAAATTTATCATTCTGAATTTCAGGTGACATCCAAACGAAACTACACAGATCTTCCGTTCTCTAGCATAAAATACACAACTATGACACAATACAGGTGTCTTATGGGTAGGCCGCCTAGCGCTGATAAAGATGACCATTCTACCCAAAATTCTATTCTTGTTTCAGATGCTTTCAATTCAACAGCCACTCGCTCTAAGGAGACTGCAAAAAACCAGTTAAATTTATATACGGCCAAGAGGAGACAGAGGATGGTTAAATTACGAAAGGGTAGGCACGTGGATGAAGGTGATCTTGGTCTCATCAAATACTACCTGGCGGCACAGCTCTGCTACATGGTTGAGTGGCACAGGAAAGAGTACAACTGACTGTAGACACCCACATCTGGAAAGTGCCACAGCTTCTTAGAAAAAGCAGCTGGGGACATACACTCCTCAACCTTGACAAAGGCCACAATTGCAATGTGAGACAACGTAACATCACGATATGGGATGACCACCTTCCCCTCTCCCTACCATCCACATACAACAATGCAGCATTCTTGCGGGCTGCCCCGGGGGAGGAATTCATGATGTGGAAAGAAGCAGGCTGCAAACACATGTTTGTCTTATTCACTGAGACTGGGATCAAGACCTTTGACCAAATCAAGTAAGAGTTTAACATACCAGGGAAGGAGAGAATGCAGTTTTACCAAATTAGACACTGGGTGCAGCACTGAATGGTTAAGGCCCAAAACATCTAGACAGCTGACCAATTAAAAAATATGGCTTAGTTTCATAGAAGGCAACAAGCAGACATTCTTGGAGATACACCAATTTCTCCTGCAAGAGCAAAAGACCTACAGGCAGAAAAGGTGCAAGTAAGAAACAAGTGGACTATACACCCCCACAGAATGAAAAAAACACACGTCAGACTGCTCCTCAAAATTGTTTTTTACTGTTGGTACTACACACCAGAAAAAGGCACACATTGAACCCCAACAAATCAGAACTGTGCAGGAGAAAATGTGAGCCCTGCTACACCTGTTATGGCAGTGCACGAAGTGTACTAAAGGCTTGAAAGAAGTCTTAGATGATGTAGAGACCATTTTTGACAAACTAATCTGTGGATTCCAGGCCTATATGATTCTCTGACTTCTCATAAAACATACCACCTTTGCTTCTGTAGGGGTAAGAATTAGCCCTCTGGAGGCAAAATAAGTTATTGTTGCCCTATGGTGAGAAAAACAATCCAGGAACATCACTCCTGGCTTTACTGCCTGTGGCAGGTGACTCTTGTAAAAAAAATTCTCTCAGAAAAACTCAGAGAACTAATGTGCCCCAAGTACTAGAAAGTGCTTCATCTAACAACCATGAGAGCAGATAAAGGTTTAGGGTCAGGACAAGTTAAAGACTGACTAAGGGGGTTGGTAATTCAGTGGGGTACGATTACTGCCCATGATTGGCAATACAGACAGCATTCTGGCGCCCTCCCTGGCAGATGAAGTGGTAATATCGACTGAAGGTAGGATCTCACTTGTAGAGAATAGGGAGGAGGAGGGAATAGTAGTTACGTTTGTCTATAAATGTATAAGCTCAAATGCACAAGTGTTCTCCTTGTTCGCTTGCATTTTCTTGCCAACCAACAGTTATAGGCGAGAGTATTGCTGAATAAAATAATTTATTTAATAAAAACAAATGCTAAAGGGAAAAGTTAGGCTGTACAGACCCAGTATTAACAGACACTACACTTTTAATAATTCCTAAATATGCCAACCTTCCCACCATGCACTGCAAGGTCAGTGAGGCAGTTCATTTTGAATAAAATACAGCGGAAGGTTTACTACCCGTACTGCATTTTTACTAACACTGTTATAAAATGGGGAGCAGGAAAACTTGTTTATGGATTCAAAGAGAATATCTATGTCAGAGAACTCAGATTACAGGTAGGCAATATTTTCTTCCCTGCCATGAGATTCTCTCCAATATCTATAAAGACAGATTAGAAGACAGAGCTCAGAGGAGGATTCCAAAAATAAACTGCTCAAAGAGGCCTGACCCACCAGAGTATCTGTTCTGAAGAGAAAGTCAATACAGCAGTGCTTTGCAAAAGTGTGTAATGACCTTCATTTTGCCACTCTAGAAATGTCTCGGATCTACATATTTTCATTAGGACATCATTTGCTACTTTTCCTTTTGAAGAACAAGCATTCAGTTTACCCAGAAGAGCTCTTTTATTTCCCTTCCGGGGCAGCACGTGATTACACAGACAAAGATCTATCTAGGAAAAGTTAGTTTAGAGAACGTCAAACCAGTGCAAACTGCTCCAAAATTTACAAATAACGGTTTTGATTTACTAACTCCTTTAGTCTTATCCAAATAGTATTATAGTGTCCTTTTCACAGAGAGGCCCATATTAGGTCTGAAACGGAGCCAGTGCCATTACTATCCTCTTTTATTCTAGAGACTGCTGGTTTGATTCTGATCTGATAAAACAGTGACTATCGTCTTGTTTTTGTCCTTCTAGAAGATGATGGATTTGTATATTGAAATTTTTAACAACCAGACACCAAGGTCATCAGTAGCTGCCGGGGTGCCAGAGCTGACAACAGAGCTGGCGACTGCACTGAAGCAGTTGGTATCAGTGTGGAGATCATTAGTGTCAATAAGGGAGCCAAAGTCGGTAATTGTGCAGACCGCAACAAGCATCAAGCCCGGTGACAAGGGGTCCGCAGCAGGAGTGAGTGAAGATAGCACCAGATGAATCCCACATGATGCTAGAGGGATAAGTGAAGCCATAGGTAAAGTGCCAATTGGAGTCCCATAAGGTGCCCCTGTGGCCAGAGGTGCTTCAGAGCAGATCGACACCCTCCTAAAAAGACACATTATGGGTTGCAAGAAGGAGGATGAATCTGTACAATGAGTCTGAGACAGTACTGAGGTCTGAGCCAGTACTGACACCAATGGTGGAGGCGGAGTAGTTGGAGGTAGTGACAACACCGTAACTGGAGGAGCCAGAGATGGTTGGGGAGAAATCTCCAGAAGTTCAGGTTCACAGAGGATGGTACTGGTAGTGATGCACTTTTTGATTTAGACCCTCTTGGAGAAGAGGAGTGTTGCTTCCCTTTTGTGATGGCTGCTCTTCTCCTTGGAAGACTATGAAGATGGTGATGAGCGAGAAGATAACCTAGACCTCACCACGCCGGGAACGTATCCTCTGACAAATCCTACTGTCTTCCTGAGCACGAGCCATGAAATGTTTTTCTCTGCCTTAGGGTTCACTCAGAGGAGAAGGCCACACAACAACTTAGCGTGCCTGGAACCTAGACACCAAAGCGTGCTTCATGTGGTTCCGTGATGGACATATGAACATCACACCGATGACAGGACTTAAAGCCTGATCTTGCTGGTGGGAACATATTCCCTGCACCAAAACGTTATGAAGACTAAACTCTTTCCTGACAAAAGGTGAAGTGAAGCTCCAGAGCCGCATAGAAAAAAGTGCAAAAAACAGATCCGACGTCAGTGTTCCCAGATTGGCACGTTCTACTTCTGATGACGTCACTATGGCTCCAAGTTCAACATGGACCCGACGTCAGTGCCTCCTACCGGTGCAGAGAGGTATTTCAGAAGTATCCGGGTCCATTCTGGCATCTTGGATACTCAAAGGTGAGGAATATGCAGGTAGAATTATCCATCAGAAGGCCTCTTTACTCATGGGGAAGGATTCACAGGCTGATTCCAATAGGCATAATAGCCACAAGGATGGTTTTGTAAGTATCTACTTGCCTTCTTTTAGCCTGGTGACACAAAGTCAAGTGAGTATTGAAGCAGGTGATGTTCTTCACAAAACCCACTGACTCCGCATTAGTCACCTTCTCGTCTATTAGGTTCTGGTGGCAGGCTCCCTGGCTACTGCCAAGATCTCTAGGTTATCCAAGTGTAAGTCAACATTTCAGGAACCACATGCTCAAGCCGAGAGATGGTATGGAGGAGTGCTGCACTCTCCCTCCCTCCATGGAGAAGAGGTCCACCTGTGAAAGTGGTGATGTGCTCTTTCTGCGGGTGAAGGTGAATTTCAAATCTGACAGGACCAGGCAGGAGCCAGCAGGATAACAGCAGCCTGGACTCTCACTGATCTTCTGGTGGAGTCTCAGAATCAGGTTTGGGTGGAAAACGTATAGAAATGCCCCAGCACAGTATCTCCTAAGGAACTGAGCTTCCTGCCCATTCTAGAAGTGTAATGATCACACTTGGAACTGAGGGCGATTGCAAAAGATTCAACAAGAAGTCAAGTCCAGGTCTTAAAGATGTGGTCAAGGACTTCATCAAGGACGTTTTACTCCTGCGACAAGTAGAAACACCTGTTTAGGCTTCTGGAACCACTAAGCTGTTATGGTCTCATCGGTCAAGAAGTGACCCACTGCATGGCCGATGCCAGTTACCCTATCTGGTGGAGGAATTACTTTTGCAAGGCATGAGTCCAGAATCACCCCTATGAACTGAAACCCTTTTGAAGGAACCAGAAATGCTTTAGGGCAGATCGCTTAGTACTAACACTATAAAACTGATGCAAAGTAGATTCTAACAGGGACTTCATACCTTCCCTGGATGCCTCTCAGAAGAAGCAGTCATCACGGCAGGAACAGCAGTAGGATTTCTGAAAGTGCAGGAAGGCCACCACGAGGCCTGGAATCTGGTCAAGGGCCAAAAGACAGAAATTAGATCAAATTGCAGAGTACTGTACTGGCCGTGCTGGTTTCCCACATGAACCAGAGGTACTTTCTGTGTTGCTTCAGCGCTGGCAGATGAAAGCAGGTCCACTGAGTACATCCAGACATTGCACCGGACTGCTATAAACACCTGAACTTAAGTCAGCAATTCATTATTGACAACACAGCCATGAAGGCATAAAAGGCAGAGAGTATGAGCATTCATTGCTGCTTTCTTGCTGCTTCAAAAATAATCAAAGAATGATATCTGAATTAGATATGAAAATATAATCATTTTGGTTTGAACAATAGAAAGTGAAAACACATTAAAAACAAAAAAGGTTTAACATTGTAAACAGACCAGCCTGTGCAGCCCATATCCAAATGAGCAGAAGAATTAAATGTCTTTAAACTGCCACAGTGAGGACAGCAGACCTACTTGGATTGGCTTGAAGTGGCAGTTTTGTTTTTCCTTTCTCTCTCATTTCTTTTTCTTGTAAGGGTATTAAGGTGTAGCAATATCTTTGTTCTTATTTATGTTTAATGAATATGTTAAGAAAGGAAAACCATGATTTTTGCAATAGAATTGATAATCTCTTCTCTCAACTACCGATGCATATTTGACAGTCTAATGTTAAACCTTTTTCGTAAGACTGGTAATCACTACTACAGTGATGAGAAAAGAAAGCCCACCCTTTTGTGTGATATGTGGATCTCGATAGATGAGCGGATCTTGAACAGCATAATCTTTAACGCAGGTATGAAGAGAAGAGATGCCAGACATCCATAAATGGAGAGACCTTCTATGAGGATCTCTTTGGAGCTCAGGATCTCCCTCTTAGTGCTCTATGATGCTTAACTACATATATAGGAGCTTCAGTATGTGCAGGGGGTAAAAGCAGCTGAGGAGGCACCACAGGCTGAGGTGCCACCGGTACAGCAAGTGGTGTAACTAAGGCGTCTCTCCGCACTAGATAGAGCAATCGGAGAGTAGAAGTACAACATGGCATTACCAATGGTGAGACTGCTCAGGGAGGTAAATCTCTCCTGGACTAGTTTGAATTTATCATAAATGACTTTAAGCAAACTAGCCCTTTATGGCGAGGACTGGGTCACTGATCCAAATCTCAACGTGAAATGAGTGCACTCCTGTTTTTTTATTGTAAGATCTTTCCTCCAATATTCCCCAGAAGGTGCTCCTGGAAGCGACGGAAGGAACTGTAATAGTGGGAGAGCCATCTCCATGTCACTCAGATCTTCCAGATGAACAAGTTTCTTCCCTTCGGTGATTATCTTTCTGGTGGGTACTCTATACAGCTGCAGCTTTCTTACTTTTAGAATATTCCAGGCACCAAACTGCATCCAGTGAACTCTTCAGTCATATGTCTTTGGCCCTGGGCTTAGTCAGCTTACCTGTCTTTACTCCAGAGCACCCCTCCAAGAGGTGATCATCCCCCTGAAGGTCTTTTGTGTGGTCTATGTAGAAGCTCAGTCCTTTTAAGGTCGAGCTTCTCCTCCTCTTTATAAGGATGAGACTGACCAAAAAGAAGTAGGAAGGGTAATGGATTGTCTGATGTGGACCTGCACTAGCATCCCCTTAATAGATGGACTAAAGGTCTTTAAAGCCAGATGGATCACTTAAGGCTTCAGAGTATTAATGTGAAACTGGCTCTGTGCTGGGGATCTCAGACTTTTGATATTCACCTCTCTCGGGTACCTCCCCACGGTAGCCTCCAGAGGAGCATTTGTCACAATGATCAAATCAGATTGCTGCTCATTAGTCACAACTGAAGATCCGGAGAAGTCTCTAGCGAGACCTGAATAGTTGGTGAGGCTATCCTGAAGCTGATCCCATTGGAATCTGTGGTTCGACCGCAAGGCTGCATATGCCAGTTGGCATTCAGGGTAAAGAGGCATCATGAGGCTAGTGGCCCCAGAAGCATACTCACTGAGACCCATCCAAGTCTGAGCCCAAAGACACTGGGGCGGTGTCCAGGATAGCACCAATAAAGGGAATCCTCTGTGTGGGGCTCTGGTAGAACTTTGACTAGTTGATGGCTGTCAATAATATCAGGTGTTTGACCGGTATTCGGAGGTGGTCCATGACGGACTCTGGCAAACTTGCCTTGAGCAGTCAGTCCTCAAGGTACAGGAATAGATGTATCCCAGATCTTCTAAAATGGGCAGCAACCACTTCCAACACCTTCAAGAACACACAAGTGGCCAACAAAAGGCTGAAGGAGAGCAAGACAAACTTGAAGTGTTCTGACCCTCAGACAGACTTTCGATGGAAAGAGGTCGAGTATAGGCTTGAGGCTCCAGTCCTCCTCCAGTACGAGAAAATAGCATGAGTTACACCCCTTTCTTCACTCAGAGCTCCACCCACTCAAAGGGACACTATGGGGTAGAGTCCCACTTGGCTTTCTTGCACTTGTGGTGCATTTTTTACTTTAAAGTCTTTCAGTAGTTCGAACGGGAGCGAGCCCTTGTGTTAAACACTCTAGAGATGGGGTGTACAACTTCCAGATGAACAAGAAATCAGGTGCACTTGTTCAGAAATATTTACCTCAAAATACCTTTTTAACTGATATGGAGGCAATAAGGGTGCAATTATGCTTTCACACAAGGCTTCGGAATGTTGAATAATTTTTTTGTTATGAAGTGATTACAATGTGAAATTTGTATACATTATTTGTCTCATGAAGTTAGATTAATCTATTACTTCTACTTGGGGTGGACTAAATGAATATCATAAATATATATGTGAATATGAAAACTACGCAATGGTAAGGTGGTGTACTTTCTTTTTGCACCACACACTGTATTCTTGATGTAATCTGACTAAATGGAAATAAAACTCCAGAGACTTATACTTGGGTAGAACACCTCAATGTTCCATACTGTTAAGCATCTCAACTTCTTGCCCCTGAAGAAAACAGACAAAAACCTATGAAATGAAATCACTGTATTTCTCACATGTATGGTACTCATCTCTCAATTGACTTTAAGATGTGTGCAAAGCAAAAAAATGTCAGTACCTGCGATATAGGGGTCACAACAAGCTGGTCGATCCCAGTTTTTGAGTTGTATACTTTTTGCTTCACAAAGCCAGGGTCCACAACATAATAAATGCCATCGATGGTCAGAGAGGTCTCAGCAATGTTTGTTGCAATGACAACCTGCAAGAAAAGTGTTTTTTTTGTTTACTGTATTTTAAGTTGCATTCCAAGCTCTTAGAAAACAGTTATACTAAAATATTATTCTACCACAAATTAACTACTTCACATATATTAAGAAAAGGATGATGCACAATATGCTTTTATTATTCTTTGCCTGCCTCCACTGAAAGATTCAGAAAGCGTGGAGGGGAATTCAGAAATACAACTGGCGGTAACACTTGAACCTCTTACTGCAGCAAGGCTATTGCATCTTGGCTATTACATCACAGCTATTTTCCTGCCCTGAGAACCCTCCATAGCAATCAATCAGCATCTACCTTCAGAAACACGTTTGAAGAATGAAATACAATTAAGTAAGTAGTCAATAAAATTCAAATGTCATCAATACATGTTAGACAAAATTGGTTAGTAATAATCTAGCATTTTTTATTTTAGTTTTTTATGTAGGGCAGACTTAGTTCTCGGGAACAGCAACATGTATTGCAGACAAAATATTTATTGTTCCAGAACATTTCAATCGTGTGGTCCTGTGCATAGGATAATATAGAGTCCAGTTGAGAAAGGATTACAAAAATAAGAGGAGTATGGCAAGAGCAGTTAGGCTGTGCACACTGTACATTTTTTCATATTTAAGATCAACATATCTACACTATAAGGAAGACACAGGGAAAAGGAAGATTTCTGGAACTGCTTGAAATTAAAAGACTGATGGTCACGTATGAAAGACAGGATTTTAATCCATTTTTTCTTGATCAAGGTAAGAAATTAAGCCTCCTAGATCACATCACGCCTCATCCTAGACATTCCTTAGCTGCTGAACCCTTGACAGGTAAGCTTCTGCCTAGGACACACTACAGAAACTGACTATCACGTTAATGGACAAAGTTTTAAGTTGTACTAGATAAGCCAAACTGGTCTAAATCACACTTGACCCCTTTGCCATCTTTGACAGGATGCATCACAGCCTCTTCAATAAAAGTCAAGATTTGTGGACCGAATTAAAAGGCATTTGAGCACAAGTGCCTAAATGATGTGGTCTAAGATAATAAACTCACTCCAGTACTAACACATTAACGTGAAAAACAACCTGTTCAAAGGAATCTTCTTTGTACATGAGTAACTTAATTCTACCCCTGCACGATCATCAGATCACAAACCTATACAGGCACTTGGTAGCACAAAGCAGAACATCGGGTGTCCGACATGCAGTCTGTCAGTTGTAATACACCTGAAGAACTGCAAAAGCTCCCATTTGCAAGCAGCAACACCATTAGATAGTGCAGTACATCCCAGTGCCTCTCATACTTTAACAGCTGAATGACTAGCAATAGTAACAGAACAGTCAGTGCCCAAAATTAGGTTGTGATCTGAAAGACATTTAATTTGCTTCACCTACCTTTCTACTGCCGGGAGGAGCAGGATCAAAAATTCTAGTCTGCATTTCACTGGGCAAAGCAGAATACACAGGCAGGATGATTAACTCGGGCACATCTGGCCCAAGGGACTTCATTCTCTCATACAAGATCTCGCAAGCAGTGTCGATTTCCTCTTGACCAGTCAAGAAGACAAGTATGTCACCTGATCAAATAGAAAATTGAATTTTAAACACAGATTACATGTTTAAAGGCAAAATATTTGCATAGTGAAAATACAAGGAAAACTATATCAATGTGTTTTTAGAAACAAGTTAAAATGATTGCATGATTCTATATGACTGCTGATTGCACTAAAAAATAATGCAAGATTTGGAATAAAGTATGTAAGGTAAACATGTGCCAGAGTCAAACATTTTTGGATTACATCAGCTCTGTTTCCTATCTGTAGTTACTGCTAGTAGTAAAAAGTGTTAGATTAAAGTATGATGGTAATGCAAATAATTCTGACGTCAATTGTCCCATATCTTGTTTATTAAATGTTTAAACAAACAGGCCTCTTAGAGAAATTGTTTGTCGTTCGTTTAACAGTCTTTATTAGGTCATAACAATGACCATAAAACACATATTTAAAAATACATTTAACATCATATAATTTTTCAGGATCAGAATTATGAAAGTACATCACAAATCACTTAGCACAAGTTTAAAAACAGCATAAAAATATAAATTATAACAGTAAGAGGTTATGGCATAACATGGAGAATATGCAGACCCAAATAACATGTTATAGCTATATTGTTTCGATTTTGAAAGTTGGAATTTAGTAACCAGGAAATTATTTATGTTCAAAATTTTAAAAAAATTCTATTTATCAAATGGCATAAAATTGCTTTATAGGCACCCATAAAGGCTAACATTCTTTTAAATACAGTTAACAATCTCATCAAGGGTTAAAATAAATATTTTTATAAAGCGTACCTCCTCCTCAATTTTATTACAGACGTAAGAAGCGTACTCTCAGGCTGCTATATAAAGTGCAAAAAAGCATAAAGTGCAATGTTGTTTGGGGTAAAGAGTTATTACATGGGAAGCCTGGAAGGGATTCAAACCAAGAGCCAGAATTGGGGAAAGCAACTAAATAGTGAATTGAATGTAATCCTCTTAAGGTAAAACCTATGTTCTGATTTTTCCACCCACATTAGATACTGCTTTATCCCAGGCATTGTGGAAATTGGCAAATAGTTAAGAACTGAGGTTAAATGACTTGATCTTGCAATTCTAATCTCCTTGGTCAGCATAAGGAATTTTTCCTTGACTATAACCTTAGTTTGGGGCCCAATACTATCTGGAGAGTCAAAAAAGTTGATCAGGTCCATGTCATTAAATGTTTTCCTAACATATGCTAGCCAAGGGATAGAGTATCATTAGGAAGCTGGCTCTGTATATGGTATAACCACTACATGATTATACCGTGCACAGAGTCCAGGGGTTCCTCAAAAGTGTACAGGGCTCAATGTAAAACCCAAAGTGCTCTATTAGTGGTAGTGTGGGCGAGCAGCCTTAGGCCTAACACAAAGGAGTGTAAGACATTTATTGCACAACAGTGATCAATAATAGACATACGACAAAAGGAGGTCCAGACCAATTTTTGAAAATTATACTTTGTATTTTATTTTAAGACAAAAGATCTTCGCAATAAGGTAAATATGTTTTTAATTAAAAAGACTTTTTACTTTGAAAAATCGACACAAACTTTTTAGCACAGTTCAATGTTATCTTATGAGGAAAACAATATCGCGGTTAAACAGATAAGTAATGCGTCATGTCTTTTAGGATGGTCCCATCTTGTATACCCCGTTTTACATACATTATTCCATCCACATGACTATGACAATTCTAAACAGGTGACCTTTTACCTAATAGCTTGCTCCTGTCTCTTCGACACCAGGCTCTTAGTCTTCTATCAGAGTCCCTGTACCTGACGTACATAAACATGTCCCCAGGCACGGCAGATTTATTCTGTATAAGGGTCATCACTTTTTTTCATCCTTGGCCAACAACGAGCTGTGCATGATCGCACTTGTATAGAAAAGCATTGGTGATTTTCAAAACATTTATTATTGTTTGAGACATCCAAGATTGTTTTAAAAACATATCGATTCTAGAAAAAACCCTGGAGTGACCACTTTAGTATGAAAGACCCTCGCTCCCCCCTACAAATTAGAGGAGAATTCCTTCCAAGCTGAGACGGGGGTCCTGCATGCTGAATCTTCGACACGCAGCGGTCTGACATCCCTTGAGGGTTGTCATCCTCGACGCAGAGACGGGGTCCTTCATTCCCAACCATCAGGTAAGGGGGCTGGTTCATCCCTAGGGGTTTCTTGGCTGCAGACACACACAGATATAGACACATCCACCTACACACCCAGGTTAGGCTAGGTACATTTTAGGCAAATGACTTAGGGCGTGCATTTTAGGAATATGCAAGTGCTATTGTTGTTATCTGAGCTGCTTATGTTCATCTTATTAGCACTATGGTAGTAATGTATCTACCATTTACTATATTGGTACTAGCAATATCTTTCGTATGCTTCTGTCTCCTAATTGTCTCAGCACATATGTTTTACACGAGACTGTCGCTGGACCAATACATTTTTATTGAAACGTCTTAATCACCATCCTGTGTATTTTCTGAGAGAAAGTAAGCACGAGTGTCTAAGCGAAACGTACTGTACTGTTTTCCACGATCCGTGAGGAATCAGGGTTGTCATGTTCAGTGGTTGCCAGAGACTACCTACACCACTGTAGAATAGAGGGGGGGGGGGGGTGGTAGTGGCACTTTAGAGCCAGCTGGTCTAACGGCTGACATATCATATGGGTGTGTCTGGAAGCGGTTGGGACACCAAGCCCTCAGTTTAGTTCATCCAAAACGCGCAGGTCCTGGAGGACTCCTAGGAACTACACGACATGGCGCCGCCAACGTTGGCTTGGTTCTTATATTAACAGTTAAATCTGAGTAGTTCAGTCGTGCTTTCTCAGAAAGCCCTACTCACACTTTTCAGATACGTCTGAAGTGGGGAGGAGAATCCGCCTCAGCTGAACAGATATACTCTGTGGATTGGCTGAAGATTTAGCAAGCTTGTAAGGATAAAAGGTTCCCCACATTGTGCAAAACCCTACCTCTTAACTTTTCTCTTTTCTTAAAAAAAAAATGACTGACCCCGCGAGTAGCTCGGGGGAAGACAAACATGCAAACGTTCTTAAAATCACAGAGAATTGCAGACATGCAGTAACTATAAAACTGTTAGAACACGGAGTACCAGCAACAGGTGGCTGTGTTAACTTCGTGATTGAGGCACACGAGGTGTTCGGATCAGAGGTATTCTATTCTTGGGTTCAGTTCCCACCTGCAGATCCGGTGACTAACTTGTTCCACACATACATTATAGTTGAACCAGTGGAAGAATACATTCCATACGAAGACATTGAATTCCCGTTAACTTACCAGCAGCATAAAAACTGGTTTAAAGGCGCCCTCCCACACACAACATCTGTTGTGAGACTCGGTCCGCTCAGCATAGGAGGAGCGACCTGGCCGGTCTTAGCGACATACACTCCACATCCCGAGATAGATACACTACCAGTGGATGAAGTTCGTAAGATATACAAAGACAAAGTCAGGCTATACAGACACATTATCTAGTTTTCATGCGAACATTAACAGTCCAACCAGCGAGACATGCTCCAGCCGGTCCACATCTTGCAATACCTATAATTAACCCACAGACACTAAAATCAGTGATAGGGACAATACCTTCCAAATGGGAGCAAATTCCATTCTGGATAGCACAAAAATTACCTAGCTGGAAGCAGTGTTTCCCCCATACGGGTCCGCAGGAAAAACACAGAATGCTAACCATTTGCTTGCCAATGGGGATGGTTCCCTTGATTGAAGATTGTACCACTTGGGGAACAATCTTTGCTGCCGTTTATGTCAGAGTACACAGTACCCCTTCCTTAGCAGTGATATATTGAAACAGATATAGAATGAGTATGGGGCAGGACCTGCCCTGGACTTAGGGATGAAACTGATGGGTAATTTGCCCAAGTCTCTGCAATCATGCTGAGCAACATTAAGGGGGAGGCAGCAGCAGTGGCCATACACGGCCGCCTAAGGGAAACAGCTCCTATCAACAGGGAGCAAGAATTACCAAAAATTATTGAAGAAACCTATGCTGCATTAGGTAGAGATAATTTGGGAACCAAAGCCGGGAAGCCACAAATGGCTGGTAGTCCCGACAAGGACAACTCGAAGCAAGCACCCGCTTCTTCTAATAAGAGTTGGCAAAACAAAAATTCTAAAAATAATTCAGAAAAGAATTCACGATCAAGGGGTGGGTCTCCCCAACGGGAGTCCTCTGAAAAGAGGTACAACCTTAGGAATCGTGATAACATTAAGAAACCCGATAGGTATCAGGACACTGATACACGTTCTATTCGTTCCTTCCAGGGTTCATCAAAAAATTCGGAGAGGGACGGGCGATCAGACAAAAAACTGAAGATCGACCAAAGACAAAAAGGGAAACACATCGCATTTCAGATTATATTATCAAACAGGAAGAGCAACCTACAGCAAAACCTCAATTTAAAAAGAAGAAAGTAGCTGGCTTAAAGATTAGACATGCCCAGGTTACTGAGGACTCACCTTCTGAAAGGGAATGGGCTCTGACGATGCTCGACAGCGCGGCAGAAGTAACAATAGCTCGCTAGAACCTGAAGGATTTTCTGGTGACAGCAGTATTGAATGAGCACATCACGGTGGAAACATGGGATACCAGAGTTAGTGTCCCGCATAGACTATATGAAATTACATTACAAATAGATTGGGGCATCTCAAGAAAGGTCAAAGGTCTCTTTTGGGAGAACTTAACATATGGATATGACATACTGCTAGCAGAAAGAGACTGGCCGCCAAAGGGGGAAAGCGTCATTTTGCCTGCTTTCTCCGACCTCGTTCCAGAATCTTTAAATATTCATACACGCAGGAGTGTGCGCTAGCGCTAGCTCCGGGATTATAATGCAACCATGTAGGGTGGGACGTGAAGTCTACCCACCATGAAATCCCATTAAAATCCACTCCAAATCCTCAGAGACAGTACCCTATAAAAAACGATGCAAAAAGACAGGTCAAAGAAATCTTATACCAACTTGAATACCAAGGTGTAATTGAAGCTTGCACCTCCCCGATGAATAATCCTCTGTTTCCAGTAATGAAACCCGACAATTCATGTTGTCTAGTTTTAGATTACCGGCATTTAAACACTTGCACACGAACATTTGCAGTTCAGAATGCACACAGTGCCGCACTAATGAATAACATTGTGCGAAAGAAATACAAAACAACATTAGACATCTCGAATGGATTCTTCTGCCAGAATATAGCTCCAGAAAGCAGATATTTGACAGCATTTTCTGCGCTTGGCACTCAGCTAAATTTTTGTCGTTTGACCCAAGGGTATAAGAACAGCCTGGGGCTATTATCGGCAAGAGTGTCAGAAATATTACAAACATGCCATGAGGAGGCTGTGTCCGATGTGGATGATATCTATCTGACGGACGATGAATTACTTGAACACTTGAGCAGGGTGAACAACATAATTGTGCGATTCGCCAATTTGGGCTACGAATTTAATTTCAAGAAATCAAAAATTGCCCATCTCAATGTCCTGTTTTTGGGATATGAACTCTCACATGAAGGCAAGAGCCTGGCAGCCAACTTTTTAGAAAAGTGCGTGCTGCTCCAACCCCCAAAGACTCTAAAAGGTTTGCAATCCATATTAGGATTTCAAAATTTTGGCAGAACATACATTCTAGATTACGCAGAAAAAGTAAACCCTTACTACGACTTAATCAGACCGGATTTCACACCACATCAGTGGACGCAACAACACACAGATACTCTCCGTTCAGTATAGGCTGACATGATAGCATCCAAACATTTGCACACACGTGTGAATACCACAAACTTGGTGATCCAGGTCGTCCCGGGCTTATCAGGGCATACTTACATCACTTTGAACGAAGGTATGACAGTTCCAATTGCCTACAAATCACATTTATACACAAATGCTGAAATACGATTTGCGGCCACAGAAAAAATATTGACCGCAGTACAGACTGCTGTAGGGAGAGAAAGAGCACTAGCACAGGGAAAATGCATTATCGTCATAACCCCGGTACCAACTTTAGAAGCTGTTACCAAAGCGAGCATTCCAAATCAGCGGTGGCCGCTCCATTAGGGCGTTGGAGCCCCGCCTTTGCTTTCTCGCAGTGCGAGAAGCAGAAAATAAAATGGTATTTTAAATACCATTTTATTTTCTGCTTCTTGCGCTGCGAGAAAGCAAACTGCAGGGGTATGCCTGGTTGGGGGCGGGCAGGAGCGTATGCCTGGTTGGGGGCGGTCGGGTGGGCGGGTCGGGGAGGAGTGGCTTGCACCACTCTGAGTGCCCTGACTGCTTGGTCGGCCCCAGGGCCGACCAAAGCAGTCATGCGCACTCTACATTTTCTCTATCTAGGCTGCATGCAGCCTACATAGAGAAAATGGCCTCCCTACTGGTGCCCGGCTGGGCGCCGTCCGGGACTCCGCACCAATCACAACGCTGCCATTACAGCGTTGTGACTGGCTTACAGGAGGGGAGGGAGCTGCAACATTCCTGTTCCAGTTCCTGTTCAGAACGCACGCGGGACCCCGGCCCAGGAGCTGAGGCGGCGGGACCCGGTAAGTTTTCTTTTTAATTTTAAACACTCCCCCCACCTCCGCGCGACCCCCCTGCGAGTATTGCGAGCCACGACTGCTGGTGGTTATATATGTCTGCGGCTCAATGGGCAAATTTTCTTTTTGAATAACAGTCTTGGTGCCTGTTGCTTGGTGGGTCCTGTGACGTGTCAACTTTAAAGTATATAGAATCCAGCACTAAAAGAAGGCGTCCGGAAGCAGGGCGTGGGATGTAGTGGCCTGACAGAGGAGGCTGCTCGGAAGCCTTCAGCCTCGGGAGGAAACGGCACTGTGAGGAAGTCACAGTCCTGCAGTGCCTCTGCTCGGATGTCAGCGCGCTCTAGGGTGGGGCTTCTCAGTGCTTCCTCCAGACCAAACACCAGAGCTGCTGGTTATGACAGCAGGGGGCAAGGGTTTGGCACCAAGACCCCTCCCAGGACACTCTGGGTGCGAGCAGAACACAGGGGAGATACTTGGCAGTGCCCGTGTGCAGACAGCCCCCAGGGTCTCAGCATTACTGCTACGCACAAAGCCTGGCACCGCCCTGAAACAACCGCCCTGCATCCCATCCCCAGCCCTGACAGCCACAAGTACCCTAAATGCAGTCTGTGAGAACCCACATAGGGTTGTGCGCACTGCCATGAGCGATGTACCAGAACCGCTATCCCACAGCCTCCCCCCCACCCCAGGGGATGGAAAGGAGCCCCCACACACACACCCAGGACGATGCCTGGCGAAGCGTGACTCTACCCAGTGCGCAGTGGAGCTGCAGCCCTGCCTGTACACCACCCCATACCCCACCCTGCACCCCGCAGCTTCCCAGCGTGGGACTCACCAGGATGACAGAGGTCCGCACCGCCTCCGAGACGCTCTACCGCAGCTCGGCCGCTGTGCCCGGCTTGCTGAGGCGCTTGGTGAACTTCCCGACTTCGCACATGGTGCTGGCCGGCCGGGTTGGGCGAGTCTGGGGCCGGCCAGCACCAGGCCGGGAGCTGAACAACATGTAAGCACACAAATACGAGCTCGGAGCTCCGGCAAAGCTCTGATTGCTAAGCTTACCCAGGGAATGGAGTTGCGACCACAGGGAAGTATTGTGTTAGTGCGGGAGAGTTTGTGGCGGGCGCGCACTGACCTGCAGCAATGTCTCTGTGAACTCTGTCTGTCACAGACAGAGTGGATCGGGCCCGCTCAAGTGAGGCAGTGTCACTGTGTGCGTTGGTTCTTGGAGCAGGGTCCTGGTGGGAAACCCACAGCAATGGGATTGTTGTTGTTGGCAGCACTGTAGCAGGGCGCTCGCTCAGCCACTCAGGTTGTGTATGGAGGCAGCCATGTTGTGTGATGCCCTTGTGGCGTCCAGACAGCAACGAGTTCTAATCTAGGCTAGCATGTCATATCAGCAACTAATAATTATACCGGCCTGCTCTCTGAGCGACTCTTTTCAGGATGGTTGCATAGAGTTGGGGTTAATGCAATAGGGGGTGCTCAAATCCCTAAAGTGTTCATGTGCCGCGATGAAGCTGTGAGCTCAGGTGGCCATCCTACTGAGGCGCTGGCCATGCCCCGCTTTTTTTTCACCTATTTGGTGATATGATATTGTTTAACTGAAAAAGGATGGAGGCATAGTTTGAGTTTTCATATTTGCCGCCAGAAGTGACTGTATGCTTGGCATATATGTGAATCACTGAATCCACAGTGTATGCCCTGCATGTGGGATTTGACAACTTCCTGGTAGCCTTCTGTAACTCTCTAGTAGGTTTTGCAGGAGGAGACATGTTAACTGGCGACTTCCATTCGATATGGGATGCTGGTGTTTCATGCGGCTGCAAAGAGGAGCAGAATGTTCCACCAAGTTTGCTTGAAAATGCACTATTTGTCCAATCTTTTTTTCAAAATTTAGTTGTTCTGGCTCGCTCGCTCGCCATAGTGCAGTACGGCAATAATTTTACCCCCCTCCACCACGTGCAAATGTCACCAGCCGCCACTGTTCCAAATGCGAAAGCACTACATCCGCGATGGATACAATGGGCTAATTCTCTCACTGCAACGGATGTATAACACAAATATGATTCTACATTAAAAACACAAGCGTTTCTGCAGTACGAACAAGAATACCCTCTCCCAAATGAAATCTTGCCTCTAGAAAAATATGAATACATCATTTACACTGATGGATCTGCTCAGCCTGCCATAGGAAGTAAACAGCATTATAGCGCTGCGTGTGTGTATTATAGTGAAGGGACGTATGCGGTAAGTTCCATCCCAGCAATACGACTACACAATCTCTAGGAGATTGTACAGCGCAGTTGGCAGAGCTGAAAGCCCTGATATTGGCACTACAGTATACGGTTTGGGAATTCCCCACACTGATAGTGTGCGATTCGTTTTACTGTGTGCAGTCGTACAATGAATATCTTCATTACTGGGGCCAGAATGGGTTTAGAGATTCCAAGGGTTGCACAATTAAGCATAAATGGTTATGGGAACAAGTGGCAAAGCTGAAAGCATGCCTGCCACAGGCTCAAGTTATTCACACCTTGAGTCACCAGCGTGTTGGCATACACGTTGAAGGGAATTCACTGGCTGATGAAGCCGCCAAGGCGACAGTGTGAACTGATGCCGTTGCAGCAATCACTCATTCTAGCACGAGGATAGACGAAGACATACTGTCAACGCCTCAAAGAACGGCTCTGCCATTCCAAAGAGTTTTCCACTCAAATATTGCTATAAATTAGATGAGGAAAGCACACCGTATGCTCAAATTCCAGGAGTAGGGGATAGAGTTATACCAAACACAGATCGCAGATTAGGTTTAATACTAGCTGCACACGAGGGTCTGGGCTCTGCACACGCAGGAGTCACCGCTACAGTTTCGTTACTGAAGCGGCGGTTCTGGTGGCCAAGTTTGTCTAAACAATCTAAGGCTTATGTCTTAAAGTGCGATATCTGCCAGCAGATGAAAGGTTCCACCGTAGCACGCCACCACAAACACCATTACTCATTTCAGACAGAACTCTCGCATGTGTCTATTTGGATCACTGCAGCCCCTTAAGTTCAGACGGGGCTTACAAGTACATCTTGGTGGCAGTGGATTCATGCTCTAGATTTCTATGGGTTTAGCCTCAGCGTTCGGCTGACGATCTAACTGTTATAAAGGATTTGCGAGTCTTTATCGGGACATATGCAATTGGAACGTTACATTCAGACCGTGGCCCTACGTTTAGCTCTTGGGCTTACAAGGAAGCCATGGAAAGTATGGGCGTGGCCTTGTGGTACTCCTCCCCCTACCATCCAGAGGGAAATTCGGTGGTGGAGAGGAAGAACCAGGATCCAAAGCAATCCTTAACAGCAAGGGTATTAGGTGCGGGCGGTAGTTGGGTCAATCACCTATATGGGGTCCACAGGGCACTGAATAATATGCGAAGAAAATTCTTGGGAGGATGTACCCCCTATGAGATCCGGTTTGGGACAAGAATGTGGGTACCTGACCTCGATTGTGCCAGCACAGTGGCGGATGTAAAACCATTTGAACTGAATGATCGTTTGGCTGTTTTACAGGAACTCAATGAATTCCACGCATTACAAAGCAACGTCCAAGTAAAACGCACCGCCACTGGGGAAGTGAAACCGGTTCCGGCAAGACCTGTCTGGGTCCCGAAAGATGGGGACCATGTCAGAGAAAAGATCGTGGACAAGAAGGAGTTTGGGCCATCCTATAGAACACCTGTACCTGTCCTGGCGGTTCAAGGAACAAGAACAGTACTTCTTTCGCCTCTTGCCGGTCGCAAGAAAAAAGATTTGACTCCATTGATCCAATCAAAGATCTGTGGCCGATTCTCAACAGCAGGCCGCAGATCTCCTCTCGCTACTATACAGGAAGTTCAGATGGAAAGACTAATAACGTTTCAAGACTCCTCTGCGCAAGATGCCGGAGTAGCCAATAACGGAGTGCAAATCACACTTGTTGAATCAGAACAACATCCAAATGAAACTGAAAAGCAAATTGCAATTCGGCCCAACAATGAACTTTACATCAACGTGCCTTCACAAGAAGCAACTGCCAGTTCTACAAACACTGCTGAGCTCCAAAGATAAATAGCGTCTGGCTACTTTATCAACTTTGATGACTTTTCTTCAGATCCAAGTGAACCTGAGTTAACGCCACCCATCTCTAAAAAAGAACAACTTCGACAATTCTATCTCTGGCTGAAAAATACTTGCTTAGTATCACCTCAGCTGCATCTTTGGTTTGCATTATGCTATGTTATGGGATTTTATAAAGCGTGCAGCTGCCCCAGCAACGGGGCATCCCAGCGCTATAACGCAACTGTCATGGGCAAATCAGAAAACACACAAAGAGCAGTTATGCGGGGAAGAGGTGAGTTTTGATGGCTTTACGGAAGAGAGAATGATTTTGAATATTTCTGATATGTGCGGGAAGGGAGTTCCAGAGCTTAGGAGCATGAACGTGGAAGGAGCGTCCGCCAGCCCGTACTCTCTTAAACCGGGGGACAGCCACCAAGTGCTGGTCCATGGAGCGTAGCTGGCGAGTGGGTATGTAGGGCACCAGGAGACTGGCCAGAATAGCGGGAGATTGGAGAAACATGATTCTGTGGGCGATACAGAGGGTCTTAAATTGAATACGTTTCTCCACCGGCAGCCAGTGCAGCTTGCGGATGGAGCCAGCGGTGGGACAAGATCTCGGCAGGCCAAAGAGAGCCCCCAGGCCGCCGCATTTTGAACCCTTTGTAGACTTAGTATCTCTGCACTGTTGGCCCCAATATATAGGGAGCTAGCATAGTCCAGTCTGGAGAGTACTGTGACCTGAACGATCACCTGACGGGTGGTAGGATCGAGGAAACCCAGCAGGGGTTTGAGCCCTCATAGGAGCCCGAAACATACCCCAGCAACTACCTTAGTCTGGGCCTGAAAAGTAAGGGCAGTGTATATCCAGACTCCCAGATTTTTGACTGCCGGTTTAGGGGCCGGCGGAAGACCCAGGGAGGACTGCCACCAATGCTCACTCCAAAGATGGATGTCTTTGCCCACCAACAAGATCTCCGATCTGTTGGCATTATGTTGTAGACAGTTGGCCGTCATCCAATCTGCAATAGCGGTTATATCTTCCTTAAACCTAAGTGCATCCTTCCCAGAGTCGTCGGATAGTGCTACCACCAGCTGCGTGTCATCTGCGTATGATACCACAGGTAAACCTCTGTTCCTGGCTACTGCTGCCAGAGGTTGGATATAGATGTTAAAAAGGGTTGGGCTAAGAGCCGAACCCTGCGGAACCCCTTGGTGGACAGCATGTACCTGGGAGCAGAAGGGAGGGACAGACACCTGGAAAGTACGCTCTGCTAGAAAGGAGGTGAGCCAACCAAGGGCAGAACCGCCGACACCGATGCCCTCCAAGCGCTGCAGTAGGATCTGATGGGACAGTGTCGAAAGCATCGCTCAGATCCAATAAAATTAAAGCTGAGGTGCGACCGACATCTAACGAGCCCCTCAGATGTTCCATTACAGCCAGAAGGGCGGACTCAGTGCTGTGACGGGGCGGAAACCGTTGGGTTGCGCAGATCGTTATCTTCTAAAAACTTCGTGAGAGTGGCATTGATGTAGGCTTCGGTGATCTTGGAGACCAACGGGAGGAGGGAGATAGGGCAGAAGCTCTCTGGTTTGGAGGCATCCAGCATGGGCTTCTTTAGCAGAGGGACCACCTTAGCATGTTTCCATGCAGTGGGAACCACCGCAGAGGACAGAGATAGATTGATGAGTTTGCAAAAGGGGGAAAGAAGTGGAGGTAAAAATTTCTGGAATTGGTCCGGTTGAGAGGGTCTGCAGGGGATCCTGATTTAAGTTTATTACAAATCGTGCGCATCACTTCTTGAGTGAGCGCCGGGAAGACAGAGAGTGCTGGGGCATCACTGGAACACAGGAAGGGGCTGGCCCAAGCCTCAGTGTGGGGGAAAGTTTTATAGATGTCCTCGATCTTCTTGATAAAGAAGCCAGCGAGACTCTCGCATTGCTGATTAGAGGAAGGAGGGGTGACCTGAGGTTGCCCTGAGTACTTAAGGTCCTTAAGCAGAGAGAAGACACGTTTAGCAGGATTACTGCTGAGCCTGATCTCCTCGGCACAGTAGGCAGCTCTTTCCTTCTGGATGTCTCTATGATAGTTCTTGATGGCTGCACGGTATTGTGTTTTCAGAATAGGGTCATAGTCCCACCTCCATGCCCGTTCCAGCCTTTTACAGCTTTTACGAATTGAGGCCAGGTTATCATTCTACCACGGGTTGGACTGAGTATTACGGCTCTGCGACCACCTGGCGGGAATGAGAGAGTCGAGGGAATGTGCCAGCCATTCCGAAAGGATACTCTCCGCTGCATCTGGATTGTCGCGAAGGCTGGGCGTTTGACTCAAAAGGAGAGTGCGGAACTGCTCGGAGTCGAGTTTATGCCAGGGGAGTCTTAAAACTGATTTACGCGCTGCACCCAGAGGGGATCCCACTTCCGATAGAGACATGGTTTCCAAATAATGGTCAGACCAGCTCATAGGAATAGGTGGATTAACTATGAGAGCAGGCCAGTTAGAGAGAACAGGGTCCAGTAAGTGTCCCGCAGAATGAGTACATCCCGGGACGCGCTGGATCAGTTGCAAGGCAGCAAGATCAGCTAAGAAGTTGCTGATTTCACAGTCATGACTGGCATCCAGATGTAGATTGAGGTCTCCGATAATACTGAAATTAGCTGGTCTGATGGCGAGTATACCAGAGGTTGCGATAAGCGCATCCCTGAACTCCTTAGATGGCCCCGGAGGGCTATAGATTAGGAGCCCAGATAGCGTGAAATTAGCATTGAGGAGAATCCTGAACCGTGCACACTCAAGCCCCCTAGGGCCTCTTTAAGTAGGGTGCAAGAGTATCCAGTTTTAAAGATGATTGCGATACCACCACCCCGGGCCCCTCTGTTGAGTGTCACAATGTTGTAACCTGGAGGCATGGCTAGGCCAGGTTCCACCTCCGTGTTGTCAGTGAGCAATGTCTCAGTAAGAAAAAGAATATCCGGTGCCTCATCGTGAAGTAGATTAAATACTTCAGCAAAGTGCTTTACTAGGGAGCAGCAATTCAAACTGAAAAGTTTGATAGAGTGCAGTGCAGGGCAGGGGAAGGAGGGACAGCGTTAGCTAGAGAGCAGAAGCCGCACTGAATGCAGCATTAGGGATCCTGTTCTTGTTAATTTGGATTGGTATAGTAACTGTCTTTTTCCTATTACTGATTGGACATTACCTCCCACAACACTCAGCAGTACAACTTGTGAACTTGATCCTGAAACCACATATGTCATCATACCGTGAACAGAGAGACTTGTCCCTAGTGAACATTTCAGCAATTCCAGTACCAGATGGTATAGTATGGGATAGAGTTTCATATGATGTAGCTGGAACGACGTCGTGAGCGCATGGTGTTCTACCTGACTACGCCTCGGCTTCGAGAGCTGAGTGAGCATTGGTTCCTGTCTTTCAGACCGGTCTGGCTAGACTGTGTCCTGCCTGTGTTCCGTTGCCTCTTCTGCGGATTTGGCTGCGTGTTGGACCTGTGTCTGACACTTATTTATTTGAAGAGTTTTATATAGAGCTGGCTAGACCCGTAGGTATCAGAGCGCTTTACATGAGGATCGTTGCGTTACAAGTTACAAATTACATCCGTTAACCAGAGCATAGTAAAACATAGGCAAAGAAATAATGTTACAATAATTCGTCACAGGGAGGGGGAGGAAGGAGACACGACGGGGAGAACTGTGCCCAATCCATCGGTTGTGCCGCTGGACATAGAAGCGCTACTGGCGCCTTTGCAGGCCCACACGTGCAGTTGTGCACAGCATATTACCATGTTGATGACAGTATTTCTAGGGCCTCCAAGGGATGCTTTCGCCCCTGTTGGAAGGGATATCGGCCCTGCTCCAGAAGTACAGGCATCGGTATCAGGCGTGCAGGCATCTAACTCTTCCCCGGCGGCTGCCGTGGGAACCAGAGATGACCATCTTTGCTCATTGGATAGGATACTGGAAGTTCTTGAGGGGCTGCCACCTGCGGATACGATGTTGAGTCTTCAGCGCAGGATTCATAAACAATTTGGCCTCTCCTGTGCTGGGAACCGTTTGGCAACATTTTTAAACATTTACTAAATTGAAGGTCGAAACTGACTTTGTTATATTTTTCATTTTCTGCTCTAACTGAGCATATGGCTTTCAAGGTGCTCAGTGTAATAACTACATATACAAGTTTAGAGGACATTTTGAATGCTTTTTAGGGAAAAATGATTTTTTTTCATGGACATTTTTTCAGGCTTTTAAAGTGCTTTTTAGTATGTTTTATTATAAATGATTTTATGCCTTTTAATAGTGTTAGCTTTACAATTACCTAGCTGACATTGTTGACCTTTTGATGAGGAGTGGGTGTCATGTCTTTTAGGATAGTCCCATCATGTATACCCCGTTTACATACATTATCCCATTTCACAAGACTATAACGATTCTAAACAGGTGACCTTTTACCTAATAGCTTGGCCCGGTCTCTTCCACACCAGGCTCTTAGTCTTCTATCAGAATCCCTGTACCCGACGTACATAAACATGTCCCCAGGCACGCAGATTTATTCTGCATAAGGGTCACCATTTTTTTTCATCCTTGGCCAACAGCCAGCTGTGCATGATCGCAATTGTTTAGAAAAGCATTGGTGATGGTTTTCAAAACATTTATGATTGTTTTCAAAACATCCATGATTGTTTTAAAAACATATTGATTCTAGAAAAAACCCTGGAGTGATTACTTTAGTGTAAAAGACCCTCACTCCCCCTACAAATTAGAGGAGAATTCCTTCCAAGCTGAGATGGGGGTCCTACATGCTGAATCTTCGACACACAGTGGTCTGACATCCCTTGCGGGTTCTCATCCTCGACGCAGAGATGGGGTCCTTCATTCCCAACCATCAGGTAAGGGGGCTGGTTCATCCCTAGGGGTTTCTTGGCTGCAGATACACACAGCTATAGACACATCCACCTACACTTCCAGGTTAGGCTAGGTAAATTTTAGGCAAATGACTTGGGGCACGCATTTTAGGAATATGCAAGTGCTATTGTTTTTATCTGAGCTGCTTATGTTCATCTTATTAGCACTATGGTAGAAATGTATCTACTATTTACTATATTGGTACTAGCAATCTCTTTCGTATGTTTCTGTCTCCTAATTGTCGCAGCACATATGTTTTACACGAGGCTGTCGCTGGACCAATAAATTCTTACTGAAACGTCCTAATCGCCATCCTGTGTATTTTCTGAGAGAAAGCAAGCACAAGTGTCTGAGCGAAACGTACTGTACTGTTTTCCATGGTCCCTGAGGAATCAGGGTTGTCATGTTCAGTGGTTGCCAGAGACTACCTACACCACTGTAGAATACAGGGGGGGTGGTAGTGGCACTGTAGAGCTAGCTGGTCTAATGGCTGACATATCCCCTGGGGGTGTACGGAAGCGATTGGGACACCAAGCCCTCAGTTTAGGTCATCTAAAACGCGCAGGTCCTGGGGGACTCCTAGGAACTACACTACAAATGCACTTACAATGCCAGTCTTCGGAACCAAAAGTCAGCAAGGGCCAAGGGTCAGGTGAGTACCAAAACTGCACCACCAGCGGCACAGTGGTGGCCGGTGCAGAGGTAAAAATCAGAGTTCGGCCCAAGGCTTTTCAATGGAGACTGGGGGTGCCTGGAGCCACACTGCTTGCGGTTAAGTTGCATGGGCCAAGTTTGAGGGTTAAGTTAAACACAGGGAGGGCCACAAAGTAGCACAAAACATGCGGCACAGGGGCGGCCGGGTGCAGAGTTCAATTTCAACATTGGGCGCCCAAAGCATTTCAATAGGGGTTCTTCTTTTGTCAAAGAGGCTGTAGGCGTGGCACCGGAGGTTGCAGGAGGGAGACCAACGACAGAGGAGGTAAGTACAGATGTAGGGGGTCATAGTGGCACTGTCAATTCAGCTCACAAAGGCCCAGGGGCTTCGGGTGGAGAGGTGCCTTTCGACGTCGGAGTCTTCCTACCGGAGCCGGTCATGGTCAGGGGGAGCCTCTTGATTCACACTGCAGGCGCTGTCGTGGAGATCAGGAGAGGTCAGCCAAAGCTGGACACGAGGTCAGGATCGCTGGGGAGACTTCACTGCACAGCTGAGCCACTCAGTCTCGGGACGTGGGTGTTGGATGCAGAGTGGGCAGAAGACGCGGATACGCCTGGATCCAGGGTCCTTGGAGTTTGTTTCATCTTGGACAGGTCTGCTGTCCACCGGAGATTGGAGTCTTTTTCGAAGGCAGCAGTCCTCCCAGGGTTTTTCAGAGGTCGCTGGCTGCAAGACTGGTCGCAGGTTCACAGAAGCTGGAGACAGGCCGGGAGGGCTGGAGCCAAGGCAGTCGTCTTGCTTCTTAGGTCGTCGCAGATCTAGTTTCTAGGTTTAGAGGCGTTTTAGGGGAGTAGCAGGTTTGGCAACTGGGCACCTTATCTTCGGTGACTACAACCTCTATTATGCCACCCTTCTGTGGGATGGGTCATAGACCTGATTGGAGGGGTCCCCTCATCTTTAAGATGGCGGGGACTGAGAGTTGTGCTTCATCTCGCCTCCCCCACCTTAATGGGTGGCTTGGCAGAGGTGGGCACACCTTCAATTCTTTTAAGTTTTCCCGTCCTTTTTCCCACCCAAAGTGGGGGTGTACACCAGGGGCTGCAATTTGCTGCTAGCAGCAGAATCTAGGGGGTCGCATTACAAAGACAGGCAGGCCTTAGAAGCTTTCCTCCTCGAGCACTGGCCCATCCTGGGGGAGGGGGTGTGACACATTTGCCCAGGATGTGCATTGTTTCCGGTCCTAGAGAGCAGGGGTTCTCTACCCAGGGGTCCAGAAACATGTCTGGCTGCCTAAAGCCGGTCAGAGACCACACCATGGTTGGAATTTATTGAAAGGAGTAGTTTGGTACTAAACTCTCCTGTGTTCAGTGAAGCCATCATGGTGCTGTGGAACTTGAGAGGTCGAGTTCCCAGCCCATGTACTCTCTATGGCTTCCCTGGCATTTACAGTATTAAGGAATGGACCCCAATATTGTAGGGACACATCTGCTCATGCAGATATGCCCTCACCTGTGGTATAGTGCACCCTGCCTTAGGTCTGTGAGACCTGCTAGAGGAGTGACTTACTTATGCCTTCAGGCAGTGCTGGCTGGCATGGCACCCAGGCAGGGTGCCATGTTGACTTTGTTGTTTTCTCCCTCACAAGGGATGCAAGGGCAGTGGCATGGTCCCAGTGAGGGGGGTCCCAGGGAACCCTCTTCGGCTCCCAGGCCCTAGGTACCTAGGGTACCATTTACTAGGGGCTTACAGGGGGTAGAAGTACCAATTGGGGGTTTGTTTTTAGGTAAGAAGCACTGGCACAGGGGACCTGGTAAGAAGGGACCTTATGCTCTACAATCAAAACCACATCAAAACGAGGCAAAAAAGTGGGGGCTAACCATACAAAAAGAGGCCCTTTCTCACAGTATCTATTGTCGAAATTCAAACAATCACTCAGAATATTTCTCGAAAAACCTGCTTGTGGGTACACCAAATTTTAACCCAGAGTAAAGAGAGGGCCATTTTAACTTGATCTTCCAATAGCCCATGCCCAATTCGCTATGGGAGATACTACTTGGGGTCGATTTAAGGATGGACAATATCCAGCAAAGGAACTTGTTTTCAAAGACCTGTATTATAAGCTGGTGCTTCATAGCCCCACACACCTGCTACATATGTTCCTACGTCCAGACATTTGGATTTATATAACTGGACCTCTCTTGAATTGGCTTATGCCCCAATATTTTGGCAAATATAAAAATAGATTCACATACTACTCCCATTTTCTGTATCTCTGTGCATTTTGGACCGCAGGTTAAGATAAATGATTTCTGGTGGTTTACTTTTAGACTTAGGTTTATCATATAACAATTAAAACCATTTAAAAGTTTCTGGAGGCCAACTGCGGTTTGTGAAATTAAAATTGCGTCGACCGCATGCAAGAGAACTGGGACTAGACGGGAGGAATTTCTGGGGGTATCGTTACTACATAAGCCCAGGGCTTGATCTAAGGAATTAATAAAGAATAAAAACAAGAAAGGTGCCATTAAGCAGCCCTGCCTGACCCCTCTGACTACCTTTATAGGTTGTGTGCAATCGCTTTGTTGAGTATAGCGGACCTTGGTGGTAATATCCCAGTGTAAACACCTAATACGGTTCAACAATGTTATGTTAAATTTTTTTATAAAGGGCACGTACACCAGATTGGTTTCATGGCGCTACTCAGAGGTACGAAGCCCTAGGGACTTACTCGTAGGCTTGTCTGAACAGCCAGGTCTTAAGGAGCTTCCTAAAGCTCAGAAGGTCAGTGCAGGAACGAATTTCGAAGGGGAGAGAGTTCCAATATCTAGGAGCTAAGACGGCAAACCTAGCGCCGCCCAGACGCTTCAGTTTGAAAGAGGGAGTTGACAGAAGGTGCTTGTGGGCCGAGCGCAAGTTGCGCATAGGTAAGTGCTTTTGGATAAGACTATCCACAAATTTAGGGCTACTTCCGTTTAGAGACTTGACGATGAGACAGCATACCTTAACCCGTTGCGTGCGTCTGTCGGCCAACGGCCGTCGCGAGCACTACCTCTGTAGTGCTGCGAATGTCCGTTGGCCGCCGCGGCCCCGCCCACTCCGCTAAACCGCCGCACCGCGGCGGAATTGCCGCCGCGGTTAAAGGTGCAACACTGTATGACATGGAGCCAGTGCAGCTTCCTCATGAGGGGGGTAACATGTTGTTGCCTAGGTTGCTGAAAAATCAGTCTTGCTGCCTGGTTCTGTACCAGTTGTAGACGTTTGGCCAAGTAAAGTGGGATGCCAAAGTATAGAGAATTGGCGTAATCAATATGGGACATAACCATGGCAAGAACCACCTGGATCAGAGCTTCCTGAGTGAAAAATCTTCTGATCTTTCTTATTTTCCTCAACTGGTAGAAGCAAGTTGATATTACTGATCCTATTTGGGACCTCATGGTGAGATCGCAATTGATTGTTACTCCAAGACTTTTGGCTGAGGCTGAGGCGGGAGGGGGTTGGCCCCATTCTTTTGGCTAAAAGTGTGAGCTCCAAGGATTATGGATACCCCCAGTTAGGACCAGCTCAGTTTTATCTGGGTTGAGTTTTAAGTGATTACTGTGCATCCACTCGCTGATAAACAGCATGGTGGTTTGAAAGTCACGGAGCGAATCAGGGGAGTTGCTGATGGGGAATATTAGTTGGAAATCATCAGCATAGTTGAAAGTGCAAACTTTCCTCTCTTTCAAGGCTCCGATCAGTGGGAGAAGATAAAGATTGAACAGAAGGGGGAAAAGTGATGAGCCCTGTGGAACTCCACATGTAGTCCTCATCTTTGGAGCAGTGAACTGAGCAATGCGAACCGACTGAAAGCGGTTTTCCAAGAAGGAGCTGATCCAACCGGGGGCTGATCCCTGGATCCCTGCGTCTCTGACACGATCGACCAATATACCATGGTCGACCGTGTCGAAAGCTGCAGAGAGATCAAGCAATACCAGGGCCTGCGAGGAGCCCCTGTCAGCCTCCATCCGGAGAGTATCCAATACCGACAGTATAACAGCCTCAGTGGAGTGTGCTGGGCGAAACCCTGCTTGATGGGGATCAAAATATTCAGACTGTTCCAGGAATGCGGATAGGCATCTAGTTGCGTAGACTTCCAAAACCTTAGCCAGGTATGGAAGTAGGGATATAGGGCGATAGTTCGTCAGGGTTTGGGGGTCAGCTCCTAATTTCTTCAGAAGGGGGACGACAATTGCCTCCTTGAATGTTTCGGGAACGCGGCCCTGGGACAATGACTCATTCAGAAGGGATAGAGCAGGTCCGGGAAGAGCGGTGAATACTTCTTTCAGGATGCCAGGGGGGGCAGCAGTCCCTAGGTGAACCCGATTTTATTTTGGATAGAAGATCCAAAAATATCTGGTTGCTTATTGTCGGGAATTGATTGAAGATGCATGGATTTTTAGGTGCAGTAAAACTGGCCTCGGGGTTGGGACGTATCGGAATGCTGGCCTTGATTTTCGTGATCTTTACAATAAAGAAAGTATTTAGGGTTTGAGAGGGAGTGAGTTTTATTGTGACTGTCAGGATTGGACAGCTCGTTGACAATTGAGAAAATTTCTTTGGACTGGTTAGTGGCGGTTAAGATTTTAGAGGAGAAGTAGGCAGCTTTAGTGGTCAGAATGGCTTTTTTTTAATAGTTTTTCATTGCATCTAAAAAGGTCTGTTTATCCTCAGACAGGTAGTTGCGTCTCCACTTTCTTTCAAATTGCCGGAGAGCTAATTTCTGGGCTTTGAGATCGGCGGAAAACCATCTCTGAGCTTCATGACGTCGGGCAAGATTTATTTTCCTGAGGGGTGCATGTTTATTACTAGCAACAGATAGCCATGCTGTTGAACTTTCATCGCTAAGATTGATGGATGATTGATTGGACGGAACAATATTGGCCAGTGTATTGAGAAATAGAGTTTTGTCGATTTTGTTCCAGTTCCTTGCTGTTCCCCCTTCAGTAGCAGGAGGTTTAACCATGATGATGTTATTGATGGTAAATGTAATTAAATAATGATCAGACCATGTGCAGGGTACGACCGACAGGGTGGACGTGTTAAGATTGACTGTCCAAACTTGATCAAGTGTGTGCCCTTTATAGTGAGTGGCAGAAAACACCTGCTGAGTGAGGTTTAACCCCACGAGTAGGTCAGATAGTTCGGCAGATTGGGGACCACCCGCTGTGTCGTTGGCCCAGTAGTTGAAGTCACCGATCAGCAGGATTTTTGCATAATTAGTTGTAAGGTGGGCTACCTGTTCACCCAGGGATTGTGGAAATAGGGGCATGCTGTGAGGGGGCCTATAGAGCAGAACGCAGATCAGGGGGGCTGCGTCGGATTCAAGTTTAACAACTAGGTTGTCTACTGACGGTAGATCTAGTGGTACTAGTGCAGTGAATTTCCGGGCGTGGTGTATTATGGCGGCTACTCCTCCACCCACTTTCCCCTGCGGGCGGTTGGCTTGGAGGATATAGTAGTCCTTGGGTAAGGCTGCCAGGATGTCAGGGGAGGAGTGCTGAGAGAGCCAGGTCTCTGTTAGCAGAAGGATATCGGGCTGCTCAGATTCTAATAAAAGAAATATGTCTAGTTGGTGCTTTACCATGGAGCGGGTGTTAAGATATAGGACAGCCTCTGGGGTCCATTTCTATCCTGTGACTGAGGAGGACCTGCACTATGGATTGGGCAGAGTAGTTCAGGGATGGATGTTCTGGTTGTCATAATCCCATGCTTGACCAAGCTGGAAAAGGTGGAGGAGTTGAGTATGAGCTTGTCAGAATGAAGCTGTATAAGATCAGCTGAGGAATAGGCAATAATTTGAGCATGGTAGCTGGCCCCTGGCCCCGGACGGGCGCCAATGGGCGCGCCACCGGCACTCCTGCGCTGCAACCGGCATTTAATGGCCGGTAGCAGCCTTGGCTCCACCCCCCTCCGCTGTGATTGGGCACCAGGCACGCGTCACACCAGGAAGCAACTGGGCCAAAAATCGAGCCACAGGCGGAATCGGCAATTCACACAAGTGCAAACAGATTCAAACAATGTGAGTAAATATTTTTAAAAAAGGGTTAAAATGCTTAAATGGCAGGAGAAATCATTGTTTCTTACTTTCCAATGAGCAAGTGTCTTAGACAACAGATGGTGGCAATTGTGTTGATATTTGCATCCTGGAAGTCTAGGCATCAGATACCCTTTTTTTTTTTTTTTTTTAAAGTCTATTGATGCACATAATAGCTTCATCCACACTGCACAGATATACCCACACTTTAAGAACCTGGGTAGGCCTTCGGCAATCAAAAATGTTTCTTTTTACATAGCTAAACGAGGCAAATATATTCGACCTATAGTGAACACTAAAAGTAAAGTACCAGCGCCTCAATATTAAAAGTACAGGTCAAGAACAAAGCCAGTTTACTTGCGGGACCCAGTTAAGGCCTAAATGGGTCCAAGCATCGGATCCTCTGCTCCACACACACCAGGCAAACTCTCTTAAGGGTCTAATTCCAGTAGTCCCATGCACAATACCTATGACTCACATCTACCTTCAGTTACATCCCATACCACACCAATACTACACAACCTAGTCTAAATCTTTATCACCACCACAAAAAACACACCAAGAGCCCTCTCAGGAAAACATCATGCAGCTAAGGGCATCACAGAGATTTGGCAGGATTACAAGTTTGATATTTTAATAGAGCACACCGATACTTTAGGTGGATTTCTTGACATAAAACAAAAGAATAATAAGCTGATCATTGGCAAATAAGCTATGCAGGGGCAGCATTAGACAATGTTAAAGACCAATTATGTTTTTCCTAACAAGGGGATAATTTATGGCTTTTTATATGGAGAGAGAGCATATTCCACAGTTTAGCAACCAGAAAAAAGAATGACTTTCTTCACAAAGCATCACAAACATCCTCAATCTCACCATTAACCTCCTAATTTCAATATAAGGGCAAATTAATATATCATAATCAGTGTAGGAGTAACCATTAATGATTCTTTCCCAATATTTCCTTTTTTATTCATTCCTCAATTCCTTGCAAATTTGAAGGATGCAGCCAACAGTAGTATGAAAGAAAGACAGCTAGAATTTCCTATTTTTCAGTTGCTATTTGCTGTGAATTCCAGTGGGGGGTTTGTCAGGGTTTTCAAATCTCGTGCAAAAACACAATGGTTAGTAATCTTTATTCTTTTTTTGTGCCTATTTTTTCAAGTGTCTAAATAGAATTTAAAATCTATATTATTTACTCTATGCAACAATAGTGTGTGACAGTGTGTGTGGTTGAACATAATTGAGAGAGGTCGGTCTTTAGTTCGAAAAGTCACAGCGATGTTGTGTTTACATCACTATTATTCGCTTTTAATTTATAAAACCAAGACTAAGGTTTCTCCGTGAGAATTTGTGCCTGATCAATGAGGGGCAGAGAGAGTGTTTGTACTGCACCAAGACTACTTCATCATCAATTTTGTACTGCACTCATAATTTCTCCCACAAAAATGTGTACTACATAAAAATCGACAGCAAGTAAACATACTGCAGTTTTATTGTCAATACATGTGTAGTAGAAACTCTGAAGGTGGCATTTTTTTTAAAACATTGAATGCATATAATTCAATAGGCTCCCTCAATGCTATAGAGTGCTGAATAAAGAGATGGCACTATTAGTAGAATAAGCTAGGGCATTTTCATCCTTCAACTTTGCTCATCAAACGGAATTATTTTGGACTGACTGGGGTTGTTTCCCAGTCACTCGTTTTGTTTTTACCTTATTTTAAATAAGAGGTGAATGACGTAGAGTTAGTTATAAGCATGACTTTAGAATCAGGAGTGGGTTGGGGCTCAGCCACAGGTAGTAGCATATAGGTATTTCTCAGGCAAAAGAAGGCTTTCAAAGCCCACAGTCACCTGTATGTATACATTGACTTTTATAATTGCATCCCCATTTCCTCAATCAGTTGCCTTGTCTGGGCCGTCAAGGTTACCAGACTACGTAAACGTCAGGTAAAAACGTGTACACGTACACACACGTACACACACACGTACACACACGCACGTACACACACACACGTACACACACACACACACACACACACACGCACACACACACACACACACGCACACACGCACACACGCACACATATATATATATATATATATACACACACACATGCCCCATACCCTTGCTTTCCACCTGCTGTTTTTCCCCAGTGGCCACCAACAACGTATACGGGCTGTTTTTTGCCCCCTCCACCAATAACAAAAACGGCAAACCAACAGCACCAAACATTTTAGAAGCAAAAGAAAGAAACGCCAGAAAAAAGGAAACATAGGACAAACAAGAGACCAGCTATGCAATGGAAATAACTTTAGGTAACCTCAGTGAGCCCTTCCATGAAGGAGGCGATAGAAGGCCCATTTTAAAGTGGATGCTTTAAGACTGAACAAGCCTTGGCAAAGCTAATGGGTTTCGCCTTGGTTATGGCGTGGACCGTGTCATAGCCCTCTTTTTTACTTGAAGCCATGTTGCAGTGTTGAGAGAAGCATCCCAAGGAAGGAGGGATGGAGATTCACCCCTCAGACCGCATAAGGAGAGTGGGGGAGCATGTTAAAAAAACAATGGACAGCATTAGAATTTAAGAAAGAACGGTGAACAGTGGGAGGAGGGTTGGGGGAGAAACAACAGACAGCAGGAGCAAGAAGAAAACACACAATGGGAGGGCGTTGGGAAGAAACAACAGATAGCAGGAGGAGTTGGGGGGGGAAAAAGGGACAGCAGGTGGCAGGCAGAGGAAAAGCAACACGAGGAATGGAGAAACAACAGCAGGAGGCAGTGAGGGAGAGGGACTGCCGACACATACACTCTATAGGAGTGCATATGAAAAAGTACCCGAAGTAGAGTGCGGCCAGTGGAAGGACAATGGCCATAGACAGGAAGCTGTACCTTGTCCATGCTCCATGGCAAGAAAAAAACAAGCATTTTCAATGCAATAGGTCTCGCATTCACACGATTTTGAGCTATTGGCATTGTAAATAACAATGCCTTCTATTTATGTTTTTGGTTTTAAAACATAAATACAAGGCATTGTTATTTACAATACTAATAGCTTAAAAAATGCAATGAACCTCACCATCTATACCAACAGAAAGGGCGCTTTAGATATATCAGGTCAAAGAGCAAACACCCCGACTGGCGCAAATGAAAGCACCTTAGAATACTGAACGAACAGCAACTTCACCTGAAAGCAGACATCGTTTCTTACAAAATGAAGGGACCCGTGCACCGGCGGTATTTCATCTCAATGGAAGAAATAGGAGTTGTCAATAAAACGCACAAACAGCAGCTGCTCTTCACACAGTTGTGCTGGTGCTTTCATTGGCAGCGTTGTCATGTTTACGTGTCGATCTACTGACCTGAATCTGGAAGCTTTCTAGGATCACCTGCCATTATTTAAGGGAGAGCACCTAGATGCTTCAGTAGGCTAGTGCATGTTTTCATAGAAACACGAGCACCAACATGTTAGTGTCTGCTCAGTGTATCCGATAGAAGGCTGCAGTAAGTGTATATGGATAAGTGGATAGATCAAATGGGACTTTGAACCATTATCAGCGTTAGACTTAGCCGAAAAGCCCATCATGTTACCTTTCCCGAGGGGAGGTTAGAAGACCAACTGCCCCTGCAGCAATCTGTGTTTGGCCCAATGTGCCTTGAAAGGAACATGTTGCAAGACCGCAAAGTTTGTGACACTATGGTTTGTGCACGTATTGTGAACCCTGTTGAAGTTTCTGCAACAAAAGTCAGAGGGGAAAAAAACACTTGTATACCTGCTGAAGGGATGGAAGCGCTCTACATAGGACGGTTTTGAGGTGCCAGTCTTCTGCATCTCAAAGAGCATTATTTTAGAACTCAAATATGCGGTTCATTCTCGAAACTGTATATGTGCATACAGGTACCCAATTCGTAGATACTAAGCCAGGGAGACCTATTAATAGTTTTGAGTTTGTATCACTGTGACCTCTGGAGTTTCTCGCTACCACATATGGAAGACCACATCAGGGATATCACTTTCAACAACTTTGTGTCACCATGTACCATTCAATGCATACACGACTAAAAGCCCCAGGTCTTTTTCAAAGAGAAAGGAGAGGTAAAAGATGTTGAAGATAACAAAAACTACACTGAAAGATGTTCAGTAAATCCGAATGCTTCATTCTTTAGATCCTTCTTGAGAAGTGATGCTCTAGTGGCTCCCCCTATCTCTTTACGGATTACATTGTCCTCCTTTCAGCCTCCTTGGGCCATCGAGTGCAACACGTTATTTGCAGAAAAGTGATGGCAGCTTTAAAGGGAACCTTTCAGCACCAACTCCCAAAGCGGAGGATGCAGACCCTGTCTGTACCAAGGTTATATAGCGGCTGGAAACAGGTGTAAAAGGGGGGAAGGCACTCCAACTATTCCCTCCCCCACCCATTACCGGTAATGATAATATGAATACTTCTACAGTCTAGTAAGACCTGGCTGGTCAGAAGTATTTGACAGTCATGCTTTTTGATTGCTGTTTTTCCTTTTACAAATAAATGCAATGTGTAACAGTGCCAGTTTAATAGTGTGGAAAGTGCTGGGGACCCCGATGTTTAAAAATGGAGGGGTTAAAAAGTGAAGATTATTCTCTCGACTGTTCAAAGGACTGCAAGGGGCTTGCACCCTGCAGTTTCAGGCTCTTAAGGATCTGAACACTCCGTTTTTAGCATGTTTGAGTTGACCCCCTCCCAATTACGCGGAGCACTAGCACAAATGTTTTTCTACAGCTAGGTATGCGTAGGCTCGATTTCCCTTCCGTTACCCACCTGGTTTCCTGACCTCCTTTGCATACCTTCCAGTCTAGTCTCTTACCACCGGTCTGATAATCCTATTCTTGCAATCTAACACTACTTAATCTCCAGCCCATCTGAACACCCAACCACCCACCAATAATCATACATACCGGCCCTAATGTTTGCCAACCTACCAAGTAACTCGAGTTAATGCACTTGAGAGCACGCGATTGATTGTTATAACCAACATCCCGGTATTTGACAAACCGCAGTAGTAAGCACTACATAAATACAAGAACGAGGGCCTGTACCAACCAGGAAGGGAAAACCACCGGCGAGCAAAGCACAGCAACTCCCCCACCGTAGACATTGGCTCCCTGCAGTGACTTGACCAGGAGGGGGTGCGAGGAAAGCATCCCTAGAGGGTGCAGGCACTGGAGTGCAGCTAATGCTGCCACCCGACAATCTACCCAAGGCCGGGTGGAAGAGGGATGCACTAGCCAAGCTAAATACTGGGATTAAGGACTTCACACAAGTTAACTTTTCTTACCATGGATGCACTCGTGTGGGTCACCCTCTTAACATACAGTACATGCCAAGACCTCCCCAGTCATGTGTACCTATAATAAACGCAGACATGCTCCTTACTCGACTCTTACTTCTGCCTATGTGAGGTGGTAGCGGGGATGGAATACAATCCTCACATGCCAGTTGGAGGGATTTAGTTACACCATCCAGCGAGCTCGGGTTTTGAAACTTGGGAGACCTCCCCGAAGGGTAGAGCTGATCTCAGCGATGGGGCACCAAGGGCTGCCAAGAGAACTCCAGAGGCCAACATCGAGGTAAGAAAATAGTGCCTATACAGTTAACTGGCAGTGACTCACTGCAATGGGCCAAGTGAAAGGTGCCCCCACCCCCAAACGTCCTGCAGCCGCAGAGGGCAGCCAAACGAGTTTTAATAGCTCCTGCTATTTGTGGTACCCGCGATTCTGGCATCGGTGCCCACGAAGTGTCACCTCCCCAAATTAGATACAGCGCCCCAACCAATTCAGCACGGCGGCTTCTGGTGCCGGCTGCTGCTGAACCCCCCACTAACCTCAACACAAGTCGCAAAGGGTATTTAATCTTAGGGGGAAATAGCCTCGGCGGTGACTAACTGCCGCCGCTTAGCAGCTGCACAGCAATGTTTACGAGGCCCCTGGTCGTCTATGTGGGGGCACGTGTCGCTGCCACCTGAACAGGCTCGAGGTCTGTCATCAGTTGAATGAGCTCGGCCACATTCATTCAAATCGCACGCAGTTACACCGTAGCATTGCGAGGAAGCCCAACAGCATGATCCCATGGAGTAAACGCTGAACCTGGGGTGTGCATTGGTGGCACTCCCCTGCGGTATTAAGCAGGGGCACTCGTGCCCTCGGTTCTGTCGCCGATACCAATAAACGCTTTTAACGAGAGATCTCCAAGGGGGCCCACGCTTGCACATTGTAACTCAAGGGACATGGATGGTCCACAACACCCCTAAACCAAGCACGCACACATGACCCCCACCACACCTACTCAGCGAACAGTAAAAGAAAATACATGTGCAAAACCTCACACCCAACCGCAGGGCTGCAACCAAACGCTGCGCTCGCTGTTAGTGGCGAAAATAGAAAGGGAAATCACTGTCAATTGTAATCCAGACCGTCTCCTTTTGGGACGGATCCTTTGCTTCACGGCTTGTTTATATAACACTCCTCCTTTAGATAAGAAATTGCTTCACGACAGCCGTGAAGCAAAGGATCCAGTCCGGATGGGCCGTCCCCCAAGGAGAAAGGGCAGTAACAAAGAGGCCTCATTTTTAATCGGAGGCCACAGTTTACCATAAACGATGACGCCATCCAATGAAAATGAGGGGGGGGGGGCTTCAAGCCCCCTTCTGAAATCTCCTCTCGCACAATATGTCTGCAACGCTAGGCGAGACCTAAACAAAGCCCCAGGAAGAAGCCAGAGGCGAGAAGGGAGCCCTCATTACACCTGCCAGCTTTACCGCCGTGACCGGGGACCACAATCCCCAAGTGCCTTAGCGCCAGGAGGCGCCGTCTCAGCCCACAGCGTCCGGAGGCGCATAAAATCACCGACAGGCTCCCACACCGCGGGACGCGCCCGGGCTAAGGGCGGGCCCGTCTGCGCCAGGAAGAGGCGTGGCGGGGCCATCCCCCTTGGTTACCGCAAGACTCAGTTGTTGAACTGTAAGTGACTCTTAAATCTGACTTAAAGCCTTGAAACTGTGGGCTTGTGCTCTCTTCTCAAATCTCCTGTATACTAATGTTATATCTGTTACACTGCTACCAGCCTTTTTTGCTTGATGTTTTTGTGGGGTGGTGGGCTTTGCTTTCTTTTTCGAACCACCCCTCTGGTTGTATTTAGTGCCCTAGAAAGTTGTTGAGCATACAATAAGAAATGGGTAAAAGAAAGGCCCAGGGGCAGCCACTAGTTAATAAGAGGCCCTCTAGCGTGGTTTGACACAAGAGAATGGATAGGATAGAGACTATCCTAACAGAGTGCCAGGATATAGCCAGCTCTGATTTACTAAGCCCTTCCTGTGGTAGTCCCACTAGTACTGCAAATGTCTTTGATTCAGTGATTGCCACCTCACCTGAACCGCCTCCGGCCAAAAAAACAGCAAAGCAGATTCCATTGATGTTTAAAAAGCATAATAAAAGGCGAAGTAAGGTTTTAGATAGTGGACTACCTGGAGTGGAGTCGAGTGTAACAGCTATTCAACCTGATTTAAAGAGAATGCACAGTATAACACCGACTGTTAATATTGAGTGCCAAAATAGATTTGACGTTCGCGAAATAGAGGAAGCAGGGGGAAGGGGGGGGGTAATGACCCTGTAGAAGTATGCAAAATTACTGTTGGCGTAATCCAGTCACTAAAAGACCTTATCGAATCTTTGAGAGATGAGGTATCTTCACTCAAAGTAAAGGTTGCCACTTTGCTAGAGAGGGCCAATGGTGGGTCATTGGTGGTCCCAGAAACCATGCCACCATCATTGAATAGGGCCGCTAATGGACTAGAAGCATGCAGTTTGGTCAATATAAATAACACTCGAGACCCTACGCGAACAGGGCACACCCAGTTTTTGCCATACACCCCTAGGGCTTGTAACCCACAAGACATTGCAAAGCAAACTCACAGAAATCTCCTTCACCCTACATATGGCAGGGGCATAGACAGAGGAGAAGTTGTACTGGATGAAGGAAACACATACATGCAAGACCATGGGAGGGCCCCAGACAGGGGGACTGTACGGAATGGTATCTATATGAAACCTAGGGTAAGGGAAAATTGTGCGGTGATCTACCTCATGGAAGTTCCTAAACTCCCTTTTAGGAGTTTTGAAAACCAGGACTCGCTTAAGAATAAGGTCACTTACTGGTTTAGGTCTACTCGGCATTGCTACTCAATAATTAGGGATGATATAAAAATCGGTAAGAAGAATCCCTATGCAGAGGACATCTTGGGATATGATTGAGGTTAGCTTCTATGATGCTGGTATTGTTAGTGGACTACTGTGAGAAAGTGCCATCTTTCTTGCATGGTATGCCCCCACTTTTTGCTGAATTGCTGATGTGCTTTGACTGAGTGTGCCCTGGGCTCCTGCCAACCAGGTACCCAGGGCCTGTGTTCCTTCCCTAAAACTGCATTGATGCCTATACCCAATTGGCATCCCTGGCCACAGGTCAGCCCCTGGTAAATGGTACCATGGGTACCCAGGGCACTGTGACCAGGGAAGGCCCCTAAGGGCTGCAGCACTTGTTGTGCCACCCTTAGGGACCCTGTACCTTTACACACACACACTGCCTTGCAGGCTGCGTGTCTTGGTGCAGAACAAAAAGTGAAGAGTCGACATGGCACACATCCCTGTGTGCCATGCCTACAAACCAGTGCCCTGGCCTAGGTCAGCCACCGCTCTAGCTGGGTGCACTATGCCAGTGGTGAGGGCACAGAGGCATGAGCCCTGTGTCCCTACAGTGCCCAAGTCCATTCTTGGGCATTGTAAGTGCAGTGCTGCCATTAAGAGTATATGGTGCTGGGAGTCTGTCATTACGAACTCCACAGCACCATAATGGCCCCACTGAAAACTGAGAAGTTTGGTATCAAACTTCTCCGCACATTAAACCCACACTGATGCCAGTGTGGGATTTAATGTAAAACGCACTCCAGGGTGCATCTTAGAGATGCCCCCTGAAACCAACCCGACCTCCAGAGTCCAGACTGAGTGGCTGCCCAGGCTGCCACCACCAGACATGTTTCTGGACCCCTGGGTCGAGAGCCTCTGCTCTCAGGGGCCTGAAACAATGCGCATCCTGGGGCGAGGTGCCAAAGCCTCCTCCCCCAGGATGGGCAGGGGGAGCTTCAAAGGCCTGCCGCCTTGTGAGCTTCCCCAGACCATTTGCTGCTTCCAGCAAACTGGTCCCCACTGGTTCTACCCCCACTTCTGGCGGGAGAACCGGCGGGAAAACCAGAGGCAGGAAATGGGTTGTGCCCACCTCTGCCAGCTCCACCCCTAAGGTGGGGGAGGCGAGGTGAAGCACAAACTCGAGTCCCCGCCATCTTGAGGATGGGGGACCCAGCCAACCAGGGACAGGCTCCTGCCCCCCTCCCACTGGAGAGGAGCAGAATAGGGGGTGTACCCACCCCAGGGAAGGGACCCATTGGTCCCTGCCCTTACCTACCTGTAACCACCCCTAAATTTAGTATTTAGGGGCTCCCTGAACCTTCCTTCCTCAGTTCCCGAATCCGAAAACAAGAAGAGAAGACGAAGCAAGAAGACCAGCCGTGCAGCTGCTAACAAGGAGGCGACGACAACTGACTTGGCCCCAGCCCTACCGGCCTGTCGACCTCTGAACCTGCTCCTGCGGAACCCCGGCCTCAGCCACCTCAAAAACCCCGGAGGACCTGACTTCTGTGCCACAGCCTTCAACCCAGGGACTCCCACGAGCAGTGGTACTGTTCAAAAGAAACAAACTACAAAAGACCCGGCCATGGCACGGAACCGCGAAACCTGCACACACTGCACCCGCCGAGCCCAGCCTGTGCTTGAGTGAACAAAGACTTTGAGGACGTCCCCCGGCGATTCTGACCTGGAATCCAGTGCCCAAGGACCCTCCTCGACGACCCAGACGACGCCTGCAGCCTCAGGACAAGGGACCCCTCCAACCGCGACCAGCAGGGGGTAAGATTTCCCAACCTCAAACGACACCCCTGCACCCGGCGCCCCACGGCCCCCTGTGCCCAACTCCTGGGTGTCTACCTATCCTCCAAGACCCCAACTTACCTCCCGAAGTGTTGGTCGCCCCTGAAGAGTCACCGTCCCCGAGCCTGCAGCCTTTTTTTCACCGTCCAAGATCTCCATTGGTTAACATTGAGCGCCCGACGGCTCAAAAGCACCCTGCACCCAGCCGCCCGAGGGCCCCTGGAAGTGCAACCTCTACCCTAACCTACTTCCTCATTTGCCCTGAACAAGTGACCAGGAGCCCAGCTCCCACAGCCGCGTGGCCTGCTTGCCAGCAGCCACCAACCCGAGGCCCCCTGCCGGCCATAGGATAACATTGGGCCTACTCACTCTGCACCCGGCCGCCCCTGTGCCGCTCAGGGTGTAACAACTGTACTTACCTGATACTGGGGGACCCCTGAGTCTATGCCCAGAACCTTAACTCTGCCAGTCGAGTACTTACCCAAAGACCGATAACTCACTTTTCTTCCATAGGGTAACACTGACTGGCTCCCACCTGGAATTTCTTCTAAGTGTGGAGTTTTGAAACTTTAAAATATTCACCTAAAATCAACTGAGTCACGAAAACGAAAATACTCACCTGGTATTAGAAGAGGCCCCAGTGCTGGACCGGGGTGCCCAACACTGGCCCTAAAAAGTAATCACAACGTTACTTACCGCTAACTCCATTTTTTTCCATAGGGATCCATTGACTGGTTTTCTGTGAAATTTCTTCTAAGTGTCTACTTTTGAAATACTAAAATATTGTTTAAAATCACAACAGTAACGAATTCCGAACTACTCACCTGCTATCAGGAGAGACGTCAGTACTGCCTCTTTTAGTCTAGTACCAACCATGAAAAGTAATTTTTACCGTACTTACCAGTAACTCGAAATTCCTCTCATAGGATATCATTGCCTGCTTTTGTTGAAAAAGTTTCTAAGTGTCGATTTCTGCATTTTACAAATATTCTTTAAAAATCGTGCCAACGATACAAACGTAATTACTTGCCTGTTTTAGATAGATACCCCAGTGCCGAACCAGAGAACCCAGCACTGGATTACAAAAGTAACGTAAACCTGCTTTGCTTGCAAACTGCATTTCCTTCCATAGGATAACATTGGTAATTTTACCCAGAAAAGTTTCTAAGTGTCAACTTTTGAAATACAGTAATATTCCTCAAAAATCACTACAATAACCAAAACGCTTTTTCTTACCTGTTTACAGGAAGTGTCCCAGGACTGAATCCAGGATCCAGTCCTGTGGTTAGAAAAAGTAATCTACAAAGTAATTAATTGTAATTAATCACAATTTTTCATTGAGCTCAATGTTGCATTGTATTTGACCCTGTGTTGCCTCTTGCACCAACTGTGATTACTACCATCAAAAAGTCTATTGCCTATTTGTAAGGTGATTAACCAAAGCATCTCATCCTGAGAAAACATATTGCAATACCTCTTGTGGGTTCTAAAATAAAACAAGTATATAATTTTTTATACACAAACCATTGGCCTAGAGTTCAGTTCTTGAGTGTGTGGCTTCATTTGCTGACTGAGTGTGTACAACAAATGCTTTACACTGTCCTCTGATACTGCCTTACTGCTCGACCAAGCTACCACTTTAGAGAGTAAGGTTACATCTAACTTTAGCCTCTGCCAAACCTCTGGGGACTGTGGATCCTGTGCACCCTGAACCTTACTTTGGTTCAGTATATACAGGGCCACTTTCCTACAACTACTGTCAATTGATTCACGCACAATCTCTCCAGAAAATTCCCATATCTCCATCAGGTATAGACCCCCTGCTGGAGCCCCCCCATGACCTCTATTGACACCTACTGCTGAAACCCGCACTAGATTGCTATCCCCAAATTATGGGCCAGTTCCAACAGGGCTGCCCCCATCAAATTTGGGTGAATGGAGAGGGTATAGTTGACCTCTGTATGAGGCGTTGATGACACCTGTAAACATGAGAGGATCCTTTAGTTCCCCGGTGACGTCACTCACTAGTCCCCCCCCCCTCCCAATAAAAATTCCGCTACCAGTTGATCTGGTCAATGTCCCAGAGGTGAATAGTGAGATCGTTCCTTTGGAGGGAAGTGGGGCTGCGGTTGTCCTACCTCTGGGGGGTGTAGAAGGGGGCGACTTGGTAAACCACACTCTAAGGTTTCTTGTATGGAATGTGGCTGGGATCTCCAAGCTACTGTTGGACCCAGAATGGTGTTCCTTTGTAGATCCCTTGGATGTAATCTTTTTCCAAGAAACCTGGATCCTGCAATGTCCACACAGAAGTGGTTTTTCTACCTATGCTATCAATGCTAGGAAAAAAGAGCTGGGCAGACCATCGGGAGGGCTAGCAGTATGGGTGAAAATTGGCCTAGGGGCTAAAGTCAAACCCCTACATGTGGATTCCCAAGATATTTTAGCATTAGAGCTCACCTTTCATAGTGGACCAAAAATTAGGATGTTTAATGTCTACAACAAAGTGTTGCGGGCCCAGGAGGAAACCAACACACTGCGCATCCTAGACCTTGTTTTGTCACACTATGCAGATAATATCCCTGTATTAGTGGCGGGTGACTTTAACTGTACATTTGAACCGCTTGTTCCGATTCCCCCAGATTTGACCGATGAATGGGACAGAGAGTGGAACATTCCACAGTTAGATCTTCCCCTAGAAAGGTGGACTAAGAGAGGCGCCCAGATGATGGCCCTTACAATGCAGCATGATTTGAGAGCCACGAATGTAAGGACAATTTCTGATCCAAATGGGGATCCTACTTTTAATAGGCCGGGTCATGAAAGCAGGATAGATTATTGCCTGGTATCTCTAAATCATTGACACTCAGTTACAGATATGGCAGTGGTTAAAAGGGTCGATAGCGACCACAACGCCCTAGCTCTTACCCTCATTAAGCAGGATACTGTTGAGTCTGTTAAAAGGGGATGCCCAGATCTAGGTACTCTATCACCAATAATCAGAGGGCAATTAGATGGGACTGGGTGGAGGCACATCCGGGGGCACTCGCTGCAGTTGAGAGTAAAGTCCGTCTGTTACTGGAGGAATCAGCTGGTTCTACTACTGAGAATGTTCATGAGATACTGGGCTCCAGTCACAAGCTTTTATATAAAGAGATAAGGGAATTGTTAGGTCACTCGCGCAATCCCCAAAAGAAAGAAAGCAATAGTACACAACAGAGGTCAGTCTAGCAGGGTGCCTGGTACAACAAGGATTGTCGAAGCTCTTACAATAAACTTATCAAGAGGACAAAATTGAACTTTTTCAGAAGCCAACTAGATAATGCCAGAAACAGACCAAATTTTTTTTGAACTGATCAAACTCCAATCCAACTATCTTCCCACCCTTCCGCCATCGCAGGCACCCACGCAGCCAACCCGTGAAGTGTTTGCCTCTTTCTTCCTTGAAAAGACTTTTAAGAATGAAACTGATCTACGAGCTCTACAATGCAAACAACCTACTTTCCTTTGCCCTACTAACCCTACTTCCCCTCCTCCACCTCATCCTCTGCCCGCCACTGTTCCCTCATCCAAAAATATCTCCTGCTGGAGCCAACCCACTCCACTCCAGCCTCTGCCTGACATATGACTTTCTTCCAAAAATAACGCCTGCTGGAGACAATTCACTCCCTATGATGAATGCTCTATTCTCAACTTGCTTACTACTCTGAAACCCTCTAACCACTTCATTGACCCTCTACCCGCAAGCTTCTTCAATGAGATGAAAGGGTCCTTAGTCCCCCTCTGGACCAAAATAGTAAATGTCTCCCTTCATCAAGGTATGATTCCGGACTGTCTGAAGGCAGGGCAGGTTTCGCCCTTTTTCAAAAAACCCACGGCTAACCAAGAGGACCTTAATAACTATCGGCCTATCACTAGCATCCCAACTCTAGCGAAGCTCCTTGAGAAATGTGTTCTTGTCCAACTATGTAACCACATTGACCAATTCCAGCTCTTAGATCAATTCCAATCGGGTTTTCGCAGGGCCACAGTACTGAAACAGCTATTACTCATATAGTAGATGACGCCCTAAAAATGCTCGATCGGAATGAAGCTAGCCTTCTAATCCTCTTTGACTTATCTTCAGCGTTTGATACTGTCAAGCATGATAACCTCCTTGGCTTACTGGAACGAAGGATGGGTCTCTCTGGCCCTGTTCTAAACTGGTTTGCCTCCTTTCTCAACAACAGAACGCAAAGATTTAAAGTCAATCAATCCCTTTCCAACTCCTCGCCATCCACTCTTGGGGTTCCTCAGGGATCTGCTATCTCCCCCATGCTATTCAACTTGTTCATGGAGCCTCTAACGGTTTTACTCAACTATTCCAACATTCACTATCACATGTATGCCGATGACACCCAACATTACCTGAAAATCTCTTCCCCAGACGACATCAAATCTCTCAACTCTACCCTACTCAAAACGCAACACTGGCTGACTACCCAGCATCTTAAGCTCAACTCCTCCAAAACGGAATTCCTCCTGATAGCACCAACCAAAAAGACGGCCATCATCGATGAGTACTTGAAACACTTAACTGCTTTCAACTGTACCCCTCAAATCATTGACTCTGCCAGGTCTCTTGGAATTATACTTGACAAGTCATTGAGCATGCAGGAACACATTAGCTCAGCCACCAAAGGGGCCAACTTCCACATGAGTATTCTAAGAAAGGTAAAACCCTTCCTCCCCCCGGACGACTTCAAGTCTGCTGTTCAAGCTCTAGTAATCTCCAGGCTAGACTATGGCTGTGCAACCCTAAGTGGGCTACCCAGGTACAAGCTAGCTCCGCTCAGGGCTTCCCTGAACTTAGCGGCAAGGCTCACCACAGGTTCCAGAAGAAATAGCCACATCACGCCGGTTCTGAAATCCTTAAACTGGCTACCTTTGGAGGCTAAGATTGATCTCAAGATTGCGTGCATGACGCACAAGGCCCTTCACTTTAACACCCCTTTGTACCTAGCCCAAAAACTGGAGCTCTCTGGCGGGAGCCGATCTTCGAGGAGTTCCAGCACTCTGCTGCTGAAACCTCAAAAATTCCAGAAAAAGAAAACTTACATCCGGGCGTTCTCGGGTATTGCCCCGAGAATTTGGAACTCCTTGCCTCCGCACATCAGACTGATTCCTTCTACGTCATCTTTCAAAAAAGAAGTGAAAGCCCTTTGGATGAATGCCCTTGTTTGACGGCACCTACCTCCACTGACTATGCCCTCTACGCTGGTTTGTGCTCAACCCCACCATTTGTTTGTTGCACTTATATGATACACTATTTCCTCTTGCATATTTTACTGCTCCTCTATCGTCTCTATTACCTTGCTTATCATTGTTGTTGTTGTTTTACCTGCAACTCTGTTTGTACCTCGGTACATCTGTAAAGCGCTCTGATACCCGCTTGGGTCACGTTCGCGCTATATAAAACTTTATAAATAAAGGAGGCGCAAATAAGGGCAGTAAAGCAAAAATCACGTATTGAGACAGTGGCCTGTAGAGCAAAGTACAAGCGGGCAATTGAATCTGCGAAGGAGTGGGAGGGCTCCCTGTGGTCTGCCCTACGGAACGCATTGTCAGCCAAAGATTCGAAGAGCTTTTGGAGTAAAGCAGCCTACTGGCGTAAGGGAAATGGGAGAACCCTAGAATTCACAGTACAGCCAGAGGAGTGGGTAGCATATTTTGGCTCTCTTTTTGAGACTAGGGATGCTATAGCTGAGGAAGTATCCCAGGGACGAGGTGAAGGGCTCAGTAAAGAGGGTGGAGGCCTCTCTTTTTCTATAGAGGAAACGCAAGTAGCAATTCGCTCGTGCATCCCGGCCCATGCTCCCGGACCAGAAAGAATCCCCAACGATCTTTATAAGGAGGATCTAGCACTTTGGGGATCCTATATAAATCTTTTGACTAACTCAGTCCTCAGGGGTACCCCCATTCCTCCCTCGTGGAAAAATGCAGAGGTTGTCCCCATTTACAACAAGCACTGGCATAGCCAATAGGTCTCGCCTTTGGGACCTTATAAGTATTTAGTTATGCAGCACAATATCCTTGGTGCAACAACATCAACTGTTGCATGGCTAAACACTTATAAGGTCCAAAGGCGAGACCTATTGGCTATGCCAATGCTTGTTTTGTTGCTAGCTGTGCTCTCTGTGGTTCAGTTCACACCCAATCAAGAAAGCTATTCTTCTGTGTTAATCTAACAACACAGTCCTGGTGCTTACCATTGTAAACTGCTAAGGTTAAGAAATAAACTTTCCTACGGGGAGTCATCATGCAGTCGCTCCCTTCCCTGAAAGCAGTTCTGTTGCTGAACGGGTAGGAGGAATGCGAGATGATATGAACACGGAAAACGTCACGCCGAATAATTTTAGCAGTAAGCCACAGTGTAGTATCAGAAAATGTATGCTACCTACCTGGAGAATCAAAGATCAGTTAAAACAGAATCCAAAAGTGGGCGGGCTGTTTAGTTCAAATTCAACAGAAAGTTTTATGTATTTTTTCTTATATATAATTTTAGCAGGCGTGGCCTACTTGTTTGAGTTCAGAGCGGGAGGCTGCAGTGTAGAGCGAGGGAGAGGAGAAACAGCGTGGGGAAGGAATAGCAAGGGATGTGTGAGATTGTGGAAGAGAAGAAAGGTCGGAGAGACAGTGTGAGAGGGAGATAGGAATCAGTCTGGGAACAGAGCCATGATAAAAACCCATGTGAGAGACTTTGGAAGTGAGAGAAAGGGGCGGTGAGACAATGGAAAAGGGAGAAGAGAAACCGTGTGAGAAAATAACTGCGTGGGATGTGTGAGACGGTGGAAGATTGAGGAAAGGGTGGCTAGACAATAATAGAGAGAAAAGAGAAACTATGTGGGAAAGGAACTGCGAAGTGTGTGTGAGACTTTTGGAAGATAGAGGAAAGGGGGAGACTATATGAAACAAAGAAGCGACAGTGTGGGAAAAGAACTGCAAGGGATGTGTGAGACTGTGGAAGATAGAGGAAAGGTAGGGAGAGGGAGAAGAGAAACAGTGTGGGGAAGGAACTGTGAAGCATGTGTGAGACTTTGGTACATGAAAGGTAGGAGAAAAAAAGGAGGAAGAGAGAGAAAATGATGGGCGAGTGGACCAACAGAGAGTGGAAATAAAACTATGCCAATTAATGTGTGGAAGGGGGAGAAGGAGAAAATCAGGGCAAGGGCGAAGAGAAATAGGGCGAGGAAAGAGCTCTGCCAATGGTTTGCGAGAGTAGAAAACAGATGGGCGAATAAACAATGAGAGAAGAAGAGTGGAAGCTCCGTGCGAAAGAACTCTGACAATGATGTGTGAGACCAGAAGAGAAGTGCGGAGAGACACAACGAGAAGGAGAGGGAAAGAAAGTGTTTATAAGTGGAACTCTGAAAATGGCGCGTGAGACCCTAGAAGGAAAAGAATGGTTGGAGAGACAAGTAGAGAAGGGGAAACAAAGGGCGGGAAAAGATCTCTGCGAGCCATGTGTGAGGCAGCGGAAGAGAGGGGATAGAAAGGCGAGAAAGCTGAGAATGGGAGGGGCATAACAGAGGGCGGGGAAAAAAGAATTCTGTGAGCCGTGTGTGAGACCGTGGCAAAGAAGGAAAGGGAGGTGAACCGTGTGCGAAACAATGGAAGAGAGAGGAAAGAAAATGGAAAAGTGAGAATAAAATGATTGGGGCATAATATAGGGCGGGAAAAACTCTGTGAGCCGTGTGTGAGACTGTGGAATAGAAGGAAAGGGGGGTGAGTCACGCGTGAGACATTGGAAGAGAGAAAATATGAAATAGTGGAAACGGAATGACAGTGATATAATAAGGGTGGGAAAAAAAGAACACTGCAAGTGTGGGTGTGTGAGACCATGGAACAAAGAGAAAAGGGATGTGAGCAATGTGTGAGACAGTGGAAGCGAAGGAAAGAAATGTGAGCCATGTGTGAGACAGTGGGAGAGAAGGGAAGGGAGATGAACCGTGTGTGAGTGGAAGAGAGAGAAAAGGGGAGAGTGAGAAGGGAACGGAGAGGGCGGGAAAAGAATTCTGCGAGCCGTGTGTGAGACCATGGAAGAGAAAGGAAACGTGGGGAAAGAAAACCAAGAATGAGATGGGAATGGAAGCGGAGAAACAGAGGGTGGGGACGAAACTCTGGCAATGGTGTGTGATACCAGAAGTGAGTAGGGTGAGACAATGAGCGAGGTGCAGGAGGAGACTTGAGAGAGGAAACTGGTTGTGAATAGGGCTATGCCAATGTACTCTCCAAAGGGCGCGCGAGACTGTGGAAGATGGACCTATGGAAATAGAGTGAATGAGTGAGAGTAGGAGGGTGGGGAAAAAACAACAGAGTTGAAGTGGCCCTTATGCGAGCCAAGGATGTGTGAGATGGGCGAGAAACGGTTGGAAGGAAATGGAGAGGTGTGTGAAAAGTACTCGGAGTTGGAAAATAACTGTGTGGGCGCGTGAGTGAACTCTGCCAGGCACGCGAGGGAGGGGAAGAGAGGGGGAAGGGAGGAGAGCACAGAGCGCGAGAGAGCCTCTAGACAGGGCGAGACGGCGAACTGCTGTGTAAATGGGGGAAAATGTCCGAGATGGGTGATCTCAGAGACAGGGGTAAGAGGCCAGTAAAGAAAAGGGCATGGCCGCAATCTGAGACAGGGAGAAGAGGCCAAGAAAGAAAGGGGCATAGCCGCGCTCTGAGACGGGGAGAAGAGGCCAAGAAAAACAAGCCCGGGAGTGGTGCGTGCGTGCACAGTCTTCACTTTTCAAGCACTGCACTCGTGCTTGTGTCGCGCCCCTGCTCGCTCCCGCAAGGTGGATGCCGCCACAAGCACAAGTGTGTGCTTGAAAATGAGCAGAGCGACGGCTAAAGGCCCTCCTACGCAGCGCATGCGCGCTGCGTAGGCGAGACCTAAAAAGGAGGACGGAGCGAGGCCAGCCAGTTATAGGCCCATTAGTCTTATTGACTCTCTGCAGAAGATTTTTTGTAAGCAAATTTTAAGTCGGATACAGGACTGGATTACAGAGTCCGGTATCCTGAGTGATCTCCAAGCAGGTTTTTGAGCCAAAACAAGCACCTTGGATCAAACCTTCCGCCTGTTGTGTATCTACTGGAAGGAAGTGCAAGTCAAGGGAGGAAAGCTCTACGTGGCCTTTGTAGACCTACGTCTGCTTTTGACTTGGTTCCACGTGCAAATCTCTGGAGGGTTTTAAAGGAGCAGGGCATACCAATGAACCTTTTAGATGTTTTAATTAGACTACATTCATCGAACACAGCACAGGTCAGGTGGGGGGAGAGCAACCAAGTTACAGATCCCTTCCCAGTCCAGTGTGGAGTAAGACAGGGCTGTGTTTTAGCTCCCACACTTTTTATTCTTTTCATCAATGATGTTGTCAAATTTTTAGACAGAGATGGGTGTGATGCCCCAAAAATCGGCGGAAAAAGATTGCCTGCTCTTCTTTTTGCTGATGACACTCTTTTAATCTCAAAATCGCCATAGGGATTACAGCAGCTTTTAAATGATTTTATTAAGTTCTGTGACGAGCGAGGGCTGGTGCTAAATGAATCCAAACCTAATACATGATTTTTAGAAAAGGAGCGGCTAAGCCCAGCAAAAGACCTGTGTTAGTTGGTAACAGTAATCTGGAGCGAGTTGACGCCTTCGACTACTTAGGCATACGCCTGACACCATCAATTAATTGGGTGGCACATATTGAGAAAGTAAAGATGCAACTTATACACCAGACTGCCAACATTACCAAAATACACAGGAAAACATTGTCAAGACAGCTTGCACCCGCTCTGGAAATCTACAATACAAAGGTACTAGGAGGGGCCCTCTATGGAGCTGAATTGTGGGGCATTGGAATGACAAACTGTCTCTCTACAATCGAGAATCGCTTCCTTAGATCCTTGGTAGATTTACCTGTTAGCACCCCGTTGGTGCCCCTATACCTGGATCTCGCGCAAAGGCAGCTAGTACACAAATTAAGCTACAAGCTCCTTATGTTCTGGCACAGACTGTGGACTGTGGATGAACTTCTGCCGTACCGGGAGCCTCTTTTTGAGCTACTAAAGACTCCGTCGATAATCTCAAGTCCCTGGTTCAGAACACTAAAAGAACTACTGGGGAGGCTTGAGATGGAGGGGTTTTGGTCTGACCCAGATAGTCTGGAAACAATATCTAGATTGAGGCTGAAAGAAAGGTTTTTGGAAATATCATCGCAAGCTCTGGTTAAAGCAGAGGGTCGATTTACTATCGAATTTCTTAATTTTAAATCCACCCCCTGTTTTGAGGCCACACTGGATGCAATTATTCCCCCACTGGCCCGTAAACTATTCCTTCAGTTTCGTTACAAGACCATACCCACGAAACATTTTAGCAAAAACTGGTGTAAGGAAGCCTCTATTGATGATCTTTGCCCTGCCTGTAATGCAAGTCCTGAATCTATTTTGCATTTGCTGTTCTTTTGCCCTAACTACAAATCCCTTAGGCAAAAATGGATAATACCTTTGTGTAAATTAGTCGGCCCGGGCCACTACCTAGAAGTGTTAAGAATTTTGTGTACTGATACACGTAGAGTTGTGGTCTTTGGCCTGTCTACGTATTGGTATGCACTGTGGATAAAACGTACTAAATGCACTTTATGATGCCCAATTCTTTTTAAATTTACGTGATTTAATTTTTTTTTATCATGGTGAAGTTAACCCGAACTGGCCAGAAATTGACATGCATTGTGGATCCAGCGCACGAAAAGCACTTTATGATGTAAATTTCTTTTAACTTATCTGATTTTATACCAATTTTTATAGAGATGATTTTACTTATGTTTTATTCATCTGACCCTTTCTATTGTATAATGTATGTGCTGTGTACTTTTATGATCCTTTGTGACCGAAATAAAGTGATGATGATGAGAGGCGAGAAGGAGGTGCTGATCAGTAAGAAGCAAGAAAATGAGTGACATCAATGCCAACCAATGGTAAGTAATGGGTAGGCTCTAAGCCAGTTTTAAGATATATTTTTAGATAACAACCAATTTCGCAGACAGCTCATAAAGCTGTAGAGCAAAACCTAAAAACAGCCATTTCAGGTTGGCCAGAACTAAAAAAATGGTCTGCATGGCATAGTTTGAACGTTTATTAAAACATTTTTTAAAAACTAGACATCCCAGAAACAAGCTAGAAAACAAATCAAAAATGTTAAAAAGGGTGGTTTAGTATGACGTCACCAAAACGAAAACCGAGAATGTGGAGCTATACAAAAATGCAATAGAATGTCAAAGCACAATAATATTACAGTTGAAGCTCTGCCAGTTTTCAGGACAGTGACGGAGAGCTAGAGTAAGTTGGAGGTTCTGCCAATAAGTCCTGGATCTGATCTTTGAAATTACTTGTCAATTGGATAAGGTTTCAGAAAGAAGGGCACAAAACTAACACTGGATCACCCTTTGACACCACCACTTAAGCACTGGTAGGGAGTCAGCAGTGCACTTTGTTAGATGACTGTATGACATCCAACACTAGCAAACCATTCATCTCCCCTGGAACATATGCTAATTAGGTTTGACTCTATTTTATTAAGGACAGTGCAGTCTGAGCTGCCTGAATAGAGTCCCATTTACAAAGAAACACAAGCAATCCCAGATATGTTGCATATTTTCCATCAGCACCTACAGATGCTATCAATTCAAAATGATTCCCCAGTTATCCTGCCCCATATCTCGAAGGCAATCTCAGTAAGCTTATTTCTCTCCACAAACATAATTGGACTCTTAACTAGGAGTAGGTGGTGGTTAGGAAAGATTATTATCTATGTCTCCGTACATATCCTGTGGGTGAGAATATCAAATGGAAGGGTAACAACCAAACTGACAACCACATCAAACCCATTTTTAAGGGTAATTTTCATTCGCATTTTGAATGAGGGGGATGAGAAATGTGTTCCACCCCCATTTAATCCCCCTGGAACGTTTGCTTTTTAGACTACCTGATTTATGGACTTCTATAAGCTTATTTATTATGGATTGGGAGTGCTAACCACCAGCGTCCCCCTTTTATGATAAGGCCTTCTACTGCACAGCAATGTTAAAAGGCTTTGGGCTGGTGCAGGCTGAGCATGTGATACTACCATCTAAATCAGCCCGGAATCAGCACACATGTAGTCCTTAGCAGAAAGGATCCTTTGTGGACTGATAGGGAACTTTACATGGCCTAAGAGTGGGTATTATTAGTGTGAGTATGTACATATGGGTTGCCTCACTGAAGTATGTGCTTACTATATTGTACACTATGGGTTATATCTGCACCAAAATACAGTTTGACAAAGATAGGCCTAGAGACAAGTGTGACACACTATGCCTGCAGTAAATCAGGATACCAAATGCAGATCAGATAATTTCCACATATCTGCACTCCTCGGAGTACTTCAAGATTCATCACTTTTCTCTGACTCTGCTCCTAATGAGGCCTTTAAATCACCATACTGGGCAAGGAAAACTACTTGGCTTGCCAGCTGGAGGATCAAAGGCCTCTCCACACAATAGGGCCATTAGCCAGTAATTCTGCTTGCTCCTGGGAGAGGAGGGCACTGAAAAACCTGCTTGGGTTAATCACTTTTCACATCAATGAATAGTCAGTACTTTTACTTAGAAGAAAAAAAAAGGGAAAATAGTTTATTATGCATACACTATGTAATACCACACATTACTTTACAAATATGTAGATGATGGCATGTGACTCTTAGCACCCCTAGTGAACCCTGTACCCTATAACCACAATACCCCCACATATACAAGATACAGTACAACGGGACGCGCGCAGAAGCTTAACACTAGCACTCTGATCAATTCATTTTAAAAAATTGCTTTTAACCTTGCTGACTACGTTATTTTTTTTTTTTAATTGCTATCTTTGCACTTATGTGTTTGTATGCATTTATATTGATTGTGGTGATTACGCAGCCCTACCTTGCACTTTTCCCTTAGGAGCCTCCCCGTAACAGTCGGGCACCTTCCGCCCCTGCTCCCCGGTCCACCGCGGGTTCGCCCGTTTGTTGTGGAGGGTGCTGGTGGCATTTTGGTGCCTTTTCCTCTTCCAGCCTTAGACAGGGGCGGAGCTGGACGGTTAGCGGTCTAGCGCCCGCTACCTATTTAAAGACGCATGCCATTCTCCACGCGAAGCGGACGCGCGCAGAAGCTTGACACTAGCACTCTGATCAATTCATTTTAAACAAGCATTGGCATAGCCAATAGGTCTCGCCTTTGGGACCTTATAAGTATTTAGTTATGCAGCAGGTCCCAAAGGCTAGACCTATTGGCTATGCCAATGCTTGTTTTCTACTGCATGCAGCACATGCTTTCTGCAACATTCAGCGCTTGCATCCCCGAAATTATGAATCACTGTATGAGACATGCTCGTGGCTCAAGGTGGAAATCAATTCGGACGTGGCGAAAGAGGAGGGGTTTGATGAGCAGCGTGCCTTCCATATAGTTCGGACGTGGCGAAAGAGGAGGGGTTTGATGAGCAGCGTGCCTTCCATATAGGGTGGTCTTTTACTGGAACAATAGACACGGCTATTACGAAGACCACTGTGCCGCCCACGTGCACTGTGTACAGAGAACGGAGCGCAATAGCAAACTGGTTTACACACTCGCCGGTGTCACTCTGCTCACACGTGACTAAGGGGATTGAGAAGATTCAAAATGAATCCATCTCCATGTGCTCACTGCTCTTCTGCTAACCATTGGAGGAGCGCCCCGCCACTCACAGCACCGAGCAATCCCTGCATAGTGTGTTCTTGAGCAGCAGATCGGGAAAGCATTCTACTCTGCAAGCGAGTCAGTGCCTTTGTTATGCACTTTAAGACTTCAGGGGCTAGCAGAACCCGAGCCTCCCCTAAATTGTAGGGGTCCATGAGGCTGTTTAGCGAGAGCTGAACTCGGGGGAGGGAAGTCGGCTGCCTGCTTGCAGCAGAGAAAAGACAGAGTAGGGAGGAAGCGTCAGCACAAGTGAAGCGCTGGACAGCAGAGACGTCGGCAGCGTCAGAGAGGAGCGGGGGCGAGCGAGCGCGGCAGCCTGCTGAGCTGACCACACGCTCGTGCACAATGGCCATGTGTTTTCAATTATCGCGCCCGCGTCTGGGCACGATAATTGCAAACAGATGGCGGCCGTGCGGGTAACCACACGGAAAAGGCCATTGTGCACGAGCGTGTGGTCGGCTTTTTGAAGCCCCTTACATAAAGTCTCGCAGAGCAACGCTTGCGCGCTACTTTAGGCTCGACCTAAAAATTGCTTTTAACTTAGCCAACTACGTTATTTTTTTTTTAAATTGCTATCTTTGCACTTATGTGTTTGTATGCATTTTTATTGATTGTGGTGATCACGCAGCCCTACCTTGCACTTTGCCCTTAGGAGCCTCCCCGTAACATTCGGGCACCTTCCGCCCCCGCTCCACCGCGGGTTCGCCCGTTTGTTGTGGAGGGTGCTGGTGGCATTTTGGTGCCTTTTCCTCTTTCGGCCTTAGACGGGGGCGGAGCTGGACGGTTAGCAGTCTATCGCCCGCTACCTATTTAAGACGCATGCCATTCTCCATGCGAAGCGGACGCGCCCAAGGCAAGCCCGTCTGTGCCCGTCCGCGTCCGTACCGCGGCCAGCGCCAGCCACGCTGCCAGTGGGCCCCCTGATGGACCTATTATTTGGTCCAGGACCCAACTCCTTAACTTGAGGACTGCGAAATGTAAGGACACGATTTATCTCGATCACTCAGGTCCCTCTTCTTCACTTAAATGTCGTACCTGTTCCTCTTCTTTTACGGCTGATTTCGAGCAATCGATCCCGGCGAAATACACTTCTTCTTCCCCTATAAAAGCGTGTCTGCTCAACTGCAGATCTCTCCCTCGCCACTCGGATGACATTTGGCTCTCCCTGGAAACTAATTCCTGGGACTTAATGTTCCTGACCGAAACCTGGACCAAAGATCATTCTAATCCCGATCTTACCCTAGCTATCCCTAGTAAGTATCTGTTTGCTGGGATTAACAGGGAAGACAACAAGGTGGGCGGTGGAGTAGCAGTTGTCCTTCGCTCTGGCTGGGAAATTTCGTATAGGAAAGTCCTGAATTTGGGATTGTTAGAACCGGGGGTCTCTAGTTGGCTGAGGTAGGTACCTCAGGCCAAATAGGGACCCTTGCTTCTAAGTCAGGGAAAGGAATGACACCTTCTCAGATAGCCCCTGCTCACCCCCTCGGTAGCTTGGCACGAGCAGCCAGGCTTGTCTCCAAGGCAAATGTGTAAAGTATTTGCAACCACGCTCTCAGTGACACAATGACAACACCACAAATGGACTCCACACGAGGTTCATAAAAAAACAATTATATGTTTATATAAAACGATATACGATGAGACCACACGATAAAAATCCAACATATGCGTATTTGTAATATTTCACCTTGCCGGTTATTAGGCCAGCAAGCACTGGTAGGTTCTTGCAGTATTAATGAGCAATTCTCAATGATCTAATGCAGTCCTAATGCAATGCTATGCAGTTCGTAATGCAAGAATCAGGCAATTCGTAATGCACCAATCAGGCAGTTCGTAATGCGAAAATAATGCAATTCGTGATGCAACAATCAGGCAGTTCGTAATGCAAAAAATAAGGCACTCCGTAATGCAACAATCAGGCAGTTCATAATGCAAAATTAGGGCACTTCGTAATGCAACAATCAGGCAGTTCGTAATGCAAAATTAGGGCACTTCGTAATGCAACAATCAGGCAGTTCGTAATGCACAAATAAGATACTTCAGCACCGATCACGGTGCTCTGCACGATCTCTTTGCCACCCTTACTGACTCGCGGTAAGCTACTACCAAAATATGCCCCCAACACTGTTCTGATGGAAAACAAAGTGCAGCTCCACACTCCGGCCCCGGTACTGCCACTCCTCGGCAAGTACGGGCCGCGATACGGACTTGAGCGGAGGCTCGCGCTGCAAAGATGGGAAAGGCCGAGAGCGTTTCTCTCCAAGCTCGCTCCCCGCCCCAGACGGAGACACACGCACGCTCGCTGAGCGTTACCTGGGGGTGGTGCGATCTCACTCTCCTCTCATCGCTACTTGGGCCTCCGATGCGACTTCATTGATCTTGGGCAGTGGATCTCGGACCCCCGACGATGATGGTTCGAGGTCTCTCCTTGGGAGAGGCAGGCTCGGGCCGGCGGCACAGCTCCCCTTGGGGATGCCGGTCCGGGCCGATGGCAATGACGATCGCAGCAGCACTGGTCACGCTGCTCGATCGACGCAGAGAACAAGACTGCTCCGGGACACACAGTCACGGGGAAATTCTCACGAAGGTCTCAGGCTGCAACAGGGCACACGCACACAGCGTCGCTGAGACTCACTTGAGCTCCGGGTGTACACGATCACAGGGCAATCCTTACGGAGATCTCAGGCTGCACGAAGCACACGCACATAGCGTCGCTTAGACTCACTTGGATTCCGGGTGCCCACGATCACAGGGCAATCCTTACGCAGGTCTCAGGCTGCACGAAGCACACGCACACAGTGTTGCTGAGACCCACCTGGAAACTTTTGTGTTCCTGAGTTTCCACAACATGGAGCCAGCTCTCCTCGGGCCCTTGGGGACAAGTTACTTCAGGACACAGCACAGTCCTCTCAAGCAGGGGAACACAGCACACAGCAAAGTCCCTTAGCCTCTCTTTGGTTAAATCAGCAAACTGCAGGCCAGCCCCAGAACACACAGCAAGGGTCAGTCCTTTCCTTCAGGCTCTTCAGCTGTTTCTTCCTTGGCAGACGTTCCTCTTGACCACGAAGTAGTTTCAAGCCTTTTCAGTCTTGATCAATCCAACGTTCAGGGGTTTCAGCTCTCATAGTTATACCCCTAAATGTCTTTGTGTTCAGGGGGGCACTGACCCCTGTCTAAACCAGTTCTGGGTGTCTCCCTGCCAGTGACACCTTTTCCCTTTGATAGTGGGGGTCTGTGTCTTCAATCACTCAGCAGGAGATGGAGCCATTGTTTTATGGCGGCAGCCCAGGCCTCTTCACCTCCAGGGGCTACTCCTCCCCCCTACACTCCGGATGCAGGTCAGCCTGTGGCTGTCTCACCTCCTCCCCTGGGTCAGGACATTTCCCAGATCCTATCACATTCAAATCCAGACAGTCAATCCACAACCAGGCAGAGACGCACAGAATTGTTAGAACAAAAAAACCAGCCACTTCTAAAAGTGGGGTTTCTAAACACACAATGCAAAAACCACCTTCAGAAAAAGATGCGTTATTAAATTGTGAATTCAGGCACACTAAACTTCACCTCTCCATCTTAAGCCTATGGGAAGATAGGCTGGAAACATATTACACAGCCTCCCCCATTCTGTCCTATGGGCAAGATGGCCTTGCAACAGTGAAAAACGAAATGGAGAGTATTTCACTGTCAGGACATGGTACACACCTTAGTACATGTCCTACCTTTCACATACACTGCACCCTGCCCAGGGGGTACCTTGGGCCTACCATAGGGGTGTCTGATGTGCATAAAAAGGAAGGGTAAGGCCTGGCAAGTGGGTGCACTTGTCAGGACAACATGGCAGTTTAACAAACTGCGCGCAGGCACTGCAGTGGCAGGCCTGAGATCTCTCTTTAAGGCTACTGGTGTGGGTGGCACAATTAGTGCTGCAGGCCCACGAGTAGCATTTGTATTACTAGCCCTGGCACACATACTGCACTTTACTAGGGACTTTACTAGTAAGACAAATATACCAATTATGGACAACCAATTACCATTACACTTTACACAGGGAGCACTTGCACTTTGACACTGATCAGCAGTGGCAAAGTGCCCAAAGCATCCAAGTTGGCAACACCATGTCAGAAAAAAGGTCTAGGGGGAATGCAAAAAGTTTAGGGAACTTTAGCCAAAAAGGGCCAAGTCCAACAGGGATCCATATAAGCCATGTATTTTAGTATAAGCCTGGCCCCTAACTTAGCTATGACCGGTATGTTGATCTACAGACCCCCTAATTCTCCCCCCCACCACCTGCTCGAACTTGGTAATGCTGCAGCAGACCTCGCGCTCAAACACACCCACTTCATGGTCCTGGGAGATTTCAACGTGCACGCAGATGATAAACTCTGCACCAAAGCCCGTCAGCTTACAGAGACCATGGAGGGCCTTAATTTGCTCCAGCTGGTCACTGGCCCCACGCATCGAGTCGGTCGTACGCTAGACCTACTTTTCACCAACAACCCCTATTTATCCGCAGCTCCCCCTCTACCTCTTACCTGGTCTGACCATTTTCTAATTCCTTTCATAATGACACTTCCCCTTCAGACCCCCAGGCCCCTGCCTAACTTGGACTACAGAAGGAAATGGTTGAAAATCACCAGCGAGAACATGACTCCTATACTTTCTTCCTCCCCCCTGCAGCTGTCAGGTGACCCTGACCGTGACCGTGACTCTTTAAACTTTAACAGTTGGCTCACCTCGGCTCTCGATACTGTTGCCCCCCTTAAATCCTCGAATTCCTCCAGATTAAATCCGTCAGCCCCCTGGTTTTCCTCTGAGCTCCGTGCAGAGAAAAGCTGCTGTAAGAAACTGGAGCGCGCCTGGAGGTCATCTTATGACCCCACAGCGAAATTAGTTTACAAAGCCTCACTAAAATTTTTTAACAAACTCAAAACGCTCCACGATGAGAGAGTACTTCATTAACAAAATCCACTCTGCAGGTAACTCGGCTAAAACTCTTTTCAAAATTGTTAAAGACTTTACCATGCAGACAGTCACCTCAAGCGTAGTCCCTTCTACCCTTGACCTATGTAAGGGGCTATCGGACTTTTTTCAAGACTAAATTCTGGATATCTACTCCACGTTCGCTCCGCCTCGTCACCCTCCTACTTCGGTTGCTGGAGCGGCCAACAATGATACTCTGACCTCATTCCATGCTATTTCTTCTGATGCCTCACTTTTGAAACTCCTAGCCTGCAAATCAGGTTCGCCTAAGGATCCCTGTCCTGCTCAGTTTTTCAATATCTTAGCCCCCCTCATAAATCCTTCATTGAATCAGATCTGGAATTCTTCCCTTAGCACCGGCATTTTCCCTTCAGCCTGGAAACACGCCCTTCTAGTGCCTATTCTTAAAAAACCGAATGCCGACCCCACCATCCTTAAAAACTACCGTCCTATTTCCCTTCTACCTGCGCCAGCTAAAATATTAGAAAAGATAGTGCAGGAACAACTTTCCAGCTATCTTGAATCCCACCACCTTTTCCATGATTCTCAGTCCGGGTTTAGATCTGGCTATAGTACAGAGACTGCCCTTCTAGAAGTTTCTGAGACCATCCGTGAATGCGTGGACTCAGGCAAAGCAGCTATGCTTGTGCTCCTTGATTTGTCCGCGGCCTTCGATACGGTCTCCCACTCTATCCTTCTTGATAGATTACACCATCTGGGGATTCAGGGCACTCCTCTGGCCTGGATTCGATCCTATCTGAACAGTCGGACTCAATAAGTTTCTCTCTATCCTTTTAGCTCTGATGAGAAACCCCTGTGTTGTGGGGTTCCCCAGGGCTCGGCGCTGAGCCCCCTCTTTTTCAACATCTACCTTTCCCCCCTCGCGTCCTTGGTTGAATCCTGTGGAGTGAGGGTGATCTCTTACGCCGATGACACCCAATTGGTGTTCTCTTTTGAAGATCACTCTGAAGCGGCTTTCGCTAGTTTCAGACATTGCCTGTCCAACATCTCCTCGTGGATGTCCATGAATACTCTCAAGCTTAACTCAAACAAAACCGAGGTTTTGTCTTTTAACCCAAAAATCCTCCCCCCCCCCCCCCCCCTCGACGCTCTGGTGGCCATCCGGAGTTGAATCCTCCTCCCAAGCCTGTGGACTCAGCCAGGAACCTGGGCTTCCGGTTTGACAATGATTTGTCCTGCATTACCCAAATTAGACAGGTGTCCTCCTCTTGCTTTGGAAAACTCCATATGCTTTGCAAATTCCTCCACTTTCTCTCCTTGGAATCCCGCCGGACCATAATCCATGCCTTAATCACCTCACACCTAGACTACGCTAATAGCCTCTATCTCGGGGCACCAGCATATCAGATCAGACGCCTACAGATTATTCAAAACGTGGCGGCCAGAGTGATATGCAAAATTACTTATCGACACTCGATCACCCCCCATCTGAGGAAGCTCCATTGGCTCCCAGTGATCAAGAGGATCGAATTCAAGCCTCTTGTTCTGGCATTTAGAGCGTACCAAGGCCGTGGCCCCGCTAATTTGAGAACTCGACTCAAGCACTATCAACATAACCGGACCCTCAGATCCAACCATCTACGTCTTCTGGCTACCCCCCGCTTTCGCAGGTCTTGAAAGGGTGGCAGAGCGTTTGCAGTAATCACCGCCAAGACTTGGAACGCCCTGCCACTCTCTCTTCGTTCTGTCGAGTCAGAAGCCATCTTTCGACATGCTTTAAAGACCTGGATGTTTACCAACCTTTAGTCCCTTACTGTCACCCGCCTTCTGTCGTCTGCTCTAGCGCCGGGACAGCCACGTTGGGAGTAGCTGTGCGCTCAATAAATGCCAAAAATAAATAAATAAATGGGATGTACCATTCTACAGTGACAGTAATACCTGTAAACATTCTCCTCACTGGGAAAGGAAAATGCTACTTACCCAGTATGCATCTGTTCTTGGCATGTAGAGCTGTAGAGTCACATGCTGTGCATAGCTCGCCATCTAGTGTTGGGTCCGGATGTTTGCACTTTGTTTTTGTTCGAAGAAGTCTTTCCCAGTCACGAGGTAGGTGACTCCTCCTTTCGGTGATAATGCGCATGGGCATCGACTCCATTGTTAGACTGTTTGCCGCAGAGGGTGATGATGGAGTTAGTAAGAGTAGTAAGATGTCCATGTATGTATGTATCTAAGTAAGATGTAACTGCAACAGGTATAGGTACCCGGGGAGGCGGGTGGGCGCATGTGACTCTACCTCTCTACATGCCAAGAACAGATGCATACTGGGTAAGTAGCATTTTCCGTTTGAGGCATGTGAGCTGTAGATCACATGCTGTGCTTAGACTACAAAGCAGTTATCTCCGAAAGCGGTGGCTAACCTGTAGCTGTGGTTTGAAATAGTGTACGTAAAACTGCTTGGCCCACACTAGCTTGCTGTCTTGCTAACACATCTACACAATAGTGTTTTTGGAATGTGTGAGGTGTAGACCATGTTGCAGCTTTGCAGATATCATCTATGGGTATGTTTCCTAGAAATGCCATAGAAGCCCCTAGTTTGCGAGTGGAGTGTGCTCTAGGGGGAATTGTTAAAGTTCTTTTTACTTTTGCATAGCATATCTGAATGCATTTGACTATCCACCTTGCAATGCCGGACTTTGATATTGGATTGCCTTTATGTGGTGGAGCAAAAGCGACAAATAGTTGTTTTGCGGAAAGGTTTTGCCCTTTCTATATAGTAAAGAATCGCTCTTTTCACATCTAAGGTGTGTAAAGCACGTTCTGCCACAGAATCTGGTTGAGGGAAGAACACAGGCAACTCAACAGATTGGTTGATATGAAAGGCAGAAATGACTTTTGGTAGAAATTTAGGGTAGGTCCGCCGAACCACTTTATTTTGATGTATTTGTAAGAATGGTTCTTGTATGGTTAGTGCCTGAAGCTCACCCACTCTCCTCAGAGATGTGATAGCTATGAGGAAAGCTACCTTCCAAGTAAGAAATTGTATTTCACATTTATGCAAAGGTTCAAAGGGTTGACCCATTAGCCTGGTGAGGACAATGTTGAGATTGCACACTGGAGCAGGTGGAAGTCTTGGAGGAATGATTCTTTTAAGTCCCTCCATGAATGCTTTGATGACAGGCACTCTAAAAAGAGACAGATGTTGTTTGTTCTGTAGGTTTGCAGCTATTGCAGCAAGATGTAAGCGTATGGAAGAGTACGCTAAATTGGAACGCCTCAGACGTAGTAAATAGCAAATGATGTTTTGAACTGAAGCGTCCAGTGGATCTATTTGATTGTTATTGCAGTATATAACAAATCGCTTCCACTTTGCTGCATAGCATGCTCTTGTGGTAGGACGTCTAGCCTCTTTGATAATATTTGTACAGTCTGGCAGAAGATTAAGGTAGCCAAACTCTAAGATTTCAGGTGCCAGATCGCAATGTTGAGATGGCTGGGATCTGGATGTCTTATTTCTCCATGGCTCTGAGTGAGCATATTGGGAGTGAGGTGTAGATTTTGGTGGGGAGCTATTGAGAGCTCCAAAAGGGTTGTGAACCAGGGTTGTCGAGCCCATGTGGGAGCAACTTGGATTAATGTCAGGGACGCCTGTCTGAGCTTCCGAACCACTCATGGAATGAGTGGGAGAGGCAGAAAAGCGTAGGCAAATATCCCTGACCAATTCATCCATACTGCATTGCCCTTGGACAATGGGTGTGGATGTCTGGATGCAAAGTTTGGGCATTTTGCGTTTAGGTTTGTGGCGAACAGATCTATGTCTGGAAAGCCCCACATTTGAAAGAATAGGAAAAAAATTGCTAGCAGCTCAATATGGTTTATGTGGAGCTGTTTTTGCTGCAGGCTCCACATGCCCTGAATTGTATGTGTTTGGAGACGAGCTCCCCAACCAGTGAGAGATGCGTCTGCTGTTAGCACTATCTGTGGAACCGGGTTGATGAAGGGCCGCGAAAGATTGTGTATTCCACCACTGCAGAGAGCGATGGGTGCGGCCGTCCACCAACACTAGATTCGATAACCGACCCTGAGCCTGGTTCCATTGACGTGCTAAGCACTCTTGAAGGGGACGCATGTGAAGTCTTGCGTAAGGGACTATTAGTATGCAAGACGCCATCATTCCTAGTAACTGCATGAATACTCGAGCTGGTAATGAGTGAGGAGGCTGAAACTGGCAAAGCAGAGCCTGCATGTTGCGGATTCTGGTCGGAATGGGGTAGGCCAAAGCCTTTTGTGTATCTATTGTGGTTCCCAGATACACCTGTGTGTTGGATGGTTGTAGATGAGACTTGGACAGGTTTACTGTGAAAACAAGATCGTGGAGCAACTGCACTGTTTTGTGAGTGTGACGGAGACCGCTTTTTTGTGAGCTGGCTTTTATGAGCCAGTCGACAAGATATGGGAAGGCATGAACGTGTTGTCTTCGAAGGTGAGCTGAGACTACTGCTAAGCACTTGGTGAAAACTCTGGATGCGGTTGTTACTCCAAATGGGAGCACCTTGAACTGATAATGCTGTCCTGCTACCACGAACCTTAGGTATTTGCGATGAGCAGGATGTATTGGGATATGGAAATAGGCATCCTTTAAGTCCAGAGTGGACAGGAAGTCGCCTTGTTCAAGGAGTGGAAGTACTTGTTGTAGAGTGACCATGAGAAAGTGGTCAGATTGAATGTATAGATTGAGTTCTCGGAGATGCAGTATAGGCCTGAGAGATCCGTCCTTGGGAATTAAGAAGTATAGGGAGTATACTCCGGTTCCTTGATGTTCTAATGGGACTGACTCTATTGCTCCTTTTACTAACAGAGATTGAACCTCTTTTTTTTTTTAGAAGGGTGAGATGTTTCTGTGACATTGCATTTGATCTTGGAAGAATGTTTGGGGGAGTGTCTGTAAGTTCCAGGCAGTAACCATATTGGATAATTTGTAGAACCCATTTGTCTGAGGTGATGGTGATCCAGACAGGGAGAAATTGAGAGAGACGTCCCCCGACAGGAGTGGAATGATCGGAGGGTAGTGGAAGCAAGTCACTGTTTGTTATTAGGAGGGGAAGTGCGTATGGAGTTGCCTCTGCCTCTTCCCTTACCATTGTTTCCTCTAAAACCCCCTCTAAAATATCCTCTTGATGAGGGCGATTGATTGTGGGAGGGATTTTCTGTGGTAACAGTTTTGGAACCAACCCTGCAAAAGGAGCGGCGAAAGGAACCTCTACTAGCAGGTAATTGTAAAGCCCCCATGGACCTTGCAACCTCAGTGTCCTTTTTCATTTTTTCCAGTGGGGTGTCAACCGTTGGGCCAAATAGGTGTTCTTTGTCAAAGGGTTGATTAAGAATAGAGGCTTGTACCTCAGGTTTGAAACCCGATATTTTTAACCATGTGTGTCTGCGTAGCAACACGCTTGTGTTTACTGCACGTGCTGCTGTGTCTGCTGCATCTAATGCACATTTGATGGAGGTGTTGGTAATGAGTTTTCCTTCTTGTATGAAATCATTTGCCTTAGCTTTATGCTCATCAGGCAGATATTGGATAAGTTTTTCCAACTCATCATAATGAGCTCTATCATATCTGGCTAGCAAAGCCTGAGCATTGGCAATGCGCCAGTGATTAGCTGCCTGAGAAGCTACCCTTTTACCAGAGGCATCAATTAACTTGGACTCTTTATCAGGAGGAGGGGCCTCACATGTTGTTTGTGAATTTGCTCTTTTACGAGCATTAGAGACCACCAAAGAGTGCGAGGGCAGTTGACCTTTGATGTAAGCAGGGTCAGTAGGTGCCGGTTTATATTTTTCCTCAACCCTGGGCGTGATTATTCTTGCCCTGACAGGGTCTTTGAAAAACTCATCAGCATGCCTAAGCATCCCCTTAAGCATTGGTAAAGTGTGTGTTTTTTGACTGGAGCTTAATGTCTCGAATAAGAAGTCCTCCTCTAAAGTTTCTTTATGTAATTCCACCCCATGATAGTGAGCAGCCCAATTAAGAAGCTCAATATAACCTATATTGTCATCAGGAGGTATTGGCCTAGATGGATACAAATCAGGGTCAGTGTCTGTATGTGGATCAGTATTATAATCCTCCCATGGATCAGCATCTTGTGGCCTGTTGTCAACCCCATCATCCTGTGGGTCAGGTGATAGTGGTGGTGGTGAATTAGTGGGGGTAATAAGTAGGTGAGGATTAGTAGGTGAAGGAGGTGGAATATCAGGTGGTGATGGGTTTGTACCCATATTCCTTTTCTTTAGAGGTATATGATGTTCATCCTGATGTGCCAATTTCCTTTTTTCAGGTAATTTGGCATGAATATGTCCAGTATCTGGGTTGATAACCAGTTATTTTTGTTTCTGATCCAGAGGTGGAACATCGGAACGAAAATCTTTTGTTGGAGTCTCTTTCTCTTTTGTTGTAGTTTTTGGCGTCAAGAGTTTTGGCTCCGAACTCTTCGGCACCGAAGATTTAGTCTTGGACAAAGATGGAGGATGGACATGCTTGGTTTTCGGCGCCGATGATTTCGGTTCGGTGCCGCTAGGGGTCGGACTCGATCCCGGGCCGGAAGGCTTTTCTTTGTGTTTCGGCGCCGGGCCCGCGGGCGGGGTGCTTGAAACTTTTTCTCGTTGCCGACCTTGGCCCGCAGGCAGAGGAAGGAGGTTTTGGTTGTTGGGACAAGGGGGTTCCTGTACTCACAGTATGCTGACCCGGTGTAACTTTCTGCTCTTCTTCCATGTCGGAGTGGGCTTCGGACACAGAGACATGTTCTTCTTCCACAGCTCCTTGAGCGTGTGCTTGGTCGGAATCTTCTCTGAAGATGTCCGGTACGGAGCCGCCTTGTTGTTGCATTTCGTGATGTCGAGCCCGACGGTCACTGAGCGTCTTCTTCGATCGAAACGATTGGCACGCGTCGCAGTCTTTCTCATCGTGTTCCGGGGACAAACAGATTGCACACTTCGTGCAGGTCGGTGCGCGGAAACTTAGCGCGACACCCGGGACAGAGATTGAATGGAGTCCGTTCCATCGACTGCTAGCGAGCCCAGCGTGGGTAGGCCCAACGGCCCTCCACGAGTTTTCTGATCGAAGATTTTTGGTTCGAAACGATACGCGGAGAATAGGAAACGCGATCGAGAAACAATACCGTCAAGGGTAGTGGATTGTGCGTCGAAGAGAACCCGAGAAACTGCCGAACCGGAGCGCAGCAATTCACATCCGAAACAGATGGCAGAAAAAAACAATCTAACAATGGAGTCGATGCCCATGCGCACCATCACTGAAAGGAGGAGTCACCTACCTCGTGACTGGGAAAGACTTCTTGGAACAAAAACAAAGTGCAAACATCCGGACCCAACACTAGATGGCGGGCTGTGCACAGCATGTGATCTACAGCTCACATGCCTCGAACATTGTTTTTTCTCCTGGTAGCATACTCCAGGCACCAGGAATGGTTTCTTCAGGCCCCCTGGTTTTAAATTTAGCAATTTACGGGGAGCATGATCTATACTGGGTCTGGGTAGGCTCAGGCTGACAGAAACAAAGGAAGGTAGCCAGACCTCTGGAGACAGTCACAGGAGGGGGGGTCCTTTGAAGATTTGGAGGGAAGGGGGCAGGCAGCCAGGGGCAAGGGTTCAGCTCCCAAAAAAGGTCTTTCAAAAGGCCACTTGACTGCGCCATCCTAGAAATTTGCACAATGGCTGTGCAGGAGGGTTGGGGCAGGAGTGGATCGATGATGCATCACTCTAGGTTTCGGCAGAGGTTCCTAGCTTCTGGGACTTTACACCGCCACTTAAAAAGTCCTGCACAAAGGAGAGACTTTAGAACACTTTAGATCTGGGGGAAGTGTTGCTGAAATAATGTCTAGTAGACTCTGACCACTGCAGATATGGATTCCAGAGATATGGACTTTAGGTCTTCAGCTCACACCCAGGAACTAGGATCTGTTTCTCCAGGGCCCGTACTGCTGGTCCTCCTACTCCCTCTGTAAGACAGAAGGATGGACCTGCTAGGTGCATTGGGGAGCCCTGAAGTGTTCCCTTGGATCTTCTGTGGACTGGTCCTGCAGGACTGTGACCTCCAGAAAGAGGAGGGGTGCCCTGACGTCGGCAGACCTGTGTGCTCTGCAAGTGGCCAAAGGAGGCCGTGGCACCTGGAGGGTGCAGAACGGAGGACACTCTGCCTTGGGTTCCTGGGTATGATGCTGAGGAAGGTCCGGGCCCAGGAGAAGTGCCAGATATCCAGACAGGCCCTTTGTGCGAAGGGAGACCAGTATAGATCATGCTCCCCGTAAATTGCTAAATTTAAAACCAGGGGGCCTGAAGAAACCATTCCTGGTGCCTGGAGAAAAACACAATTTTCCCAGTGAGGAGAATGTTTACAGGTATTACTGTCACTGTAGAATGGTACATCCCATTGTACTGTATCTTGTATATGTGGGGGTATTGTGGTTATAGGGTACAGGGTTCACTAGGGGTGCTAAGAGTCACTTGCCATCATCTACATATTTGTAAAGTAATGTGTGGTATTACATAGTGTATGCATAATAAACTATTTTCCCTTTTTTTTTTTTTTTAAAGTAAAAGTACTGACTATTCAATTATTTATTGGGTATTGTTTGTTGCATGCATGCAAACTGGGGCACTAGCCCATGCCACCTCCACTGAGTAGGCCGTGGACTGCCCTGCCTCCCTGAGAGAGTCAGAGGTTGTTGAATTACTTGTGAAGGATCCATATTCTTCATAACCAATAACCCACTTTCTTACAAACTGTAAGACCCGGGAAACCCTAAAAAGGTGGGTAATTTTTTTAAACTACAGACCCAGTGAGGAAAGTGTTTTTTTAGCCAATGTTTGCTATGTGAAGGGCATTCTGGGTAAAGAAATGCGGTGCAATCCAAGCTAGAAGCACCTCCCTGGGTTTTCCCAAATTTGGGCAAAACATTCTGAGGTTAGTAATGCTTCACATTAAGGGGGCTCCCGGAGGACAAATACTCGGTCAGTTAAGACAATGTACGTAAACAACAAACCTCAAAAGAGCTGCTTTCATTCTCTGGTTTTCTGTACTTCCTCTGTTGGGCAATATGTACACCTACTGATGCAGGTTATCAGTTTTATATGGAGAAGTGAGGGAATGAATTATGGTATCCCTAAGACAGTCAATATTGAAGCACTAATCGTCATCGAGACATGAGTTGACGCTGACTCCTGGCATTTACTGTCGAAGACAACCTCGAAGCACTATTCAACATTGAAGACATTGATGGTGAGCAGATCATTCCACCTATCTGCTGACTGGGTAAGTTAACTGCAAAGGAGGAGGCTAGTAGGCAACTTCACTATGGGGAACTGTATTGCCTTATTTCTCCAACTCTATGTCTTCCAATATAGGACTTTGACTGAAATGGATTGCCTCACTTCTTATCACAGCTCTTGATAACTGCTACCTCCAGCTTTGGTTCTTTCTTTTCAATTAGGTAGCCTTCAGTACTCCAGTAAAGCATCATGGCAGGTCTCATTATTACCTCCCCTTCTACTGCTCAACAGGTTGGGGATGTTATATGGCCCCTCTAAAGAAGCTCATTAATATCTTCCTGATGCCTTCAACTTCTGATTCGAATTGGCTATCATTTAAGCCACTGGGTTTCCACGGCTGCTCCATGACAACGTGCGACTGTATTCAGTCAAGAATGTCATGGACCATCTCAAGAGACAAGTCCTAACAGGGTTGGACTCCATTTACTACATACAATCTTGAATCAGTCATGGCAACAGCACCAAAAACCCCTCCTCTCTTTCCACATGTGACATGACTGGGAATGTTGGTCACAATTAAATGTGGTAGCCAAGTGAAAGCGATCTCGTTTAAATAATGCAAAATATGCATTGTTACCACAGACAGCCGATTATTATGTGTATCTATATATGATGCTAATACAACTTTTTTCAAAATAATATTTTGAAGCAATATACCTGAAAAATGTTTGCCATGTCCCCATAAAATCCACATTTAACAAAACAAAACTCAAGATGCACTCCACACAGATATACATCGCTTATAGCGGACTAGCAAATCACTTCCAACAGTACTCGCCAATAAACATACAAAATAGTCATACAAACATCCAACAGAAAAATACACTACTCACATATCCAACACATCTCAAATATGCTATAAAGCCTGCTATCAAGGTGCTACGAGAGGTACAAACTAAGAACATTTCAACCAACCCATCCAACACATTAGACTCTGCACCTTGCATATTATAGAACTTAAGCAGGATATTTATGTAATGTTTTGCAAAAAAAAGTTCAAAAGATTAGGGAAGAGTTTTCTAAGTAGGAAAACACGATATTTTCCTATAAACATGAAGAATTGGTTCGTGATTCAAGCTTTTCTTGAATATGAGGAGCTTATATTCAAACGGAAAATGCCTGGTTCTCCTTTGGACATCTGTACTGATATGATTTTGAAAGACACAAGGAAAATGACTGCCACCCTGGACAGGCCCACTATTAATGCTTTATTAAGCACTGATAATGTACTGGATGGTTTTAAATCTGCAATCATCCGGCGGCTGGTGAAAAAATGTTTAATTGCTGATAATCTCTTTAACTCAAGACCAATCTCTTGCCTCCCTTACAACACAATTTTCAGGGAAGATAGTTACATCACAACTTCAAACGTTTGTAGAGGTAAATAGTCTGATACATAATACCCACGCAGGTGGAGTGCTCTGGTGCCATATATGTAAAGGACAGATAGTATAGTGCATATACGGACACTGAAACCACCCAAGCAAGGGGACACACTGTAATGGACTAAACGCTGTAAAGTGCTTCAATGTCTGCAACAAGACCCATTAGATATGAATACAGTTCTCTTTTTTTTTTTTAAATCTTACAGAACAAATGAAATCATTTATTGTTAAATATATGTAGGGCTGCGGTAATATGGTATTTATTTTTTGGCATTAGCATCTGTATTTATCCATATTTGTTATTTGCTTATTTTATCTGTATTTATTCATATTTATTTTGTGCTTATTGTATAAATAATTACGCTGCAATAAGTATGTTTCCAGGTTTATTTAATCAACAAATGTTTACTCATGATTGAATGTCCTAAGAGTTTTAGCCATTTACAGAATAATACAATCATCTGAAATCATTTGCATTGTAGAGCACCTTAAACTTGTTTATTGCTGTAGTTATTTAAGCTTCATTAGTAAACCTTTTTTTCTGTTTTTAACTCCCATACTTGCCAGTCTCCACAGCTATTGACCTAGCATGAGTGAATAAGGTTAGTGGGAATGGGCCAAAAGGAACACTATTTTCTGTATTTGTACGTATTTAAAAATAAATGCATACAGGAAAATCAATTGCTTTCTATCTGTATTTATCAGTAAAACTCGGTAAAAATGGAAAACTAGGAGCGATAAACATATGTAACATTTCATTGTTGTCCTGTATGTATTAATGTCATATGTTTTTCTTTGTGAGACTTGGCCTGTATACTGAAATGCTGAAAACACTGGTAATTGAAGTAGTGAAATGCAACATAATGAAAAAGGTCAGCATGCTACTAAATGAAGAGAATAACTAATCCATGGAACACAAGGGTTTTTCTCTTTAGTTTCCATGAACACTAAGTACCCCAACCCTCATTTTTCTGAATATGGTCAAACCCATAGAAGAGCTTTGGAATGTAAGCATACCCTGCAGTCATCACTTCAAGCTGGCTTTTGCAACCATTCTCTCTATTCGAATTAAAGCAGACGCACGCAAGAACTAGTATGGGATAAAATGGTGTGCCAACACCCCCACCCGCTTGATTCCACCCCAACTTCTGAATCATGTTCACTTCATAGTTGCTGCACATTAATTCAGATGTTAAAAGTTATTTCTGTACGTGGTCACACAAGGGCATGCAATCATCCATTACATAACTCCTGATTTCAAAAAATGATCAGCTAGTCAACACCCAAAAGCAAATAAGACAAGCATAGACTGATAAACCCCAAAGAGTATTTATCATAGTAGAGACTTTAGAACGTAATAAAATGTACATTTCCACATTTAACAATATAGCAATAATCACTAAATAAGAAACCAGTCTATATACATTATTCTCCATTTATTACTCACCTGGAGGTTCAGTTAAATGGATCTGCATGACCGTGATCAAGCTGGCATCCAGATAATCAGTCTCAGGTTCCTTTGTATAGAGAATCTCCACTGGGTATGTTCGACCTGGTATTGTGAAGATTGGAGCTTCGTAAAAATACTGCGAAAACTTCACAGCATCTAATGTTGCAGATGTAACGATCAATTTCATATCCTTGCGTTTTTGGACAGTCTGTAAGAGAGGAACTGTGTTAAAGATAAAATGGAATTAATACTTCAAGACAAAAAGTATTAACACAATACTTTGAGGATTTTACTGACTGCAACATTCCCAAGGTAATCAAAATATGATGGATTCATAAATTATTGAATTGACTAATCCCAAAAAATAACGTAATAGTAAAAAGCAGCCATATATATAGGAACCACCCAGGCATGCTGAAGTCAGTTTCTTTGAGGACATTGTCCATGCCTTCGGACACAGAGCCCAACAGTAATCAATTGTGCCAACCTGCAAATCCCTAAATTGGAACCTTTTTAGATGGTAAAGAGTCCACTCAACAGAATGAGGAGGTGAGAGGGCAGTAAGCAATTTATGGTTAGATGGGGTATCCACCAGAAAGAGCATTAATGAAGGTAAGTAACTTGTTCATCTGCAGGATACTTCTAACCACAGATTCCTCACTTTAGAATAGATACCAAAACAGTATCTCCCCAGGTAGTGCAGATTCCTGCAGCACCAAAAGGTCAAAATGGCCTCCCCGTTGGACCTGATTGTCAAGCAGTAGTGCTTTATGAACAAGTGCACTGATGCCCACGTGGCGGCCTGACAGATATCCAGAAGAGGCACTCCTCAAGTCCATGTGGAGGCAGCAGCTTTGGCCCTGGTGGAATGGGTCCTCCTCTCTTCTGGAGGCTGCTTCTTGCTATTGCGTAGCACATTTTAATAAATAGGACTACCCCATCTGGACAAATACCCCTTCTGCACCACGATGCCTTTCTGTGCCTACTTGAATCCCACAAAGATCTGATCATCCACCCGACAGTCTTTGGTACGATTAATGTAAAAACAGAGTGCTCTTTTGTGTTCCAAATAATGGAGTCTTTCCTCATCTTTCGAGGGATGAGGTGGGGCAAAGAACATCGGAAGAGTGATTGATTCGAAGACATGAAAAGAGGTCCGAGACTTCAGGAGAAAAGCCGTTCTGGCCCTCAGCACCTGCTTGTCTGGGAAGAATGTGGTGGAAAAGAAGAGATAGGAACGTGCTCATGTGGCATGTTGAGGTTAGCGCAATGAAAACAAGCATTAGCAATGCCAATAGATCTCGCATTAGCGAGAGTTAGATACTATTGGCGTTGTAAATGACAATGCCTTTTACCCAGGTGTTTGGGTTTGGAGTGGATGTATGTAGTGTGGAGTGGAAATATGTGGGTTGGATAGGAAATGTTAGTTGTGGAATTGTCTGCTGTGAAGTGGATTTGTGTAGTGAAATTATGTGGCATGGTGGATGGATGGGGTGATGGCTGCACAGAACAGATAGACAGGAAGACAGAGAGGGATAGGTAGTTTGTGCACGAAGTGCTGAATGAACTCCAGACCGAGGAGCATAAATAGTGTGTGAGAAAGAGAAAGAAGGGAAGAGCAGGCGACAGACGCATAAAGAGAGAGCGCCTGTGTATGCAGAAGACCCACCAAGAAGAGGAGGAGAGCGTGGGACAGAGGGACGGAAACCTTAAAAAGGCAAGGGATAGAAACGGTGCTCGAAGACCTGAAGTCAACCATATTCAGAGGTGGGAAGAGTGCGTGAGTGAGAGAAAGAGAGGTGTGAGAGAGAGTACTGACACTGGTGCGTTTTAAAAAAAACTAGGGCACTTAAAGGGAACAAGATGGACCCTAGAAACGAGTACACCGGTGCGGGCCGGGTGGGTCGGTAAGGAATCTGCGGCTAGATCATGTCTCTACCAGATAAGGCGTTACCGAAGTTAAGTAACTTGTCCATCTGATACAGACATCTAGCCGCAGATTCCTTACCTTTGAATAGATACCCAAGCAATCCCATCCCTGGGAGAGGGACTGCAGGCATGTTTCAGACTAGAAAGTCCTGCTGGACTGTACAGGCAAAATTGCTGTCCCTGCGGACCGGACTGTCTGGGCAGTAATGCTTGGTAAGCGAGTGCAGGGATGCCCACTTTGCCGCATGACAGATCTCCAGGACGGGGGGGCTTCACGTGCTAATTGAGTGGTAGCAGCCTTAGCTCTGGTAGAATGAGCTCTTAAGCCTTCAGGAGGCTGTTACTTTGCCGGAGTGTAACAAATCTTGATGCAGAGGACTACGCATCGGGAGATGGTCCTCTTCTGCACTGCCCAACCCTTCTTCGCTCCAAAATACCCCATTAAGAGTTGTTCATCCACCCGGTACTCTTTTGCGCCATCAAGGTAGAACGACAACGCTCTTTATGAGTCCAGACGGTGGAGTCGCTCCTCTTCTTTAGAGGGATGCGGAAGAGCGGAGAAAGTGGGCAGGGTGACAGATTGTCCCACGTGGAAGGGTGTTAGCACTTTCAGCAGGAAAGAGGCCGTAGTGCGAACCACCAATTTGTCAAGGAATATCATCAGAAAGGTAGGTGTAGACGATAGAGCTTGTAGCTAGCTCACTCTCCTGGCAGATGTAATTACCACTAAAAAGTCTGTTTTTACTGTGAGCAGCCAGAGCGGGCAATTATGCAGAGGCTCAAAAGGAGCACACATAAGGAAGGTGAGAACCAAATTAAGGTCCCACTGAGGCATAATGAAGGTGGAAACATATGTACAAGGCCTTTGAGGAATCTATGTACAATGGGTGACTTAAATAAAGAGGGTTGGTCTGGCAGCCTCAGGAAAGCAGACAAAGCAGACAAATACCCTTTCAGGGTGCTCAGAGCAGAGCCCTACTGGATAAGGGTCAAAATAAACAATAAAACATCAGAAACAGAAGTAGAGAGAGGGTTGATAGACTTCTCTGTACAATATATTACAAATTTCTTCCACCGGCAGGGGTATACTGTCTTCGTGGAGGGTTGCCTGGCTGGCAGAATAACATTACAAACTTCGGGAGGAAGGTCGAAAGCTGTCAACTGTCGCCTCTCAATCTCCACGCAAGAAGGCGTAAAGTTTACAGGTTCGGGTGGAGGACCCTCCCCTGCTGCTGCGACAGAAGATCCTCCCAAAGGGGCAGTCTGATGGGAGGATCAATGCTCATTTGCAGAAGCTCGGGATACCAGACTATCCATGCCCAGTCCGGACCCACAAGCATGACCTGGGATCGGTTGTTCCCGATCTTCTTGAGAACACTGGGCAGGAGTGGTATGGGCGGAAAGGTGTACAGGAGGCCTGAGCTCCACTTGAGACAAAAAGCGACGCCGAGTGAGAGTCACCTAGGAAACTCTAGCGTGCAAAACTGCTGACATTGCGCGTTCTCTGCGGAGGCAAACAGATCTAACCAAGGCTCTCCCCACTGCTGAAAGAGACCTTGCGCCACCTCTGGATGGAGACGCCACTCGTGATCCACTAGCCATTGATGAATGAGTTTGTCTGCCCTGGGGTTCAGAGAATCTGCCAGGTGTTGAACCATCAGGGATATGCCCTACTGTTCCAGCCATGTCTAGAGACTCAGGGCCACTTGACAAAGAGTCCACGACCCCACTCTGCCCTGTTGGTTGCAGTACCACATGGCGGTGGTGTTGTCTGCACACACCTCAACTAGCCTTCCTTTGATGGAGAGTAGAAAGGCTTTCAATGCTAATCGGATTGCTTGGAACTCCAGTATGTTGATGTGGAGTTCTGATTCCGCTGGAGACCAGAGTCCACTGATCTCCACCTCTCCTAGATGGCCGCCCCATCACGTCTTTCACTACTGTGAGATCTGGTTGAGGAAGGGAAAGGGGTCTGCCTCTGACCCAATCACGATTCGTAATCCACCACTGCAGGTCTCGTGCAGTTCCCTCCGAGTTCTGGACCATGTCGGAGAGACTCCGCTAATGCTACGCGCCCACTGGAACTTCTGGTCCCATTGCAGAGCCCACATACGCCATCTGGCATGTGTCACTAGCAGGATGCAGGAGGCCCAGCAGCCTCAGAGTCATTCCCACCAAAATCCAGGAAAGAGGCTGAAACATCGGTATCATAGCCTGAATGTCCTGGACTTGCCGCTCGGGAGGATAAGCCCGAAACTGCACTGTGTCCAGAACAGCTCAGATGAAAGGGAGCATCTGAGAGGGAGTCAGGTGGGACATTGATAGTGAACCCAAGTGAATGCAGGATGTCCGCCGTAGTCTGGAGGTTAGAGACGATAGCCTGTGGAGAGCCTGCCTTCAATAGCCAGTTGTCGAGATAGGGGAAGACTGACATCCCTGATCTCCACAGATGAGCTGCGACCACCACCATCATCACCTTCGTGAACACCCGAGGGGTGCTGGTAAGAATAAAGGGGAGCATCATGAACTGAAAGTGCTTGTGGCCCACCGTGAATCGCGGGTAATGCCTGTGGGCAGGCAGGACGGGGATGTGAAAATAAGTGTTCTGCAAGTCAAACGCTACCATCTAGTCTCCAGGGCAGACAAGACCTGAGCCAACGGGAGCATCTTGAATTTCTCCTTTTTTAGAAGTAGTTGAGGGCCTGAAGGTCTAGGATAGGAAGAAGGCCCTTGTCCCTATTCGGGACCAGGATGTAGCAGGAATAGCAACCACAGCTTACTTCTGGTGCCGGAACACTCTCTATGGCTCCCTCGGCCAAGAGAGCCATGACTTCCTGCTGGAGCACAAGTAGATGATCCTCTGTCAGCCGGTGGGAGAATTGAGGCATGGAGGGAGTAGTGGTCTCGAAAGGGAAGATAATCTGGAGAACCCACCTGTCCGAAGTGATGTATTGCCAATGGTGGAGGTGACGGCGGAGCCTGCCACCAACTGGACGCCCACGGTCTGGAAGGGCAAGACTAGGAAGGTTTAGAGGCAGAAGCTGACGGGGAGATGAAGGGTACCTTGACTGGACCTCTGGCTCCCCGATCTACAGTGTCAGAACAAACTGCGCCCTTGTCCGCGCAGGGGTTGTGGAACTTGCGCTGTTATATGGCTGGAGCGTTGAAAGCCCCTTCCTTAGCCACGAGAGGAGCGAAAGGCAGACTGGGGACGAGAGGCCCAAGGATTTGGCCGTAGCCTGTGAGTCCTCAAAGCGATCCAGCGCCGTGCCTGCCTTCTCTCCAAAGAGACAGATGCCATCAAAGGAAAAGCCAGATGTTCTCAGCCAGGCATGGCGTCTTACAGCCACCATGGTGGAAATACTCTGCCCAGCGAGTTGGTCGTATCGAAGCCACATCAAATGGTAAACTTTGCTGCATCTCTCCCATCTGTTACGGCTTGGGAGAGGTTGGCTGGGCCTCCTCCGGGACCTTTGGCAGCACTTGCGCAATCGTTTCCCACAGAGAGTGGGAATAACGGCCCAATAAGCATGCGGTGTTCACCAACCGCAATGCAAAACTGGCAGAAGAAAAAAACTTCTTGCCCCCAACTGTCAAGCCTCTTGGATTCCCTGACCGGGGGAGCGGCAGGGAACACACCTTTGGAAGCAGAAGCTTGGACCACCAAGCTCTGTGGAGTAGGGTGGGTAGTGAGGAAGTCTGGTTGCTTGGGTAAGACGGGCAATCTGTGAACAGACGTTCACAGGAGCCCCTGTGCTGGGTTTGGACCAGGTTCCCAGAAGGACGTCCGTGAGGGCTCCATAAAAAGGGAGCCAGGGTTCCTAAGAAGTAGCTCCGGGCTATAGCACCTCCATCAAGATGTTTGTCTTGACCGCCACTGAGGGCAGCTGAAGGTAAAGGACATCAGCAGCCCTACATACCACCATTGCGCAAGATGTTCCCACCTCTGTAACCATGTTGGGGGAAGAAAGCATGCCAGTATATGGACAGGTATGCAGTCAGCTGGATTTACCCAACTCCTCATACAAGTCCATGTCCTCATAAGGCTGGTCTTCAATAAGGTCCAGCGACCCCTCCTATTCTTTTCCCAATCTCAGCACCCCCGAATAGGGCTCAGGAAGCGACCGGGGACTAGTTGGTCCTGTTGGCACCAGAATCGGCGTTGGTCAACTCAGTACTGGTTTCAGGTTGTCAGGGATGAGAATAGAGCCGGCAGCATCGGGACCAGCTTCATCGAAGGTAAAAATGGAACCATGGCCGGATCCAGTAGGGCTTGAAGGCACGCAGGAGGAGTCAGACTGCTCAAAAACGAGGAGCATGGCCTCATAAAATTCTTTAAATTGAGCGGGGTCGCTTCGGCTCCAGGAGAAGTGGGGAGGTGCCGAGCAGACTCAAACGCAGGTTCCGGAGAATGAGGCCTTGAACGCCAAGGCTCCCCCGTCACGTCAGCTGTTGGTCGGGGAGATGTCGAAGCACACTTCGACTTCTTGTGCCTCTTAACTGAATGTCCCGAAGATCGTGAGTGGAACGAAGAGGACCTGGGACTCCTGGAGCAGGCACAGGACCTTTTTCTCGAGAGCGACAATCCGAGGAGACCGGTGCAGCGCTGTCTGCCGGACCGCAAGCAGCTTTAGTGACTGCTCCCTTAAAGCCTTCGGAGCTATGGCCCAGCAGTCGGAGCACGACTTGGAGTCATGGTGATGCTCCAGACATCACAAACAAACTAAATGCGGATCAGTCACCGACAAGGTGCGGTGACATGCTCCGCACGGCTTGAAAGCTGACGTCTTCCTAGACATGATCTTCCTCCACACCGTAGAAAAGGGGGGAGGGGGGGGAGGTAAGGGGTCGACAACAATTCGAAAAAATCCAGTCAAAAAGTGACAGAGAGTAACTCTCTTCATGGATCAGCGCATGACTGACGCGGAAAGAAAAGAACGGACGTCAGTACGCCGAGGTGGCGCCTTTATAGGACGACGTCAAGTGGAGCCGACCGACGCCATCTACCAGTGCGCAGGGCTATTTGCTCAAAGAAAAATCTTCCAGATCCTGTCTGACGCCTGGGAAATTCAAAGGTAAGGAATCTGCGGCTAGATGTCTCTATCAGGTATAGATGTGTACACACAGAGGTGCATTCAAAGTCAGATTTAATCATTTTAAGCAAACGTAAGCAAGTGTTTACACATATATGTGCACACACTGTTTACAATAGTCGTTTGCAAGTGCCCCCGCCAGTTTAATTTGTACCCACCCCCTAAATATCACTTTTAGTGACACCACAAGATATACCAGATGGGAGCAGAAAATGTCTCTCGTCCCTCACAGTTTTATGACTTCGGCAAGACATTTTGGAGCAAGTCTCAGGCGGGCCAAAACTTCACAAAAAAGATTTAATACACATAATAAAGTTGTCCTGAACCTAGTAGGCCCATTTTCCAACCAAAGCCAGCATTGTGTTCATGTAAAATCAAGTACGGTGATATTCAGGGATGCATTAGTAAGCTACTGCACACTGGAGAGAAAAGAATGTTTTTGATGTAACTTTTCTTTTTTATATAGCGGGAACTCATGATCACCTGTTTCATTACACAAGGACAATCATTTTTAGGTCTCGGGCCTAGCGTTGCAGTGCGCAGCACTGCTCGCGCAGCCCGAGACCTCTTGTACGGGCATTTGGAAGCTGACCACACGCACGTGCGTTTTTTTTTTCTCCGGCTGGCATTGGATGTAGCTTTTTTTTAAAAACAAATGCAAGCAATTGGGCAAAGGCGGGCGCATGGCCTGCCTTTGCAACGCCCATTCCCGTCGGTGGCTAGCACGCGCAGCAGCGCACATTCGCCGCCGGGCTCCCTTTCCCCCCGCTCCTCTGTGGTGCGCGCGCACCACTGGTTTTGCACGCCCCTCCCCAGTGCAGCCATGGCTGCTCGTGAGGAAGGGCTGCTCGAGAATCTTCGCCGGCAGCCTGTCTTTTTCCTGCTAGTGATTCCCCATGGTGCCCGCTTCATCTGCTTTGGCGATCGGACGCTTGGGCTGTGCTTGTACAGTTTGCTTTTAACAAGCATGCTTGAAATGCTGCAGCTTGTGCATTGCTTGTTTACTAATCACTCTGGAGCTGCACGCATTTCAAGCGCGCTTGTTGAACGAGCGGACGGATAACCCGACTGCCTAGACAATGACTTAAAGAGCCCGCCACCATTTTCCTCCTCGCCTGTCATTCCGTACAGCTTTACATGCTGCAATGAGTCCGGGCGGTACAATATTGGGCGACACAATGAGGTGAGCAAACTAAAAATACCATATGATGAGCCCGCTGTACCCACAATGACTTCCACTCATCGCCAGCCACGCTTGGCCACTCCTGTAGCCCCAGTCTCCTCAGTGCTCACACTGTGATCTAGTGTCCACAATTACCACACACGTTAATGCACTATGTCATTACATCACACAAAATGAGCCCGCTGCTCCCCCACTGACCACCAGTCTCGCATCACCGGCTGCTGCAGACCCAGACTCCTCATCTGTTCACCGGCAGCCCCCGGCACTCACACTGTAACCAAGTGCCCCTACTGCCACACATGGGAGTGCACTGCGATGACTGCCAAGAATTATTCAGCACTGCTACACATCTCTCTTGGTCCGGTACTGAGTGCGGTTCTCGCAGATCTTGAACTGGCACTACACAGGCTCTGCACTAGAAAGAAACTGCGCCTTCTAATCACAAGTATTTGTCTACAGGTGCTATATATGGCCTTTGAATGGTAGACATTATTAAACAGTCCATGTACGTTTATGTTTAATCTAGTTGTATTCGTATCAGAATTTTTTTTTTACAATTGCCATTTTTTCAAGGTGGCGTTCTTTCATGGCACAGACTATCCAAGCGGTTACAATAAGCGCTTTAAAGCCGCAGCCAACTGACACTATTTTCAAATCAGCTAAAGGCTGTTCAGCGCCATCTCCGTAAAAATGCTGCAGTAGTGAACAAAACACTCACAGTGCCTCGAAAAGTGCTTTCTGATGTAGTCTCACTCTGTTGCAATATAATCCATGGAAAGCCTTTAAAGCAGCACTCAGATGACAGCACCACTACTGCGTACGCAATATATTTTCTCAAATAATGAGGGTCTGGTCAAGTGACTACTAGATGTACAGAGCACTTTAATAAAACAACTCTCCCTTGCACTGCGCACTTTACTCAAAGAATAAAAATAAAATTCCATAGGTGCTTTACATTTAGCTATGTCTCTAGCACATTATAGTACATTGAAAACCACGAAAATATTTAAAACATCATACTTTGTAACACGCTTACTATAGCCTTAAATATTCATTATTAATGTAATTAAGAAAATTACAGAATTTCAATTTTAAACATGCAGGCATGTCAATCCACATGTGTCCAAGGGAAAAAAAAATTCATAGTACTTGCAAAAATAAATCTTTCGATTACATTAGCAGTTGAGGTTGCCGTTAAAGTCACGCCCTTCAAGACCCAGTCTCTGGCGACTTACGTTAACATATTTTCACACTATAGGACCATTCACCCATTAACACGATCTTAAAAAGTGAGACCATGTACTTTTAGGAGCTGTTCTTGGATGTGCAAGCCACATTCTAAAACACTTGCTTTATTAACAAAGTAAGTGTTTTATTAAATACAATTTTTTGTATATATTAAATGTGGAAAATTGAATAAAAGCACTTTGGAATTTTTTTTTAAAAGCAATGAGATTTACTTAAAATTAAAACACTCACAACACCGACATACTGAAAACACACTCCACTGCATTACAATAATACCATAAAAGACATATTAAAAGGATCCGACATTGTTATTTAACAAATGGCTTGAAGACCTCTCACTACTTACCATTTGATGGCTGCAACATCTCTCTTTGCAGCCACTTTAATTGGCCACTGCTAGCCAAACATCAGTTACCATCCTTTCTGGGGACCAGGAACACTGATTAATCAAATGTAATCAGCGACCATCCGCTGCTCACGTGATGGTATTATTTCTTCTCCCTCACACTCGCACTGCATGCTGCTCCCTCCATAGCTCTTTTTTTAAAAGCACAAATAATCAAGCCATGGAAAATGTAATATCCCCTCTTGTAATTATATTTGCACTCCTCGACCTCATAATAAACTCTACCCCACTCCACCCTACGCCAATCTAGCACCTCCACTCTTTCAAAACTAACACCGTCAACTCTGTCCCAAACTACTCCATAGCAAGCTACCACACGCCACTCTACCCACGACAAGCCACCTCATTCCAATCTACCCCACTCAATCCCACCCTACCACAAATTAGCCCTCTGTAACCCACTCCACCACACTACATTCTATCCGATCTACCACACTCAACTCTACCCCACTCTAATCTACAACAATCTACGCCACTCCAATTTACCATACTCTAATACACTACAATCTATCCTAAACTACCCTACTCCAATCTCCCCACTCCAATATACACTTCTCTATCCTACTATATCCCACTCCCCTCTACCCCATTAAACACGCTACTTCACTTGACTCTATCCCAATCTACTCCACTCTAATCCACTTCACTATAATCTCCACCAATCTACCCCACTCCACACCAATCTAACCCACACCAAACTACCACACCCCACTAGACCCTATTCTATCACACCCCAATATACACAGATCCACTCCATACCACACAATTCCACCACACACAATTCCACAACTAACAATTCCAATCCAACCCACATAATTCCACTCCACACCACATACATCCACTCAAAACCAAAACACATGGGTAAAAGACATTGTCATTTACAACGCAAATACCTCTAACTCTTACAAATCCGAGACCTATTGCATTGCAAATGCTTGTTTATTTGTAGGCACAGGGAGATAAAGTGAATTGCCCAGTACCACACAATAGTGAGCAACGCACAGACTAGAACCTGCTTCCCCAGCTCTAAAGACGGCAGCTCAAGCATTTGTAATATCCTTAATGGATACATGTTCTTAGTGTATCTAAGCATGTTTTCTAGCCACACCTGTATTTACAGATTACATCAGCCCGGGTATTCTTTTTGTTTACTATGTCTAGGCAGACATGCGGTCAGTCTGGCACAAGTCAGGTTTTGTAAAATGGAGAATGAATGGCCCGTCAGTTGTAGAGCACATTCCAATTACTCCAGGGATCGTTACGCCTATAGAAACAAGCATGGTGCCTCCTTTAACAAGGCAATGATCAATTTGTGAGGCGAGAGGTGTGGTACACCCAGGCTGGGAACAGATACAGTGTAAAAAGAGAATGTGCGTTTGTGGGGTGAGGCGGAGGGGAGGACTATGGCTATGGTGATATCCAGTGGTGAGCACATAATGCAGAGGTGACGGAGTAAACGACGGATAGATGTAGCTAAGCCTGACACAATAAATACCCGACACAGTAGCGGTGACCGGAACGGTGGGGGTGACACAGAGAGTGCATCGGGGTAACAGATATAACGGGATGGCAGATGAAATGAGAAAGTGGCAGAGTGGCTGGTTACAGATACAGTTGTTTTGACAAATAATGGGGAAAATAAAGTGATGTGACAGACAAGGATAATGTTACTTACCCAGTAAGCATCTGTTCTTGACCAGAGTGCATCTACCATATGCAGTTATTTTTTCAAACTGCAATATGCTCTGTTTTTAATCCTGGCACAGCAGCGAAGTAATAAAGTTCTTGTCGCTCCTGATAGCTAGTTTTAATTCCCTTCCCATTTTCACTATTTTTGTTTTGCGCTGCGCTCATCACTCGAATAGAAAGTTCTAGCTATCATCGGGATTTAGCACATCCCTATTAGGATTAAAACATCCCAGAGCTCCTCCCTCACAGTGAGGGGGTTGTAGCCCTTGACGGGGCTAGGGGTCACCGTCGAGAAGAATCCCAGATGATGAAGCATGCCACCTTGGTGGGTGATGGGATTACATCCTTAAGATAGGACTCCTTCTTTAGTCTGCATATGTCTCTCTACAGTCATACTCTTTCTTGTTCAGACCTGAGGTTATTTTGTGTATTATGAGTATTGTTGGGGAATTTTTCCTCGCAGGTCTATAAATATTCCCTAGGACCCCCCTTTACCGTTTTGTTTTTTCCTGAAGTTATTGTATGCCAGGCGGGGAGGAATTGAGAGCGACGTCCCCCGACCGGTGTGGAATGATCGGGGGAAGAGGAGGCAAGTCACTGTTTGTTTGTTGAGGGGGAGGTGGGGGTGTGTGGAACCTTTACCTCTTCCCTTGCCATTATTGCCTCTAAATCCGCCTTGAAAGTAACCTCTTGAAGAGGATGACTGACTGTTACCTTTATAGGATGTAGAGGTGTTGTCTGTAGATATGTTTTTAGAGCCCCCTCTGTAGAAGGAGTGACGAAAAGAACCCCGATTGGATGGGGACTGTAAGGCTCCCATAGATTTTGCAACGTCTGTGTCCTTCTTCATCTTCTCTAAGGAAGTGTCTATGACCGTACCAAAGAGATGCTCTTTATCAAAAGGTAAGTTTAGGATAGAAGCCTGTACTTCGGGTTTAAACCCTGAAAGTCTAAGCCAGGCGTGCCTTCGTAGCAAGACACTGGTGTTGATTGCACGCGCCGCAGTGTCGGCTGCATCTAAAGCGCATCTAATAGATGTGTTTGAAATTAGCTTTCCTTCCTGAACTAGCTCGTGTGCCGTAAACGTATGTTCATCAGGTAGAAATTGGAGCAATTGTTCCAATTCGTCGTAGTGCGCTCTGTAGTATCTAGCTAAGAGCGCCTGGGTATTGGCAATACGCCAATTATTGGCTGCCTGTACAGCTATTCTTTTTCAGGAGGCATCTATTAGTTTAGATTCCTTGTCAGGAGGAGGGGCATCCCCTGATGTTTGTGAGTTTGCCCGTTTACGGCCATTAGAAACCACTAAAGAATCCAATGGTAATTGACCTTTGATGTAAACTGGGTCTGATGGTACAAATTTATACTTCTTATCCACCCTTGGTGTAAGAATTTGTGCGCGAACCGGATCTTTAAAGATGTCGTCCGTATGTTTTAGCATACCCTTAAGCAAAGTTCTTGCTCTTTGCAACACTTCACACCCGTTTTCTTCTTTCAGGTCGGCAGTATCTGATTTTCTGGTGCCAGGAGCTCCACTAAATACTGAATTTAGTGGTGTTAGGGGAGTGTAGGGTAGTAGCCAATGGGCTACCTACCCCTGGGATCACTACGTTCCTTATATGACCACTTCTTGTGGGAAGTGGGCATAACCCTGTCCCAGAGTTCCTAAGTTCGCCATCACCCAGATGGCCAACTATGAAAAGTTGTGTCCACTTCAGGTAGCCCACCTTAGGGGTGGTACTAGCCTGGAGGTGAGCAAACCTACCTACCTAGCTAATTTGTTCACCTGTCCAGGTGCCAAAGGGCTCTGGACAAAGGGGGTGAGCTTCCTCTCCTGTGAGGTGAGCCAGATTTGCGTATCTTCTTTGAAGCTCCTCTGCCTTGGAATGCTAATCAGCAGGTCATCCTGTAGGAGGGGGTGTGAACACCCTCTAACCAAGCAGGCTTTGTTTCTGACCTCCTGAGAGCAGAGGCCCTCACCCTTGGGGGTCAGAAACCTGGCTCTGATTGCAGGATGGCGTAAATCATTCAGTCAGCACACCAGTAGCTGGTAGATTTTCGGGGCGCACCTCTAAGGTGCCTGTGTTCATGTATTAATAAAACTAACAGGAATCAGTGTGAGTTTATTAATATGAGATTTTTGATACCAAACATTCCTATTTTTTGTGATGCCATCATGTAGCTGGGGAACTTGTTTTCACCAGTGTCCACCACATGTACTTAAAATGGCTTCCCTGTTCACTTGTACAGGCAGCACATGGGCACACCAGCTCAGTGGCATATCTGCTCATGCAGACATGCCCTCACGTGTAGTATAGTGCACCCTGCCTTAGGGCTATAAGGCCTGCTGTAGGGGTAACTGACCTATACTGCATGCAGTGTCTGTGGGCATGACACACAGGGATGTGTGCTATGTAGTGTTTTCACTTTTGTGTGCACGAGGACACAAAGCCTGCAGAGGCAGTCTATATGTGCTAGGTGAGGGGATCTTTAGGGTGGAACAATTCGTGTTTCAGCCCTTAAGGACCCTCTTTAGCCTCCTTTCCCTAGGTACCAGGGGTACCATCTACTAGGGACTTACGGGGGTGCTAAATGTATTGCCAATTGGGGGAACAATTGTACAGTTTTAGGGAAAGAGACTTGGCACTGGGGACCTGGATAGCAGGAACCCAGTGCACTTCTGTCAAAATTGCATCATTAACCAGGCAAAAAGTGGGGCTGACCATGTCAAAAAGGGCTACTTTCCTTCAATATATATAACTAAAGCATGATGTGGAAGAGCACATTTTCCATTGAAATGGCCAATAAATTTCCCACTCACATATAGTTTAACAAATAAAACTATATAGTGTACAAACAATGTTTGGAAATCGGGTTAAAGCAAATATTTAGCATTTGCACATCACATGATAAAGTATCCTAATATGTTCTAATCCTATTAAAATCTTTGTTTCTATCATAATGTGCTTTCCCAACTGCAGATATATTTTGAAATATTTGTACTTTTCATTACAAGCTATTTAAATGATGTATATTAGCAACAAAACTGCCATCCTACAGACTTTTGTTTAACACTTCCTGTACCCCAGCACGACCGCCAGACAGCTCACTTTACAAAATCCTCTAACTTTGCAGTCAGTGAAATCAAAAGTAAATACCAATTTCCAGAATAAAATTAGCAGAAAATTGGAAGAAGACATTTAACCTCTGTTTTTGAACGCACAGTAAATACGACAAGATAAAAATAAGATTTGAAGGCACCTTTATTGCTCATTCAGTTTCTGAATGAACAGAACACCTGTTCCTTGTCAGCTCGACCTCTCTTGCCAGAACGGGCAGTAGGCCCTAAAAGCAGCTTGCCAAGATAAAATCTGACTTGCCACAGTGAGGGGGGCGTGTAGATTTTGAGGCCTGTAGAGGGGTTGCTTGCACAGGTTCAGGTGCAAGACCCTACTCTGGTGCAGTGACAGAAAGTCCTCCGAAAGAACAAGATACCACGCTCACTGGCCCAATCTGAAGCCACTAAGATGATTGGACCCGGTCATTCTTGATCTTCTTCAGAACTCGGTCAGTAGAGGTAGCGTTGGGGAAGGCTTACAGAAGTCCCAAGCTCCACACTAAGCAGATTGCGTCTCGGAGAGAGCGCCTTTTTGGGAACTCCAACACGCAAAATTGTTAACACTACGCATTCTTGGCAGTGGCACACAGATCAACCCATGCTGCTCCCCACTGATGGAAGATATCCTGCACCATCTCTGGATGAGTTCATTCACCGGGTGATGTACTATCTGGGAGATGTCCTGACCATTCAGCGAAGCCCAGGGGTGCAGATTTTCTTGGCACAGAGTCCTGGACACAACTTCGCCTTTCTTGTTGCAAAAGAACATGGCAGTGGCATTGTCCATGAAGACCTGAACCAGCCTCCTCTTGATGGATAGCAGAAAGGCTTTCAGCGCCAAACGAATGGACCGCAACTCCAGCAGGCTTATATGAAGGCGAGCCCCCACTTCAGACTAGAGTCATCTATCTCCACAGCACCCAGATGACCCCCCCCAACGCTTTAGCGACAAATCTATCACCATTATCAGCTCTGGGTGGAGTAAGAAGAGGGGTCTGCCGCTGGTCCAATTACGGTTGAGCAGCCACCACTGCAGATGTTTTGCAATCTCATCCAAAGCCAGGATAGAATCTGAAAGGTTTCTTTGGTGCTGGGCCCACTGAGATTGCAGATTCCACTGCAGAGCCAGCATGTGCCAGCTGGCAATATTGCGTAGCAGGGGGACAATAGTCTCAGAAGCCTCACGGCCATCCACACCAAGATGCAGGACTGAGACTGAAATATCAGGATCATACTCTGAATGTTCTGGACTCGCTGTTTTGGAGGGAAGGCTAAAAAATGTACAATATCCAAGATGGTCCAGATGAAAAGCTCCCTCTGCAAAGGATTCCGGTGTGACTTTGACACATTGATTGTGAAACCAGAGATGTAAGGAGGTACGCCGTCATTTGGAGATGGTACATGACTGATTCTGGGGAACCCACCTTCAACAGCCAGATGACAAGTTAGGGGAACACCGCAACTCTCAACCGCTGAAGATAAGCTGCGACCACTACCATCATCTTAGTGAACACCGAAGAGGCACTGGCCAAAATGGAGCAGGACAAATTGAAAATGCTCATGGCCCACCTGAACCCAAGATGGAAATAGATGTCCTGCAGGTCCAATACTACCATCCAGTTTCCTGGACAGAGAGATACGAGGCCAATGTGAGCATTCTGAATTGAGACGCTAGGACCCTCTCTATAGCTTCTTTCTCCAAAAGGACCTGGACTTCCTCCAGCAAAACAGACAGAAAGCTGCTCAATCAAGCTGGGATAGGTGGCGGGATGGAATGAAATGGCAACCCCTTTAGACTATCTGCAGGACCACCTGTTATACATTATTGCTTGCCACCCATGGAGAAAATTAGTGATTCTGCTTCCCACAGGGTGGTGGTACTCCGCTATGGGTAAACAAAAGCGGTTTGGAGGCTGTTGCCAGAGGGACTTTGAAGTTTGTTGCCCCGCTGGCTTAGGTGCGGTCTGCTAGATCCCTTCTCACAACCTCAAAAGGACTGGGATATCTGCTGCTCGGGTGGTGGGCCTTCATGCAGTGTGAAAGTGAAGCCCTTAGCGATGCCTTGAAAGCGCGAAATAGATAGAGGTACTGCCCTGTGAGTGCAGAAAGGCAGAGGGAGCATACAATTGCGCTGCTTTCTTTAAAGTACTCAAGGGTGCAGTCAACCTTCTCGCCAAAGAGGTAAGACCCAACAATAGACATATTCATGAGTGACACCTGAAAAACCCATGGATATAATCCACGCTTGGTGCCGGAGTACAAAACTAGTGTAAATCACTCTGCCCAAGCAGTCGGTCATCTGTTGTGAGCCAGCCCCATATCAGGGGGAAGTGTCCAGCCCACTGGCCTCTTGTATGTCCATATGGAAATTATCACCGTATTGTGGGGAAAAATCATCCCTGGCATCATCACCAAAAGCAGATTCGCTCATTTCAGAGTCCGATCCAAAGAGTTGTTGAAATACTGGAGGGAGGCTTCAAAGCAAAGGTATTGTCTTGTCCGAGTCAGAAGCAATGAGGTCCAGTCGTGTAGGAACTGAATTTGTGCGCAGCTTCGGTTGAGGTCGGTTCAAAGGCAGACAAAACTACAGACTTAAAGTCCTCCCCTTGCAGTATCGGTGCTGGCGTTGACACAACAGGAGCCAGTGTGGATTGTGAGGATGGCCATGGAATTTTTTCTGTGTCATACTGAACACAAAATGGTTAAAGGAGCCATTGCTGGAAACGGGAGAAGGCCCACATGTGATAACGCAGCTCGAGGAGTCCTTTGTGTGGGATTCTTCTGTACAGGGCCGCTGTCCTTGGGAGATCTGGTCTTTGTTGAAGAGCAGGCAGTCTGCCTCGGGTTTCTGGAAGTCGCTGGCCACAGGACGGGCATCGTCATCTTTGCAGAGTCTTTAAAGCTGGAGACAGGAAGGTAGGGCTGGGGCCAAGTCAGTGTTTGTCTTCAGGCTTTGTTGCACAGAGTCTTATTTGTCCTTCTTCATACATTGCAGGAAACTAACTTCTAGGTCTGGGGAAGACTCCTAAATAATAAATCTAGGGGGCGTTTTAGGGGAGTAGTAGGTAGGGTCAATGGGCACCTTATCTGGGGCGACTGCACCCATTATTATGCCACCCTCCTGTGGTATAGACCTAGCCCTGATTGGAGGGATGCCCTCATCTTCAAGATGGAGGGGACTGAAAAGTGTGCTCAACTTTGCCTCCTCCACCTGAGGGGTGGAATTGGCAAAGATGGGCACTCCTAGTCATTTTAAGTTTTAACCCCGGTGTCCCCGCCCACAAATGGGGGTGTAAACTGGGAGCTGCCATCTGCTGCTAGCTGCAGGCGCTGGGGTGGGTCGCATTACAAAGGCAGCAGGCCTTTAAAGCTTCCACTTCAAGCATTGGCCCATCCTGGGGGAGGAGATGTGACACCGCTGCCCAGGATGTGCATTGTTTCTGTTACCAGGGAGCATGTACTCTCTATGGCTTCCCTGGCACTTACAATATTAAGGAATAGACCCTAATACTGTAGAGGCATATCTACAGAGGCTCATGCAGATATGCTCACACCAGTGATATAGTGCACCCTGCCTTAGGGCTGGTAAGGGCTGATAGAGGGGTGACTTATTTGGCAGGCAGTGTGCCATGTCGACGTTGTCATTTTGTCTGCACCAGGTCATGCATGCTGCAGTGGCTGTGCATGGCCTAGGTGAGGGGTCCTAAGGGGATCCTCTTCAGTCCCAATGCCCTTGGTACCGAGGTACCATTTACTAGGGGCTTACACGGGGGCTGAAGGACCAACTGTGGAATTGTGTTTAGGGAAGTAGCACTGGCACATGGGAACAGGTTGGCAGGGACCATGTGCACTACAATCGAACCCACATCAAAACCAGGCAAATCGTGGGGCTAACCATGCCAAAAGAAGCAGTTTCTCACAAGTGCATAATATACTTGGCCGAAAATAATAAACTGCATGACATGTGGATGATAAACAGCTTGGTAAACTGTAACCATTATGCACAAACTATTCACTACCATTTGGTGCAAATGCAAGAGTGTGCCACCCATCCATAAAAGCAATTCAGTGCCTCATTGAAGTAGTCAGAACTATAAAAAACATATCATAAATCTTGTAAAAACTGAAGGTTTGCTCATGCTTTATGGTGCTTGATTAGTAAAGAGTATGTAATGGCACTGACATACAGCTTTAAACTCGGCAATTTATCAGACATCTTTCTAATAAGAGTACTGCATCGTTCCCCTTGCCATTGAAATATACATTGGAGACTTTGTCTTAATGTCTAATACAGGCAACGGAAAACTGCGCTACAAGAAAGGGAATGATCCCAACAAGATGTTGCGTTTTAATTTTTGATGCTTATTGTTGATACCCAGGTTTAGCCAAGGAACAAAAGAATCTGCCTTTTTCTCCATTCACAAAGCTGAATAATCAAAACAATGCATGGGATTTTTTTCCAGAGATTTTGGAATGCGGGATAACTGATGAAATAAGGGGACAGCAGAGATCAAATAGACGTTAGAAAAATGATGACTGTTTATAATGTGCTTCATGCTACCAAAATGGCAAAGGAATCTATACAGGCTCCCCAAGAAATCTTCACTGATGTTGAGGATATTCCTTTTGATGAATATATGCAACTATTAGTTTTTAAAATTAATCTGCTGTGGATTTAAGATGTTCCTGTAACCCGATATTGTAACATTAAAAATCCAATTGAAAAGAATACTACTACTAAAAAGGGCGACTATTTCACTTTCTCATTACCTGATAGGGTTGCACACAAGTGTGCAATTCTTTTACAGAGCTGTTCAGCTTGCTATAACACAATAGGTGTCTGAATCATGCACAGTAATCCCAAATCCGCAAACTATTACAACGCCGTCAACCATCCTTCATTAGTAGGGTGTCAAGCATCTTCCAGGCTTAAACCCAGATCAGTTGACTGGGGGTGAGTGCTTGCAATGTTCAACACTCCGTCCATCATCCCCTTTGGTTTTGCTATGTTCGCCCTAAGTTGGCAGGGTATGCCCAGACGTGTGTCCCTTGTTCACTTTGCCACTGGATTTAAGATAGCCTGGCTGATGACGGCTGTAAGCCAGAAACCGGACCCAGGATGCTTGTTTCCGGTCCAGGGAAGACATGGCTTGGCAGTTCGGGCTGGACTGTTCCCATGAGGCACAGGGTCAGACTGATTTGCATATGGCCATGTCTGAACTGGGGTGGCGGAGTGAGCTAAAGAATGATGATGGATTAAACCCAGATCAGTTGACTGGGGGTGAGTGTTTGCAATGTTCAACACTCCGTCCATCATCCCCTTTGGTTTTATTACTGGTAGTGGCTATGTCAGGCAAAAGTGGCATATCATTTGACTTTTCAGGACTGTTTAAAACTACAAGAAAGTTAGATTGGGTAAAAGGAGTGATAAATAATTGCTGGTAATAATGGTTGGTGATGGTCACAATGGGGTGTTCCTAAAGCAGACTTCTGTTAGAAAAGAGTGCTTCCAGGAAATCCCTTTAAATAAAACAAAAAATTCAACTGGCAATGGAAAGCTGCTAGCCACCAGAACAGGAGAAGTACTATTTTTAAAAGCCACAGATGTACAATCCCCAAAGGGAACCATTCCCTGGTGAGGAAAATTGCTGCAAACTAAAACAACTATTCAGTACCTTTTTCAGCAGTCCAAAGAGCACATCAGTGTGAATTGTCCTCTCATGGGCCTCGTCCAGCATGATGATAGCATACTGGGTCAGGTCGGGGTCGATCAGGCACTCTCTCAGTAACATGCCATCTGTCATGTACTTTATAACAGTCTCGGGGCTTGTGCAGTCTTCAAATCGAATGGTATAACCAACCTAGAAACAGAAACAAACAGTGACGGATACAGTAAATGAGAAAACAGTTTTCAATAGTCAAGACTTCTCATCCCTCTGAGGTATCTGAAGACAGTTTCCAAAGCAAGCATTGGAGGCATGAGAATGACTGCATGGGCTGTAAAAGCCAATTTTACACTTTTTCCTATGAACAAAAAAACATACTTTGCCCATGATCACACAATTGGGGTCAAGAAGTAAAGCTGAGATCAGAGCCCTGGCCCCCAGTTTTAAGGCCAGTAACTTAAACAGCACAGCAGAGGCTCAGGAACTGAAAAGTCCTTGTGCTATTTTCGCCCTGAAAACAAATGTACCTCTTGTCCTAAGCAGCAACCGTACTCTTCAGACACCCTCTTAGCGACGGACATTGCAGCCACTCGCCTAGGCTGGGTGCAGCCTATTTTCCCTCTGGACGTGTAACCCGCTTCAGCCAGGTACTGCGTGATTTGGGTAGTTTTGCCAGATCCCGTCTCACCAATGACGATGAGTATCTGGTTGTCATGAACAGCCTAAAAAAGCAAAAGTAAGAAAATCAACCAGTGGAAATAAGGTTATATTTTAAAGAAACTTGGTACATGTAATATTTTTATTGAAGCATTTGCGATGGAGCACTGAGGTCTTAGTAGGCTACAATATCAGGATAAACACAGTCATTGGGATGCAGATAACATGGATACCTGCTGTTGTGTATTTAGGTTCATACATGTTTAGGCCCCGATTGTTAGAAGTGAAGAATTTACAATACCAGGTAAATACAGTTATCGCAAAGTGGAGTATTTACCGGATGCGGGAAAAACATCCTATTTCGAATTTTCTTGTTGGGAACGAGGCATATACAGAGAATCGGTATTTCCCACACCAAATTTTGCCTTTCTCTAGAACGTTTTTTCCTTATGAACTGTCAAAATCTTTCATGAAAAAAACTGCAGTGTGGTGCCCTTACTCACTATTCTGACCTCTGAGCAAACTCTTGTTTCACAAAGGGATAGAAATTTTCCCCAGTACGCGTAATCAGAGTTTTACCAGAATAGTCACAAGGTGGACAGAACTACACCGTCTGAAAACTATGCTTAGGCACAGTGGTCTACTAGTGTTGGAGAATTCATCAACATTTTCAATCTACATTTTGCATGTGTACGCCTGGTATTCATGCACACTGCTCACAACAGTTCGTTTTCCTAACCCAATGAGTGTACACTGTACATGTACATCTAAGCTAGGACATCTGTGTAATTTACAGCTGCGCACGTTTCTAGCTTCACATTGTATATCTATGCATCATTTATGACCTAAATTACACATGACGTAATAAAAAAGCATGTAGCCTTGGCACACAAGTTCTCATTTGCACTTGGTTTTACTATCTGTGGAATTTATAAATTTTCTTTTGATTCATTTTTCGGCCAATAACCATATTTTCTGTGAATGTTCCCTTTGCTGGACAGTTCAAGTGCGAGATGTGCCTGGGAAATGCAATGAAAAAATGTTTGGGATAACCAACAATTTGGTGCACATATCATTTGCGCTGCACCTCCCAGACTACTCCACTGCCCTTTCCCTGGAAATGCCAATAGTTAAATTCAAGTTCTAAACAACACGTGTACAATGTGCACAAACTGCCTACACTGACCATGCGTAGACAACTCTGAATCTATAAATACTTTTGGTGAATTATGAATATCTTTCATAAGAAGAAATGGAGAAATTAATAAAAACTAAGACTCTGGAGCCCTCGATCTTCACACCAGATGGGAAATTTCTTCTCTGGCTTCTCAAAATGATGCAGTCAACATAAATTTTAGTAGTTCAAGGTAAGACGGGAACCCGAGTCGTCAGGGACCTTGGGTAAATGTTGCATTTCAAAATAGTGGACCCTAGACCTACATAATCAGCAATACTTTCAACCAAATTGTTATTTATGACAATCAAAGAAGTATTCTTAAAAAAATAAAATCATAACCATCAGCGCAGTGGGTGTTGGTGACAAACGCACTCTGTGATCTTTCATAGGTGATACACATATGCGACAATAGTGATTTAAGTGTGTATCTAAAAACAATAATAGCACGGCCTGTTGATAAATTATAAACAATGAGAATAGGGTCCAAAAATAAAGTCAACATTTTGATCCCTTCAATGATGATGGGACCATCATAAGGACTCTTGACATGACCGAGCCAGAGAACAAGAAGTGGATATAGGTCTTTTCAGAAACTCTGGAAAGTTATGAACATAGAATCTGACCATTCTATAGTAAGGTGTCTTGGGGCGAGATACCTGGATGTTGAAGTCCCCAGCTGGGGTAATGAGCATGAATTCTCAGAAAAGGATGGACCCCTCAATACCATTTTTAACCTTTCAAGACATGTGGATATGCTCCAGGTATTTTTTCAAACTATTGCTGCTGTTAGCTGGTGACAGTACTTAGAACCATGAAGCGCACCTGTAAACGGCTCGAAAGGAAACTGTGCACCAGCATGGAGCCCACGGACCAATCAACTTTCAAAACTGCCCTCAACCAATACCGCCAACTCCTGAAACAGAGGAAAAGAAGTGCCCTGGCTGACCACATCAAAGCAAGCTCCAACTACAGTAAGGAACTCTGCAACATCGTCAGAGTTCTCCAGCCCCTCAGCCACCGAAAACATCATCATCACCCCTTCCAACATCTACAGAAATTTGAAACCCCAACCCACTGACCTCTTCAGCCATTTTGACCCCACGAATATGGAACACAACCACCTGCTCACCACCTGGGATCTGCTCACCAAGTAAGACACTACAGCCATCATCAGCTCCGTCCACTCAGGAGTACCCATTGACCCCCTGTCCCCATCACATCTTCAATCTCGAGAGCAAAACAATCAGCAGCGAACTCACCGCAATCCTTAACGCATCCATCACCACAGCCACATTCCCCGAAGAATGGAAGCCAGTAGAAGTCAAGTTCCTTCTAAAGAAACCATCCACAGACCCCAAAGAACTTAAGAAATACCACGCCATCTCTCTGCTCTCTTTTCCCACCAAAGTCCTTGAGAAGGCCATCAAGGGTAACCCTGGGCGAAGTGCTACGCTACGCTCGCGTAGTTTGCGAAGTTTGCGCTACTTCGCACAACGCGAATTGCACGTAGCACAGTGCAAACACGCGTAGCGTAGCGTAGCGTAGTGCCGCGGTCATTTTTTGCTTGCTCACGGTCCTCAACGTCAAGTTGGCGACCGCGAGCAAGCAAAATGACATCCCGGCGAGACTTTTTCTCGTTCGCGATCAGCAACATCAAGTTGCCGATCGCGAGCGTGGAAAATAAACCTCCCGGCGAGATTCTCAACGCGGGGAGGTCAGGTTTCTCATTGCGAGTGGTCGCGTAGGCTCGCGACCGCTCGCGATGAGAAACTACCAGTCCGCGTTGAGAAAGCTGCCGCTCGAGTAAAAATCTACTCGAGCGGCAGTAAAAGACAGCTCGCACTGTGCAAGTTGCCGTTTTGAATGATTGCACAGTGCGGACAAGCATCCGGCACTGTGCAATCATTGCGAACACGCACTACGCAGTTCGCGTAGTGCTACGCGAAGCTCGCGTAGTGCGAACTGCACTTTGCGTAGCTTCGCGAAGCACTACTTCGCGAACTACGCCCAGCCTAACTCACAGAACACCTGGAGAACAACAATCTTCTGGACACTTCCAAATTCGGATTCCACACCAACCACAACACTGAAACCGCCCTTATTGCAGCCACAGAGGACATCAGATCCCTCTGCGACCAAGGAAAAATGGTGGCCCTGATCCTCCTTGACCTCTCAGCAGCGTTCAACACAGTATCGCACCACACCCTGTTCCAAAGGCTTCACAACATTGGAATCCAAGGAGACGCCCTCAAGTGAATCGCATTCTTCCTCACAGGTAGAACCCAGAGAATCCTCCTCCTGCCCTTCACCTCAGAACCCAAAAACACCATCTGCGGCATCCCTCAAAGTTCGTCCCTCAGCCCTTCCCTTTTCAACACCTACATAACTCCCTTGGCCAATGTCGTAAGATCGCATGGTCTGAATATCATATCCTAAGCAGACGATAACCAGTTCATCCTCTCACTATCAGAAGACTCCTCCGAAACGCTGACGAACTTCTGCAGGTGCAGGACGAACATAGCCGAGTGGATGAGAGACAACTTCCTAAAACTCAACAAAGACAAGACGGAAGTGCTCATCTTTGGGAACACCTCCCCAAGGAACGACACCTTGTGCTCTCCGAACTAGGACCCTCACCCACTCCAACCAACCATATCGCAACCTTGGCATCATCCTGAATATTAAGCTCACCATGAAAAAACAAATCAACGCAGTCTCATCTGCCTGATTACTCACGCATCGCATGCTCGGCTAGATTTTCAAGTAGCTCCCCATCGACATCAGATACAGCGTCACACAAGCCCTTGTCACTTGCCGACTGGACTATGGCAAGGCACTCTATGCAGGAATCATCTCACACCTCCTCAAGAGACTGCAAACAATAGAGAACGCAGCAGCCAGACTTATCCTAGATCTCCCCAAGCGAACCCACTTCACATTCCACCTCAAGAAGCTCCACTGGCTCCCCATTCAGAAGAGATGCCAGTTCAAGATCTTGATGCACACCTTCAAAGCCCTCCACAATCAGGGACCAGCGTACATCAACCACTGACTGAACTTCCACCTTCCCTCCAGACACCTGCGCTCAACCTCCCTACCTGCCTCGACCACACCCTCTGCATCCGACGTAGCAACAGTGGAGGATGCTCCTTCTCCTACCTCACTGAGAAGTTCTGGAACAACTTCCCACTTCACCTACAGCCCTCATTATCTCTGCTGGAATTCAGAAAAGGATTCAAGACTGGTTGGTCAATTAAGCCCCCTGCAGCAATACCCCCAGCACCTGCATAACCTCACGAGTGATTAGCCACACTATACAAATCCAGATTGAATGATTAGGTCATGGCGGAAAAACTATCAAAATAATTTGCTGTTCAGATAGAATTGCAATAAAACAGTTGGAATAAAAGCGGGGACTGTTGACAGTACTTTGTCTCCGAACAAATTATACTTGATTTTCCACAGATATACTGAAGCGCAGCAATACTCTTTCCAGATGTTGCTGTAACGCAGAAGGATAATGTTACTTATCCAGTAAACATCTGTTCTTGGCATGTACAGCTGTAGATTCACATGTTTTGCATACTCCTGCCATCTAGTGTTGGGTCCGGATGTTTGCAAGTTGTTTTTCTTCGAAGAAGTCTTTTCCAGTTACGAGGTAGGTGACTCCTCCTTTCGGTGATAGTGCGCATGGGCATCGACTCCATTGTTATATTGTTTTCCCGCAGAGGGGGAGAATGGAGTTAGTAAGTAAAGAATAGAGATGTCCATGCATATGTATGTAGAATAAGATAGAGAACTGCAACAGTTACAGGTACCAGGGGAGGCAGGTGGGCGCATGTGAATCTACAGCTGTACATGCCAAGAACAGATGTTTACTGGGTAAGTAACATTATCAGTTTGAGGCATGTGAGCTGTAGATCACATGCTTTGCATAGATTATACAGCAGTAGTCTCCCAAAGTGGTGGCTAACCTGTAGCTGTTGGAGTTGTCTGAAACAGTGTTCTAAGTACTGCCTGGCCCACATTAGCTTGTTGTCTCGCTAACACATCTACAAAATAGTGCTTGGTGAATGTGCGCGGTGTAGACCATGTTGTAGCTTTACAAATGTCAACTATGGGGATGTTTCCAAAGAAAGACATAGTAGCCCCTATTTTACGAGTGGAATGCGCTCTAGGGGGTATAGTTAAAGTTCTTTTTTGCTTTTGCATAACAAGTTTGAATGCATTTAACAATCCACCTGGCATTACCCGATTTGGATATGGGATTGCCTTTGTGTGGTGGTGCAAAAGCAACAAAAAGTTGTTTGGTTTTACGAAATGATTTTATCCTTTCAATGTAATATAAAAGGGCTCTTCTGACATCTAAGGTGTGTAGAGCTCGTTCTGCCACTGAATCAGGTTGAAGAAAGAATACTGGTAATTCAACCGACTGATTGATATGAAAGGCAGAAACTACCTTAGGTAAAAACTTGGGGTTAGTTCGAAGAACCACTTTGTTTCTGTGAAGTTGGAAAAAAGGTTCTTCCATGGTTAGTGCCTGTAGTTCACCCACTCTCCTCAGTGAAGTGATTGCAATGAGGAAAGCAGTCTTCCAGGAAAGAAACTGTGGCTCACATTTATGCATAGGTTCAAAAGGTGGGCCCATTAATCTTGTATGGACTATGTTAAGATTCCACACTGGGACAGGTGGAAGTCTTGGTGGTATAACTCTTTTAAGTCCTTCCATGAAAGCTTTGATTACAGGCACTCTGAAAAGCTATAAATGTTGCCTATTTTGTAAATACGCAGCTATTGCAGCGAGATGTAGTCGGATAGAAGTGTAAGCTAATCCTGACTGCTGCAAGTGTAAGAGATAACAAATGATATTTTACATTGAAGCATCAAGAGGATTGATGTTGCTGTTATTGCAATAGATAACAAAACGTTTCCATTTAGCTGCATAACAGGCTCTTGTAGTAGGCCTTCTGGCCTCTCTGATGATGTTCATACAGTCTGGTGGGAGATTTAGATAACCAAACTCTATGATCTCAGGAGCCAGATCGCGAGGTTCAGTTGTTTGGGATCTGGGTGTCTGATTTCTCCATGGCTCTGTGTGAGGAGACTGGATGTGAGATGTAGCTTTTGATGTGGAACTAGGGACAGCTCCAACAGGGTTGTGAACCACGGTTGACGGGCCCATGTGGGAGCTACTAGGATCAGTGTGAGGGATGTTTGTCTGAGTTTCTGAACCACTAATGGAATGAGTGGGAGAGGCGGAAAAGCGTAGTAAATTTCTCTGACCCATTCATCCATAGTGCATTGCCTTTGGAGAGCTGGTGTGGGTACCTGGAGGCGAAGTTTGGGCATTTTGCGTTTTGGTGTGTGGCAAAAAGGTCTATTTGAGGGACTCCCCAACTTTGAAAGTATGGGAGGAGAACTTGAGGGTGAAGTTCCCATTCGTGTATTTGCTGTCTCTGTCTGCTGAGAAGATCGGCAATCTGATTGTTCA